>CM075978.1:146771136-146930179 GCA_038087875.1 Malacoraja senta
GATGAAATGAGGAGCCAGAGGAAGGAATATAGGTGGAAGGGGGAAGAGGGAAGGAGAAAGGGGGAAGGGGAAAGGGGGAAGGGGAAAGGGAGAAATGGATGTGCATCCAGGTAGGGCACAGGGAAGAGAGGGGGCTAAAGAGGTGGGGGAGGGGGGGGAGATGAGAGGGGATGCTTGTAGGCTAGTTACCTAAAATTGGAAAATTCAATGTTCATACTGTTAGGTTGTAAGCTACCCAGGCACAATATGAGGTGCTATTCCTTCCGTTTGCGTGTAGCCTCACTCTGCTAATCGATGAGGCCCAGGACAGAAAGCTCAATAGGGAAGTAAGGGAAGTCATAGTAAGGGAAGTTAAAATGGTTATCAACCAGGAGATCAAGCAGGCCTTGGCAGACTGAACACAAGTGTTTGATGAAACTGTCGCTTGGTCTCGCCGATGTGATGGAGGCCACATCGGAAGCACCAAAATGCAGTAGACGAGGATAGAAGAGGATAGAAGAGGTGCACGTGAACCTCTGTCTGTCCTGGATGTACTGCCGAAGACCCTGCATAGGTGGGGAGGAGGAGGTATAGTGATAGGTGTTACATTTCCTGGGGTTACAGGGGAAAGTACCTGGGGAGGGGGTAGCTTGGGTGGGATGGGATGGGGGAACCAAGGAATTGCAGAGGAAGCTGTCTCTGTGTAAAGCGAAAAAGGGTAGGGATGGGAAGATGCGGCTGGTGGGGGATCGAGTTGAAGATGGGAGATGATGGCTGCCTAGCCAACGGTCTGTCTGTCTTTTCTTTCTGTTTTGTTATTTTAAGTAAGTGTTAAAAGTATGTTTTAATGTTTTTTGGTTTGTTTCGTGTGGGGGTTGGGGGAAACTTTTTTCAATCTCTTACCTCGACAGAGAGGCGACTTTTCCATGTCTAAGATGGTGGAGCGGAATGGCCTTTTCTGGAGACCGACCCGGCGCTTAAACGCAGGCGCGGCACAGACTTACCATTGTGGAGCTTGCTGGGGATCGACTGTGGAGAGCTCCAACCACGGCCCTGTGAACTTTAACATCGTGGAGCCTGGTCTAAACATTGCGGTCCCTGGATAGAGACTGAGTTGGGGCTCCAAGCCATGGTGAGCTTCAACCGTCCCGACGAGGGAGTTTCATCACCCCGACGTGAGGGCCTCAGATCGCCGGCTGCGGGACCTTTGATGGCCCCGACCATGGATGGTTCGACAGCCCCGACAGCGGAGAAGAAAGAGGGAGAGATTGGACTTTATTGCCTTCAATCCCAGTGAGGAATGTGGGGAGCCGCTGTGGTGGATGTTTATGTTAAATTTTATTTCATGTGGTTGTGTGTCTTACTGCTTTTCACTTGGTGTGGCCATATGGTAACTAGAATCTCACTGTACATGGTACATGCGACAATAAACCCATCTTGAATCTTGAATGTCGGAAAATGATGTGTTGGATGTAGAGGCTGGTGGGGTGTACGCGAAGGAGCAAGATAACTCTCTCATTGGTGCTTCTAGGGGCAAGGGGAGTGAGAACAGAACAACAGAACACAGAAGAGATACGGGTAAGGGATCCATCTACAACAGCAGGGGAGGGGGGGAGGGGAGGAGGGGGACCATGTTTACTGAAGATGAGGCTTTCCATTCAGATGTCCTTGAATGGAAACCCTCATCTTGGGAGCAAATGTGGCAAAGATGGAGAAATTGAGAGTAGGGGATGACATCTTTGCAGGAGGTAGAGTACCGATAGACTCGGCTTATACTCGCTAGAATTTAGGAGATTGAGAGGGGATCTTATAGAAACTTACAAAATTCTTATGGGGTTGGACAGGCTAGATGCAGGAAGATTGTTCCCGATGTTGGGGAAGTCCAGAGCAAGGGGTCACAGTTTAAGGATAAGGGGGAAATCTTTAGGACCGAGATGAGAAAAACATTTTTCACACAGAGAGTGGTGAATCTCTGGAATTCTCTGCCACAGAAGGTAGTTGAGGCCAGTTCATTGGCTATATTTAAGAGGGAGTTAGATGTGGCCCTTGTGGCTAAAAGGATCAGGGGGTATGGAGAGAAGGCAGGTACGGGATACTGAGTTGGATGATCAGCCATGATCATATTGAATGGCGGTGCAGGCTCGAAGGGCCGAATGGCCTCCTCCTGCACCTATTTTCTATGTTTCTATGTTTCTATGTTTACCTCCTCCTCCTGCTGACTTATTATGAGCAGGTTTCACAAAAAATATTCAGATAATCTAGTTTGTCCAGCTAGAAAAAAAGAAATGGTCATTAAATAGTTCTTCAGGGAGAAAATAGAGAATGCAGATTTTAATGTTGATCTTTGTATTGTTCCAGAGTTGATTTATCCAACTTTTACAGAGTTGAATAATTACTTGGAAAGTTTTGCTGTAAAAAAACACAATTCGTGTTGTTCTTCAGAATTATTAAAGTCTGCAAGTCATGTATTATCACGTAATTAAAAGGCCTGTCCCACTAACGCGATTTTTCAGCGACTGTCTTCGACCTTCAAGCTCGAGGGCACTCGCCTGAAAAACCTCGAGCTGGATCGACGTCAGCGATGAAACCGTGAGCTGGTTCGACCGACCGCACACACAAACACATCGCAAAGGCGGGGGCCAGGGAAAGCGGGGGAGCGCTGTCTGAAATTCACACCCATGATGAACAGGAAGGTTAAAGACTGTTGGCACAGTTGCGGTAAGTTCTTTAGAGAGCGCGGGGGGGGGGGGGGAGAGAGAGGGGGAGAGAGGGGGGAGAGACGGGGAGAGAATGGGAGAGAAGGGGGGAGAATGGGGGAGAAGGGGGGAGAAGGGGGGGAGACACTCTTAAGAAGCCAGACAACTTTTAATAAAGTTTAGCGGGCATTTAACATTAATGTCGGTTTTCCTTGGTTCTGAAAACTCCAATGAGCCAATTAAAATGCCTGGTCAGCAAAGGAGATTGCCTACGGCTACCTCGACTGCCTAGCGACCCCACTCCACTGCACTACGAGTTCAAAAGAACCATGCCGACCAATTTTTACTTGCTGACAAATTTTCCTCGACCAAACTGAGGCCGTGAGTATGCGGGAATTTCCCTTGAGCATGAAGGAAAGTTCCAGTGACCTCCTCGGCCCTCCTAGGAACACGTGTCAAACATGCTGCGGGTTTGAGTCGAGCGCAAACTCTTCTAAACTCGCAAATTAGGTCGCCACAGTGGGACAGGCCCTTAAAGAACAGAATACATGAAACAGCCCAGTCAGTGTGGCCTTGAAAGGACTTTTTGAAGTATATGTATTTTCCTTGATAACTGCAAATTAGCAAATAACATGTTTCAATACTTTGCTAATTGTAGTGAAAAGCTCTCAGATGTGAATTATTCGTTATCAATTTGTTTGCTCAGCTGCACTAATGGGTATGCACAGATCATCCTTCATAGATGTTGGCATCATCATTGTTAATTCTCAGATTTCTTGCTGCCTGCCTATTTGTTTGATATTTCTTAATGGAGAAAGATAGGCTGAGAATCAGACACCAGAAAACTCTACAGCTTTCTTTTAAATCACTTTTTGTATTTCAATTAATTTTAAAAACACCTGAGTCAGGAAATGTTGTCCCAGCTGACTGAATAGTAATATCATAATGGACTATTGCTCAAAAAATTATCAACTGCGATTTTTAACCATTTATTTTAACAAAGGGGAAAGCGCCAACTGATGATCGTATTCATGGAATTATACAGAAAACGCAACAGGTATTTTAACTTTCATCTTAGTGATTTAGTTCCTGTAAAGATATATTGCTCATAAATTTTCATTTATTTTCTTTTGCAAGCTACTGTCGTTATACTTCCATCCCCATTTCTGACCTCAAGACTGAACTCATTGTAATGCTGAAATAGGTGTTGAGGCCAAATTCCATACTGGTCCAAGTCTGTATTACTCCATTGGCTTCAAGGCTATTGTATCAGAGCGAAATTATCGCATCCAAATGCATTGCAAATATGATCTTCAGTTTGTTCAGTTTATTTTCAATTTTCAATCCAACGAATATAACAATGTGCCCGAAATGACCCAAAAGGTCACCTGTCCATGTTCTCCAGAGACGCTTCCTGACCTGCTGAGTATCTCCAGCACATTGTGTATTTTTTCATAAACCAGCATCTGTAGTGGCCTGTGTAAACGTGTTTACATTTATTGTGGATCAATAGATGAACCGTATTCCTCTTTAATTCATGGTTTTCACTACTTTCAAATTATACCTGCATTGGAAAAAACAAAATTAATTTGGCAATATATTTCATGCTTCAATCTGAATTCATCCTTATGGTAAATACATAATTTACCCAGCGTAATCTAGTCTGAACCCATTCCTTAAAACAGTTAATTTACTTTTCCCTCAGACCATAAACCATTTCTAATTCCAGGATCATTCACTTTAAATCTTTCTCTAAATGAAAACAAACTGTTTATTTTGTGTCTCTCTTCACAGTTTACGGTTGTTGAGAATTTTTAACCATTCATGAACTCATTCCAGTGTAATAATTCTTCAAGGACACTGGCCCAATATGATTCCACTGTTTTTAAAAATTTTAATTATGTTCTTTTTACTTTATTTTATCACTTTGTTAATATTGTTGATAATTGACCCATTTTTTTCTTGGAAAGTAATATGTACCCATTGTTGGTATTAAAAATATATATGAATTTATGCTATGAAAGATCAATAGCAAATTCTGGATAAATCTAGAAATTGAAATCAAGAACTGCAGATGCTGGTTAATACACAAAAGGACCCAAAGTGCAGGCCAGGCAGCATCTCTGGAGAACATGGAGAGCTGATGCTTTGTGTTGAGAGCCTCCTACAAAAGAAGGGTCACGACCTGTATCATCAACTATCCATGTTCTCCAGGGATGCTTCCTGACCTGCTGAGTTATTCCAACAGTTTATGTCCTTCTGGATTAAACAAGTTGCTCCTGCAATTAATATGTCAAAATATGATCTCTCTCTGTCATCTTCCCAAGGGGGTTTCAAGAAGTTCCAACATTTGCTCTGTTGAGATTTAGTTTAATTTTTAGTTTAGGGATACAGCATGGAAACAGGCCCTTCGGCCCACCAAGTCTGTGCCGACCAACCTCTGCCGCTGTAAACCCTGTAAGGCAATAATTCTACCGCTGTGCCACTGAGGCGCCCCAAGATAAATTAAACTTGTTGCAAACATTTTGGGTTGGTGCTTAAGGATGAATGGGCCCTTTTAATAATAAGACTAATGTATTTGCAAAGTCAATTAACATCACCAAGACAGCAAGGAAACAATTTATGTTCTGTGATCTCAATATGTTTCTGGAATTTGAAAGTTCTTATTCATATAACATTCTCTTGTAATCCATTTCCAGCCCGCTTTAATCCGGTTTTTATTTCCCTCTCTTTATTTCTTAATAAATCTAATTTAACCCTAATTCAGCCTTTTCATTTCCATTGTCATGCTGTCCCTTTCTCCTTTAACCTCATTAACCAAAAAAAAAGAACTCAAGATCATCAATGTTCCTTGACCTTCTCAGGTCAACATTTCCATCAGTTTGTGGCACTAAACCTTTTTTGGGTCTCAATGGTGAGGAACTTGTTACAATACATGAGTTACGCTGATATGTTCCGCTGCAGTAAAACCTGAGACAACAGTTTCACTGACAGGAAATAAATTTTGAATAATTATATCGCAATATTTCTTCCTTCGCTACTTTGTTTTTAGAGCCACTTCCATCTGCTAAAAAAATGTTAATACTCCTCTCAGGGGGAATACCATTCCATTTCGACATTTGTCCAGGAAACAGTAATCCTAACACACCTGGAAAATTATAGGAACTGAGGTAGGAATGTACTGCTGTTTCCTAACTAAATTAAATGCAGTAAACCCAGAAAATTATGGCCTGGCAACACCAACATGGTAGCTGATATGTGGTGGCACTGCTACTCAGCGCTAGTTTTCATTGAAGTAAGACATGTACATTACAAAAAATACATGAATGAATAAACATATGAATGAATAATCTCCTCTGGACGTCACGAGCACCAGAATTACCTGCCAATGGTGAACCACTCATGCCAGAGATTGACATACTTGCTAGGTCAAGGCTTTGCGTAAGTGGATTCCTCTGGCAGCAAATTTCATGTGAAGAGTTAGATGATTGTCGAAGGTGAGGCATTGTACATCAGCAGAACCTTGCGTGCATAAATGACACCATGTGTTAGTGGTAGGGGAGGGGTAGGAGGCACAACAAGCCCATTGTCCCCAAAGCTGTCATCTTATGGACCCACACCACCCTGATAACGCTCTCAGCCATGATCAGATTGAATGGCGGTGCTGGGAAAGGGCCGAATGGCCTACTCCTGCACCTATTGTCTATTGTCTATTGTCTATTGTCAGTTGGGGACATTGAAATGTATAGAATAGTGAAAGGCTTGGATAGAGTGGATGTGGAGAGGATGTTTCCACTAGTGGGAATGTCTAGGACTAGAGGCCATAGCCTCAGAATTAAAGGATGTTCATTTAGGAAGGTAATGAGGAGGAATTTCTTCAGTCAGACGGTGGTGAAGCTGTGGAATTCTTTGCCACAGAAGGCTGTAGAGGCCAAGTCAGTGGATATATTTAAGCAGTGATAGATAGAGGTGTCAGAGGTTATGGGGAAAAGGCAGGAGAATGGGGTTAGGAGGGAGAGATAGATCAGCCATGATTGAATGGCAGAGTAAACTTGATGGGCCGAATGGCCTAATTCTGCTCCTATCCCTTATGATCTTATGATCCTCTCATCAGCTAGAGTGCAGTCCTGACCTTCGATCTACCTCATTGGAGATCTTTGAACTATCTTTAATCAGACTTGATCGCTCACTATGTATTGTACCCTTTATCCTTTTATCTATACACAGTGGATGGCATGATTTTAACCATGTATAATCTGTTCTTTGAGTGGATAACACGTAAACAAAAGCTTTTCACTGTACCTCAGTACTTGTGACAATAATAAATGAAACTATTGAGTACTGTGTTTACAGACTGTTATGCTGCTGCAAGTAAGAATGTCATTGTTCCATTTTGGTACATTTTTGACAATTAAACACTCTTGACTCTTTCTTTCCCCATTGCTTCACCATTTACAGCTTCATCCTCAGTAGACTCTGGAAGTCCCGCTTCCTAATTGCTTCATCATTCTTCCTGCCTCTTATTCTTTCCAACATTGCTTCAGCCTTCCACACTGATCAAGTGTTTATTCATTCTTCCCCATGTGGTTTCTTTATCTTGGCATGGTACTGTGGATATCTTATTGTGAAGGGTCAGTTATTCGTTGCCTGCACATCAATTTATATATTTAGCATTCACTTTTGGCGATAGATCTTAGCCTATTTTGGTGAGCAAAAATGTTGTTCTGTTTAACACCCATTCCAAATTCAATCTACCAGGAAAAAAGGCACAAAATATTTCCAAAGTAATGCACTCTTCCAAAAATAATCTTGAAGTAGGATTGGAGGCAGACAAAAATGCTGGAGAAACTCAGCGGGTGAGGCAGCATCTATGGAGCGAAGGAAATAGGCAACGTTTCCGGTCGAGATCCTTCTTCAGACTGAAGAACCAGAAAGAAGCTTTGAAACACGATCTCAATGGTTCCAGGACCACAATCACTTCAGCGCTGGTCCAATTATTTAATGTACAGCAGTCATAGTAGGTGTTCACCTATAAAGGCACAGTCTCCATGGCAGCTGAACCATGCAAGCACGTGCTCTGGTGGCCTTGGAAGAGAGAGAAACTATAGGAAAAGAAAGTAAACTCTCAGAAAGACACATCAAAAAAACTGATATGTGATGAGAGATGCTGAGCCATGAGGGGGTCCAGGAAAAGGGAGCATGTAAAATGGTCATGTGTGTAATAAATCTCACTTGGTCTTCAATAGGTCTCAATTGATCTCAATGATGAAAGAGTGTGGGCATCATTATTTTTAAGTGTTAATCCCTCAATGTTTCACTGCATGTCAAACGCATCAACACATTTTGTGGTACATTATTTTCAACTACGAGGCAAACATGCAAAGTAATAGCAAGGAAGCGGGTGGGTTCCACTGTGCAAGAACAATATGACTCAGTTTCTGCCTCACAGCTCCAGGATCCCGAGTATATAGTGGCACAGTGGCGCAGGAGTAGTGTTGCTGCCTTACAGCACCAACGGCCCAGATTCGATCCTGACTGTGGGTGTTGTCTGTACGGTGGTTGTACGTTCTCCCTGTGACCACATGGGTTTTTTCCGGCTGTTCCGGTTTCCTTCCACACTCCAAAGACCTACAAGCTGTAGTTTAATTGGCTTTGGTAAAAATGTTACATTGTTCCTAGTGTGTAGGATGGTGCTAGTATACGGGGTGATCACTGGTTGGCATGGACTCGATTGTCTGTTTCCGCGCTGTATCTCTAAAGTCTAAAGTCTAAAATAGTTTAATTCTGAGCTCTGAAGCTGTCTGTGTGGAGTTTGCATATTCTCCTTGTTTCCCCAGCTACTCCAATTTGCTCCCACATCCCTCAGATATGCAAGTGGGCAGGTTAGTTGGTCATTGTAAATTACCCCTGATGTAGTAGTGGATGGTAGAAGAATCAGAAGGAAGCCACTATGTATGTGAGAAAGAATGGGCTACAATGAATAAGTAGTGGACTGGGATGGATGGGTTTGCTCAGAGAGCCAGCAGAGATTTGAGGAGCTGCGTGATCTCCCTTTATGTCAAATAGAAATATGAGAACCATCTGACACTGGCAATAGAATGAATGGAGAAGGAAACCAAATGAAATTTAAAACTGTACAGACTTGTAGAAGAAATAAATAGCATTTGTGTAAGAACTTCCACATTCTCAGGAGGTTACAAAGTTTCTTCACAAAACTATGCAGCATATTTAGAGTAGAGTGGACTTACACAGTAGCCATTTATTGAACAGAATATAGAAATCGAATAAATGACTTGTTAATTAGTGTTGGCTGAAGAATAATTGTTAGCCAAGATGCCAAGAAGTCCCTAACCTTTCGAGTAGTGTAACTAGATCTGTTACATACACATAGGGCCTTGGCTGAGACTCAATGACAGTATTCCCTTTCCATTCCACTGAAGTGTCAGCCTAGATTATGTCCTGAACTCTCCAGGGTGGCATTTGAATTCTAAGCTGAGCCAAGCTGCCGGGAAGTTGTGTTGAGGTCACGGAGGAACTTGGAGGTGAAATACAGAATCTTAAAGTGGATGCTTTATGGAACGACTGAGTGCCAGTGAAGGAACAGGACGATAATTGACTTTGATGACTGGTCATTGGGAGAACTGGAGGATGGGACAAAAAAGGATTGCGTGGTCCAGTTATGGTCATGTTAGATCAATGCTGTACAACAATAACAGTTGATCTGCATAACTGATTTAAAATCATAAGAATTTTATTTTGTCTATCATGGTACTTGGTTTTTGGTTAGTTACATGAGTTTTCTTCTTTGGTATTAATTTGTCTATATTATCCTCAAATAAATAGGCCATGTGCATCTTTATATTATGTCCAATCTTGGTGTTGAAACAAAGCAATAAGTTTCAGTGTATTGGCATACATGCATGAACATTGATCTCATTCTTTATTATAATCTTTCTCTTACATTTATTTGAGGGCAGCACAGTGGTGTAGCTGGTAGAGCTGCTGCCTCTCAGCGCCAGAAACTTGGTTCGATCCTGACCTCGGGTGGAGTTTACACATTCTCCCTGTGACCGTGTGGATTTCCTCCGGGTGCTCCGGTTTCCTCCCACATCCTAGAAATGTGCGGATTTGTAGGTTAATTGGCCTCTGTAAATTGCCCGATGTGTGTAGGGAGTGAATTAGAAAGTGGGATGACATCGAACTGGTGTCAATCAGTGATTGATGGTCGGCTTAGACTCGCTGGGTAAAAATAAGTCAAATCTATTACATACAGTGGCTTGCAAAAGTATTCATACCCCTTGAACTTTTCCACATTTTGTCACGTTACAACCACAAACGTAAATGTATTTTATTGGGATTTTATGTGATAGACCAACACAAAGTGGCGCATAATTATGAAGTGGAAGGAAAATGATACATGGTTTTCAAATTTTTTTACAAATAAAAAACTGAAAAGTGTCGCGTGCAAAAGTATTCAGCCCCCTTTACTCTGATACCCCTAAATAAAACCCAGTGCAACCAATTGCCTTCAGAAGTCACCTAATTAGTAAATAGAGTCCACTTGTGTGTAATCTAACCTCAGTATAAATACAGCTGTTCTGTGAAGGCCTCAGAGGTTTGTTGGAGAACATTAGTGAACAAACAGCATCATGAAGCCCAAGGAACACACCAGACAGATCAGGGATAAAGTTGTGGAGAAGTTTAAAGCAGGGTTAGGTTATAAAAAAATATCCCAAGCTTTGAACATCTCACGGAGCACTGTTCAATCCATCATCCAAAAATGGAAAGAGTATGGCACAACTGCAAACCTACCAAGACATGGCCGTCCACCTAAACTGACAGGCGAGCATCAAGGAGAGCATTGATCAGAGAAGCAGCCAAGAGGCCCATGGTAACTCTGGAGGAGCTACAGAGATCCACAGCTCAGGTGGGATAATCTGTCCACAGGACAACTATTAGTCGTGCACTCCACAAATCGGGCCTTTATGGAAGAGTGGCAAGAAGAAAGCCATTGTTGAAAAAAAGCCATAAGAAGTCCCGTTTGCAGTTTACCACAAGCCATGTGGGGGACACAGCAAACATGTGGAGGAAGGTGCTCTGGTCAGATGAGACCAAAATTGAAGTTTTTGGCCTAAATGCAAAATGCTATGTGTGGCAGAAACCTAACACGGCACATCACCCTGAACACACCATCCCCATTGTGAAACATGGTGGTGGCAGCATCATGCTGTGGGGATGCTTTTCTTTAGCAGGGACAGGGAAGCTGGTCAGAGTTGATGGGAAGATGGATGGAGCCAAATACAGGGCAATCTTGGAAGAAAACCTGTTAGTCTGCAAAAGACTTGAGACTGGGGCGGATGTTCACCTTCCAGCAGGACAACGACCCTAAACATACAGCCAGAGCTACAATAGAATGGTTTAGATCAAAGCATATTCATGTGTTAGAATGGCCCAGTCAAAGTCCAGACCTAAATCCAATTGAGAATCTCTGGCAAGACTTGAAAATTGCTGTTCACAGACGCTCTCCATCCAATCTGACTGAGCTCGAGCTATTTTGCAAAGAAGAATGGGCAAAAATTTCAGTCTCTAGATGTGCAAAGCTGGTAGAGACATACCCCAAAAAACTTGCAGCTGTAATTGCAGCGAAAGGTGGTTCTACAAAGTATTGACTCAGGGGGGCTGAATACTTTTGCATGCGACACTTTTCAGTTTTTTATTTGTAAAAAAATTTGAAAACCATGTATCATTTTCCTTCCACTTCACAATTATGCACCACTTTGTGTTGGTCTATCACATAAAATCCCAATAAAATACATTTACGTTTGTGGTTGTAACGTGACAAAATGTGGAAAAGTTCAAGGGGTATGAAAACTTTTGCAAGCCACTGTATCTGAGGAGATGTTCACTGTTTGAGCTTCATTCGAAAAACTAATTTCATTGCATCATGTGTATATCACAATAAAATACTCTGAATTGGTACTTTGTAGATATACTGGAACAGCATGGCAGAAAGTGCAGAGAACTCTGGAACATGGGTCTACAGTGTCACAATTGGGAAGTTGTCTCATACACATTCTTATGTCAAGAGAGAGTCCAGTATGTTTCACTGTCCTATGTCCCGAAACATTACAATATTTTGGCTCACTCCACTGCATCTTTGTTTCTACAATGACATTCTTGCAGCAGCACCAGAGATATGCAGTGTGTTCTTAGACATTTCTTGGTTATCAGATAGATGAACTGAATTATACACAAAGTGCTGGAGTAATTCAGTGGGTCAGGCAGCATCTCTGGAGGACAAGGAGACAAAGAACCTCCAGTTCCTTCCCCTCTACTTTCTGTCTGAACAACATCCATCCTTTTTCTCCAGAGATGCTGACTGACCCGCTGAGTTAATCCAGCACTTTGTATCTTTCTTTGGTATTAACTAGCCTCTGCAGTTCCTTTCTGCAGATGAACTGAATTGACTGGTGACTGACTGCTGTAATGGTGGGGATCTCAGCAGGATGTGGAGATGGATCATCTGTGTGGTACTTCTGTCTGCATATGACTACAAATACTTCAACCTTTTCTTTAGCACAAACATAGTACAAGACGGCGATGTTCCTGATTGGTTGTGAGATCTGCAAACCTTGGAAATCACATGCTGCTTCAACAAGAACAGCCTTAAGTAAACGAACGGTGAACACCATCTGGGTGGTCAAATTAAGACATCAAAACTAAATTTCTTACATTTCAAGTCCTCAATGAAATCACGAGAAAGAGTTAGACAATGACAATAATGCTGCAGAAATTTTCAATTTCACAGTCATAATAGAAACAAAATTAATGAATCAAAACTTCATCCTAAATCAATGAAAAGTCTGAGGACCTTTGAATGAATCAAACTTGACAGTAATACAGAAATCTTCAATACACAATCTGCAGGGTGCCGTGTTTGTCTGAAGGCTCCCACTAGGTACCACGAGCTACAGGTGAAGCCACCGAGCCATGGACCAGGTGGACCATGGTCGACCTTAAGACCCAGTGGGCCGCGGCCAACCATACGACCCGGCATACCATGGCCTGCAAGGGATAGCTGCCAAGCTGGCCCATGCTTGGGGGATGCATCGGACCGAAACCTGGCGGACCTGGTAATGAAGCCCGCCGAGCAGCCGCTGCTCGTTCCCCAAAGATCAGAGACTGGGAGGATGGAGCCAGCGACGACCACGGGCACTACAGGAGAGGAAAAAGATAGGAGAGGAGGGGGAACGGGGGTCTGGCCCACCGTGCCCTCGAGGTTAGCTGCGGGAGGCGCCCACAGAGAACAAAGGTGGATGGACGAGGGGAGGACATTGGTTTGCAGATCGACCAAGGAAGGTGACGTCTGGAGGCCCACAGCAGCCTGGGGCTTGCCTGAATCAGGCACCACTCTGAACAACTGGATCGTGGACTGTACTTAGAAAATGGCGCGAAGAACATAGCGCCTCTTGCATGCAGGATCAGTGGACTATTTCTGTACAATTGCTTTTGATCTTTGCACATGTGATAATAAAGTACCATTGAACCATTGATAATGTTTTCACATAATGTAATGTTGCAAAATGATTACGTTTGTAAACTTTTAAAATTAATCCAATATTGACATTAATATCATTTTCGTTTCCATTTGATACAAAATATTCTGTAAAAGAACTTGATTTCAACATTTATATAGGGCGGTGTGGCACTGCGGTAGAGTTTCTACCTTACAATGCCAGAGACACCAGGTTCGATCTTGACTATGGGTGCTGTCTGTTTGCAGTTTGTACATTCGTCCCATGACCTGTGTGGGTTTTCTCCAGGTGCTCCAGTTTAGTCCAACACTAGAAAAATGTACAGATTTGTAGGGTAATTGGATAGGTAAATTTGTAAATTGTTCCTAGTGTGTGTAGAATAATGTTAGTGTGCAGGGATCACTGGTCGGTGTGGACTCGGTAGGCCGAAGGGTCAGTACCTGCCCTTCTGCACTGTATCTCTAAACTAAACAACAATTTATGAAAACAATCTAAAGAAATGGCAGTTCTGCCTTCCAGTATCCATTGCTGTTGAAGGCCATATCTATGCACCCATATTCTTCACTGGCTTCTGTTGCTTTTACCAAAATGTACAATCACTGTTGAAATTAGCAATCGATTATTAATCAGCTTCAATACGTGTTCATGTAATGTATGATAATGATGGATGTATCAGGAAGAGTGAGCATAATATATTATCAGAAACTGGATTTACAAAGATTGGCTAAAATAAATTTTCTCCTCTGGAATTTTTATTGATGCTTTGGGAGTTATTAAATTCTCTATTATACTACACAACTAGATCACTGCTCAATCCAAACTCAATGCGCTATAAATCAAGTTTATTACACTCATCCTTATATTTTAAGCCTTTGAACTCCATATCATCCTGATAAATGTGCACCATATTCCCTTCAAGGCTAATATATCTTTCCTGACTTATAGTGCCCAAAACTGAACGCAAACTGGGGAAGAAAGGAAATTAATGGGACTGCATCCAGCCTGTCCAATTCTTAAATGGAAAAGAATCACTTTGCAAACTAATTAATAAATGAAGCACTCGTGACAGAGAGAGAAGAGGGCTGGTGCCTCGAGCTACAGCAGAGCATGCTGGGGTCAGAGGCCACAGATAATGAGCAAACAAAGGAACCAAAACCAAAACTTTAAAACTTAGAAGGTGAGCCAAAAACTCATCGGAGCAAGCATGGTTCTAACCAGGACTGGATGATCTAAAAAAAGGAACATATGGGCAGAACATTGTGAGTCATTTAACCAAGAATAAAATTATCGAGACTTACAATAAATCAATAGCCAGGGTTAAAATGTTGGATAATTCTAAAATGAAGCAGACATTTGCAACTACTACCTCAAAAATAGAAGCAGTAAAATAACCTTGAACGGCGATCACAGGTTGCTTAGACTGGAAAAAGTACACATCGTTTTGAAATTTAGTTGTATTTTTGTAAGCATTGAAGTATGAACTATGCCAAATAAATATAACCAGATTTTACATGTATATATGGAAAAAGAACAGAAGATGCCAGGTTCTTCACGATGCAACCTTCACACAGCCTGCAAACACGTTGGACCTTAGAATTTAGAGATACAACACTGAAATAGGCCTTTCGGCCCACCGAGTCCACGTCACCCAGCAACCGCCCCGTACATTAGCACTATCCCACACACGAAAGACAATTTTTAATTTTACTTAAACCAATTAACCCACAAACCAAATGTCTTTGGAGTGTGGGAGGAAACCACAGCACCCAGACAAAACCCATGCGGTCACAGGGAGAACGTACAAACTCCATAAAGACAGCACCTTTAGACAGGATCGAACCCAGCTCTCTGGTGCTGTAAGGCAACAATTCTACCGCTGCGCCACTGTGCCACCCCGGTTTTCTTCTTCAGAACAGATACAATCATCATTATAAATGTTTGAATAAACTCCTTTGATTATAAAAGTTGACGTAAAAATGTGTTACTAAATGTTATGAACTGAGCGATGTGGATTTTTGACGATCAAACTATGTTGAAGATCATTAAACAGAAAACTAAGTTTTGGGTGGGGAAGTGAATGCCATTCACCAGTCTTCATTCAGCTGCCAAGGCCCTTGGCACCATAATACCCTATTTTTACCTTTACTTTTTCCTTTAAGGTGTTCCTTAAATCCCACCCCTTTAACCCAGCATTTGCTCATTTCACTGATAAATTTTCACGTGGTTTGGTATCAAATTGCTAAATTTTCCTGTGAAGTGGCTTAGGATGTTTTGCAAAAGTGAGTATTACATAAAACACAAACTGCGTTTGTTGCTGAGATGAGAAACAAGCTGAACTCTGATGGTACAGTTGCAGTTGGATTTTGATTTTGCTATTGCAAACCAAGGCTGAAAGAGAACGAGCATCCATTTCATTAAGGTGATTCAGATGAAATTATGGGGAATTACTTTTAAAGAGTAAAACAAGGGTTTGGGTGTTAATTAGCTCCTGTAAAATTGTTCATTATGTGAAGGGAGTGAATGAGAAAGTGGAGTAATATAGAACAAGTGTGAACGAGTGATCGATGATCAGCATGGATTCAATGGGCCGAAGTGCCTGTTTTCATGCTGTATAATTTTTAGTGATAATTTTTCAAAACTCTTTAGATTCTGGAGTAGTTCCTGAGGATTGGAGGGTAGCAAACGTAACCCCACTTTTTAAGAAGGGAGGGAGAGAGAAAACGGGGAATTACAGACCAGTTAGTCTAACATCGGTAGTGGGGAAACTGCTAGAGTCAGTTATTAAAGATGGGATAGCAGCACATTTGGAAAGTGGTGAAATCATTGGACAAAGTCAGCATGGATTTACGAAAGGTAAATCGTGTCTGACGAATCTTATAGAATTTTTCGAGGATGTAACTAGTAGAGTGGATAGGGGAGAACCAGTGGATGTGTTGTATCTGGACTTTCAGAAGGCTTTCGACAAGGTACCACATAAGAGATTAGGATACAAACTTAAATCACACGGTATTGGGGGTTCAGTATTGATGTGGATAGAGAACTGGCTGGCAAACAGGAAGCAAAGAGTAGGAGTAAACGGGTCCTTTTCACAATGGCAGGCAGTGACTAGTGGGGTACCACAAGGCTCAGTGCTGGGACCCCAGCTATTTACAATTTATATTAATGATCTGGACGAGGGAATTGAAAGCAACATCTCCAAGTTTGCGGATGACACTAAGCTGGGGGGCAGTGTTAGCTGTGAGGAGGATGCTAGGAGACTGCAAGGTGACTTGGATAGGCTGGGTGAGTGGGCAAATGTTTGGCAGATGCAGTATAATGTGGATAAATGTGAGGTTATCCACTTTGGTAGCAAAAACGGGAAGGCAGACTATTATCTAAATGGTGGCCGATTAGGAAATGGGGAGATGCAGCGAGACCTGGGTGTCATGGTACACCAGTCATTGAAAGTAGGCATGCAGGTGCAGCAGGCAGTGAAGAAAGCGAATGGTATGTTGGCCTTCATAGCAAGAGGATTTGAGTATAGGAGCAGTGAGGTTCTACTGCAGTTGTACAGGGTCTTGGTGAGACCACACCTGGAGTATTGCGTACAGTTTTGGTCTCCAAATCTGAGGAAGGACATTATAGCCATAGAGGGAGTGCAGAGAAGGTTCACCAGACTGATTCCTGGGATGTCAGGACTTTCATATGAAGAAAGACTGGATAGACTTGGCTTATACTCGCTAGAATTTAGGAGATTGAGAGGGGATCTTATAGAAACGTACAAGATTCTTATGGGGTTGGACAGGCTAGATGCAGGAAGATTGTTCCCGATGTTGGGGAAGGCCAGGACAAGGGGTCACAGCTTAAGGATAAGGGGAAAATCCTTTAAGACCGAGATGAGGAAAAACTTTTTCACACAGAGAGTGGTGAATCTCTGGAACTCTCTGCCACAGAGGGTAGTTGAGGCCAGTTCATTGGCTATATTTAAGAGGGAATTAGATGTGGCCCTTGTGGCTAAAGGGATCAGGGGGTATGGAGAGAAGGCAGGTACGGGATACTGAGTTGGATGATCAGCCATGATCGTATTGAATGGCGGTGCAGGCTCGAAGGGCCGAATGGCCTACTCCTGCACCTAATTTCTATGTATCTATGTATCTATGTATATCTAAACTAAACTAAACTAGGGCAGCATGGTGATGCAGTGGTAGAGTTGCTGCTTTACAGCTCCTGAGCCCTGGATCCCGGGTTCGATCCTGACCACGGGTGCTGTCCGTCCGGAGTGCGTACGTTCTCCCCGTGACTTGCGTGGGGTTTCTCCGGGTTCCTCCCACACTCCAAAGACGTACAGGTTCGTAGGTTAATTGGCTTGGAATAAATATAAAATTGTCCCTAGGATAGTGTTAATGTGCGGGGATCATTGGGTGGTGTGGACTCAGTGGGCCGAAGGGCCTGTTTTCATGCTGTATATCTGAACTAAACTAACTAAATTTATTTAAATCTAAACTAAAGTAAAATAAACTAAACTGAACTAAGCGATTTTAGAATATTGTCTGAAATATTAAGAGGGTATCACTTTTTATTTGTACTGTACTTGGCTCTTCAAAATCAGTTACAAGTTAATAAGTAAGGGTTGTTTGGAGTTAAGGAAAGGAGCATGATTGATTCAGGACAAAGTTGTTCGATAATAATTTTACTTAGTGATTGCCATTGAAGAAAATGAGACTGGAGGAACAAGTTCATTTGATGCTTCCTGAAATAAGAAAAAAAACAAAATAGTACTCCTTTCAAAGTAGTGAATGAAAGAACTGTGTTTATGGAAAAATATTTATTTTTAAACGGCTGCTTTGATCAATGAGGATTGTTTTAAAAACGTTTGTCCATAACTTTTACATCCTTCAACTAATCTAAAATTCTGAAATGTTTGATCTTTAATAAAGGCAACAACATAGTTCAAAAGTTTACCATTTGCTTCACTGGATTGGAAGGAACAGGGTAGGGCTTATCAGTAGGATATTTAACTGCTACTAGTATTTTATTTTCTGCCCTGAATTCAAATAATAACCATACAACACTTAGAAATCAAATTCCATCAAAACTCCAAAACATTGCTTTAATTGGGCAGTGCTTTAATTGTATCTTGGAGTGAAAATGAAGCCAAAATAATCTCAAGCATTGAGTCCAATTGGGACCTACACCAAAATATTTGTCTTTGTCGCGTTTCCAGCATTAGAACTGTGCAGGCATTCTTTTTTAAAGCTGCTTCAAACGTCTCCACAAAAGCTACAAAAGTAGCTAGCACCAGCTCCAAATAGCACTAGTGAATTTCCTCATGTAACACACCAGAAACAGTGGACAATAGTGGCTAAATTTCCCATATTAATAGCATTTCCCCCCAAAGCTCTGGACCAAGGAACTAGTCTTTAAACTGTGTTCAACCAAAACCGTTTCAGCTACAGGGAGTGTTGGCAAAGAATAAGTATAAAGTTACAATAAAAAGTCTTTGTTCGAGGTGGGGGATGGGGGAGGTGTAGGAATGGCTGGGGTGGAGGAAATTTAAAAGGATTTTAAACAACATTTTGCACAGAAACACTATGATCATTGGAGACCTTCGAACTAGCTTTAATCTTTCTTTCGTCAGGACTTTAGACACAAAAATATAGAGTAACTCAGTGGGTCAGACAGCATATCTGGAGAAAAGGAATAGGTGACGTTCTGGATCGAGACATTTCTTCAGACTAAGATTCATGGGAACGGGAAACAAGAGATATAGACGGTGATGCAGAGAGATATAGAACAAACTAGACCAAGTGGGACCCGTTGGGTTCCTGTCACACAGGAGACGTGATCCCCCAACGCAATATTCCACCACTCACCCATAGCTCACAACTGCGCTGACGTGGCAAAAACTTGTAAAAAATAAGATCAATGTAAACGCATCTCACTCTCCCTCTTCAGTCCCCTATTCATAGCAATGTTACAAAATTTTGAGATTTTAAAAATCAAGTCTGCAATTTATGCCATCAGATAAAGCATAAAAAGATGTTTAATTTGATACATAATTCACTTTCTTATCTTCAGTATTAAAAAGGTTATGGCCATTTTCATACTCGGACATTAGCATCTTGTTCCCTATTGCTTTTCCATTGACTTAACACAAAAGCTGTGATCAAGGACAGTCAAAAGCCCATAACTTTCTTAAAAATGAAAAGAACTGAATGAAATTTTCAGTTATTATAGATTGAAGCATTCTGAAACAAATATGAAATAATCTTACTTGGATGACCTGAAATTAAAGCATATAATTAGTTAGTTACCTAATTGTAGCTAATTACGAAATTCAATTACTAGATCTAAACATCTATCCATTTCTTAAGAAAAGGTTAACACTTTTAAATAGCCTAAGTGTCCAAATAACATTCACACAAGAATTCACAAAATAACATGATTTTTTAATCTCATTGTCATGAATTTATAGGCCAAATGGAAGGAATTTAATGTTTAATTCCCATAAATTAATGGGTATTTAAATCATCTTGCGAGTGGGTTTTTGTGGAACGCGATCGATTAGAACGTTGTGGTTGCGGTGAATTTGAGCCCCATATCAGCAGGAAAAACACTGCCAGTTCGTATGGGGCCAAAATCACATTTTCGCCAAAGAAATTTTGATTAAAGTCATCCTAAGAAGCAAGTTTATATGTAAAATATACGACTTACCCCGTGTTTTGTCCCGTACTTGAGATCCGTCCCATTGTAGGCGTTGAGGGCGTTAGAAGTAGCTTTTTTATTTTACTCCAGCGATTAAATTGTCCAGCGATTTTAAAAAAAAACTTCCGAGAACGGAATTCCGGTCGATTTTTCTGCACCAGCTGGCAGGCCGAGGAAGTTCGCCTCCGACAGGCAGGAGAAAACGGCATTTTAATCCCGCCCCCCCCCTCAAAGGCGCCAAAGTCGCACACACGGCCAGTGGCAGAACTGCAGCGCTGCTGAAGGTAAGTATTGTAACATCGCTACTATTCACCTCCACCGTTATCCTCCCTATCCCCACCCTCCACCAACCCTCCTCTGCTTCCTCCACTCACCCCTCCCTCCCTCCCCTCCACTGTCCTCCCCTCCCCTCCTCCATTACCTCACCATCCCTCTTCCTACCCCTATCCTCCTCAATTCCCCCTCACCCCCCCGCACTCCCACCCCCTCCTCTTCAACCTCCCTCTTTTTTCCCCTCACCTCTCCCTTCCTCTCCTTTCCCCTACCCTCAGTCACTCCCTTTCACCCTCCATAACCCCTCTCTCTCCCAGCTCCCCCACTCCTCACGATCCCCCTAAGCCACCCCCCCACCCCCCAACAATGAAAATGTCCTTGCCCTGGGTGCCGCTCCTCTCCCTCCCTGCGCTCTCCCTCTGCGCTGCTCCTCTGGGCGGGGGCTGTCGGGGGGGGGGGGGCGGTCCGAGCGGCGCGGAGCCAGGGTAGGGGGAGGGAGAGGCCGAGGCTGCCTTGGCCCGAGTGCTGCTCCTCTCTGTTCCTCCGCTCTCCCTCCCAGCAGTCCCAGTGCTGCTCGTCGGGGCAGGGGTTGTCGGGGGAGGTGGGGGGACCGGTCAGAGCGGTGCCGAGTCGGGGGAGGGGGAGGGAGAGGATGAGGATGCCTTGGTCCAGGTGCCGCTCCTCTCCCTCCCTGCGCTCTGTCGCCCACGCGGCCTCTCCCCGCCTCCAGACCCCGCATCGGCTGCAACTCCTTGCCCCTGGTCCTGTTCCTCTCCCTCCTGGCCCTTTCCTTCCCCACGGGCCTGGAACAGCAGTAAAATGAAAGGAAACTTACGCATGGTGGAAAAAAAGATGACGGTCTGAAATTGTGGAAAGGCCGCGCTGAGGACCCGTGGGGTGTCCTTTGTGATGCCAGTGAAGTAAAGACGGCAAGTGGGGGCGGGGCAAGTGGAGGTACTGTTTTATTTTTTTAAAGTTTAAAATTTGAATAACGTAAAATATGGCATCATAGTGAAGGAAACGTATTTTTCGTGCATCGCAGGATAATTGTGAGTAAGATGGTGCAAAATTGTAGCGATGGTGTACGGTTTTTGCGCAAGTTTTGGTACAAATCTGGAAACAAACAAATATAGAAACAAGATGAGAGTTTTAGCAATATTTAGAACATAGATAGATAGATAGATAGATAGATGAATGAAAGATATGCAAAAAAGTAATGATGATAAAGGAAACAGGCTGTTATTGGTTGTGTTTTACAGATAATGAGACTCAGCGACATGACTTTGAGGCTCGTAAAATGGGTGGGGGAGTGATGGAGAGAGAGGGGGGGTTACAAGGGTTATTTGAAGTTAGAGAAATCAAATTCATACCACTAGGTTGTAAGCTGGCCAAACGAAATATGAGATACTTTTCCTCTATTTTGCATCTGGCCTCAGTATGACAATGGAGGAGGGCTAGGACAGAAAGGTCAGTGTGGGAATGGGAAAGGGAATTAAAGTGTTTAGCAACCCGGAGATCAGGTAGGTCCAGGCGGACTGAGTGAAGATGTTCAGCGAAACGATCGCCCAGTCTATGTTTGGTCTCACCGATATATAAGAGACCACACCTTGAACAACAGATACAGTAGATGAGGTTGAAGGAGGTGCAAGTGAACCTCTGCTTAACCTGAAGGGACTGTCGGGGTCGCTGGACAGAGTCGAGGGAGGAGGTATAGGGACAGGTGTTGCATCTCCTGCGGTTGCAGGGGAGGTTACCAGGGGAGGGGGTGGTTTGGGTGGGATGGGATAGGTTAACCAGGGAGTTGCGGAGGGAACGGTCTCTGCAGAAGGTGGAAAGGCGTGGAGATGGGAAGATGTGACTCATGGTGACATCCCGTTGGAGGTGCCGAAAATGTCAGACGATTATGTATTGTATGCGACAGCTGATGTGTTGAAAGGTAAGGACTAGGGGGACTCTTTCCCTGTTGTGACTAGGGGAGGGAGAGCAAGAGCGGAGCTGAGAGGTACCGAGGAGACACGTGTACCTCTCAGAAAGAAAGAATGAGGACATCATCAGATGTCTTGGTATGGATCACCTTATCTTGGGCGCAGATGCGGCGTAGACGGAAGAATTGAGAGTGGGCAACATCATTTTGCTTCAATGCACTTTATTGTGCACTAAACGTTATTACCTTTATCCTGTATCTGTACGCTGTGAACAACTTGTTTATAATCATGCATATTCTTTTCGCTGAGTGGATAGCACACAACAAAAAGCTTTTCACTGTACCAATGTGACAATGATAAACTACACTAAATATACTAAATTAAAACAAAGTAGTCTTCTTGTTCAATGGAGTAGCATGGCAGGATCTTGGGTGTTTATAAACCTATGGATCCCCTCCATGAATACCTGTACTTTGAAAATGGACTAGAACCAAATGACCTTTCCAGATGTGAATGGAAAAGTCCCTTTTTTAAATCAAAAATGGAAATTCACTCTTTGCTGGTAAAGTTAATTTTTACTTCTGCAATGTTCCACTGACTAGCAAAGTGACTTACGTGGCATTTCTCAGCAGAGGCAGCAAGCAAGGTTCACAAAGCAAGGTTTTTCACAGTGAGGGTGACTGTCCTCTTCACTACCAGAGAACAAGTGAAGGCTCCTGTACTTGTTCATTTGACAAACCTCAAGCAGAGGGTTTCATTGGTGTTAAGTGTAGAACGTCATGACTCAGAATATAGACGTTGGGAGGTCATGTTGCAGTTATATAAGTTGATGAGGTCACATATAGAGTATTGCGTTCAGTTTTGGGCGCCATGTTATTGGAAAAATGACAAGCTGGAAAGGTGCAGAGAAGATTTACGAGGATATTGCCATGACTTGAGGGCTTGAGCTATAGGGAGAGGTTGAACAGGCTAGGACTCATTGGATTGCAGGAGGATGAACGGTGATCTTATTGAAATGTGCAAAATCATGAGAGGAATAGATAGGATAAATGCAAAGAGTCTCTTGCCCAGAGTAGAGGAATCGTGAACCAGAGGACATGAGTTTAAGGTGAGGGGGGAAAGATCTAATAGGAACCTGAGGGGTAACTTTTTTACACCAAGGGTGGTGGCTGTATGGGACATGCCGTGGGAGGAAGTAATTGAGCCAGATACTATTGCAACATTTAAGAAACATTTAGACAGGTACACGGATAAGATAGGTTTAGAGGTATATGATCCAAACATAGGCATATGGGACTAGTGTGGACAGGGCATGTTGGTCAGTGTGAGCTAGTTGGGCCAAAGGGCCTGTTTCTGCACTGTATGTCTCTATGATTCAATGACTCTATGACTCTTTGACTCTGTGACTCTATGACTACCATAGGATCTCCTCAATTCACCAGAGTGGGAGGACTAAGATTGTGTTTCACTTCTCAAGTAACAGGGCAGTATTCCATCAGTGATACATGGAAGTAGGAGGCTAGATCTTGGGCTTGGGTTTCTGCAATGGATTTTACAAAAGGCAATGTCGCATTGGTGATTCCAAAGGTCAAAGGTCAAAGGTCAAAGGTTCTTTATTAGTCACATACGCCAATTGGTGTAGTGAAATGCGTATTGCCATTGCAGCACATAAAAAAAGAACAATAATAAAGAAATTTAAACATAAAAAACATCCCCCAACAATGGTTCCCATTATGAGTGAAGGCACAAAGTCCAGTCCCCATCCCCATGTCCACCCATAGTCGGGCCTATTTTGGCCTCCGCAGTCGCCTTTACGGAGGCCCGATGTTCCAGGCCCTTCTCGCCGGATGATGGTGCTCCGGCGTCGGGAGAATCCTCACAGCGGCATGGGAAACCTGGAACGGCCGCTTCCTTACCGGAGACCGCGGCTTCCGAAGCCAACAGGCCGCGCTGGATGGAGCTCCACCACTGGCGAACTCGGCGAGAGATCCCAGGCTCCCGATGTAAAGTTCAGCGCCGCGGCTGGCCGCTCCACAGACCCGCAGCTCCATGATGTTTTTATCGGCTTTCTCAGCATATCGGAGTCCCAGCGCGGCGACCCGGGCAAGGCATCGCCCGCTCCGCGATAGCACTCCAGCACTGTGCCGCCGCCGAAGCCGAGGTTCTGGCTGGTCCCCTCAGGAAACGCTGCTCCAGGCTCGCTGGTAGGCCGCGAGGACGGGTCGAAGGTGCTGCCTGGAGAAAAGCTGCCTCTCCGACCAAGTATGGACCCTGAAAAGCAGTTTCCCCCTTCCCCCCTTCCCCCCCCCCCCCACCCCCCACGTAAAAAAGACTAGAGCTCCAGAAACAAAACATTTTAACTCACTAAAAATATATATATTTTTTTAAAGGTGAAAAAACGGACAGCTGCAGGTTGGGCAGCCATACCCATACAGGACGGCGCCCCCAGGAGGAAAAGCCAAATCAAAATAGTGTCAATACAGTCATAGAGTCATACAATGTAGAAACAAGCCTTTCGGCCAGCTTGCCCATGCCGACCAACATTATCCACCTACACTAGCCCCACGTACCTGCGTTTGGCCAATATCCCTCTAAACCTATCCTATCCATGTACCTGTCCAAATGTCTTTTAAATGTCGTGATAGTGCCTGCCACAACTACCTCGTTCCATAGATCCACCACCCTTTGTGTAAAAAAAGTTGCCCCTCAGGTTCCCATTAAATCCCCCCCCCCCCCCCCCCCATCTTAAACCTATGTCCTCTGATTTTTGATTCCCGTACTTTAGGTAAAAGACTGTGCATTTAACCTATCTATTCATCTCTTATACACCTCATACATCTCTATAAGATCACCCCTCATCCTGCTGTGCTCCATTGAATAAAATCCTATCTGGCTCAACCTCTAGCACACAGGCCCTTGTGACCTGGAAACATCCTCGTAAATCTTCACTGTTCCCTTTCCAACTTAACACAATCTTCTGTGTTCCTAGAATGTATAAAGGAGTGACTGAGAGGATCCTGCATACAAAATACCTGTATTGATTGTTAATAATTTCTTGTATTTAATTTGAGAACATTAAATGTTATATATCCTTAATAAAATAAAATTTCGATAGGTTTATGGTTATGGGTTTTTCATCACTTAATTAAAAGAGAATGACTACTTAATGAATTTATGTTATATTTGTAGATTATGTTAAATATTTCCATAAAGATGCAGAATTATGATGGCTGCTAAAACATATTTCACAGACAATGGATGTTCCTCCAGCACTTTGTGTTTTCCTCAAAATTCCTGCATCCCGTTCCTTGTGTCTTCTTCTGTTTATTTGGCTGCCTGCATTTTTGTGACTTGAAAGTTTGCACTCATAAATTGAAAACAAAATATTATCTGCATCGTTTTTCCATTTTGTGCTCCACCTCCACTCTAAAGCAAAATGTTGTCGATTTTATTTTAAGTAAATGGAAATTAATTAACATTTCCCCCCTCCTCTCTTACAGCTTTCTGTGACGCATTCTGTGACAGTCACTGGCAGTCGCCTGAAAAATCGCCTAAGTGGGACAGGCCCATTAGAGGGGATCTGAGGGTGATCTTTTTCACCCAGGAAGCATCTGGAATACACTGATGAAAGAAAAGTTGCAGACAGCATTTAATAAATTTCCAAAAGAGCACTTGAATTGCTGAAGCTTAGGAAGCTACAGGCCAAGTGCTGGAAGATGTGATTAATATAATTGGGTGTGTGGATATTTTTAGTTTTAGCTTAGTTTAGGGATATAGCGTGGAAACAGGCCCTTTGGCCCACCAAGTCCGCACCGACCAGTGATCACACTAGCACATACTACACACTAGGGACACTTTACAATTTTTACCGAAGCCAATTAACGTACAAACCTGTACATTTTTGGAATGTGAGAGGAAACCGGAAAACACCCAGGGAAAAACCATGGGGAGAACGTACAAATTCTGTACCAACAGCATCCATAGTCAGGATCGAACCTGGATCTCTGGCGCTGTAATGCAGCAACTCTACCGCCGCGCCACGCACAAGCCGTATTGGGCCGAATAGTCTTTTTGCAATCTGTATGACTCCATGACTATGAAATGCTTGAACCTGCTTCCCTGCTCCACGACAGCTGAAGGAAAATTAGATTAAGTCTCCTGACCTTGGGCATGGGTGTTCTAATGCAGCAGTGTGTCAGGAAGTGTGATCAGGAGATGCGTCACAGATGAGCAGAGGTACCTGGGATAATCCTTGCGAAGGAATCTAAGAGTGACCCTGACCTCTGTGGGCAAAGCAGTCAGGGCACAAGTGTGAGGTTACATTAGATTTTGAGAATTCAGTGAGGATATGATTCGTTTTGGGAAAGCATGGTTCGTAAGAGCTAGTTGAACTGCGAGTATATATGACCATATATTTTTTCAATCAGTGACATAGAAATTCTCCTGCAGATTGAACTTCCCATGTTGCATAAGGTCCATATCATCTCTGGGACTTTCATGATGAAAAATAAGTGCAAAGGAGATTAAAAATTCCATTGATAAATAAACACATGAATTTGCCAATAACAGCTAAGACAACCAGAAATGTGTGCAACGTTGGATTATTCTGGGTTGATCTCAATTTGAACTGCTTTTTGCTGAAGCTCTGTGAATGAGTTTCTAATCCCACGTGGACTGTCACAGGTGGTTGTAAACAATCCCTTGGCCCTATTTAAAAGCACAGCAAGGGAATATCCTTGATGCTGTGGTTAATATTAATTCCTCAATCAACATCACTATGATACAGATTAACTGCTCATTATCACATTGCTGTTTGTGGAAGTTTCATACGTGTAAATTACCTGTCACATCACAACAGTCGCTACACTTCAGAAGTATTTCACTGGCTATAAAGTGGTTTGGAACACCCTGAGGTCATTGAAAGTGCTCTAGGAACACAAGACTTTCCTTTAACATTTCCATTAACCATTATACTCTACTTTTTGAGTCTAAAGTCACATGGCTGGCTCTCATCCTTTCAGCAGCTGACATAATACCTGGGTCTTGAACATAAAAAAAGATGATTTCCTCTCAGTGGAGGTCCATTTTTACTCATATTACTACATTAAGATAAAATAGATCCAGGTGTAGTCTATTTGGATGTGATTTTATCTACCACTGTCCTTCTAACATAGCATTCAACCACTGTGTGCAAGATTCATCAAAGTGTTTCTAGTTGACATGAGTACATATTTTTACCAAAAATAAGAATGGGATTAACTGACTTAATAATGTACATGTCCAAAATATTGAAAGAAAGCCATAGTAGGAAAGCACAGAGCGGAAATGTATTTTTGTACTAGATGCAACACAAGCACGTGTAAAGATTTCTAATTCAGTGCTGCACTTAACCTTGTAAAGGGTTTAATAGAAGAATTCTGTTCCTAATCAAAGGAATATGACAAAACCTGTCCAAAGGTTTACGTTGTATTTTTTAATTAGTAGCAAATTGAAATCTTATGTGGAAATATCAAGATATCATTGCAGTGTTGATAGGACCTCCCAAAGCCTTTCCCCAGATGCATTTGATAGGAATTACTGTTCCTGCATGGATTTCTAAAAATAAACTATATACACAAGAAACCAATTTACATGTACATTCGTCTATATCATAAACACATCTAATGAAGAAAGGGAGTTATTGAAGCACTCAAGCTCGCCTTGAAATATGAAACAGTGAATTTGCAAGTACAGTGGCATCTAGTTACATTTAATAGTTAGGGGCAGACAAAAATGTTACATACAACCGCACTCATATATGACAGGGCAAAGTAATGCGGAGATGGATGGTTATTTAAGAATATTTAATCACTGGGAATTAAAACCCAGCATTGCTCAATTAAGGAGCATAAAGAGTTAATGTTTTATGCAGTGAAGAGGGAATGGAGCTTGAAACAGAATATCTATGAGCAATTGGTTGGAGACATCATGTCTGGGAGAGGTGTGAAGTTGCATAAAGAGTCTGCTTCTAAGATTTTATTATTGTTCTGATCAGAGGTTCATGGACTCCAAAAGACTGATGAAAATTACTATAGGATTAAAATGCAACCATTGGATATATATGTGTACAAGGTATAGGTCATAAGAGGTTGTGTTGCCGCAACTCTCCCAACGCCTTACTTCGCTATTTTAACTAGAGCAATTATGAAATTGAGAAGTATTGTTTTAAATCAAAAACCACAAAGATGATTCTCATATGACTATATTCAAATAAGCATTCATTGTTATAGTTATTGAATTTTTTATTGAACTTTCACTGCGTATTTAAATTATACAATAATGAAGATATATAAGTGCAGGTTTGTAGATTAATCTCTAGCCTCTGTAAATTGTCCCTCAAGTGTGTAAGGAGTGGATGAGAAAGTGGAATAACACAGAACTAGTGTGTTAAAGAAGGAACTGCAGATGCTGGAAAATCGAAGGTACACAAAAATGCTGGAGAAACTCAGCGGGTGCAGCAGCATCTATGGAGCGAAGGATGTGAGTGTGAGTGGGTGATTGATGGTCGGTGTGAACTCGGTGAGCTGAAGGACCTGTTTCCATACTGTATCTCTAAACTGAACTGAACTAATCAACACCAACATTAATGATAAGATATAGCTTATATGGCCTTAAAAATTAGGCTGCACAGTTTATGTTTCAAAACATTCTGAGTCTGAAATGCTTCATGAAATTGATTATGAACCGCAATCAATAGATCATAGTGGGTCTCAATATGTGATCATGCTTCTCTGTGCCTGCCACAAGCATACACACAATGCATGCAGCCAGTGTAGAATATGCATTAATGCCTGTCTTATCACATTCGTTCATTTAGGTGCAACCAACAGGGTCAGGTACAATGGAAAGCAACCTCTTTGGATGGTCTTGGGGGAGATGACCTTTGAGAGAGGAGCAGCAGCAGCAGGCAGGTCTCCTGCACCACGACTGGCTCTAAGGCTCAGCAGTGAAGAGTGAGTCAGTCAGAGTGATAGTGAAAGGAGATCCATCTGTCAGGGGACACCTAGGAGGCTCTGTGGCTACAAACAGGACTCTGGGCTGGTGTGTTGCCTCTCGGGAGGCAAGGTGAAGGATGTCACAGAGCGGTTGCAAAACATTCTCAAGGGGAAGGGTGGGCAGTTAGAGTTGCTATGCACATTGGTACCAAAGGCATAAGTAGAAAAAGGAACAATGTCCTGTAGAGTGTATAGGGAGTTAGGAAGGAGGTTCTTAAGCGGAACCTCAAGGTTTGATCATTTCAATGGACAATGATCAATAGTCAATGGTTCTTTATTGTCACGTACATATATACAGTGAAATTATTTTTTTTGCATACAGCTCAGTAAAGAATTGCCATACCTGAGCACACTCTCTAATTAGTACAGCATATAGAAATTGTTAACAGACCACGTGCAAGAGTCGCCAGGTTTTGGTGTCATTTTCAAAGTCCAGTCCAGTCCATGCACGCGGTTTTCTTGAGTGAAGTCCAATTCCGGAGAGTCTCAGGCTATTGCAGGGCCTCCTGCTGTCGCCCCTGTCCAGATCATCCAGTGTCTCCCCTCTCATCACCCGGCCAACTTCAGCCTTTGTGCCCGGGGGATGCCTCCCGCAGAAAAGCTTGAGGGCACTGAAGGTAACACCCCAGTTCATTCACTTGCCGGCCCTCGCTCTCACAACTGCATTCGCCGACTCCCTTCATAGTCCTCTCCAGTTCTCTGGTCCCTCTCCAGTCCACAGCCTTCCATTCCGTCTGCACGGCCCATCACTGCTCCTGGTGCCAGGTACTAATGAGGGCATAAATAGAAAGATTAAACGAAAACACCGTTTGAAGTTTGATCTTTATTTTATGAGAAGTTGAAGTGAGGGACTACATGAAGAGCCCGCCAGCCCGCATGCGCGTCAATCTTGAGAGCAACTGTATGAAACCACAGACCACTTGCACAAACTTAAACTATAGAAAGATTAATAACCGTCGACTTACCGAATGATCTTTATGAGATTCAGGGTTGGGAGTGGAGGGCACGTAGTCCCTCACTTCAACTTCTCATAAAATAAAGATCAAACTTCAAACGGTAAGTTTTCGTTTAATCTTTCTATTTTATATCGAAGTCACGTGAGTGACTACATGAAGCCTTCGAAGCTCTGTGGTTTCATGCAGTAAACCAATCTGTGTGTGAAACACTTAAACAGATAAACCATAAATGGTAGAAAAGGCATGGGTTATTAACAATATGATGTTAACTTGCATACATGTCCATTGCCCTTAATCGGACCACAGTCCCAATTGGCTATGAGCTAGACAATAACTCATGCAACACTGTTCAGATCTGCAATCATCCAGGCATATTCAACCAAATATTATAACTTCTGAAAGTGTGCTATGTAAGCCTCCTGCTGTTGCAAGAAGATGATCAAATGGGAATATCCATTCTATTGGCTGCTAATGAGCCAGCGCCCTTGGAAGAGTGAGACTTGAAATTATTTGAATTCACACCCGCTATTAAATGTTTACACTCTATTCATGTTGAGTTGGTCTGCACCAGCAATCTCTTGAGAAAACTATTAAATAACAATGAAGAAACTATCCTTCATCTCATAGGTACTAGCAGGCTCAGTGTACCTGTATACATAATAACACCTCCAATCTCCGATCTGGTGGGTATGCTGTCAACTCCAGATTATACCCAACCGTGCCCGTTTTGCTTTATGAGATCATTCCCATAACATGCTACCCTCATGTCAGTTATGACCCAGAGACCGAGCCAGAGATTAAAGACTGTGTTCTTTGTGCTGAAATCAGTTGCTAAAAGCATAATCAACTTAAAAGATACTGCTCCCATTAGGAATACAGATGAATATCTGCATAATAATTTACTGATACACATTCCACACTACTATGAGTCTAGGCTTTCGAGTGTTCATATAAAAGATACCTTGCATAACGTTAGTCAACAGTGGGTGAATAACCAATCATTTATTGTCCCACTTATAGTACTAGAGAGAATGACAAAGCAGCACAAGCAGTGTCAATTGTGCTATAACATAATCACTTCTCTAAGCCCAAACTGAAAGAAACACAAACCTCTGCTACTTCTGTTTAAAAGTAGCTCACGTGTCTTCTTCACAAACTTCCCATAGAACCGTGCAGAGCTAGCTGCACGAGAAATAGGCTGAACAAGCCATCACTCGTGACTTTGAGTAAATAGGAGCTTCTTTCAGCCGCCTATTACAATGGACCCCCTGAATGAGTAGTCCAAATTGGCACTAATAAAATTCATGTCGCCTCATCTTTAATATCATAAGATGCATCTACTGATAAAACCCCTGAGTCTTATCAGCTACAAAAGCATGTCGTCTATAAACTCCATGACACAATGCCCTTTTGATCTGAGTAGGGCAGCATTAGCTTTAGAATCTTTGTAAATAGCCTAGGCCTGAAGACAACCCCTAGGTCGAGCCTAAACTTTCCACCACTGGCTTTGTCATCAAAAACACCAGATATATCTGTGCCTCTCGTGTACAGATATGGAAAAGTATGCATCTTCAAGATCGATTGAGACCCTAAATCCTCTGAATCAGCTAAATTGCTGAAAGACAATTATCCATCTTAAACTGGTTAACCAAACACATGATCAGACTAGCCAAATCCTAACTTGATTTGGCATGCTACATTTTTCTTCCCCTGAGAATTCTCAAAACTTTCTGGGGTTAAAGCCTTTCGACTGATTTTGCCTCAACTGATGGCATTAACCTACAAACCTCCAGTGTCTGACAGAATCAGAACATACACCAGATCCTTATGCGACTAGAATTGAAGCGTAGCATCCACTTGGTGTGGGAATACGAGTTCTCTGTCAACTCCTCACAGGCAGAATCACCTTCAGATTGAAAAATATCCTAATGCATCCGTGAACCAGGAGTTGCTGCCGCAGTCCTCTGCCTGGAACGACCTATCTCAGTCGCCAGTGTGCGGAACACATTCTCTTCACCAAGGTGAGCGCGATGGCCCTGGCCTAAAAAAGGCCTCTGGCTAGGTCTGAATTGAGTAGGCCTGGTATTCCAACCAGCCTCAGAGTAACGATTCCTGCCATTAGTTATATATAGAGGTGGTATGCCTGCCGGAATTCTGAAGCCCTACCCACATAGGATGGTTCTGCCACCCCCGCAGCCGCCTGAAATTCTTCCTGCAAGTCTTAAACTTGCTAACATAAGTCCTCTCCGAAGAGATACTTTGCAGGCTGCATGTTACTGGCCCTGCATAAATGAGCAAACTTTTTTAGGAATACTTCAGGCCTTATAGCATTTTGCGAAGGCAATGTAGCTCCAACTGCGTATTACATAGAAGTGCTGATGCATCTTCTGCACTACCGAAAGCTGAACTCATCAACTGCCCTTGCAAAGGCCGAAATGACATCAGTGACCAGTCTTTTGGATACGCTGAAATTTTAATTAACTGCCCACGTATCACCACTGAGATATCTCAAATGGTGAGATTGACATTTGGAACATCCAACGTCAGGTAGTTCATCTGGACTGGCATATTTCCCAGCCATATCCAGCATATACCCCTCCTTAGCTGATAAGAAGTTAAATCACCGATGCTCCTAGCCAGATCTTCTCCAGTGGATCTCCTATCCCCGAAGGGATGGCAAATTATGTGACAAGAGACGGAACTCCTTCACATGATTAAACTGCAGCATATCCCCCATAAATTCAGGGGATTCGAATTCCTTGTCGATATCCCCATAATCGGAGTTACCTATGTAATAATCTCCAGTACTCCCCTCTACTGAGCGGGAGCTAAAATAACGCAACCCTGAACCAGGTGTTGCTTCCCCTCTCTGAGCGGGAGATATTGAAATGCAAACCTGAGCCAGGTATTGCTTCCCCTCTTCTGAGCGGGAGATATAACGCAACCCTGAGCCAGGTGTTGCTTCCACAGGCATCTGACTGGAGCAGCCTGTAAGTGTCTCCGGAGCCAGGAGCACAATTGTATTATATACTTACTGGACAGGTCGCACCTGCTAATGACTCCGAGTCCAGGCTTGCTCCCTTCTGGGGCCTCAACGGAGTCTAGAGGGGAGGAATATAATGCAATCCTGAGCCAGGTGTTGCTTCCTACAGGCATCTGGCTGGCTCTCTTTTGAGCCTCAACGGAGGTGTCTGTACGGTCGCACCCGTCAGCTCTCCGTGACCAGCCGCCTGCTCCCTTGGAGCCCCAAAACGGAGGTGAGCCTCAATGGCGGAAGCTGCACCGGCCGTGCCATCAGCCTACTAATCCGGCCACCTGCTCCCACTCGGAGCCTAACAGCGGTAGCTGCACCGGCCGAGCCGTCAGCTTATTGAATGCGGCCGCCTGCTCCTTTATGGAGCCTCTTCCAGCCACCTGCTCTTTTTCGGAGCCTCCACGGCAATAGCTGCACAGGCTGTGCCAGCTTCTCCGGGCCCGCTGCACCTATTTTGGAGTAGCAGCCCGTACCTGAAACAAAATTCCTTACCCTCTGACCCCTGGTCGCCCTCCTTGTTGGAGCTTCAGCGAAGTTCCATTGCAGACCAAGTCTGACCACATCTTGAGCCCCATGCTTGCCAAACAGCTCCCTTCCGGAGCTCAAAAGTGACATTGCTGTTCAAGACATGCCTGCCAGCATTTCTGAGCCCAATAGGACAGACTGCTCCTTCGGCCTACAGCCTCTTTGGAGCCTTGCTGGAGCTTACTGTGCAGGGCACGCTACCAGTTTTACTCCCAGCCTGGTTAGCCAGGTCGCTCCTTTCGGCCCCTTCTGTTCCTTTGGAGCCTTAGTACTCTGAGCTTAATTCGACAGCCTTCTGCCTTTTATGGCAGATCGCGCTGCCAGTTTCTCCCAGCCTGGATCGACAGGCTGCTCATTTGGCCAGCTGCTCCTTCAAAGCCTCAGCGAGGCTCACTGGACAGGTCACGCCTGCCAGTGCTGTAAGCCTGGACCAACTGGCTGCTAATGCGGGGCCAGCTAGACTCCCGACTGCTCCTTTCTGGAGCTTCAACGGAGGAAGCTGTACGGGTCGCGCCCTTCAGCTTCTCCGCGTACCGCTGTCTGCTCCCTTCTGGAGCCTCCATGGAGGTGTCTGAACGGTTTGCGCCCATCAACTTCTCCGCAGTCAGCCGCCTGCTGCCATCTGGAGCCTTACTGGCAGCAGCTGCCCGTTAGTTTTCCTAATTCAGGCCGCCTGCTCTCGTTCGGAGCCTCAAGGCGGCAGCTGTGTGGGCCGCGCCCGACAGTTTTACTAATGCCGGCCGCCTGCTCCCATCTGGAGCCTCACCGGTGACTTCATCAAGTCCGCCCGCCTGCTCCCATCCGGAGCCTCACCGGCGACTTTACCAAGTCCGGCCGCCTGCTCCCGTTCGGAGCTCCAATGGCGGCAGCTGCACAGGCTGCGCCAGTCAGCTTCTCCGGGCCCGCTGCACTTATTTTCGGAGCAGCGGCCCGTTCCTGAAACAAAATTGTCTTACCTGGCGGAGCAGTTTCAAACTGCTCCCATTCCCGCGCCATGCGTCAACTTATTGACGAGCATGCGGGCTGGCGGGCTCTTCACGTAGTCACTCATGTGACTTCGATATAAATTAGAAGGATAAGCTAGGTAAATGCATGGCTAAGGAGCTGATACACATGGCAGGAATTCAGATTCTTGGATCATTGTGAGCTCTTCTGAGCAAGAAGTGACATGTACACAAGGGGCAGGTTGCACCTGGACCAAAGGGGTCCAATATCATGGGCGGAAGATTTGTGGGTGCTACTGGGGAAGGTTTAAACTAGATTGACATTTGATACTGGGGTCTTGTCACTCTTTCTTTCTGCTATTACTTTCTCCATTACTGTTATTTTCTTTATGTCCATTTTGATAAGGATACATCCTAAATTTCCTATATTTTTGAAGGATGTCAGCAAGCTATCTTTTTTGTTGCCTGTAAATAGTGATGCAAAGTATTTCCTCAACATCATATCTATTTCTTTCCTTCCATTGGCAATGTTGCAATTCAGTTTTCAAGAGGCTACTGCTCTTTATTGCCCTCTCTTGCCTAAAATGATAACAATGTTAATTTTAATATATACTTGAATCTTTGTTTCATGCTACCTTCCTGTAGCTCTGACTGTATACTTTGGCATCTGTTTTTGTTCTTTGTATTTCTGCTAGTTTCCAGAATCTATGATAGTTGTCGTATTCTATGTGCTTTCCCTTCTACTTATGCTGTGCCTTTTTTAGTCATTTATGACATCTTTTTTGTCAACTTGAACATTTGCTTGTTAGGTTATAAATTAGTTCCTTACACCACAAATTTATTTCTTCATCATCCCTCACTGAACGTATTATTTTAACTTTTAAAAGACTTCGCCAGTTTAATGTGGACAATTTCTGTTTCATGATATAGAAGCCAACCATGATACCTAATCAGGGATTTGAAGAAGTGTCTCGACCTGAAATGTCACCCTTTCCTTCTATCCAGAGATGCTGCCTGCCCCACTGAGTTACTCCAGCATTTTGTGTCTATCTTCAGGGATCTGACTTGTTCCTCCAGTTCAAGCACATCATTATACTTTATCATATTATGAACATAACCAGATGCACGCACACGTACAAATAAGCAATTTATTAAAACTTTCTAATTAATGAATCCAATAAGTAATGCCTCCTTGTTAGTCTGGGATGTATTACAATCAAAATGCAGTAAACTCAGGGAATTCCCTACCTTTTTGCCTTGAGTTATTCTGCATCACATTCTTTGTACACCCCCCCAATTTGAAGAAGGACCTCGATCCGAAACATCACCTTTCCATGTTCTCCGGAAATGCTGCCAGACCCACAGAGTTTTAGAAATACAGCATGGAAACTGGCCCTTTGGCCCACTGAGTTTGCGCCAACCAGTGATCACCCTGTACACTAGCACTATCCTGCACAGGCGGGACAACTTACAATTTACAGAAGGCAATTAACCTACAAACCTGTACGTCTTTGGGGTGTCAGGATCGAACATGGGTCTATGCAACTGTGAGGCAGCAACTCTACCGCTGCACCACTGTGCCACCTAAAGTTACTGTAGCACTTTGTGCCATTTTGTGTGGAAGTTAAAATCCCCTGTTTATACCAGCCCGACTTTGATACCTGTCAGTCTAGTCTCTGTATGACGTATTATACACCTTCCCAGCTGTTACAGACAACCGCCACTGTTGTCTTGGATTTTTCTCAATGGTTTATCTTACACCTCTGCATTGAAGATCACTTAGGGTTTGTCTTTAGCTCTCTAATATTATCTGTACACTACTGCTCAACGGCATAATCTGAAAACACACTAGGTTTCAGATGCCTATTGTCATCAAGATGTACCTCAGCAACACTATCACTTGCTCTTATTTGTCACTCTGCTTTTCTGACACTGCACCAGATGATAGTACATTTCCTCAGTCCAAATATTGAGATTAAAGCTATATTCTTTGGCCTCCTCCACAGATTCCAACCTTCTCCCAGTTGAGAAACACTTTCACGATGGAACCCATGAAGAACCACTGAAAATATACAGGTTGACATTAAAACAGTTTACTTCCACCTCATTTCAAGGGTCTACCCTTGCCCTCAACCCATCTGTTGCCGAAACTCTTTTGTCATCCCAATCAGCCTGGATCCTAATTCACTCTAAAGTTCCATTCACACAAGGAGCTCCATGTTTTATGATTTACATTACTTTATAGTTGAACGATGATTTAAGATTTCTCATTCTCATTCCAAACCTCTCCAGCTGTTTATTGCTCTGTTAGTCTGTGACATTTTCAAACCCTATGATCCATAATGTCCAAAGAAGATTCACGACCTGAAACGTCACCTATCCATGTTCTCCATAGATGCTGCCTGACTCGCATCGTAGTCCAGCACTTTGTGCCTTTTTGTGTAAACCAGCATCTGCAATTCATTGTTTCTACATTTTGACTGCTCTGGTGTAAAATTTCCTCAAGGTTTTCCTCCTCTCTCCGATGGGGAATTCTGTGAGACCCTCTCTCACTGCTCTCCCTCTGTGATTCCTACTGCTCTCCTGTTTTACAACCACGTTCTTACCAAGTCCTGACCCGAAGCGTCACCTATCCATGTTCTCCAGAGATGCTGCCTGACCCGTTGAGTTATTCCAGTACTTTGCACCCTTTCCCCTAAAGTTCGCTGTGCTCCTACAATCCTCTTATATTGGAAGAGCATGGGGAGTAAGATTAGCCAAATTGCTCTTGCAAAGAGCTAGACTGGGTTCAATGGGCCAAATGTAAATCCGAGAAGACTCCAGATTCCCACCTCCACATTGTAAACTTTCCGAGCAGTTGTGATTGTGCCTTGAACTTCCAAGGTCACAAACTCTGTAATGTTCTTTCTTTTCTCTCCTTCTCTCTCTCTCTTTTCCCATCCTTAAGACACTCCTTGAATTTACCTTTTTTAACCAAGCTGTTGCATTAACTATCATCTCATATGGCCCATTGGAAAACATTTATTTGATGAAGTGATTGTGGCATGTCTTGTGGCAATTTTCTTTTGTTAAAGGTATATTACAGATAAAGACCCAATATTCCTCATATCTAGTGTTTCCCATCCCTAGCTCATCAACATTATATATTCTCTGTGGTTTTAATGATCTTAAATCTGTCATAAGAATGGAAATTCCTATGGCTGATATAAGATCTGTCACAAGAATTAATTCATTCCAAGACACAGTTCTCTCAAAAATGTTGACATCCAACAAAGCTCTCAATTTGCTCACAGAAGGCTCACAAAACTATATAGTTGTGCCTGCCTTCCTCATGGTAGCAGCGAGATGAGAGGCTAGGCCAAGCAGAAGTCAACAAAAAAGCCATGCATTTATGGTGGCTATCTACCCAAGTTTGGTTTAGTTTTGTTTATTGTCACGTGCACTGAAGGACAGTGGAAAGCTTTTTGTTGTGTGTTAACCAGTCAGTGGAAAGATTATACTTGATTACAATAATAGTAAAATTAAACGAGAACTTACCAGTTTAAAGTTTGATCTTTATTTTATGAGGAGTTACGATGAGGGATTACGTGAAGAGCCCGCCAGCCCGCATGCGCGTCAATCTACAAAGCAGCGGTGTGAAATCACAGATAACAGTTGATGAACTGAATATAGTAAGATTCGAGAAACTAGAACTACCAGCTGACCTTTATGAGAGAGGGTTGGGGCTAGGGCATGTAATCCCTCATCGTAACTCCTCATAAAATAAAGATCAAACTTCAAACTGGTAAGTTATCATTTAATCTTGCTATTTTACTTCGGAGTCACGTGAGTGACTACGTGAAGATTTTAAAACTCTGTGATTTCATGCCGTGAACACGAGTCCATGCGTCACACACTGCATCAATTGACCAAGGATGAGTGAACATTAATAATGCATTCAGACATGACTGATGCTTTTTAATGAACAAATAATAACAATAGTAACCCCTCTCATCCGGGAGGAAACTATAAAACAGAACCTAAAATAGAGTTAGTAAATAGAGTTGGCAAATACCCCCGGTTTGGCAATGGGTTTGTTATAAAATATTTGGAAAGATCGTTCGTTTGACCATCCGGCAGCTGCTAGGATGTGGTCCAGCGGAACGCCCATAACCCTGATGCTGATGTTGTTGCAGCCCTGGTGGAGTGAGATTTGAAAATGTCAGTGTTCACTCCTGCACAAGCCAGAACCCATTTTAAACATCTGGAGATGGTCTGTACTGATACCTCCTTATGAGGTTTTATGTAACTAACAAACATTGCTAGTTTAGAGCCCCTAAGGCTCTTAGTGACCTTAACATACTGTAGTAGATGTGTGACCACACACAACCGAAGGTCCATGGGGTATGCCAAAAAATCTAGTTTGAGACCTGATGCCCCTGGTCTGCTCTGCCTGACTAAGTCATAAACATAAAATGTTACTTTGCCTGCAGATGTAACCATCCTGTCCAGTCGCAGCTTATGCAATGACTGGACCCGTTGCGCTGAACCTGCGCCATGAGCATAACAACTTTGTAAGTGAGTTTGACCAAGGACAGGGATGTAGCTGGAGCCCACTGGCGAAGCGGCGTCAGCACAATGTTAACATCCCATATCTCTGCGTACCTGGGCCTGGGAGGTTTTGAGTTGAAGATACCCTTCATGAATCTGGATATCAGAGGGTGAGACCCGACAGAGTGGGTCCCGCTCCCTGCAGAAAATATGATGAGAAGGCACAGTTAATGGTACTATAACTTAATTTTTGTCAAAGACCCATTCGGAAATGAACTCCAAGACGTCAGTTATCCATGCCGTATTATATGTAATATTAGCATTTAAACAAAATACTTCCCATCTCCTGATGAGGAAATGTACTGCTTATCTGGTGTTATCCCTGCAATCTGCAATGAGCACGTCCATGGTTCGGTCTGACAACCCGAGCCGCAGGAACAGTCTTTTCAGAGTCTGCAAGTCAATGAATTGATTTTATCATGCATTGGATGGTTGCCCGAGTCACGGGTTAGAAATAACCATATAAGGTTCTATTATCATTCCCAACATCAGCGGGAACCATGGCTGCATAGGCCAGTCAGGCACTACAAAGAATGCCTGAAGCGGGATTTTGCTGAATTTTTTGCAAGACCCGACTGATGAGGCAAAATGGAGGAAAGACATAAAAGAACATTCCTCTCCAGTGAAGCGAGAATGCATCTATCGCCACTGCCATGCCACATATTTTTTGCAACTGGTGATTGAGCCTGGATGCAAACATCTCAATCTTTAGTGTTCCATCGAGCCACAATGTCATTAAATACTTTGTGATCCAACATCCATTCTGTGTTGTCATTGATTTTACGTGATGATACACCAGCACCAAATGAGGTTAGGTAAACTATCACCGGATACTTTGATACTTTGACTTGATTGCACCCATGTGATTAACAAATGCCACCACCAAAGTGTATCAACTTGGACGAGCATGCAGATTATGCATATTCGCACAAAAACCTTTAACCCATAGAATGCACCTAGTGTCTATAGGTAGTTGATACCATATAACTGAAGAATTGGTAACTCATGCAAATCCCATCCGCCTCCGTAACTAGAGATGGTATTAGTAATTTTCCATCTTTGAGCACTAGCATCAGTTTGTAATATAACTGAAGATTTACTGACGAAAATTTAGTGGAGCAATGCTGAATACTGTTCGTCCACCATTGTGACTTTGATAGTTTCAGCTGGTAATAGCATAGGTCTGTTAACAATGACCTACATGGTACTTGAGAGCTTACTCCTTTGCACGTTGTAAGTTCTGATAATGCAAAGGCCCAAATAGCACAGCTGAAAAAGCCACTATATTGCCAATTACACTTGATGAATAGAAGGCTGCTTGATAACAACGGCTTCTATTAATTCCAATCTCTTGCCTCAGGGCAGAGTCACAGACAAATTAATAGAGTTAAAGGTAAATTCCAATAATCAATAATTTTAGTTGGTATCAACTTAAATTTAACAGGATGGATGAGAAGATAGGCCATAACAAGTGTTTTTGAGCAGCCGAAGCACCGGTTTTAGTAATTTGGTAAATAACCTGGGAGCTGAAGTTAGCCCATTTTGCAACGCTTTAACTGTTATCATTGCCCCATCCAGCTAAATTTCAAATATCTCCGGTGATCCCTGTGAATGGAAACTGATCCTTATGGAAACCAGTTGTTAGATAGTAACGAAGTTTCCTATTCTGAAATATCTATACTGCACATGCGAGTTGAACCAAGGATGAACCGATATCCGGCACTTTGACAATGAACAGGCCACGCCTGCCACAATTGCGAGCCTGCCTTGAAAGGCAACTCTGGCCATAATTCCGAGAACTCTGGCCAATTTCTCCTGTCTCGCTTGTATACTGTGCAGTATAAACTAATCTCATGTTATCATTGTCATTTATACAAAAAACAAGTGTAAATATTACCAACTTGTAAATGGTCCACATATGCCATGTTTCGGAAAGAACCAGACCCACCTACCTTCATGGTTATCGGTGGTCTTATGGTAAGCCCAAAGGCCCCAGATGCGGGTTCTATTTCCATCCTTGATTTGGAGAGTAGGACTGCTGGGGTGCGTGGATCCCATATTTTTCCTGAGGACCGGTTTGGGCCTTGGCCTGAAAGACCTCTGCCCAGCTTTCAAGCTGCCACCAGCTTCAGTGAACCGCTTACTGCTGATGGAGGCGTGGGGTGTGTTGTCGCCGACACAATGAAGCGTTGCTCGTTGTTTGTACCTTGATTAGTCTGACAGCTTTTGTTTCCTCATCCAGGTCTTACCTGTTTGGACAGGTTTTCCCCGAAGAGAAGATTCAGCGGCTGGATATTGCTGGCCTTACATGAGCCTGCAAACTATGAATTTAAGGCAGGTCTGATGGCGTTCTTCTGAAAGCAGTTCATTTTGAAGTGTGCATTGCACATCAACACCAGGCCAGTAATCTTTAAAATTTGTTGGAGTTTCATTTCCTGGGTCCTCCAATATCACCCCAGATAGCGCTGTTCACTGCCGGCACTTTCAGGAACAATTTACAGGTGCACGGTATCTCACAGCCGGAACCTGTTCCTGTAATGATGTGACGTGAGGTAGCTGCTGCTTCGCGAGGGGAACTCTGGCCCCCTCCGGGTTTTCTGCCAATGGCTGGAAGCCAACTCTTCCAGCAGGAGCTCCTTCATTTGCGAGGATATCGCAACCCTTGATGCCATGACAGAAATTTCTGGAACCTCACACATGTACTCCAGTATGTTCCCCAGACATACTTCCGTGTTTGGAGTCAGTTACCCACTGACCCCTCGCACTCCCCTTCACAGAGAGGGAGATTTGTAAGCAGCCCTGAAACAGGTGCTGCCGCAGGCCCCCGAAGAGACCTGCGCTAATATGGCCCCTCCATGGACCATATCAAGATGGAGCATCACCTCAGTGGGATGAACGCCCTGCAGATGTTATCCATGCTCCATCTGGGTAAAAACGTCCAAGGACGTACCCATGTCGGAGGGGAACCCTCCTGGCCTGACTCGTCCCAGTCCAGGCCTCCGCCACCCGCTACCCGCACTTCCGCAGTCCGTAGCCGTGTCTTCCGATGGTCCCCGTAGCCGGGTTTCCCCTAGCCGGGTTTCCCCGGATAATGACGCGTATGCGGGCTGGCGGGGTCTTCATGTAGTCACTCACGTGACTCCGAAGTAAAATCACATGATTACAATCGAGCCATCCACAGTGTACAAATGTAGGATAAATGGAATAACGTTTAGTACAAGATTAAAGTTCATTAAAGTCTGATAAATTCCAAGGGTCTTCAATGAGGTAGATAGTAGCTCAGGTCCACTCTCCAGTTGTTGGTAAGATGGTTCAGTTGCCTGATGACAGCTGGGAAAAACCTGTCTCTGAATCGGGAGGTACGCATTTTTGCACTTCTGTACGTCTTGTCTGATGGAAGAGGGAAGAACCCAAGTACAGATATGATGCAGTTTAGAAATACAGTGCGAAACAGACCCTTCGGCCCACCAGGTCCGCACCAACCAGCGATCCTTGTACACTAGCAATATCCTACACACTCGGGACAATTTTTAATTTTTACCAAAGCCAATTAATCTACAAACCTGTACGTCTTTGGAACGTGGGAAGAAACCGGAGCTCCCGGAGAAAACCAATGCGGTCACTGAGAGAACGTACAAACTCCGTACAGATAGCACCCATAATCAGGATCGAACCCAGGTGTCTGGCACTGTAAGGCAGCAACTCGACCACTACGCCACCATGCCTACCTATTGCATTAGAGTTAGGTTTGATTGTATTCATCTAATTTGATTGGTTAACATGCAAACAAAGCTCTTCACTATACCTTAGTACACATGGCAATAATAAACCTAAGCTTAAATCTAAAACGTTTATACAGAGAAATGTTTCAGAAATTGCAATAATTAATCTCAGCATTAAGCTGTATTTTGTGATGTGATTGATAACTAAGCAGGAAATTATGAATATCCTCTCTCGCTGCTCCCCCTCTGTGATGCCTCCTGCTCTCCGACTCTAACAATGGTCAGTTTCCTTTATCATCATTACTTTTTTGCATATCTTTCATTCATTGTTCTTTATCTATCTCCATCATCGTCTATATCTCTCGTTTCCTTAATCCCTAACCAGTCTGAAGGGCCTCGATCCGAAACGTCACCCATTCCTTCTCTCCAGAGATGCTGCCTGCCAGCTGAGTTACTCCAGCTTTTTGTGTCTATCTTCGGCTTAAACCAGCATCAGCAGTTCCTTCCTATACATACTATGAGAATGTTCCGCTCATCTTCAATTATAATGTCCATCCAAACCTTTGACTTAATAGCACCTATAATAATACAACCTCTCCTGAATACCATAATGAACTATCCACCTAGATTATGTGTTGAAATTCTGCATTGCGTTTTGAACCTATGGCCTTCTGATTCCATGCCAGGCTGACAGAGAAATAAATAACTATAAAGGAATTGTAGGGTGTAACCTAATCTAGGGGATCCGATGCTTTAATAAAACACAACAATAAATCTTGAGTGGTTTATGTTCATTGTGAAATGCCCGATATTGGATTATTGTCATTAAATTCACTTACAGGTATCTGTTATCATAGATAATATATACCAGATAGAGATTCTTAATTTCAAATATTTTTTTCTTGCTACTATGGTGGTCAGTTTATTTGATGTGGAGGTTTTCTTATGTTGTTTAAATTTAAAAGTGCCATTTGATGTAAGACAAAGGCTATCATTTTACATCCTAAGACTTGAAGGTATATTGGATTTCATGACCTGACCTGTAGTAGTGCCATTTTTTTTCCACAGTAAATTGCAGAAAAAATTACGATCTGGTATTTATTATATGTCCTTAACAGGTTATTAAGTTGTGATAATCTTGTTGCAAACCAGATCCAGTTAAATGTTTAGACTCAAGCAGCTGGTGAAATACTAGAGAAAACAAGTGTATTTGCTATGTTCACAAATTATGGCCATACCCACATTTATACTGAAGGTAGACACAAAATGCTAGGGTAACTCAGTGGGACAGTCAGCATCTCTGGAGAGAAGCAATAGGTTTAAACCAGCATCTGCAGTTCCTTCTCCCACATTCTAAATTGTTGGCCAGAATTTTGCAGGGAAATGCCAAATGTAAATTTACTTGTAAAACCATTGGCACTTCCCTGTATGATCACCTCCAATTTCCAGGATTCCTGTGTGTGCATGCATATAGGTGGAATTCCCAAACTTTCTGGCCTTTCTTCACCAGAGTTTTCCCAACTTTGTTCTGACGTTGAAGTACTCCAGCAGCAGTTGACATGGTTGCAATTGTGCTGAAATTGCAGAGAATTGTGGACTCAGCCCAGACCATCACACAAATCAACCTCCCTTTCATTGACACCATGTGCACTTCACATTGCCTCAGCAATGCCGACCGGTCATTCCCTCTTCTCCTTTCTCCTTTCAGGCAAGAGGGACAGAAGTGTGAAAACACGCACATCCAGATTCAGGGACAGTTTCTTCCCAGCTGTTATAACCAACTGAACCATCCTATTAACAACTAAAGTTAAACCTACCTCATTGGAGACCTTCAGATTATCTTTAATAAGACTTGACTGGATATTATCTTACTCTAAATAATATTCCCTTTATCCTGTATCAGTACACTGTGGACACAATTGTAATTATGTATAGTCTTTCAGCTGACTGGATAGCACGCAACAAAAAAGCTTTTCACTATACTTCAGTATACGTGACAATAAACTAAATTAAACTCTACCTGGTGAATCTTCCTGTAAAGAAGCAGCAAGAGTAGGAAAGACCATTAAGGACAAGACAATTATTAGCATTAACATTTAACATTTTCATTATGTTAAAGATTGAAATGTTTTTTCAAATGTTCCTTTAACTTTTCTTGAGTGAGTTTGAGTATTTTGCATTTGAGTTTAATAAAACTGCCTGTATAAATGTAAATTGTCCCAAGTGTGTATGAGGGGATCACTGGATGGCATGGACTCTGTGTTAATGTTGTTAATGTGCGGGGATCACTGGATGGCATGGACTCTGTGGGCCGAAGGGTCTGTTTGCACGCTCTATCTATAAAAACCCCAAGTTCAATCCTGACTATGGGTGCTGTCGGTACGGAGTTTGTGCATTCTCCCTGTGACCATGTGGTTTTTCTCTGGGTGCTCCAGTTACCTCCCACACTCCAAAGATATATAGGTTTGGAGGTTAATTGGCTTTGGTAAAATTGGCACTAACATGTAAGATAGTGCTAGTGTATGGGGTGATCGCTGGTCAGCACAGAGTCAGTGAGCCAAAGAACCTGTCTCCGAGCTGTATCTCTAAAGTCTAAAGTAAGGTCCAAAGCCGCATTTGCCCCCTCTTTGATTAATGCCTTGGCATCAACGATCTTGGTTTTTTTGTCCGTTGTTTAATCTGATGGATGTAAACTGGCATGATTTAGTTCATATGCAATCATCGACACGCTACTAACATGAAAAATAGACTATTTTCATGGTCAGTTACTGTACAAAAGTGTAGATTTAAGTACTCAAATAGTTAACAAATGAAGCGGACGAAGCTATGATCTGATCCTGCTGTTAGAAGACTCAAACTATTTCAATAGTTGGTTCTCTGATGCAGATGGTGAACTCATCAGCAACCAATTACAATGTGCCAACAGCAGCCAGTGCAATATCTGGTGACCGGCTGACAGAAGCAGTGAAGCCAACTGGTGCGCTACAATACTGAGAACTATCTTCTACATTGCCTCTTTCCCTTTGCTCTACCTATTGTCTTTGAGTTTGGCTTGAATATATTTATGTACAGTATTATCTGATTGCTTAGATAGCATGCAAATCAAAGCTTTTCACAGGACCTCAACACATATGACAATAATAAAAGTAAACCAATGGAGACAGAGTCAAGTCAAGTCAAGTCAATTTTATTTCTATAGCAAATTTCTCATTGACCAAAGTGCTTTACATTAGTGTAGGTACTAACGTGCTACAAACAGTGGTACATAGATCAACAATGCATACATAAATACATACATACAGTGCTCCCTCAGAGGACCTCAAGAAAGGCTTGAGAGTAGAAATAAGTTTTAAGTCTAGACTTTAAAGAATTGATGGAGGCGGCAGTTCTGATGGGAAGAGGGATGCTGTTCCATAGTCTAGGTGCTGCAACCGCAAAAGCGCGGTCGCCCCTGAGCTTATGCCTAGACCGTGGGATGGTCAGTAATCCCAAGTCGGCCGATCTGAGGGACCTGGTGGTGGTATGGTGGGTAAGCAGATGTTTGATGTAGGTGGGGGCAAGCCCGTTAAGGGCTTTGTATACATAAAGAAGGAGCTTGAAATTGATTCGGAACCCCACTGGGAGCCAGTGGAGAGAGGCCAGAATTGGGGTGATGTCCCTTTTTCGGGTTCCCGTCAGGAGTCTCGCTGCGGCGTTTTGGACTAATTGCAGGCGGAACAGGGATAATTGGCTAATGCCAGTGTAAAGGGAGTTGCAGTAATCAAGGCGGGAGGAGATAAATGTGTGGGTGATCTTTTCGAGGTCGTCAAATTGGAGGAATGGTTTTATTTTAGTTATCGTCTGAAGCTGGAAGAAGCTAGCTTTTACCACGGCATTGACTTGTTTGTCAAATTTCAACGGAGAGTCAAATATCACGCCAAGGTTTTTGACGTGAGGTTTGTGTAATAGGGTAAGGCTTCCAAGGCTGCCTGCAATCGTTTTGATGGAGTCCGAGGGGCCGAGTAGGATGACCTCAGACTTACTCTTGTTTAGTTGGAGGAAGTTCTGGGCTATCCAACACTTTATATCCTCGAGGCAGTGGATAAGGCTGAGTAGATTTGATTGGTTGTTGGGTTTCAGGGGGAGATAGAGTTGTGTATCGTCTGCGTAGCAGTGGAAGGAAATGCCGTGCCTTTGAATGACTTGGCCTAAGGAGAGCATATACAGGGAGAAGAGAATAGGGCCTAGGATGGAGCCTTGTGGAACCCCGCAGCAAAGGCTAGCTGGGGAGGAGAAAGAGTTGCCTATGTTTGTAGAGAAACTCCTATCTTTGAGGTAGGAGACAAACCAGCTCAGGGCAGTGCCATCAATACTAACCCCGTACCGGAGACGGTCAATTAGGATGGTGTGGTCTACTGTACCAAATGCTGCGCTGAGGTCGAGAAGGAGCAGGATTGCACAGTCGCCGGAGTCAATGGTGAGAAGTAGGTCGTTATGTACCTTCAACAAGGCAGACTCTGTGCTGGGTGGGCCCTGAAACCTGATTGGAAAGTTCCCATGGTATTTTGGTGTAGGTAAGGCATAAGTTGATTTAAAATTACCTTTTCAAGGACTTTTGAAAGGAAAGGCAGTTTGGAAATAGGTCTGTAGTTGCTAGGCAAGATGCAGTCTAGGTTAGGTTTTTTCAGGAGGGGCTGGACCACCGCGTGCTTGAAGCAGGTAGGAACAGTGCCAGTGGCCAGAGAACTGTTGATGATGGCGAGGATGCTGGGACCGGCTATTGCAATGACATCCTTCAGAAGGGCAGAGGGGACAACGTCGAGGGGGCAGGTAGCAGGTTTCATGGTGGTGACCAGAGGGCCATAATATTCTTGGAATGACCACAAAGGAAAGTAGAAATTATGATCATATGTTTTACCCTGTGATTTTTACCACACTGTTTAGTTCTATGTCTATTGCTCCACCATTAACCTTGCTGAAAGCTGTCAGACAGTAACTATCATACCTCTTATCCTATTGCAATCTTGATAACTATCAGTTTAATGCAGTTTGCATGTTGATAACTCTAGGATTTAAAATAATGTTTGTGATTTACTGACACCAAATACATTCTGTGATCACATTTAAATGTGGTGGCAATGTGTTTGCTGACAGGGACTTGTTGAAAGCTAATGTTTTAAACCATTAGTGATGATAAAACACATTAATTACTCAGAAGATAGACACAAAAAGCTGGAGTAACTCAGCAGGTCAGGCAGCATTTCTGGAGAAAAGCAATAGGTGATGTTTAGGGTTGAGATTCTTCTTCAGACAGAGAATTCAGGGGAGAGGGAAATGAGAGATATGAAAAGATATGAAGAAACAAATCAATGAAATATATGCAAAATGACAAATCAAAGCCAGCAATGATGATCAAGGAAAGGTGGAGCCCACAATGGTTCATTGTTGGCTGTGGGGAAGGTGATAACGAGTGATACAAACAGTGAAACTCAGCAGGACGAAAGTGCAACTCATACGACGACTTGGATGTAAAACAAATCAGAGCCGGCACCAATAGCCAAAGAGCCCACAATGATCCATTATTGGCTGTGGAGTAGGTGATAACAAGTAATACAAACAGTGAAACTAAGCAGGACGACTGTGAAATTCGGACGACGACTGGGAAGGAAAACATATCAGAGCCGGCACCAATAGCCAAAGAGCCCACAATAGACAATAGACAATAGGTGCAGGAGTAGGCCTTTTGGCCCTTCGAGCATGGCTGATCATCCCCAATCAGTACCCCGTTCCTGCCTTCTCCCCATATCCCCTGACTCCGCTATTTTTAAGAGCCCTATCGAGCTCTCTCTTGAAAGCATCCAGAGAACCTGCCTTCACCACCCTCTGAGGCAGTGAATTCCACAGATTCACAACTCTCTGTGAGATAAAGTGTTCCCTCGTCTCCGTTCTAAATCGCTTACTCCTTATTCTTAAACTGTGGCCCCTGGTTCTGGACTCCCCCAACATCGGGAACATGTTTCCTGCCTCTAGCGTGTCCGAGCCCTTAACAATCTTATATGTTTCAATGAGATACCCTCTCATCCTTCTAAACTCCAGAGTGTACAAGCCCAGCTGCTCATTCTCTCAGCATATGACAGTCCCGCTATCCCGGGAATTAACCTTGTAAACCTACGCTGCATTCCCTCAATAGCAAGAATGTCCTTCCTCAAATTAGGGGACCAAAACTGCACACAATACTCCAGGTGTGGTCTCACTAGGGCTCTGTACAACTGCAGAAGGACCTCTTTGCTCCTATATTCGATTCCTCTTGTTATAAAGGCCAACATGCCATTCACTTTCTTCACTGCCTGCTGTACCTGCATGCTTACTTTCATAGACTGATGTACAAGGACCCCCAGATCCCATTGTACTTCCCCTTTTCCCTTATTCCTAGAAACACCTGCCAGTTTTGTTCCACTGTTATCCCTGCCAGTGTATCTTACCAGTCAACTTTGGCCAGCTCCTCCCTCATGGCCCCATAGTCCCCTTTATTCAACTGCAACACTGACACCTCCGATCTACTCTTCTCCCTCTCCAATTGTAGATTAAACCTGACCATGTTATGGTCACTGCATCCTAATGGTTCATTAACCTCGAGGTCCTTAATCAAATCTGGTTCATTACATAGCACTAAATCCAGAATTGCCTTCTGTCTGGTAGGCTCCAACACAAGCTGTTCAAAGAATCCATCATAAAGGCACTCTACAAAGTCCCTTACTTGGGGTCCAGTACCAACCTGATTTTCCCAGTCTACCTGCATGTTGAAATCTCCCATAACAACCACAGCATTACTTTTGCTACATGCCAATTTTAACTCCTGATTCAACTTGTTCCCTATGTCCAGGCTACTGTTTGGGGGCCTGTAGATTAGTCCCATTCGGATCTTTTTACCCTTACAATTCCTTAGTTCTACCCATACTGACTCCACATCTCCTGTTTCAATGTCACCCCTTGCAAGGGACTGAATTTCATTCCTCACCAACAGGGCAACACCCCACCCCCTCTGCCCACCTGTCTGTCTTTTCGATAGGAGGTATACCCTTGAATATTCAGTTCCCAGCCCTGGCCCTCTTGCAGCCATGTCTCAGTAATTCCCACAACGTCATACTTGCCAGTTTCTAACTGAGCTTCAAGCTCGTCCACTTTATTCCTTATACTTCGCGCATTCATATACAGTACGTTGACCTCCGTATTCACTTCCCACCTCGCAATTGGCCTGACCTTACTCTGTTGTCCATTCCCATTAATTCGAGAATCTTTTGTAATTTTTCCTGTAGCCACTTCCCCTTCAACTCCATCTTTATACTCCCAATTTTTCAATCCCTCCCCCCCCACTATTTAGTTTAAGCCCACATGTGTAGCCCTAGCAAACCTGCCTGCCAGAATGTCGGTCCATCTCCAGTTAAGGTGTAACCCATCCCTTTTGTACAGGTCACCCCTACCCCAGAAGAGATCCCAGTGGTCTATAAATCTAAATCCTTGCTCCCTGCACCAACCCCTCAGCCACACATTCAGATCCCCTATCTCCCTGTTCCTGTCCTCACTACCACGTGGTACTGGAAGCAATCCAGAGGTAACCACCCTAGAAGTCCGGCATTTCAACTTCTTCTTCCCAACTCTCTGAAGTCATGTTGGAGAACCTCCTTCCTCTTCTTCCCGATGTCGTTTGTGCCTACGTGCACAACTACTGCCGGCTGTTCACCTTCTCTCTCGAGGATGTTCAGAATTCAGAATTCAGAATTCAGCCAACAATGAGCCATTGTTGGCTGTGGAGTAGGTGATAATGAGGGGATACGGACAGTAAAGGGCCTGTCCCATGAGCATGCGACTGCATGCGGCTAGCGCGACCTAACGTGGTCGCGCTAGCCGTGCGGCCTCGCGGGGCCGGTCCCACTTCGATCGCCGGAGCTGCATGGAGTTGTGCGGAGCCGGTCCCGGGGGCTCCGAAAAACTGACAGTGTTCAAAAATTCCGCGCGGCAAAGGCCTGCCGGCCCGCTGCCGCATGGAGGCCGCAAACGCACCGCCTCGACGCCGCACGCACCGCCTCGACGCTGTACGCAGCGTCTTGACGCCGAACACAGCGTCTTGACACCATACACAGCGTCTTGATGGCTTACGCCTAGCGCATGGCGTTGCGCGATGAAGTCACCGCCCGGCATGCCGTTGCGTGATGACGTAACCGCCCGACGCCGTGCGACATCCAAATTCAGTCGGCCCGCCTCCTGCCAAGCTGATTGGTGAGTATGATGTCAGGACCAGCTCCGCACAACTCCAGACGGCTCCGCGGTTGGAAGTGGGACCGGCCCCGCGAGGCCGTACGCCTCAAGCCACCACGTTTGGTCGCGCTAGACACATGCAATCGCATGCTGGTGGGACAGGCCCTTAACACTAGCAGGATGACTACGGTGGGGTAGGGACAGAGAGAGAAGGAAAGCAAGGATTACTTGAAATTAAAGAAATTCATATTCATACCAAAGATAGACACACAAAGCTAGAGCAACTCAGCGGGTCTGACAGCATCTCTGGAGAAAAGGAATAGGTGATGTTTCGGCTTCTTCAGACTGAGAGTCAGGGGAAAGGGAACCAAGAGATATAGACGGTGGTGTAGAGAGATAGAAAACAAAAGAATGGAAGATATGCAAAAAAGTAACGATGATAAAGGAAACCAGGCACGGAAATCGCTTTCAAAATATGGGGGGGACCGGGGGGACACAACTTCTTGGCAGCCATGCGCACACTCACACACGCAGGCGATGCTTCGGAGGCTTCAGCCGTGGGCCCTGTGAACATTAATTTCAGCTCAATCCAGCACAACTCTGCGTGTCACGCCGGGTTAACCTACAGCCCTGCCTGGACTGACGGGACACTAGCCTGGAGTCATGGAGCTAGCGCTGCTTCTCCGCGCTGGCTGTAAACCTGGGTCATATTTCCCGTAAGTCCAGGCAGGGATGTAGGTTAACCTGGCGGGACAGGCAGAGTTGAGCGGGGTTTAGCGCTGCTTCTCTGTGCTGGCTGTGGGCCTGGGGGAACCGCTCCCGTCTGACTCCCGACGTCTCTGGGCACCCCTGGGCGTGGGGCGGGGGAGAGGCACTCGGGTGAGGATGGGGATGGTCCAGTGGCGGTTCGGCAGTGATTGCAGCGGATGAGGCGCAGGTCTGTGTCCAGGGGCTGCCGAGAGTGATTTGGCACGTCTCCCTCCTCCAATCACCACGCTCTATCCTCAGTCCGACCCCCCCTACTTCTGCCTCTGACCGACACCTCCCTCCTCCAATGATCACACTGAATCATTGTCCCGCACCCCATTGCCTGCTGACTGATGCCTCTATCGTCCAATCAGCACCCTCGATCAGCAGTCCCACCTCCACTGTCTCGCGGAAAGCGGAGATTTCACCGGGTTTTAAAATCCGGAAAAATGGGGGGAATCGTGCCCCACCTCTCAAAACAGGAGGGGGGGGGGGGACGTGTCTCCCCTGCCCCCCCCCCCCGGGATTTCTGCCCCTGATGGAAACAGCCCACTTTTAGTTGTGGGCTAGATGAAAATGAGTTATACAGCCAATGAAACTCACCAGGGTGACAGTGAAACTAGTACAACAACTAGGGTGGGGGAGGGATGGAGGGAGAGGGGACGCAAGGGTTATTTGAAGTTAGAGAAATCAATATTCACACCACTGGATTGTAAGCTACTCAAGCGACATACGAGGTGCTGTTCCTCCAATTTGCATTTGGTCTCACTCTGACAATTGAGGAGGTCCAGGACACAAAGGTCACTGTGTGAATGGGAAGGGGAGTTAAAGTGTTTAGCAACCGGGAGATCACATAGGCCAAAGCGGACTATTCGCAGGTATTCTCCAAAACGATTGCCCAGTCTACGCTTGGTCTCGCCGATAGATAAGAGTCCACACTTAGAACAGCGGATACAGTAGATGAGGTTGGAGGAGGTGCAAGTGAACCTCTGCCTCACCTGAAAGGACTGTTGGGGTACCTGGACAGAGTGGAGGGAGGAGGTATAGAGCCAGGTGTTGCATCTTTTGCGATTGCCGGGGAAGGTACCTGTGGAGGAGGTGGTTTGGGTGGGAAGGGATGAGTTAAGCAGGGAATTGCAGAGGGAACAGTCTCGGCGGAGGGCAGAAAGGGATGTAGATAGGAAAATGTGACTAGTGATGGGATCCCATTAGAGGTGGTGAAAATGTCGGAGGATTATGTGCTGTATGCTGATGGGGTGAAAGGTGTGGACTAGGGAGACTGTTCCTGGTGAGACTGGGGGGAAGGGGAGCAAGGGCGGAGCTGTGGGGTACCGAGGAGACACATGTGAGGGCCTCATCTATGATGGAAGAGGGGAACCCCTGTACCCTAAAGAATGAGGACATCTCGGTTGTCCTATATAGAGCACCTCATCTTGTGCGTAGATGCGGCGTAGACGGAGGAATTGGGAGTGGAAGATAGAGTCTTTGCTGAAGGCGGGGTGAGAAGAAGCATAGTCTAGATATTTGTGGGAGTCAGTAGGTTTATAATAGATGTCAGTCGATAGTCTATCTCCTGTGATGGAGACAGTGAGATCAAGAAAGGGGAGGGAAGTATTGGAGATGGTGCAGGATGGAAATTGTTGTGAAGTTAATGGTCAATGAGTTCTGCATGGGTGCAGAAGGTAGCCCCGTGCAGTCATCAATGTAGCGGAGGTAGAGTTCGGGGATAGGGCCAGTGTATGCCTGGAACAGGGATTGTTTGACGTATCCTACAAAGAGGTAGGCATAGCTGGGGCCCATAAGAGTGCCTATGGCAGAGGAGATTGTTAGTAGAGGGAAATTGGCTTGTTCTGCAGTCGAGGAAGAAACAGAGGGCTTTAAGGTTGATGAAGAAAAAAGGACTCATTTCTCTTCTGTACCAGTTATATAATTTGAAGCACTAATTGACCGATGAAGATTATTGTTCAGACCCTATGATACACACGGTCCCTCAAATAACAGAACTGGAGGTTGTGTGCAAAATGTCACAACAAATAGCATTTTCTGCTATCTTAACTTTTTTTCATACTCAGCACATGTATTTAGGAAATCTCCCTCATACGTTTACTCTGGGTGACAATTCACTTATTCTTTCAAGTAAGTTAAAAGAAGACAGATTTTTTCAATTACAAACTATGTAAATGAATTTGGACTGGCCTGCATGCATCTTGCCAGTACAAAATACAGGTAATGGTCTGTACACCGAAAATACATAATCAATGTTCCTCATGCTTTACATCTGAAAATAGATGATTAAAAACTTGTTTTTTAATGATTGCAAAGTATTTTCTATTTGCATATATACCTTGCTTTATGATTGATACTTTTTGAAGTCATGCGATACTAGGGTATCTGAACTAATAGTGAAAGAAAGAACTGCAGATGCTGGTTTAAATCGAAGGTAGACACAAAATGCTGGAGTTAAGGGCCTGTCCCACTTGGCCGTCATTTGCGCGCCATTTACACGACCTGGTAGTGTGTGACTAGCGCGGGACGGGCGCATGGAGTGACGTGGAGGAGTGTGGAGTTGCGCGCGGTATCGTGCAGCTCGCCAGGATTTCGTGCTGCACGAAATCTTCGCGCGCCACCAGCCTGTCGCGTAAATGACGGCCAAGTGGGACAGGGTGACGTTTCGGGTCGAGGCCCTTCTTCAGACTGAAACATCATCCATTCCTTCTCTCCAGAGATGCTGCCGGTCTCGCTGAGTTACTCCTGCATTTTGTGTCTATCTTCAATTTAAACCAGCATCTGCAGTTCCTTCCCACAGATTAATTTGGTCTGCAGCTTGCTACTTTTCATTCACCTCTTTTTTTGAATAGGGGCATTACATCTGCAGTTTACATCTAGCACCACTCAAGAAACTGGAACATTTTAGAAAATCACCATAAATATCATAGACTGGGTAAATATCATAAACTGGGTATTCAAATGACGTCACGCACTCCAGACGGCTGTGCGGACGCATGACAGTTACTACCGGCCTGTCGCGTAAATGACGGCCAAGTGGGACAGGCCCTTAACTCAACGGGACAGGCAGCATCTCTGGCGAGAAGGAATGGGTGACGTTTCGGGTCGAGACCCTTCTTCAGTCTGAATTCAAGAGTATTTGTCACATGCACTATATATGAACTGGAACAATGATATTCTTACTGGCTGCAGCTTTACAGGCACATAAGTTCACAAGTCTTAGGAGCAGAAGTAGGCCATTCAGCCCATCAAGTCTACTCCGCCATTCAGTCATGGCTGATCTATCTTCGCTCTCAACCCTATTCTCCTGCCTTCTCCCTATAACCCCTGACACCCTTACTAAGCAAGAATCTGTCAATCTCCACCTTAAAAATACCCAATGTCTTAGCCTCCATAGCCATCTGTGGCAATGAATTCCATAGATTCACCACCCACTGACTAAAGAAAATCCTCCTCATCTCCTTTCTAGAGATACATCCTTTAATTCTGAGGCTTTGGCCTCTGGTCCTAGATTCTCCCACTAGTGGGTGATGCAACAACAATAAACATACAATAGATAACATCTCAACGATTACCGCCCTGTAGCACTCACTCCCATAATGATGAAGTGGTTCGAGAGGCTGGTCAGGGACCATATTACCTCCAGACTTCCCTCCACACTTGACCCGTCCCAGTTTGCTTACAGGCCAAACCGCTCCACAGAGGACGCTATATCTTCTGTACTCCATCTGAGCCTGGAACATCTAGAGGATAAGAACACACATGTGCGAATGCTGTTCGTGGACTTTAGTTCAGCGTTCAATACAATCATCGCTCAGCACTTGGTAAGCAAACTGGGTCCATTGGGCCTCAGCACCCCCTTGTGTAACTGGCTACTGGACTTCCTCACTGACAGACCCCAGTCAGTGAGGGTTGGAAACAACACCTCCAACATCATCTCTCTGAGCACCGGCTCCCCTCAGGGCTGCGTCCTGAGTCCACTGCTGTTCACCCTGATGACCCACGACTGTTGTGCCAGGTTTAGTACAAACCACATCATGAAGTACACAGATGACACAACAGTGGTGGGCCTTATCCGGGATGACAATGAACTGGCTTATTGGGAGGAGGTGAAACAACTGGTGGACTGGTGCAACACGAACAATCTGATCCTGAATGTTGACAAAACGAAGGAGGTCATCGTTGACTTCAGGAGAAACTGGCACAGTCACACACCACTTCACATTAATGACAGCAATGTGGAGTTGGTCAGTAGCACTAAGTTCCTGGGGGTGCAGATCACGAACAGTCTGACCTGGTCACAAAACATTGCATCACTAGTTAAGAGAGCGCAGCAGCGGTTGCACTTTCTGCGCCGGATGAGTAGAGCTCACCTCCCCCATCCCGTCCTCACCACTTTCTACAGGGGCACCATAGAGAGCATTTTGACCAACTGCATCTCTGTCTGGTTTGGGGACTACAAAGCCTCCGACTGGAAGTCCGTGCAGAGAGTGGTGAGGACAGCTGAAAAAATCATCGGGACTTCTCTTCCTTCAATCCGGGACATTGCATGCAAACGTTGCTTGTCCAAGGCCAACAGCATTATAAAGGACCCCACACATCTCCATCATGGACTGTTCACTCTGCTGCCCTCGGGCAAAAGGTGTCGTAGTATAAGGAGCAGAACGGCCAGGTTTTGCAACAGCTTCTACCCCCGAGCCATCAGACTCTTGAATTCCATGTAATGTGCCGCCACCATTATTATCTATTTTATCTTTTTATCTATTTTATCTTTTTATCTATTTTATTCTTTTGTTATTTTATGTTGCACGGTGAGTCAGATGCAACGAAATTTTGTTCAAACTGGCATTTATTGGTGTATTTTTGAATGACAATAAAGTCTTTGATTGATTGATTGATTATCAGTTATTCCAAGTAAACTAGATCATGATAGAACAACCATGGTAGTGCAGTTTATTGTTGTTCGGTATACACACAGAAAGAAGAGGTGAAACAGGATGTTAATGGCTCCAAATTTGTCCTCATGCATTTGTGTGAACCCTGTAGCATTTTGCTAGATAGCATTCAGAGAAGGGCATCAGACCTTAAAGGAACACCTCCCTTTGCATCTACACGACTGGAGGAGATAGAACCTGCAGGGAGAGGGAAAACAGCCCATTCAATCACACAAGAGACATGCAGGCCATAGTCAACCAAGATACATGCTGGGCCAAAGTCCTCTATGCCAAGGGTCCACAAAATTACAAGACTCACCATAACAAGAACTGGCATGTGGCAGTTAATGCAGACTTCTCCAGGACTGCAAATGTACATGTAGAGTAATGTTAAATGAAATGTCATGTTCTCACGCACTATTACAGAATGGAGATGCTCTCCCAGGGAATGTATCTGTGTGAAGGGCCGTGTATATCACTCATCGGGTAGTCCAGTGATGTTGCGTCCTGTTACAATAACCAGAGCAAGGATTCATTATTTCATTCATTCTTTCATTCATTCATTCATTCATTCATTCATTCATTCATTCATTCATTCATTTCTTACATTGTGCAGGTGGGACTCTATCACATGATGTAAGAGGATTGAATGCATCATCTCAATTCCCTTGGCTCATCGTTGAAGTGAAATCTTTGCATTGCAGATTGGAGTTTGAAGAGAGTCAGTTGGTTTGCAATGAAGAAGTTTATTTCACTGCTTGCTTTTGTTTTCCCTATTAGGGATAACCTATGGGGTTAATTCCTGCATCTCCATCCATGCAGTTCATGTGACTCCAACGTTCATGTTAGAATATTGCTTCCTGGAGAGTTCTTACTAAATTGGCTCATGTTTCCCGCACAGAATGACCTCCTATGCATATTTTAAAGCATTAAAACATTTCTAGGTCTAGAAGTCCCCCTCAAATGTTAGTGCATGGTAAAATATTTAGCAAAAATAACCACACAGTTAATTAGAAATACCTAACATTGCAGAATAATATTGCTACAGAAAGTTGCCACACAACAGTCAACCCCAATGTGTGTGTGGCTGCCTTGGTTGCAGAATAACTACTCCAGATGGAAAGCATCATCAAAAAAGAATGAGTCTTTTCTCAGCAGCACTGTTGTTAACCCCTAAATAATGACGTATAGTGAGATAGTGAGAAACCATTGATTAATAAAAGATTGTGAAAGAATTACAGATATTGCATGAAGGTTCTTCTTATATACATGCAGAATTTGGAGATTTTATACCATCCCGATCCTTGGAAATTAAGTCAGCCCCATTCATCTCACTTCAGCCACCCGAACGCCATTCACCCTTGCTCTCCAATATCTACACTATCAACACCATCAGACCCTGGCAAAAGCAACAGCTTCTCTCATCAAATGGTATCATTTATAAAAGAATGAAATGGGCGGCACGGTGGCGTAAAGGTAACTAAGCAGGTCAGGCAGCATCTCTGGAGAAAATAATAGGTTTTCTCTTATTCTTTTTCTCCAGAGATCCTGCCTGACCCGCTGAGTTGCTCCAGCATTTTGTGTCTATCTTTAGTATAAACCAGCATCTGCAGTTCCTTCCTAAACCTAAACCTAGTTCAGTATAATTAAGGGGAGAACAACTATGAAAATATACACTCAGAAGAGGTAGAGTATGCAAATGCTGATAACATGTTGCATCATACGTAATATAAATCATACAAAAACAAAGAGGCAAACTGTTGTTCGTTTAACAAAAATGTCTTCCTTACGACGAACCATCGTCTTCAACTACTGACTCGGCTTTGTACGCCTCCTACTCTAACAGTGATATCTCACTAAGTGGAAGACATCATAACATTGCAAAATGTTATGATGCAAATTACAGCAGACTATTTTGTCACCATCTCTCTCCTGGGGGTGGGAGATTGCAACCTTCACGTGGTCTGCCATGTTTCGACGAATGTAATCAACCTGGCGTGCACAATCAAATGAGATCAAATAGAACAAGTTGTCCTACAACTTTAGGCTGGGCACGCCAAACGCAAGAAGAAGAATATCTCTCTCCTGGTTTCACCCACCTACCACCCAGACACTTCACCCACCAGACATCTGGGTCCATCTGCACTTTATCTCTCCCAAGCACAGACTAGGCAATCATTTCGCTGAACACCTATATTCAGTCCGCCTTGGCCTACGCAAACTCCCAGTTGCTAAATACTTTAACTCCCCATCCCATTCCCATACTGACCTTTCTGTCCTGAAACTCATCCACTGTCAGAGTGAGGCCAAACGCAAATTGGAGGAACAGCACCTCATATTTCGCTTGGGCAGCTTACAACCCAGCTGTATAAAAATTGGTTTATCTAACTTCAAGTAACCCTTGCATTCCCTCTCTCTCTCTGTCCCTCCTCACCCACTCTAGTCATCTTACAACTTTTACTATCGTTCTGCATAGTTTCACTGTTTTATTAGTTTCACTCATTATCACTTTCTCCACAGACAACAATTGACCATTGTGGGCTTCACCTTTCCTTGATCATGACTGCTGGGTTTGATTTGTCCTTTTGCATATCTGTCATTCATTTGTCCTCTGTATCTCTCCATATCTCTGGTTTCCCTCTCCCCCGACTCTCAGTCTGAAGAAGGGTCTCGACCCAAAACGTTACCTATTCCTTTCATCCAGAGATGCTGCCTGTCCCGCTGAGTTACTCCAGCATTTTGTGTCTATCTTCCTACACTTCATCTCACCCTTATTAATTGCCACCTTCCTTACTTATCAAATCCATTCATAGTCTTTGATTCCCCGCTAATCACCTTCCAGCAGCTGTCTCTACCATCACCCTCCCCTCCCCTCAACTGACTCCAACTGCCTATTTTTCCTTGACTGCTTCCTTGCTACTTGCCGCTGCCTCCCATTTCCACCCCTTCCACACTTGGCTCCAATTCCCCATCATTCCTCGTCATTCCTCAGTCCACCTATCACCTACGGGCTCCTATCTCACCCCTTCCCCTCTCCTCTATATTCAGCCTGTCCTCCCTTTCCACTCAGTCCAGGGTCTCAACCAGTAACATCAACAACTAGGATGGCACAGCGATAGAGTTGCTGCCTCAGCGCTTGCAGCGCCAGACACCCGGGATCGTTCCCGACTACGGGTGCTGTCTGTACGGAGTTTGTACGTTCCCCCTGTGACCACGTGGGTTTTCTCTGAGATCTTCGGTTTCCTCCCACACTCCAAAGACATACAGGGATGTAGGTTAATTGGCTTGGTGTATATGTAAATTGTCCCTAGTGTGTGTAGGATAGCGTTAATGTGCGGGGATCGTTGGTCGGTGCAGACTCGATGAGCCGTAGGGCCTGTTTCCACACTGTATCTCTAAACTAAACTATACTCCTTTCCCACCACAAATGCTTGACCCACTAAGTTCCTCCAGCAATTTTGTTTTTGCTTCTGATTCCAGCATCTGTAGTCTCATGTATATCCAGATCAACTAATTCTTCCCCTTGGACTGACATTTGTTCTAGTACATTTCTGCAATGTTAGCTGTTAAACAAATCAGGTCAAGTAATAACTTGGTTACACTGCTTGTCAACAATGCTAAAGAATTTTGCATGACATTTTATGAGTACAAAAATAAATGTTACGATTTACAAATGTCTTTGGAATGTTAAAAGATAAATGCTTAATGGAAATGTCCAGAGTCTGAATTGACTTACGACTTAATTTATGCACAGACTTCCTGTGTACAAAAATAGGTACTGTACAATTTTTCCCAGGCATGTACAAAGTTTGAGAATGGGAACTGATTAGACATCAGGAATAGAATTTCCATTACACTGTTCAAAACTAGTACAAAAAACCTCTGGGTTAGCCTGAATTCAATTCAATTACAATTTTCTGACAAATCTGCAGACATTTCATCCTAATCTATACAAAAAACAGAGTTTCACAACAAATCATAGATTAAATCTAACATCCCTGTACTAAACTATGAAACATGGACAGTTTAAGTGATACAGTTTTTTTGTCTTGTCAGTTTTGTGGATTAATACCCAAAATCTTCATGCCCTAAACTTTCCAGTTTTATAAAGGTTTGTATATTGAGGAACTGAATAACTGGGCATTAACTGGAAAACAAACTTCTTTGATAATTTATATGCTTAAGCAATAATAGAATAAAAGATTTTGCATGCAGTTTCTTGCCAAATTGTGCATAAAAGTATATTTAGTATTCTGTCTTAAACAGGGCAGCAACAATTTTACATGGGTCTGAACCTTTGACCTTCTTGTACATTCAATATCTGCCCTATTAATGGCATGTTGTTATTACTTCTCTGATTGGTAGAAACACGTGTACACTCCAGGGTTACAAAAATAATATCTAAAGTTGAACCCTACTGTTTTATGCCTTGTCTTAATAAAGAGAAACAAAGGTGAAATTTGATTTAGTGTCTTATCCAGTGTATGGTAAAAAGCCACAGGAGTCAAAAGCTGGAGCAAATGGATTATGAAGAAAACATAAATATTAGCAATAGTTTGCATTTCAATCTCTTCTAAAGTACTGACATTGCCACGCCATATTTTTTTCTGGTTCTCAGATTTCATTAAAATTGCTGCAACCCACTATTATCAAACAAGCTTTGAATAGACAAACTTTGAAACCGGGACAATATTTTTATTTCAATAAATTATTGATTCATTGACAGATACAGCATGGAAGCAGACCCTTCTGCCCACCGTCCCACCGACCATGTGTTCACACTAGTTCTATGTTATTGCACTTTTTCATCCACTCCCTACAAATCCACACGTCCTTAGAATATGCGAGGAAATTAGAGCTCTCAGAAGAAACCCACGTGGTGACATGGAGAGCAAGGAAACTCCACACAGACAGCACCCAAGGCCAGGATTAAACCCGGATCTCTGACGCTGTGAGGCAGTAGTTCTAACACAAACATTATGGACCGAAGGACCTGTTCCTGTACTGTATTATTTTATGTTCTAAATACCAGCCTTGCCACTGTGTCACCCTTAAAATGTTGCAAGTTTTCTTATGAACTGAAATGAGTGGTTCAGCTTCATTTGACCATACCTTAAGGTAGAGGTCATGCAGAAAGCTTGTAACCTACAAATCAATTGAGTGAGAGAAAAAGCTTGACGGTTGCAGCAATCCACTGATAAATATGATATGTACAGGTTCTTCTGTCCAAGCTGTCAACAGCATGAACAAAATTCAAGAGAGTCAGGGGGCAGAAGTTAATGGAGTTGCTCTTACTAAGGAGAAGATGCTTGGGACGCTGGAAGGTCTGAAGGTGGATAAGTCACCTGGACCAGATGGACTGCACCCCAGAGTTCTGAAAGAGCTGGCTTTAGAAATGTGGAGGCATTAGTAATGATCTTTCAAGAATCACTAGTCAGGAGTGGTCCCAGAGGATTGGAAATTTGCAAGTGTTACTCCGCTGTTCAAGAAGGGAGCGAAGCAAAAGAGTCAAAACTATAGGCCTGACTTCAGTGATTGGTAAGATTTTACAGTCGATTATTAAGGATGAGTTTTCCAAGTACGTACAAGCACATGATAAAATAGGCCAAAGTCAGCATGGTTTTGTGAAGGGGAGATCTTGCCTGACAAATCAGTTGAAATTGTTTGAGGAAGTAAATAGCAGGATAGACAAAGGAGAGGCATTGGATGTTGTTTAACTGGAATATCAGAAGGCCTTTGACATACTGATGCACAGTTGCGCATCAGTAGAGTTGTTGCCTTACAGGGCCAAAAATCTGGGTTCGATCCTGTCCACAGGTGCTGTCAGTACGGAGTTTATACGTTCTCCCTGTGACCGCATGGATTATCTGCGGGTGCTCTAGTTTACTCTCACATTCCAAAGATGTGCAGGTTTGTAGGTTAATTGGCTTCTGTTAATTGTCCCTTGTGTGTAGGATAGATATAGTGTATGGGGATCGCTGGTTGGCGCAGACTCAGTGGGCCTAAGGGCCTGTTTCTACACTGTATCTCTAAAAGAAACTAGAAAAATATAAGGTGCTGCACGTGATGCTGCTAAAGAACATGAGAGCCTGTGGTATTAATGGAAGATACTAGCATGGATAGAAGCTTGGCTGAATGGCAGAAGGCAACGATTGGGAATAAAGGGGGCTTTTGCTGGTTAGCTGCCAGTGACCAGTGCTGTTCCGCAGGGGTCGGTGTTAGATCCGCTAATCTTAACTTTGTATATCTATGATTTCACTGATGGAATTGATGGCTTTGGTGCCAAGTTTGCAGATGATATGATGATAGGTGGAGGTGCAGTAAGTCTCGCGGAAGCAAGGAGTCTGCCAAAGGGCTTGGACAGGTTGAGAGAGTAGGCAGATGGAATACAATGCAACAAAACGTGCATTCATACACTTCGATAGTAGGAATAAAGACGTAGACTATTTTATAATTGGGGATTGGATTCAGAAATCGGAGGTGCAAAGAGACTTGGGAGTGCTGGTGCAGGTTAACTCCCAAAAGGTTAATTTGCAAGTTGAATCGGTAGTAAGGAAGGCAAACACAATGTTAGCATTCATTCCAAGAGGAATGGAATATAAAAACAGGGATGTAATGCTGATGCTTTATAAGGCACTGGTCAGACCATATTTGTCAGCTGTTTTCAGCCCCATATCTGAGGAGGGGTGTGCAGGCGTTGGAGAGGGTCCAGAGGAGGTTTATGAAAATGATTAAGGGGATGATTGGGTTAACGTATGAAGAGCATTTTTCACAGCACTGGGCCTGTATTCGTTGGAGTTTAGAAGGATGATGGGGTCCTCATTTAAACTTACTGAATAGTGGAAGGCCTGAGTATAGTGGATGTGGAGAGGAAGTTTCCACCAGTGGGAGAGTCTAGGATCAGAGGGCATAGCCTCAGAATAAAAGAACAGTACATTTTAGTCAGATTGTGGTGAATCTGTGGAATTCATTGCCACAGATGGCTGTGGAGGCCAAGTCATGGAGCATTTTTTTAAAGCGGAGATTGACAGGAGGATGGGAGAGAAAGATCAGCCATAGTTGAATGATGGAGTAGACTCAATGGGCTGAATGGCCTAATTCTTCTACTATGTCCAATGAACCTATGAACATGATGGGCCTCCCCCTGGCAAGAGCCATGGAGGGCAATTTATCAAAGACAGAATGTCAGTGTTCAATGAAATTGAAGATGTTCAAACAATAAAAGAACAATATGCTAACTGAAAAGCAGCAAAGTCTTGTATCCCAGCTGCGGTCTAAGATCTGGCAGTTAAAAGCTTCAGTTAAAAATTTATCATCTCATCTCCTGCAGTTTGTACGAGGCAGGGAACCTCAGAGATCCGGCTTGGGGGGGACGCCAAGAGCAAATGGGGACTCTGCATGGGGGGGGGGGGGCAGCAAGAACAAAGTGTGGGGGGGGGCACCCGGAACCAAGGGGGGCCCAGCGGGGGTGGGGGGGGGGGGGGGACGAATAAGGGATGAGTACTTTTTGTAACTTTGTCAGCGACTCTTTTGTGTGCTTGGTATGCAAAAACAAAAAAATTTCACTGCACCTAGGTACAAGTGACAATAATGTATCATCATCATAGAAACATAGAAACATAGAAAGTAGGTGCGAGAGTAGACCACCAGGCCCATCGAGCCCGCACCGCCATTCGCTCATGGCTGAACACTAAACAGACACCCTTACCCACAAACAGTAGACACAAGACACAGAACACAAGACACTACCCTCCCCTTTATATCGCTATCACCCCTCTCCACCCCAAGAACTGCGTGATCTCCTGGGGGAGGCAAAAAACCGGATAAAAACCCAGGTCCAATTCGGGAAAAAAATCCGGGAAATTCCTCTCCGACCCCAATCCAGGCGATCGACACTTGTCCAGGAGATCACTCAGGTCTTACTATACTAACCATACCTAGGTCCATATCCCTGCCCTCTCCCCGTAGCCCCTTATCCCCTTGGCAGCTAAAAAATCATGATCATCATCATCAATGTATTGCTATCATAACTATCGTCAAGAAAAAAATACATCTGAATACGGTAACTAAAGGGTTTCACTGCTACCAAAGAAAGGCTTCTCCACAACTATCTCTTCCGAGTGGCTGAAGAACAATTCTTCAAATTTCAGTATGGATCCCAGCCTTCTAAAGGCCAAAGAAAATTATCTTCACTGCAAGAATTGCAGCGATCACTGTGAACCACTGTAGATATTGCCCTTTTTGACCAAGCAATAGGTTTTGGCTCTTGTCATTGGAGAGGGACAATAGAGCATCCTCTCAAATCTGGCTGCCTGTAGAAATTCTTCTGCATCATACAGTCATAGAGTCATATGGCTCAGAAACAGCCCCTTCAGCCCCTCACCCACCGACCAAGATGCCCCATCAAGGCTAATACCAGTTACCCACTTTTGTTTCTTAACTATGAAATGTGCAAATGCCTTTTAGTTTGTTACTGTACCTGCTCAACTACTTTCGCTGGCATCTCCTTCCATATACCAACCGCCCTCCATACGGTAAAAAGTCAGGTTTGGGTTTATTATTCTCATGTGTACCGAGATACAATGAATAGCTTTTATTTCTGTACAATCAAATCAGATAATACTAAACATGAAGACAATCAACCCAAAGACGGGTGGAGCAAAGAAAAAATACCAGGGGGCAGAATATAATTTCTCAGCGTTATAGCATAATTCAAGATAAAAAATCCAATGTCCATAGTGAGGTAGGTTGGAAAGTCGTGAATGTACCCTAACTTATAGAAGGACCAACATCTCTACATTTGCAGCTGGCACATAGAAACATAGAAACATAGAAATTAGGTGCAGGAGTAGGCCATTCGGCCCTTCGACCCTGCACCGCCATTCAATATGATCATGGCTGATCATCCAACTCAGTATCCCGTACCTGCCTTCTCTCCATATCCTCTGATCCCTTTAGCCACAAGGGCCACATCTAACTCCCTCTTAAATATAGCCAATGAACTGGCCTCAACTACCCTCTGCGGCAGAGAGTTCCAGAGATTCACCACTCTCTGTGTGAAAAAAGTTCTTCTCATCTCGGTTTTAAAGGATTTCCCCCTTATCCTTAAGCTGTGGCCCCTTGTCCTGGTCTTCCCCAACATCGGGAGCAATCTTCCTGCATCTATCCTGTCCAACCCCTTAAGAATTTTGTAAGTTTCAATAAGATCCCCTCTCAATCTCCTAAATTCTAGAGAGTATAAACCAAGTCTATCCAGTCTTTCTTCATAAGACAGTCCTGACATCCCAGGAATCAGTCTGGTGAACCTTTTCTGCACTCCCTCTATGGCAATAATGTCCTTCCTCAGATTTGGAGACCAAAACTGTATGCAATACTCCAGGTGTGGTCTCACCAAGACCCTGTACAACTGCAGTAGAACCTCCCTGCTCCTATACTCAAATCCTTTTGCTATGAAAGCTAACATACCATTCGCTTTCTGCACTGCCTGCTGCACCTGCATGCCTACTTTCAATGACTGGTGTACCATGACACCCAGGTCTCGCTGCATCTCCCCTTTTCCTAGTCGGCACAAAGCTGGGTGGCAGTGTGAGCTGTGAGGAGGATGCTATGAGGCTGCAGGGTGACTTGGATAGGTTGGGTAGGTGGGCAAATTCATGGCAAATGCAGTATAATGTGGATAAATGTGAGGTTATCCACTTTGGTGGCAAGAACAAGAAGGCAGATTATTATCTGAATGGTGTCAGATTAGGGAAAGGGGTGGTGCGACAAGACCTGGGTGTGCCTGGAAATCAGTCACTGAAAGTAAGCATTTAAGAAGGAACTGCAGATGCTGGAAAATCGAAGGTACACAAAAATGCTGGAGAAACTCAGCGGGTGCAGCAGCATCTATGGAGCGAAGGAAATAGGCAACATTTCGGACCAAAACCCTTCTTCAGACTGAAAGTAAGCATGCAGGTTCAGCAGGCAGTGAAGAAAGTAAATGGCATGTTGGCCTTCAAAGCGAGAGGATATGAGTATAGGAGAAAGGAGGTCCTACTGCAGTTATACATGGCCCTGATGAGATCACAACCGGAGTATTGTGTGCAGTTTTGGTCTCCTAATTTGAGGAAGGGCATTCTTGCTATTCAGTGAGTGCAGCCTAGGTTCACCAGGTTATTTCCCGGGATGGCGGGGCTAACATATGATGAAAAAATTGATCGACTGGGCTTATATTCACTGGAATTTAGAAGGATGAGAGGGAATTTTATAGAAACATATAAAATTCTTAAGGGATTGGACAGGCTAGATGCAGGAATAATGGTCCCAATGTTGGGGAAGTCCAGAACCAGAGGTTACAGTTTAAGAATAAGGGGTAGGCCATTTAGGACTTAGATGAGGAAAAACTTTTTTCACCCAGAGAGTTGTGAATCTGTGGAATTCTTTGCCACAGAAGGCAATGGAGGCCAATTCACTGGATGTACTCAAGTGAAAGTTAGATATAGCTCTTATTGCTAACGGAATCAAGGGATATGGGGAGAAAGCAGGGACAGGGTACTGATTCTGGATGATCAGCCATGATCATGTTGAATGGCGACGCTGTCTCGAAGAGCCGAGTGGCCTACTCCTGCATCTATTTTCAATGTTTCTATGACTTTTCAGAAGTACGATAACATAAGGAAAAAGCTGTTCCTGAATCTGGCAGCGTGTGTTTCAAGCTTCTGAATTTGTCCTGTTTTTTCCTCACTTCCGGTTCCCCCCCACCCACACACAATCGGTCTGAAGAAGGGTCCCAACCTGAAACATCACCCAGCAATGCTCTCCAGAGATGTTGTCTGAGCCTGCTGAGTTATTCCCGCATTTTGTGTCTATCTTTGGTATAAACCAGCATCTGCAGTTGCTTTTTATTACATTTATTAAAAATAATTAAATCTCAAAAAGAAACAAAAATAGTGGGGTACAAGAGGCTTTTAGATAGGCACACGAAGTGCGAAGAATAGAGGGATATGGATCATGTGCAGGCAGATGAGATCAGTTTAACTTGGCATCAAGTTCGGCACAAACATTGTGCGCTGAAGAGCCCGTTCCTGGGCTGTAGTGTTGTGTGTCTAAGTGAGGTTAGAACTCTCTGCTAATAATTCTAATAATATGGTATGCTGCCTGAATCAGAAACAATAAACTCAATCCTTCATAAATAAACTCGCATCCCTATTCCTGCATTCATTTCAGAGACTCTCCATTTTAACCTCTAATTTCGCCTTTTATCATATAATTACAGATTATATCAGATTACCATCTCCACAACACTAATAAAAAAAGAGACCCATTTTCACTTTTCTGCAGATTTATAATCCCACACAGCAGACAGCAACTTAACGAAGTAATATCCTTCCTATTGTGTGGCATCCTATGCCATGCACTGTATTCCAGCTAAAACCATATTAATGTTTTATAAGAACATGGGAAATATTAACAAGGGTAGTACATGCTTGACCTGCCATTCTATATATACCAGGATGATCTGATCCAGAATGTAGATAAAAAGAACTGCAGATGCTCATTTAGAAAAAAAGACTAAAAGTGCTGGAGTATATATCTGGAAGCTCTGAGAAAGGTCTTGTCCTGAAACGTCACGTAACCATGTTCTCCAGGGATAAACACAAATCTAGAAGGTCTGAGAAAGGTCCTGACCCGAAACATCACTTAAACCATGTTCTCCGTGGATAGACACATAGTGCTGGAGTCACTCAGTGGGTCAGGCAGCATCTCTGGGAAAAAAGGATGCGTGATGTTTTGGGGAAGAGAGGGGGGGGGGGGGGATGAAAAAGAGTGAGGTGGGGGCTGGGGGTTGTTGGTTCGTTACCTGAAATTGGAGAGTACAATGTAGAATGAACAATTCAATTAACATTAATTTTGTGTAGAAACGAACGACTGCAGATGCTGGTTTACAATAAAAGACACATTGTGCTGGAGTAACTCAACTGCTCAGGCAGCATCTCTGGAGAACATGGATAGGTGATGATCTGAAGAAGGCTCCTGATGCAAAAATGTTTTTTTCTTGAGAGATGCTGCCTGATCCACTGCCTGATCCACTGAGCTACTTCGGAACTTTGTGTCTATCTTTGGTATAAACTAACATCGGCAGTTCCTTATTTCTACATGTTCTCCACTGACTCTGCTTGACCCACTGAGTTACCTCAGTACTTTGTGTCCATTTTGTAATGATCTGATCCAGGTTTCATCTCTTGTCTATTCCTGATAATCCTGATTCCTCTGCTGTCCAAAAATGTATTTCAGTAATTCAGCCTACTTCCATTTTTATACTCGCCCAGACATTCATTGGAGTTGGAGGAGGTGTCTCAAAAGGGTCATTGTTCGGCATGCCAATGATTTGCATGGTTGCGTTCACAACAAAACTAAATTCCACAGCCCATGAGGCAAAGTATGTGAAGTGTATGTCTGCGCATTCCACACAGCAACACTACAGGGTGCCCAGAAGAAAGTGTCAGGTAAATCTGGTTGTGCGGAGCAGTCATAAAGTCAGGAAAGGTCAAGGGAGCAGGAGATAGGAGGATGCAAAAGTCAAGAGGTGATTGAAGTTAGGGTTAACATGGGGAAGTCGGCCTTGGAGCAGATTTAGAAGGTGACCAGGGGAATTAAGGTTGGTGGGTTAGGTATTTTAAATACTGTGAAGATATCAAACAAGGTCGTCAAATCCTAAAGGGAAGCACAGTGGCGCAGCGGTTGAGTTGCTGCCTTACAGCACCAGAGACCTGGGGTCGATACTGACTACGAGTGCTGTATTTACATAGTTTGTATGTTCTCCCCGGGACTTGTGCATTTTCCCTGGGGTCTCCAGTTTCCTCCCACACTTCAAAGTAATAGAGGTTTGTAGGTTAATTGGCTTCGGTAAAATTGTAAATTGTTCCTAATGTGTGTATAGGATAGTGTTAGTGTACATGAATCGCTGGTCTGTGAGGACTTGGTGGTCCAGTGTTTCTGTGCTGTATCTCCACATTAAACTAAACTAATAAAACTGAAAGGTGAGTTAAGCAGGGGATCCAACCTAAGTGTGGTGCCCATTCCATCGCTCAGGAAGCAGGTCTTGAGGCCTGCATTGAAGCATAGTTATTCTGGAAATCCCTATTGGCAGGCTCAATTGAGAACAGCATGACCTGCTTTTGTGTCACGTGCCAAACGAAGGTAGCATGCAATATTATGTCATTCTACCTGAATTTGTCATGGAAATGGCATCATAGGCAGATCAAATTTCTGAAGTAACATGATTCAACCTAAATGTAGTCATGATGGCCGTCCATTACAGAAACAACCAAATTGGCTACGCGTAGCTTTGAAATAAACTGTGCTATGTGTAAAGATTTCTAGGTCATATATCTCCTTTACTGCCTTATAAACCCATACTGCAGCCTGGATAATTCTTTGAACTTGTATCAGGAAGTGCCTCTGGTTTTCACAGAGCTGAGCCATTTCCATTCACGGTAAATTACTCCTGTTTCTTTTCTAGAATACATCATCCGCACATTTACAAACGCTGAAATCCAACCAACATATTTTAATTTAACCCATTCTGCAACCTACACAATTTTCCAACCAATTTCTTTTGGTTTACTAAAAAAGTTAACATGAGAACAGATTCCACTCACATAAGAACATATTCACAAAGTCTTGCCACAAGCGCAATGTTTTTAACCAAATGGAAATTTGAAAAATCAAAACAAGATCCTTGAATAGAAAGCGTTAAATTGAAGTCATTTAAAAGATGGTTGGGTTGAATAAAGACATCTCTTAAAAATGCAGCATATTTAAAATGTAGTTGGAAAGTGTTCAAATCATTACATTCCAATGACAAACATGGTCTATGTAAAAAACTGCAGTTTTATAGACAGAAAGGAAAGTTATATTAAATATAAAACTAAATGAAGCAGCATTTTCAGCTTTCAGCACAATCAGAGGGGGAAAGGGAGAGAGAGATGAAAATGGAAGAAAGAGAGAAGGGCAAAAGTCAAGTGAGAAAGACCGAATGACCTGCTTTTATATTGCACCTTCTACCACCTTAATCAGCTCCAAATGCTAACAATGCATTTCTGAGGTATTCCTATGAAGGACGTAAAGATACCAAAATCTGCATGCAAATACCTACAGCAAACAGGGTGATAATGATTCAATAATCTGTTCTAGTTACTTTGACTGAATGAAAAATACTCACCTGGACAACAGCAATGTCCTCTATTTTGTTTCAAAATGCTACATGGGGTCTTTCGTGCTCACCCGAAAGAGCAGAATGGCCTTTGTTTAACACCTTGCAAAAAAATATTTGCAGTACTTCCTTAGTCCTGCTCTGGAGATTTCTGTTCACATCTCGGAAATGCGACAAACCTGTGATTTTAAAAATGGAAAGCTGGACAAATATAAGCAATGCTACACATGCTACAAAATAGATTGTAATCATGAATAAACAGGTATTAAAGAAAATTTACAGTAATACAGGGTAATAAAATTGCTGTACCAGTAGTAAAAAGGTAGTTATGGTAGGGAGTAGAAGCTGTTGGAGATTAGGGAGCCAAGCTAAGAGTAAATAAAGTTGGAGATGAGAACAGAACAGAACAGAACTATTAATAAAAGTTATTATTCAAAGTGGCATGGTACTAATAAAACAACTCAAATTTCAAAGATTGATCAGATTAGGTAGCTTACGTTCGAGGACCTTAATGGGAAACAAGGGCAGAAATAACACAGACTGACTATAATTTTCCAGAATTTAGTGGAAATTGATATTTTGCCAGAGGATTGGGAATTGCCTATTGTGGCTTCTCTCTTCAAGAAAGGAAGCCAAGGATAAGCCAAAAAAATTATGAACCAGTTAAACTTACCTCAATGGCACTTAAACTACTAACATTTATATTACGGTATGAAATTACTAGATTCTTGATGTATCATGATTTAATCAGTGCCAGTCATCATGGATTGCTAAAGGGCAGGTCATGCTCAACAAACTTTATAGAAGTCTTTAAAGAAAAAATATATAAAAGATAGTTTAAAAATACAACAGATGTGTTTAAAATGGATTTTCAAGAATCATTTGATTAATACCACAAGAGGGAGAATTAAGGTAGGTGAAATTCAAGGGAAGTCGGCACAATCGCAGATCACAGGACACCATTTTTTTAAGAAGTGGACTCCTTCTTCCTGAAATTCCTCATGGAAAATCTGGGAGATAGGAGAGAGATATTCATGTTCTTGAGGGGCAGTAAGGCCAAATATTATTTGTGACTAGAAAAGTGCTGTCACTAATATTATTTACAAGCTCCCACATATTGCTGAAAAATTGTGCAAGAAATAAAGTTTCATGCAAATAAATTCAAAAAACTATTTAGTGAAAGGAAGCGCCTTGGGGAGTGTTGTGGAGCAGAGGGATCTAGCAATGCAAAACATAATTCCCTGAAAGTGGCATCACAGATAGAAAGGGTGGCCATGAAGGCTTTCGGTATATTGGACTTATCAGTCTAGTATAGAAGTTGGAATAGACACAAAAAGCTGGAGTAACTCAGCGGGACAGGCATCTGTGGAGAGAAGGAATGGGTGATGTTTCGGGTTGAGACCTTTCTTCAGACTTGTTAGGGATAAGGGAGACCTTTCTTCAGACTTATTAGGGATAAGGGAAACGAGAGATATAGACGATGATGTGGAGAGATAAAGAACAATTAATGTATTCATCCTGGCTAAATTGGAGCAGCCATGGCTTTAAAATTGAGAAAGGGCTTGTGTGCTGCTAGGCCATTTTGGTCAAGTTAAATGTGCCTCTGTAAAACTGAGACAAGCTGCTGAATGGTGCCAGTATGTCTAAGGCCCAGATAAGAGCTGCAGAGAAAGAATGGGACATCTGCAGAGTTCTTACAATGAGGTGTAAAATGCATAGAGCTAATTGGGTCAATGCAAGCCAGGTATATATATTGTAAATAATGTTGCTAAGCCTTGTTGATTGGTTGAAATGTTAAGCTTTGACTGGGTTGTCTGAATCTCAAGGCGCATGTTGCATTATTCATCTATGTTGGCTTCCTTCTCGAAGCCTTACCAGATACAATGTATTAGTTACTGTGTTATTGGGTTAGGGAACTGTCCATCATGTACTGTTGTAATAGATATGTGTTATTGGACTGTACAGAGACCACCCCCATTTGGTTCGGCCCCTCAAGGTTCGGGGACCTATAAAAGGCAGCCCCCACGAGGTCCTGTATTGATCTTCTGGAAGAAAGCTTGGGACTGTGTGACCTTTTGGAGTGTCTCTGCTTGCACGAGGCTAGAAGGGCTTGGCCAAGCAGATACAAGGATCGAACCCGCGGTCGTTATGTATTGTATAGGGGAATTTGTGTTGTGTTATCCATGATAAAGTTTAGTTGCTCATGTGCTTGATTCAGTATTTTATTGACTGAAACTAGACAGGGGGAGCTTAGAACGAGCTATTTCCAAATGAAAGTTGTGCAAAAAAGTAACGATGACAAAGGAAACAGGCCATTGTAAGCTGTTTGTTAGGTGAAAATGAGAAGCTAGTGTGACTTAGCAGGGGGAGGGATAGAGTGAGAGGGAATGCCAGCAGAACAGCACGTTATGCTTGTAGATGTGAACGCCATGACGGATTCCCAACAAAGCTCTAGTGTCTTTGATTCCCAAGATGGCGCTAATAAATTACCCATGACCTACTACGGCTTTTACTCCGAGTGGACCATCTTGCTCCGCTCTATGATCTTTGGCCAGGGCTACCTGAAGTGAGAGAAATCAATATTCATACCACTGGGTTGTAAGCTGCCCAAGCAAAATATGAGATGCTGTTCCTCCAATTTGCATTTAGCCTCACTCTGACAATGGAGGAGACCGAAGACAGAAAGGTCTGTGTAGGAATTGGTTGGAGAATGAAAGTATCCAGCAACCGGGAGATCCCCTTCCCCCACCCAAGTCGCACTAGCTTCTCATTTTCACCCTACAAACAGCTTGCAAGAGTAAGATTAAACGAGAACTTAGTATCTACTCCTGCATAAACCAAAAACCCTGTTTTAACCACCTGGAAATGTTCTGAACTGATACCTTCTTATGCGGTTATTGTAACTAACAAACATAGCTAGTATCAGAGCCTCTAAGGCTCTAAGTGACCTTGACGTAATGTTGTAAATGCGTGACCACACAACCAAAGATGCATTGGATATGCCATGAGAACTAGTTTGAGACCTGACACCCCTGGGCTGTCTTCTTAACTAAATCGTAAACATGAAATATCAAATTATAGCAGGTGAAACCATCCTGTCCAGTCGCAAATTATGTAATGACTGGACCTGTTGCGCTGAGAACAGCGCCAAGGGGATAACTACCTTATGAGAGCCGAGCCAAAGATAAAGATATAGCTGGAACCCCCTGGTGAAATCGTGTTAACACAACGTCAATATCCCATACCTATGTGTACTTTGGTCTGGGAGAACTTATGTAAAGATATCCTTAATAAACTGAATATCAGAGGGTGAGACCCGACAGAGCAGGTCCCACTCGCTGCAACAAATATGATAAGAAAGCACATTGGGCACAGTTAATGGGACTATAACTTAATTTATTGTCAAGGGCCCATTGAAATTGAACTCTAAGACATCAGTGTCCGTGCTGTATTATATGTAACATAGCATTTTTAACAGAATGCTTTCCATCTCCTGAAGAGGAAATGTACTACTTTTTTGGTGCAATCTCTGCACTCTGCAGTGAGCACATACATGGATCGGTCTGACAACCCAAGCCGCAGGAGCTGTCTTCTCAGATTCTGTAAGGCAATGAATTGATTAATCATGCAGAGGCTGGTTCCCCGAGTCCCAGGCTGAACCAGCAAAGTTTTATGTTTAGAAAACCCATATAAGGTTCTACTATAATTCCCAACATTTGCGGGAAACCATGGCTACATAGGCCAGTCAGACAGTACGAAACCCCTGAAGCGGGATCTTGCTGAATTTATTGCAAGACCCGACTGATGAGGCAAAATGGAGCAACGACATAAAAGAGCATTCCTCCCCCATGTAGCGAGAATATATCTCTCGCCACTGTGATGCCACATGTCTTTACAACCGGTGAATGAGCCTGGATACAAACATATCGATATTCGGTGTTCCATCGAGCCATAATGTCATAAAATACTTTGTGATCCAACATCCATTCTGTGTTGTCATTGATTTTACGTGATGATACAGCAGCGCCAAATAAGGTTGGGTAAATTATGACAGGATACTTTGACTTGATTGCACCCATGTGACCAACATATGCCACCACCACAGTGTATCAACCTGGAACTGAGCATGCAGATCATGCATATCCGCACAATAACCCTTTAACCCATAGTATGCACCTAGTGTCTAAAGGTAGTTGATACCAATAACTGAAGAATGGGTAATTCATTCAAATCCCATCCGCCTCTGTAACTAGAGATGGCATTCGTAATTTTCCATCTTTGAGCACTAGCATCAGTGTGTAATATAACTGAAGATCTATTGACCAAAACTATTGGAGCAATGCTGAATATTGTTCATCCACCATTGTGACTTTGGTGGCTTCAGCTGGTAATAGCATAGGTCTGTTAACAATGACCTATATGGCACTTGAGAGGTTACTACTTTGCACGTTGTAAGTTCTGATAATGCAAAGGCCCAATTGCACAGCTGAAACACAGCTGCTATATTGCCAATTACACTTGATGAATAGAAGACTGTTTGATAACAAGGTTGTTACAGGCTTCTATTGATTCCAATCTCTTGCGCCAGGGCGGAGTCACAGATAAATTAATAGTTAAAGGTAAAACCGAATAATCAATAAATGTAGTTGGTATCAACTTAAATTTAACTGGATGGATGAGGAACCCCAATTTCTCAAATACAGTTGCGGCTGAAACAGTTGATTTTAGCAAAACACAGCGTTTAGAGTATCATCCAGTTAAGCCATAACAAGTGTTTTTGAGCTCTGCGCCATCCCAGCAATGGTTTAGTAATTTGGTAGATGACCTGGGAGCTGAAGTAGCCCATTTGCAACGCATTAACTGTTATCATTGCCCCATCCAGCTACATTCCAAATGTCTCCTGGGATCCCTGTGAATGGGACCTGAATAGTATGCATCTTTGAAATCGATGCATGCCATAAAGATCCTAAGGAAATCAGTTTGTTAGACAGTAACGAAGTTTCATATACTGAAAAATCTATGTTGCATATGCGAGTTAAATCCATTATGAACCGACATCCTCCATCTTTTACAATGAACAGGCCACGCCTGCCATAATTCCGTGCCTGCCTTGAGTGGCAACTCTGTCCAGATTCCTGGGCCTGTCTCGAAAGGTGATCCTGGCCATAATACTGAGCCTGCCTCGAAAGACAACTCTGGCCATAGTACTGGGCCTGCTTTGAAAGGATACGCCGGCCATAATTCTGAGCCTGCCTCGAAAGACAACTCTGGCCATAATACTGGGCCTGCCTTGAAAGGCTACTCCGGCCATAATTCTGAGCCTGCCTCAAAAGACAACTCTGGCCAATTTCCGAGCTTGTTTCAGAAGGCAATCCTGGCCGTAATACTGAGCCTGCCTCGAAAGACAACTCTGGCCATATTTCCGAGCTTGTTCCGGAAGGCAATCCTGGCCATAATACTGAGCCTGCCTCGAAAGACAACTCTGGCCCCAATTCCAAGCCAAGCTTGGTACCTTTGTATACTGTGCAATAATAACCCAATCCCATGTTATCATAGTCTTTTGTACAAAACCAATTGTAAATATTACCAACTTGTAAATGGTCCACTTACCCCATGTTTCGGAAGAACCAGACCCACCTACCTCCATGGTTACCGGTAGTCTATGGTAAGCCCAACGGCCCCTGATGTGGGTTCTATTTCCTGAGACCGGTTTGGACATTGGCCTGAAAGGCCTCTGCCTAGCTTTCAAGCTGCCACCAGTTTCAGTGAACTGCTTACTGCCGATGAGGCGTGGGGTGTGTCGTCGCCGATACGATGAACCTTGATCAGTCCGCCAGCTTTATCTTCCTCATCCAGTTATACCTGTTGGATAAGTCTTACCTGAAGAGAAGATTCGGCGGCTGGTTTCATTTCCTCCAATGTCACCCCTGATAGTGCTGTTCACTGCCGGCACTTGTAGTGTGAGGGGAACTCTGACCCCTTCCGGGTATTCTGCCAACAGCTGGAACCAATTCTTCCGGCAGTAACCCCTTCGCTTGCGAGTATTCCTCGCACTCCTCTCCACAGAGAGGGAGATTCGTAGGCAACCCTGAAAACAGGTGCTGCCGCAGGCCCCTGAGGATACCTGCGCTGACATGGCCCCTCCTACGGACCTATATCAGGATTTTTGCTCTGAGTCAGACAGGAAACTGACCCCAAATGCTCCACTCCTCAGAGAGGGAGACATTGTACAGCCTTGTAACAGGTGCCGTTGCCGTGGGCCCCGAGGAGACCCGCGGTGATATAACTCCCTCCTTTGGAGCATATCATTGTGGAGCACCTCTCCATCAGGTGCTCCATGTGGGTTAGAACGTTCAAAGACGTTAACCATTGAAGGAGGGGATCCTCTCCATCAGGAATCCTCCTGGCCCGACTCGTTTGAGTCAACGGGCCTCTTCCCTACGCTCCCCTCCTCAGAGAGGGAGATATAATTTAGTGGCTTACTCTCCAAGCGGGGTTGCATAGGTGCTACCGGCACCAGTCTGAAGCCGCTGGCTCCAATGCCAGCGACTCGAAAGGCGAATTCGACTGCCGCCCGCTACCCGCACTCCGCAGTCTCCATAGCGGGTTCCCCGTGGTCCGTGGCCGGGATTCCCCGAGGTCATGACCGGGATTCCCTGCGGTCCGTGACTGGGGTTCCCCCGGTCCATAAAGGTTCCCCCGCGGCCCGTCCGGACTTCGCCCTGAAATTCAGCAGGAAAACTCTGTAAGCAGAGATTCCTGCAAGAGAAAAGCATAACCTGGGAATAAGTTTAAAACTTACCTTCAGGTTTAAACTTACCGCTGGAAGGAGCAGCGCGCCTGCCAGTCAGTCGTTGCGCAATGTGCTAGACGTAATGACGCGCATGCTGGCTGACGGGCTTCTATTCACGTAATCACTCACGTGACTCTGAAGTAAAATGGCCTGTTCCCTTTATCATCGTTACTTTTTTGCATATCTTTCATTCATTGTTCTTTATCTCATCACATCACCGTCTATATCTCTTGTTTCCCTTATCCCTATCCAGTTTGAAGAAGGGTCTCGTCCGAAATGTCTCCCATTCCTTCTCTCCAGAGATGCTGCCAATCCTGCTGAGTTACCCCAGCTTTTTGTGTCTATTGTGTTCAGTTTTGGTTACCTTCCTATCGGAAGGATGTTGTTAATCTGGAAAAAGTGCAGGGAAGATTTACTATAGTGAGGGGTTGGGTAGGCTTAGACTTTATTCTTTGGAGCGCAGTAGAATGAGGGGTGATTTACAGGTTTATAAGATCATTAGGGGAATAGAGATGGTGAATGCTCAGAGGTTTTACCCAGTGTAGTGGAATCAAGAACCAGAGGACATAGTTTTAAGGACAGAGAGGAAAAAATTAATAGGAACCTGAGGGGCAACTTCTTCACAGAAGGTGCTGGGTATATGGAACGAGCTGCCAGAGTAGGTAGTTGAGGCAGGTACAATGACAAGATTTCATCCAGTTTAGACCCATTTATTCATTTACTTGTTGCAAAAAAAAAAGATGTATGATGTTTTGGAGAGGAAGAGCACCAGTGCATAAGTCCCCAGTAGCAACAAAGAACAAAGAACAGTGGTGCGGCACAGTGGCGCAACGGTCGGTGCCAGAGACCCCTGTTCGATCCTGACTACGGGTGTTGTCTGTATGGAGTTTGTACATTCTCCCTGTGACCACTTGGGCTTTCTCCAGGTACTCCGGTTTCCTCCCACACGCCAAAGATGTAGGCTTGTTGGTTAATTGGCTTTGGTAAGAATTGTAAAGTGTCCCTAGAGTATAGGATAGTGTTAGTGTACGCAGGGCCGGATTTACGTATAAGCTAGACAAGCTTAAGCTTAGGGCCTCGAGATCTAGGGGGGCCTCGGCCCGCTCCATCAAGGTGTATAAAACTTTTGACATAGTGGCGTTGTTACAAACCCTACCATCAGTGGCGCTGTGCTAGCGATTCCGGAGGCTTTGGTGTGGGGGTGGGATTAAAATGCAGGTAAGGTTTATATTCGTTGTGGAGAGGACCTCCTACTCTTTGCCCGCTGACCCTGGCCACTCCACCGCCCTCCAGAAGCCGCCTTACCTGCAGCCTGGACTCAGTAACGGGCCTGAAGTTTCCATGCTGCAGACTCCAACTCCCCTTAGTTTGACTGCGCTGGGTCCTAGTGCTAGTCCCCCTAACCCTGGTAACCTCAGTGACTGTTGCTTTGGGTCTTCCCCATTCCCCTCAAACCATGTGACACCAGCTCTTCCCCACCCACACTACAGTCCTCATACCCCCTACCCCCTGACCACCCACCACCCCCCCACTGTAAAGAGGAGTCATAACACACTGTGTCTTTACTACTGTTTATTCATGATACACATACTTTACTGCCTTAGCTGTTCGTGGTCTGTCACCGGAACCAGAGAGAGAGAGCACTGGGTGGGTAGGTTGTAATTATACTAGTGATGTGGGGAGTGGTTAGTAGTGGTGAGGTCACTATGTTAAAGGTACATGCACATGTCATCTACATCATTCCCCTTGGAAATAAAAAGCAATACCATAGTGACAGGGCGACCACGTCTCATACGCTACGAGCAGGTGAGCAAATAGTTAAACAAAATCACCATAACGGACAGGCGGCCTGACCACCCGCCCGGACTGGGTACGCAGCTCGCCATCTCCCCCCTCTGCAGGAGGAACATGAGTAGGAGCAGGCGCGGGTGAGAGAACCGGGGAATCGGGAGGAGAAAGAGAAAACGGAGACGGAGCAGGGGGAGCAGGAGCAGTCGCGGGAGGACGGGCAGGCGAGGGAGGACTGGGTGTAGGGGCAGGCAACGTGGCAGACAGCGGGGGGAAAAGGGGTCTGCAGGCGGCGGTGGGGGCTCGTTAACAAGCCGCAGATGTTGGCGGGACCGGCGGTAAAGCAGTACCGACGACGATGGCAAGCCTGGGGTGACCGGAGGGGGACTGCATCCGGACGACTTGGCCAGGGAACAGAGGCGGGAGGGGACGGCAGGACTTGTCATGGGAGCGCTTTTGGATTTCTTGTTTGAGGGCAATGCGCTCCTGGACAGCAGCGGGCTGGAGAACAGAGGGAACGAGGGACCGCTGGGTCACCGGGATCGGAGGTCTCGTAGTGCGAGACATCAGCCGTTGTGCTGGGGAGCCCAAGGCAGTGTCGCGGCAAATGTTTCGAAGGTTGAGGAGGGCCAGGTAAAAGTCAGAATGGGACAGTCTACAATGTTCCAGCAAGTCCTTAGCACTGCGGACAGCGCGCTCTGCCAAGCCGTTGCTTTGAGGGTACTCTGGGCTGCTGGTATAGTGTCGGAAGTTCCATCTGGCAGCGAAACTCCGAAATTCGGCACTCGAGAACTGACTGCCGTTGTCCGATTGAAGACTTGCCGGGGTGCCAAAGGTTCCGAAGTGGTGGCGCAGCCTCCCGATAACGGCCGAAGAGGTGAGGGAGTGCAGCTGGTCAACCTCGAACCAGCTGGACTACGAGTCCACAAGAACCAGGAAATGCTTGCCACGCCACTCAAAAATGTCAGCGGTGACGGTCATCCAGGGCAGCTCGGGGGCAGGCTGTTGCAGAAGCAGCTGCCGTTGCTGATGGGGAGCGAGGCTATTGCAGACAGAGCAAGCGGAGACCCTCTCCCGGATGTCTTGGCCATGCTGGGCCAGTAGAACAAACTCTGGGCCTGAGACAGGGTGGCCTCGGCCCCATGTCACCGGAACCAGAGAGAGAGAGCACTGGGTGGGAAGGTTGTAATTATACTAGTGATGTGGGGAGTGGTTAGTAGTGGTGAGGTCACTATGTTAAAGGTACATGCACATGTAATCTACACCCACCAGACATCACCTCGGCCTCAGTCCACTCACCTGCCTTCCTCCGGCCCCAAGCCCCATCCCTGCCGTGTGTTCACCATCCCCCCTGACCTCCCCCTCTCAGATACCCAACAGTCTGTCCTCAACAGAGGTCTCACCTCTGTCCCCCTCCGTCCCCACCTGCCGCGATTTGGAGCTCTTCTTTCATCGCCTCCGCCTCACACCATTCTTCCATGCGAAGGAGTCCTCGTCCCCATTGATGATCCCTTTTCCCGTCTCCAACAGACCCCCTCCTCTTGGACCCCCCTCATGGCAATTGGTACAATGGTATTTGGGGGCCACCATCCAACGTCGGAACGGGAGAACATTCTCAGTGGCTTGGACTTCTGAATCGGCCACTTCCTACTGGAGATCACGGCTCCCGAAGTCCACAGGCTGAGCTGGGTGGAGATTCACGATGGCGGCCCTCGGCAAAGGGATCCCAAGGCTCCGCGATATTGAAATCAGCGTGGCCCGACGATGGGAGCTCTGCAAACCGCAGCTCCATGATGTTGAAGCAGCAGGCCCAACACTCCAGAGCTTCAAACGGCGATCCAGGTAAGGCATCGCCCGCTCCGCGATGAATCCAATATGTATTTTAAAACCAACTGTTTAATGACAACATACAGTAGGATCTAAAAGTGTCACACTGTCACTGTCGGGTAGTCATGGTCCTCAGATGGAGTCACAGATGGAGCAGCAGGACACCAGACGCCTGTGGCAGGGGCTACAGACTGTAACCAACTACCAGAGCAGCCGCCCCTCAACCGGAAGTGCTGGCAGCTCCCTAGCTGATGACCTGAACTCCTCCTACGCTCGTTTCGAGTCGGGCAACGTCACCCCAGGTTTGCCGGCTAACGACAACACCGCCAGCGCGCTGGCTAACGAAGCTGAAGGGAGGTCCATCGCTGGGGATGTGCACACATTCTCGTTGTCCGAGCATGACGTGAAGAGGGCCCTGTCACGGGTGAACACGAGGAAAGCTGTAGGCCCAGATGGCATCTCGGGGCGAGTACTTAAGTCCTGTGCTACGCAGCTAGCTCCGGTGCTCACTACAATATTCAACCTCTCCCTGGCCAAGTCCGTGGGCCCTGCCTCCTTCAAAAGATCCATAATTGTACCTGTACCTAAAAATGCCTCCCCAGCCTGTCTGAATGACTACCGTCCGGTGGCCCTCACCTCGGTAGTCATGAAATGCTTTGAGAGGCTGATCAAGAAACACATCTGCGCCTTCCTCCCTCGCAACATGGACCCGCTACAATTCGCATACCGTCCAAACAGATCCACGGACGATGCGGTCTCCCAGGTTCTTCACCTTGACAGCCAGAAGGGGGGCTATGTGAGGAAGCTGTTCATAGACTTCAGTTCAGCCTTCAACATGATAGTCCCCACCAGACTTGCTGAGAAGCTGCTGGAATTGGGGCTCAACACCCCCCTGTGTGCCTGGGTCCTGGACTTTCTCACCGCCAGGCCCCAGGTAGTCAAGATGGGAGGAAATACATCGAAGTCCCTCACCCTTAGCACAGGATCCCCCCAGGGTTGCGTCCTCAGCCCCCTACCGTACTCCCTGTACACACATGACTGTGGCTAGGTTCAGCTCCAACTCTATAATCAAGTTTGCTGATAACACTGCGGTGGTGGGCCTGATCTCCGATAATGATGAGAAGGCCTACAGGGAGGAGGTGGCTGATCTGGCACTCTGGTGTCAAGACAACAGCCTCCTCTTGAATGTCAAAAAAACTAAGGAGCTGATCGTGGACTTTAGGAGGGCACAACATCCGAGGACGTACACACCATTGAAGATAAATGAGGATACTGTGGATAGGGTGAGCTGCTTTAAATACCTGGGAGTCCACATCTCAGAGGATCTGACATGGACATCACACGCTGCCGCAGTGGTGAGTAAGGCAAGGCAGCGCCTTTACCACCTCAGGTAATTGAGGAAATTCAGAGTGTCTCTGAGGATCCTCCAGTGCTTCTACTGAGCGGCTGTGGAAAGCATCTTGTCCGGAAACATCACAATTTGGTTTGGGAACTGCTCTGCCCAGGACAAGAAGGCTCTGCAGAGAGTAGTGCATTCGGCCGAACGCACTATGGGAACTTCACTCGCCCCCCTGCAGGAACTATACATCAGAAGGTGCAAATCCAGGGCCAACAAGATCATGGGGGACCCCTTCCACCCCAGCAACAGACTGTTCCAGCTGCTAATGTCAGGCAAACGCCTCCGTTGCCATGCTGTGAAAACGGAGATGATGAGAAGGAGCTTCTTCCCACAGGCCATTTGGACTGTAAACTCCTATCTCACCAGGGACTAACTTACTGTACCAATTTACTGTTGTGTGGTGTCTTTTTAAAATTGCTGTTTTTTTCTCTTTTTTCCTCCCACAAATATGTAATATGTGAATATGTGATTCTGTTCCATTCTGTTTTGTAGGGTTTTTTTTTTGCACAATCCGCAAACATTGCCACTTTTCATTTCACTGCACATCTCGTATGCGTATGTGCCGAATAAACTTGACTTGACTCGTCGTGGGGGTGGGGAATTGGGAGGGGGGGGCCTCACAAGTGAAATAGCTTAGGGCCTTTCTTCATCTAAATCGGGCCCTGAGTGTACGGGTGATCGCTAGTTGGTGTGGACGGTGGGCCAAAGGCCCTGTTTCCGCACTATATCTCAAAACTAAACTAAACAAGTTTAGGGTTCCGTAAGAACATTGATGCTGTATTAAATTCAGGAAAATGACCACATAATTTCTTTTTTTGAACAGATGGAGAATCATCAGATTGCAAGTCCAAAACTCTGTGTAGTAGCACTGTTGGTGCTTCACAATTCCTGGGACCTACTTTTAAATCCTGACTTTTGTTGCTTATGTGAAATTGCATGTTTTCCCACTGGGCAATTTGACCAATTTAGGAATGACAACTAATGTCAAACGTAAAAGTTGTTGTTGTTGAAGCATAATAAAGCACTGTTTTCAGGTATTTTTTTCTGTCTTTACAGTATCAGAGCCAACATGTCTCCCAGAGAAAAGTAATTATTTGCTAATAAAATTGAAAATTGTCACCTGTCTTTGAAATGTGTTTTTTTGTGTGTAAATTTGGCACAGCAGGACTGTTCACAGAGCCAAGGTATTTGCTTGGGCGGAAAATAAAGGATAATGAAACTAATTCAAATGTTAGGAGGTAAATATAAAGAGTGATTTATTCCCAAATAGCAGCATGCACTAACATTTAAAATGTGAACATTTTGGAGGGGAGGGAAAAAACTGCATATGCTGGAATCTTGATCAAAACACAATGAGCTCTCTTCATGGAACTATTTCATCTTTCTAAAACAAGCTTTCAGTGTTGAGATCATCCAAAACACAGATATATGGAGCAAGATTGCATGGAACCTCATGCTGTTACCCTGGTCATCTTCCAATGAAAACTGCAACCAATTCTTGCAGCAACGTGCTACCTGACAGGACGTTATTTAGCTTCTTCATTGCCAGTGGCAGATTGTTCAACATTCACTTGTTCCAATTCTGTCAACAATTCTGTAGGAAGGTACAGTACAATGAGTGAAGACGATACAGAGAGGCTCCTGGAGGATAGAGACAGGGCAGGTGAATGGGCAAGGAGATGGCAGTTGGAAGTTAATGGGGAACAGTATGAGGGCATTCATTTTGCAGGTAAAAATAGAAATGAAAATATTTTATATGCGGTGAGAGATTGAATGGTGTTGATGTATAGCGGCAAGTTCAGTGACCAATCAGGAAAAGCAACAATATGTTGACTTTCATTGTAACAGGATTGGGTACAAGTGTGGAGAAGCAAAGCCAGTTAGCTTGGGTCTGTATGATGCTATTGATTACTTCCAGGTGAAGTTGCACCCACCGAGATATTGCACCACGAACCTCTGTGTGCAATTCACCTTTGTGCATTTGATAGAACAAAGAACATTGAAGAATACAGCACAGGTACAGGCCCTTTGGTTCACAATATCTGCGCTGAACATGATGTTCAGACAAACTCATGTACCTACCCAAAGTCCTCTTAAACACCACTGCCTCCATCACCACCCCTGACATTGCCTTCCAGGTACCCACCATCCACCATGCAAAATAAAATGGTTTTCTGTTCTCAATCTACCACTTACTGATGGCATTAGTTGTATGTTTACTACTTACCTGCATAGATTTGGAATTGTGAATGCAATGTAGCACCATTGTTGAACATTCTCAGTGCATGTAGTCCTATTCACACTGTACCACTACCTGTTGGAGCACATTGTACTATATATTCACAGGTGCACCATATTGAAGGGATAATGGCTGAGCAGTCGCATGAATGATTGCAGGCTACTCAATTAAGAGCTGGCACTCTACTCACATTGCTGCTCCGCAAGCGGTCTAGGCATGATAAAGTAGTGTGGTCTCGCATCTGATGCTTAATTCAATCATATCTGGTATTACCACTGCCACTGCCACTGCCACAGCGCCAGAGTCGCTGCGTGGGTTTCCTCCGGCTGCTGGTGTTTCCTCCCAGATCCCAAAGACGTGCGGGCTTCCAGGTAAACTGGCCTCTGTAAAATTGCCTCCTTAGGTGATTGGAGCAGAAGAGAAAGTGGGATAACATAGAGAAGGGCCTGATTCCATGTGATATTTTTCAATCAAGCAATCAGAACCGTGTAGGAAGGAACTGCAGATGCTGGTTTACACCAAAGATAGACACAAAATACTAGAGTAACACAGCGGGTCAGGCAGCTTCTCTGCAGAAAAGGAATATGTGACGTTTCGGGTCCGAGACCCTTCTTCAGACTCGAGCAAACAACATTTCTGTTTCTAACATATTATTGGTCAAGGTCACGATTATTTGACGGGGGTGGTCCGATAGTGGTTGTGTGTTAGCATGTTTAATGCATCAAAATAGAGTGAAATCCAATATCTTGGCACGGTTGTCCAAGAGGTGACCATCAAAAGTCACTCTTTCCTCTCCGCTGTTGCATATTACTTGGGGGATTTTCATATCACGGATTAATGCTCTTTGGCTGTTCTTGGTAGCTCAGGCGAAAGGCAAAGGTTGCACAACGCTTTGGCTTTACAGAACATAAACAATAAATGTGAATTAAATATGCAAGACGTTTTGTTTTATTAAGATCTTTTTAAGATACTTCCGCAAGTTGCAAAGGGAAACTCCCCCCACCTTTCTGTTTTGCATAGGGGCGTGGGGGGAAAGAATAACCTGCGATGTGCTAATTGTGCTCATTGATACTGGAGGTGGCGGCGTTGGCAGCGCCACTTTGTGACGGGAGCTTCGTGCTGGGATTCTGCACTGTCCCGCCGCGGCAACAGCGGCCCGAGGAACGTCAAATGCCTCGCCCTCCTTGCCCTCTCCCTGGCCCACGAACGGAGCCGTGAGTCGGGCCACAGTGTCAGGGGACGCATGCCAAGCCTACTTTATTGAGGAGAAACTCAAAGTCCCTTTAATATATATGTGGGGGAAAAAACAAAAATGCAAATGCAAGCTTTTGTTTTGGAGTTACCAACCACAATCAAGGAATCGACATGTGGTGCCCTCTCTGCCTCATATTAAAGTATCGTTTTGATGGGGAATGTGGCAGTGGCTGGTGCAACCTGATGCAGACCAGACTGAACCGTGACATGCGTCGTGCATTCGTGGCTCCCGGAACTCAAGGTCTGTGAAAACTTATTAAAAGATTAGGTTTAATTGATCATTCCACTTGCTCGCTAATATTCCGAAGGCATCTGATTGGAAACCTTAATTTTAGTTTAATTTAGCAGATGTTCTGTTTATGTATTTATTGGTAGTAAGGTGAAAATGGACTTTGGTCTTGAATGCCAAAGAGCACCGTAATGTTTCACCTGCCAATATTAGTCTATCCTATCGGAATTTCGGTTTGATAATTTAGTAAATGACCTGCCCACATTTTCTGACAGGAAAATAAACCATATTAAAAGGTGGACCGAGGAAATAAAGATAATCGAAAAGCTATCATGTATATCTCTCTCGTTCCTAAATCCTATACTTTCACACTTTTTTCTGAAGAAAAGTTGCTGAGAAATCAAATGTGTCAAAACGACTGTGACTTTGATATGCATTGCTTTCGCCATTCTGCTCAAATTTAAAATCAATTAATTACAATTTAATTTTCTTCATAAAACTGGTACAATTACGTTGGACTTGATTGACAACATTACAGATGTATTTGGATTTACAGTCAGCTTGTTGGGGTTTTGTTTGGAAGTTTAAAGAGTTCTGAAGCTATTATATTTTCAAGCAATAACTGCATCATTTTGCTGTCTGAAGCTTTGGATCATGGAGCAAGAGCTCTTTAATTCTACACAGTTGCAATTTTAATTCCTAATTTTCATTTCCAAATGGTTGATTGTTCATGTGGTGTCAGGTTACCTTCTTGTTCAAGCTATCTTGACCATATTTCACTATTGTGAAATCATTGAATTACAGTATTTCTAAAGTGCTGATTTGTCTTTCTCAGTATAGCAACAGCCATTTGTCAGGAAAATTGTAGCCTTTCATGGACAATGAAAAATAAGTGAACAAGTTCTATTAAAGGTCACATAAAATTCAATGTTCTCTGGTGCCAAATTAATTTTGTAAAGTGGGAATAATAGTAATTGCTGTATTTCTCAGCATTCGTACATCTAACATTGAAAACATGCTGGGCATAATCTTTTGTATTGTTAATTAGAATACTAAAAATAACTATTCACATTTTATTTACATGAATGAGGTTTGTTCTTCGCGTTGTAGTTCGACATTTTACAGCAACATGAGTTTTAAAATCTTAATAAAGCATTCTTATGATAAAGATCTTAAACTCCATGAACTACAAATATCCCCAACTAAAATTGGTCATTAAATTATTTAAAAAAACAAAAATAAAAGTTCACACAAAATAAAACACAGAAAAATATTATATGAGCATGTTCAACGTGATCAATAAGAATATTGAATATATGATTCTCCATGAGGTAAACCAATCTGCCTTTCCATCTGACTTTCCACCTGATTTGAACATCAAATCCTGTTCACGTGACTCTATTGAAGTGCCTAACATAATTCTACCAGGCTAAATATGATTTTTATATTAAGCATCGGAAAGATAGCTATATGTAAACATACCAAACAAAGATTAGCATGAGGGTATCTAACTTTAACTATGAATATACCTTCCTTGTAAATCTTTCAGTTTCAAAATTAATGACTGGTTGTAATTGTGGAAAGATATTTTTGAAAATATATTTTATGTAGCACAATGCCAAATGATAAGATTAAGAATGATTCCTAGAGTTGTATTTTCGATGAGCTAAAAATCTGTTTTAGTTAAAACATAATTAAACCTGAAATGTAAAAATAAATTATGAGGTTATTATTTTATTTGTAGCGGTGTCTGCAATCTTCTGATCTGCAACAGAAGATCGGTCACCAAGGCAGCAGTTGCCTTTTGTCTACATGCAAGCATGATATTTCTCGCTTAACCTGACCGAGGAAGCATTTGGCAGGTTAGCAAGATTATTGTTTTGATTAATGTTCTCTTTCTTCTTTAACTACTTCATAATAATAGATTGCAATGTTTCTCGTTATATATTCAGTTCCATTATACCATTTCTTTAGCATCAAACACGTATCAAGAAGTTGCTTAAAACCATTATTAGCATTAATGGTACATTGATGGTCATCATTCATTGTTCAATAATAATAATTATCATGAATTGCAGTATAATTTGTGATTGTCATTGTGGCAGTTGGACTCATTGGAGCCCTATCTTTAACCACTAACACTTTTTTGAATGGGTGCATCCACATTTTCCCTGAATGCTGAAAAAAAATAAAAGTTGATATCTTGTTTCTCTGTTGTTGATATCTTGTTTCTCTGTTGTTGGTCCTCATACTTCACCAGATATGTATTTTCTGCTACCGATATCCTTGTAAACTTGTGTCTTCCCTCCCTCCCAACTCTTTTTTTACAATGAAAGCAGAAAACTCCAGAAGTAAAAATGAACTGGCATTGCAGAGCAGGTCAGACAGCATCAATGGAAAGGGTATGATTTCTGTTCCAAGACCAAATGTACTATTTTGAAGACTTGTTTACCACAGACAAAATGTGCAAATGGATAGAGAAACAGCTCGTCGCATCCAGCACTTAGAAAAGCATAATTTAATTTATCACATTTCTTAGCTTGTTCTCCTTTTTACAAAATGCATTTGCAAATACATGTTTGGCTTTCCAAAATTTTCATAGTTCTACTTCTACCATTGTTCTTGCGAGCAGTTGATGTAACAAACCACTGACGAGAAGGTCTTAAAATCTCTGTGGTTTTTGGAAGAATGATGAATTTAGATTTGTGCTTTCTGCCCAGCAACTCATTATTAATTTTTTTTTCTCTTTTCTCAATTGCAAATTAGTCAAGAACACTTATCTTTATGGATTTATTTATCATAATCATAATGGATTTTTTTTTTCATTTTCCTAAACTCTGAAATTTCTTAAATGGCATCCCTGATTTTCTCTGCGTTATTTTGGTTTCAATCTATACTACAGATTCTTGGCTTCTCCCTGAGAGTTTACAGTAAAGAATAGCCATGACAGTTACATAATGGGGTATATTGTGAACATTAATCTGTTCAAATGGAGACTGAGGCCCCCGTATATCCCACTTCTGGTACTGAATTACATTACTGAATTCCACCAGCACATAGCATTAAAGCAGCTAAATGACGGTCATTGAACAAAGGATCATAAATCCACATATTTATAATTTAAACTGCATTTAATTTGTATGGAACGTATCATTTAAAATAAACAAAATCCTAAATTGACCAGCCTTGTCCATCCTTTAAGTTATAATGGTGTGTTCACTTTGCTGAGTTCTTTATTTTCAAATGTATACCAAAACGTTCTGAGCCAATATTAGCAAAATAAAATTTTAATTGAGTTAACCAAATCAAAATGTCTACTTTTAAAATGTAGACCAATTATATTTTGGATTGACAGGATAGTTCTGCAAAGAACAAGCATTGACTCCATTGGGCAAAACATCACCTTTTGCAAAATAAATAATTATTTGATTCTGTGATTTAATTTATTCAATTACAACCTATTTCAATACTTGAAACTGACTCCGATTTTCTCAACTTACCGATGAAATCGGATCTTTCTGAGTGAAAAGTAAAAACGTAATTGTTGTGCTTTGATATTAATTTAGATTAAGATTATGCAACAGGAAACTCCATACAAATAGATTCTTTCTCTTCATAATTTTTTTTTAAATATGCTGGAAAATCAATATAAACATTTCAGAATTGTTAATTAATAGAACGTATTGGGTAACTGGGTGTGATTACAGAATATCATGCACAAATTGCATTGTTCAATATCTGAACCGGTTGATGATATTCCTTGCCTGAAACTATATATATATATATATTATTTTGATTAATATTTACTCTGATTTAAGTGTTAATCTAACTTTCCTACTTGTGCCTTTTTGTTAGTGATTATATTATGATTAATGCTTAATGTAACTAGAACCCTGTATTGCCTTTGCAAATAATCTGTATGTAATCACTGCAGCTTCAATTCCCTCATTGATTACTATGAAATAACGTATCCATTATATAACACAATACACGTTCATATACTGTATTTTTACATAGAGGTTAGAAACATGACTGGTTGTTTGCACTTTGAGCTGATCCTTCAGTCATCTTGTCTGCCCTCCATTTCCCCCAACAGTAAACATACAATTGCTTAAGGCAACTCAATCTCTCGATGTGATGTCTTTAATTTTTAAGCCAAGCTGGCCTTTTAGTTATAGACCTTCTTTGCGAATTATTTTCTTGGTATACTTAAAATGATTTACATAAGACTGGTTGGGACAGAACAATATTTTAGTTAATAAATGTAGAACCATTAGTGTCAATTTTAATTATTTTCCCTCTGAAAACGTACGTTGCTGAACGTCTTGTTTCTTTTTTTCTACTTTTAATTATAATTGAAAAAATCTGTGTGGGCATTGATCAAACTCAGTTAAGCATAAACTGATAATAACCAACTAATAGACCTTGATGTGATCGGCAATTCATGCATCAATTCATATTCTACCCATGTCGGGTCAGCAGCTTTATATTAGGAAGTATAGAATCAATTGAGTACAATAGCAATGCCAATAATATTAATAGCATTAATAAGTGTAACTACTGGCCATTTTGCATTACAGAATGTGTCGTTTCAAAGGCATGCGAACTAATGATTATATAATGAAAATGTATTGAAACTATTATCTTTGAAAATAATGTAAATGTTTCACTACCTTTTGGAACTATATATTAAATAATGCCAAATTAATTAGGAATTAGCACACCCATTCTAGATTATGCAACATGAAACTCCATACAGATAACTGATTTCAGTTCATGCTTTTTAAATGCACTGGAAAATCAGAGTATATTCATTTCAGCATTCTTACTTAATAGAGCATACTGGTTAAGAGGGTGTGATTATAGAATAACATACACAATATACATTTTCAATAACTGAACAGGAAGATGATATTGCTGTCCTGAAACTATATCTATTATTTTGATTAATATTTACTCTGATTTTAGTTCAAAGTTCAAGTAACATTAAAAATGATCTAGTTGACTTACTGCAGACATTTGTGTTGAATCCTAAAATATAAGATCGAAAGAAGGAAATCCATTCAAAACACTTGATTTATAAAATCAGAATACGTATATTTTATCAATTGTCAAAGGAATCCTGCACAATCGAAGAGAAATTAAAGTTTTGAGAAAAAAACGTATTTTAATAGAAGATTGAATATTCTAGCATTTAGCAAACTAATTATCCAAAGAAGCATCAGAATGAAGGAACAGTACTTTTACGGCAAAAAATCCAATTATTTTTACAATACCAGAATAAGGTAAGACCAGAGTAAGGATACATCCATCCTCCACATTAAATCTGAAAATATATTCCATCTAATGCCAAATGACTCTTAGGGATCATTATACATGGTATGCACATGAATCAATTGTTTAACACCTTTTGTAAGCACAATAAATGGTAGCATTGCTTTCAATTATTATTATTTTAAAATATACTAAGCCAAAATAAACATGTAATATTTGGATTTTTCAATACAAAGTATCATGCTGAACAATGATAACCCAATAGGTCCGAATTTAGGCTTGTTGATGATACTTTACAAAATAAATCAATTTTTTTTAAAGTATACAATGAAAACATTATTACATCAGCATTATTTTTTAAGGCTTTTAATTAGTAGCGCTTATCCCAAAGATAGATATCTAAATATCCAATGATTGTACTGTTCCAATGGTTCAAAGATATGATTTTCAGTCATATTTGAATAATTGATGTGTTTTCTGTTGTTTCCTGTCTGTTAAGGTTTGCAATTTTCAGATTCATTTGATTTGCAACTCTAACATACTGGGAAACTGAAACTTTTTTTGTTCCCACATGTCCCATCACCATCACCATTACACCAACATGCATCTTTGATGTAGCAACGGTCCGTTACAACTCATTTTGCCCTTTGCTTATTTGGTTATGTAACTCACCAACCGTTCTGCTGCAGCAGAAAATGGAATATAGCAAAAATGACGTTACGATGCTATCAATGGAGAGTAATGTTATGAAATAGAAATAATCTCAGTAGATCTTATCTTTAAACTTGAACTCCACGGGCAATTATCATAATTCTTATCGATCTTTTCTAGGGAGACTCGGATTGGATATGTATGTAATATCTCAAATAAACCGGATTTATATATCATTTTTAATCAGTAGTTTTTTTTGAAATTTCACCAATTTTAGCACGAAGTTTCTAATTGTCAGGACATTCTGTTGCTTTTTTTTGTCTGATACAGTGGAGGTTGCAGCCAAAAGGGAATCGCGCAGAAATCACTGCTGGGAAGTTATACAGATAGGATGTCGGAGCGACAAATTTCCGTCCGTTGTGTCATATCACCATATAAAGCTCAATTTACCTGAGTTGGAAAGGCATATCTGTCTTTCCGAAAAGCGACCCAAGGGAGTTTACGTTGTTCGAAGCATGACTGGGTTTGGGTTTTTTGTTGTTGCAGTAGTAACAAAACAAGGGGCTTTGAATATATTTGAAATAACAAATTAGGATTATAATGGAACGCTGAGCTAGGAGACTATTTTGGCAAAGAACCGAACTTTTCTAAAGATCCTTCACACCGGGATTCATTATAACAGAATTAGACAGGCAATTTCCCGGGTGTAGAATTTTGAACACTCCTTCGAACACATCTTTGTACTTCACGTGTAATACTCTCTAACATACGGTCAGATTAGTAGAAAAATACATCATGAAAAATTCAAAGGTTGGTTATTCTATTTACTTAGAAAATGATTGATTGGACATTGCAAGGGAGATACCACGGACAGAAATACAGTAATTGGAGTTGCTTCTGTCAGCAATAACATGAATATTTGTAGTCACATCAATCACATTCGTTAATTAATTTTTTTAAATTAACAATGGTCATACTGTGCATTGGTAAGTGTTCTATCTTAAATAGTAATGTATTTATTTAGAAAGTTTTAAATAACTTAAATTATGAAACATGGTGAAATGAAAATATTACACCGCATAATAGGTTTGCAATTTTTCAATATCAATAGGAAGGAGCTTCTATCACTTTAGTTTTCTTCGACATCTTGGAGCAATCAAGCAAATTAAGGCCGGTCGACCCTCCAGCTTCTCGGGTTAGTAGTAGGAGGTTGTCAAAATACGGGGCTGCCATTAGTAGAAACGTGATATCCATTCATCAGTAAGTCTAATCACTGGTCAGACTCAGCAGAACCCTCCAGCCTTCCATTCTCAGATATACTTCCCTGGCAAGAAGGAGTTTACAAATATTGTCAAATTGATTCTAGTACCGTCATTGAGTCTGGCATGCGGCTGCTTGCCCCACCGAAGCCTTCCGTTTTCTCCGATTGCAGCTTGTTGCATGTTTCGCCCTCCTCGACACAGCAGGATTAACTTTTAATCATAATTAGTCATAGAATGCCGATGAGATTTCCCTTGTTTCATATTTTTACAGCTATAATTTTCTGCGGTAATTCTAAATAATGTATTGTGGCTATAATTAATATTTTAAAATATTTTGATTTTTTTTTTTTAAAGTGTAGAAATCCAATCCCCGGTTTCTAATAATGGACATCTGCTGTTTCTATCTAGTCTACTGTTGTATTATCTGTAGGTTTTGGTTCTTCGGCGGTTCTCACTGCGTTGGTAATATGCCATTATTGCTGAAACAAGCAACCCGGCGTATGGAGTGAATTAGGGTGAATATGCCTCAGTGTTGTTGTTTTAAGATCCAAACTCACGATAGGCAAACCTAATTGGTATAAGTGACAAGAGCTAATGTGGAAATAGACGCATTGTTATTCTCTCGCTCTTTCTTTTTCTCCCTAGCTTCCGGATTAAAAAGAATATGTTGACTTCCACTTGTAATAGATCTCGCCACGAATAAATTGGACGTTCCTAACATTAACTAAAACACGAACTAAACCCGTCGAACAATGCATCACATTATTTGTGTATATATGTGTGGACATAATGCATGGGAAGTATTCTGCATTTGAACTTGTGAAAATGTGCAAACTCCTCACTCGCCCTCGAGTGTCCCATAATACTGATAACGGAATTAATCTTCGGCGTTGCCCATGCAATGGGCCGATCTGGTTGGAAAGATCTTAATTCACAACAGACCAGATATATTCAGTGTAACAAAATCGCGCTCACGTCTGTGGCCTATACTAATTATGGAAATATGTGTAAAGATTTGACATAACAAAAATGCAAACTTTTGGAGATGGATAATATTACCCAGGATCGCATCAAACTGATACACATAACCGTTCGTAGGATTTTGGGGGGGAAATAGTGGAAGGTTACTTCAAAGCCTTGAAACAAAACAATTCAAGTAAAAACAAACCAAAGGCAAATAATCTGGGATAAAGTTAAAAAAAGGTTTCCGAATTTAGTGAAGATGAATGAACGGGTATGCCTGATCAGGTAAAAGTGAAGGACCCGTGGTCGGAACATAAATGAGGCCCATTTTACACTACTCACAAGTTAAATAAATATGGGCAATTAAGCTGTAACCACCGCCTAGAATATATTTGTTGTGCTTTCTAATATAAATATAAATGTCTTTTTTTCGTAATGATTTACCTTCTAAATTCTGAAAATGCCGGTGCGATAAAACAAGAATAGCTTTAATTACTTTTTTCAAACGTTTGATTTCCAATATTAGCAGATTCCAAGCTAATGGTCTAATGCAAACTGCCTAGTGGCTATTAAAGACTTTGATTTCCAATAAACTCATCTATGTGACTTGCCCTGTTTACTAAAGGGCGGGAAACAGAAGGTTTTCCAAGAAATCTTCGGTAAAGTGAATATTATGAGCGTGATGTAGCAACAAATGTCAGGCGCGTGGGAAATATGCAAAATCAGGAAAGCAAGATTCCGTTGCAGCTTTGAAAGAAAACCTGTCGGAATAAAGATCCACGCTTTGTTGTGTTAATTCGATAGGTACATTCTAGCATTGTTGATGATCCAAAGTAGGCCGCTGAGGAACACGTTGGAAGAGCTCATTATTTGCATGGAGAAGCATTTGGTCGATCCAATTTTCTGGTCTTTACTGAAGTTGTGACTGGTTACCGCAGATTTGCAACATTGCTCCCGGCAAAGAAAAGCAGCTGTTTGCTTATTCCGACCATCGCCCCCACCCCACCCCCTTCAAAACACACACACGCGCACATATCATCGCTATCCTTTCTTCATTCTTATTATTAAATATGAAACGAAAGCTTGCTTATGGAATAAATCTGCAGGAGGTTATATGAATCAGCTTTGGCCATTAAATCTCAATTCCCACAAGAAAGACACACGCAATCTGCAAATTTCTAAAAGTAAGTTCGCTGCAAAAATCTAATCGTTTTGCTATTTTGTTGAAATATTTATACCATGAAAAAGTCATTCGTCTCTGACGGGTTTCTGTGAACAAAATAGTATTTCTATCCTGTGAGTTGTTTGCTTCTGGCTTTAAATATATTAGCCCCTTCCCAGTACTACACCAACTAGCGATAGTCTTGCATGTTACTCTGGTGAAATGTTACATATTCAAAATCCCTCACATTTATTTTGAGTTTTTTGCCTTATGATAGTTTTATGTTCATCTATGAAATAACAAGTCGATGCCTGTGTTATCAATGCAGTAGCCCTGTAAAACCTCAAATCAATGAGAAAAATAAATTCCCTCTTCGCCCTCCCCGTCGGAACAGCATTGTGGGAGTTGTATTTCAAGTACAAGGGTCATATTATTGCGGAATATCAAAGATGTAACTACAGATACCAGAGCCCACCACGATCACGTCCCGGCGTTATTTTCAGATCACTGGCGCCACCCCTGTGTTCTTCTACATCGTTGCCACGAGAGAGAAAAAAAACGCTTTCCTGTGCGGCTTACGACGATGTCAATCATCCGAGGGGCTCCATGAGATCCTCGTCCAAGGAGCTGAAACAAACAAATAGGCAGCAAAAGAGCAGGAAGAAAGATAAGTTTGTAATAAGACAAATAACGCGGATCTTGTTCTGCGTGCAGTCCGCTTCGATTGTCAGGCCGGGGATCGCAGAAGGCAGTGCAGTGTTACAAGGTAGGCTTTGAGTGGAGGGAGAACTGCAATCTGTTAGCCCAGCCGGGGAGACACCTCAAAGAGGATCGGGTTACTTTGACTGACAGCGTCTCCATGGCAAATAATTTGACTAACTATTGTCTTATCCTCACTATCCGTAGGTCAGATAACCAACCAATCAAATCCGACATAATGACTATTCATGCCAACTTAGAATAATATTATTAAAAACCAAGCGAGAGCACTCCGGACGTCTTCAAATGCAGTATGTTGGGACTTCTGTGAAAGAAAGATTTTTATACGTCTACAACCCAAAAATACTGGCAAAGATTACTACCTTCAAGTGAAGGAGAGACACGGTGAAAACTTTTTGTTTCCACCCACTGCGGACCTGGATGTGTTTTTTAGACTATTTCAAGGCAGGGGAGATATGTCGATGCTTCCAACGTTTGGTTTTACTCAAGAGCAAGTGGCGTGCGTGTGCGAGGTCCTTCAACAAGGGGGTAACATCGAGCGGCTCGGCCGTTTCCTGTGGTCATTACCAGCCTGCGAGCATCTGCATAAAAACGAGAGCGTTCTCAAAGCAAAGGCCGTGGTGGCTTTCCACCGGGGTAACTTCCGTGAACTCTACAAGATATTGGAGAGTCACCAGTTCTCTCTGCACAACCATCTCAAGCTGCAGCAGCTGTGGTTAAAGGCTCACTACATCGAAGCCGAAAAGTTGCGGGGGCGGCCGCTGGGGGCCGTGGGCAAGTACCGCGTCCGGCGCAAGTTCCCACTGCCGCGCTCTATCTGGGACGGCGAGGAGACCAGCTATTGCTTTAAGGAGAAGTCGCGCAGCGTCCTGCGGGAATGGTATGCGCATAACCCCTACCCTTCTCCTCGGGAAAAGAGGGAATTGGCCGAAGCCACCGGCCTCACCACCACACAGGTTAGCAACTGGTTCAAGAACAGGAGACAGAGGGACCGGGCCGCCGAAGCCAAGGAAAGGTACGAGTAAGTAAAGAAAAAAAAAAATCATTTTTTTTACTTATCTCGCTTGGTGCCAACTGCAACATTTCTTGCTTGCAGCATTCCGTGTACTTCCTCTGCGATTAATTCAGGGGCGATTGACGGGGTGTTTTATTTTAATACCTACGCTACGCTCTTTAAAAATAAACCTGAAGTACGGCGGAGCTGACAGTCACATCGGAAATCAGAGCCGAGCGTTAGGCTCTGCCGGTGTTTAAATGAAATCTCCGCACTGCTACGGCCGCGCAAAAGAAAAGTTTTCTAAAACTTTTCCCAATGCCGCAAACCGTTAAGTGAGAACGAAAAGATTACCAGCGTGTCATCTTGTCGTTTCCTCGCACATTGCACGTTACTCCTGCCGTATGTCGCTGCGGTAAATACAGGGTCTGAGCATCAGCGGGCATTGTGTAGCTGCTAAATTGGTTGACGATTAAACGAAGTCTCTGTGTTTCCACGCGAGCGATTCAGAGCTTATTTTCTTTAATAAAACCCTTTAGAAATCTGAATTGCGCGATGAAAAACTTTCTTAGCCAACCCCAACGTCATCCAGCCACCAACTACTGCCAATAAATCAGAAAACCGAGGGGACAGATAGGTAATTTAAGATAGCAACCCCTGGCGCGCAGTCTATCATGCAAGCTGATAGACATCTCGGATATTTTTTGACGTGGGTTTTATCGTGGTTTCCACTTTTTAATAGATTTGATTATCTAGCAACTTATCAAATTTAGATTTACAAAGACCACTTTATCTTTATTGTTTTTTATTAAATATGTCTTTTCCCCACGCAGAGAAAACAGCGAGAACTCGAATTCAAACGTCACGCCCGGCGGCCACAACCAAATGAATCCTTCAATGAATGGGAACAAAAACATGCTAGCGAGTTCGGACGAGGAAAAGACTCCATCCCAGACGCCAGATCACACTTCCAGCAGCCCCGCGCTGTTGTTGGGATCTCTGGGCCAAAGTTCTAACTCCAGTATGCAGCCACTGCACTCTCTGGCCGCGCCCCCGGGTCCTAGTGCCGTTGCGGTACCCAACTCAGATGTTATACACCATCACGCTTTACAAGACTCCATGCTCAATCCCATGTCATCCAATTTGGTTGACCTTGGCTCGTAAACAAAAATCGCAAATCCTTTTATCTTCGAACAAGTAAAGACTTTCAAGATTATCCTTTATATATTTTACTTGACATTTAAGCGATGTGCATAAAAAAACTAGCGGATATTTTGTCAACCATGGGAAAGAATGATGGATATAGCAATTGGAATTTTAAGGTACTGTATTAGATCACATAAGAGATTGGCGCAGCAAAGTCTTAAGGTTTTTATATAATGTACGATGATTTGTGTAGACAGACACGTTTTTATTTTGCTGGTCACAAGTTCACAATCTCGAATTCTTGCTCCCACTTAAAATTACACCACATATCTATATATCCAGGTAACAAGAGTGAATAGGTTTGTAATCGCGTGCAAAGCGAACATTTTAAGTTTTGATAAAAAATTTTAAAAAAAACACGCTGTAGGAAGATCATTTACCTGTAGGTGAAACCTGTGCAGAAAGCTGGCTTTCCTGTAGTAAGATGCGTGGAACGTGTAATCGCAGCTATATTGGACTGAAACAGTCAGTTAAAATAAGCAAGCATTATGAATTATATCGGTCTACAAGAAGGAATACTCACGCGCTGGATAACAATTGTTTTATTACTGTTTATATTATAATTGACTACAATCTTTGGGGGGGGGGAAATCCTGCTTATTTTATAATAAAAACAAGACAATCTAACGTCTGCAACGTTTACTTTCTTCCCTCCCGCCTATTCAAATATAAAGCTACAATTTACTTCTGTATGTTTTAATATCGACTACAAAGCGGTTTTATATTTTAGGCTGCTTTTGCAATGGACGGCTGCGTTGATCTGTCGCCTTCCGTAACTGTGTTTCACGTTAATAACACGTTGGATATAAGTTAATATTGGCACCGCATTTGTACGATGTTCCAGGTATTCATTTTTAAATCTAATTATGACGCAGTATTCTTAATATTCAGCAAAGTAAAGAGATTGCAGAACATAACTCATCCAATGGACAGTGGCCCTTTTTAAAAGATGGAACTTAAAAATCACCGTGACCTGAGTTCTATACAAAGTATATAGTGTAAATCACTATTGTGACTGCCAATGCTTCCGTGTGATAATTATATCTATACTACATTTTTGTTTACATTTTCAAATTTTCATATTTTCAAATTTTGTTTTCAAATTGCAAGACGGATAGAAAGAACCGCTTAAAAGTTGTTTCTGAGGGTTAGATGTGCAGTCTTTCTGGATTTTTTACTTTCAGTTTATTTTCGTATTTTGCAAGTATACGTTTGCTCCGACGTACACGATTTTAATCCTCGAAGTGCGAGTTATTAAAATTACTTTCATAGTTTCTTGCAGTAACTTAAGTGAGATGCATATTCATGTGTAAGTGGGGCATCGCGATGTGCCACGTTTTATGCATTGGAATTAAATTGTAGCGGTGGCTGTGCGGTCGGTCATTAAAAAATTAGTGTTGCTGCTGGTGGGCGCTATGTGCATGGTACATGTGGAGGGCTGTTTTTTAACGTGCAAAGTTTTAGAACCAGCAGTGTTTTCATTGTACTAAAATCCAGTGGCGAAAGAAGCTAATTGTACCTTTATATCTGCAGTGGGCAAATAAAGCAAACAGCAAATGTGACTCGTGGGATAACAAAAACTATAAAAGTTAGCATAAGTAACAGCAGCCATTTGTTCTCAAGTCCTTGCATTGCATTTATTGAGGCTTAGTATCTTTGGGTGGGTGTGGGGTACCTGATTATTTTCTTTCGGTGTCAGGTCGCAATTGTAAATCTTATCACCTACCAAAAATGTGTCTCTTTGTATGTTCACCTGTCTGTCTATCATCTTGAAAAGGTTGTTGTGCTTCTTTGATGTCTTGACATTCCATCTCCGTATTGTTATAGGTTGATCTTTCCTGCATTTTACAATAAAGCATCGGAATCGAACAATACACACTAGGTATCTGTCCCTCACGACCAGAATTCTTTTTACATTTTGCGGTAATTATTTTTTTTTTTCTGATTTTCGCGGAGCTTGCGTTATTTTAGTTTCACGTAGTGATCGGATAATTCCCCAATCGCATCTGGGGCATATTTTGTTATTAAATGCAAGTACCGCAAGAAAGCTGTAAAAATAGTTCAATGACACAGTTCTAGATAGGATTTGCGGGTGTGTTGGTTACTTGCAGGCTTCAAGTTAATATTACAACTTGAAAATCGTCTGCACAATATATCACATAACTGTAACCTAGTATAGGGGATACGTTTCCTTTTTTTTTTAAAGTTACTTAAAAATAGCAGAAAAACTTTTATTGACAAGCAATCGTCGTTCGTGGTAGCCGGAAGCCCAAGTTGCGTCACTGGCACATTCATGCTGGAAGTACTGCTGCTTTTTATTGTTTATAAACTCTTCAACTGCCGAACACTGAGACTCCCGTACTGTGTTGCAACATGGGCAATGGAGCAACAGATTCATAAATATACAATGTTCCTGCGGTTAAGTAAACATATTACATTACCTGACCCTAGAATTCGGCGCGATTGCTCGCTTGCAGTTCTATCTTTCTTTAAAAAAAATGTGCATTGGTTGATGGAGTGGAGTGGGGAGGAATTACTGGTCCACATTCGAGGACGAGTCGTGTTTAATTGTGCGTGCTCAGTCGGAAGTAATTAAAGTTCAGACAGTAGTGTACTCCCGCTCGCCGTCCTCATCGGACGTTGCGAAGTTTATCAAAACAATTCCTTGCGTTAGCATTTGCATAGTAATATTCCTTATTCTAAAATAATTTTGCTTAATAACATTTTAAAAACATGGTCTTCGTGTACGAAAGGGTTAAATCAAGTTTATTCTATTGTGTCCTTTTATATAGGCAATTTAGTCATCTTTTATCTGAATAAATTATCAGAAAAGTCTAATGAATATTAAATATATTTAATTCAACCAGATTGATTATATTGGAATATCCCGTTGATTGTGCTGTGGATAAGTAATATACATGTGAAATGGATGCAAGGTGCAAATATTGTACATACATATTTCATGTGCAAATATTGTACATAAATGCATTTTGAAAATCTCTAATATTTTGACGTGAGTTTCATTATTTGCTACTTTTGGATTGAAATAAATTGATAGCACATAGGCCGCCGACCAAATAGTGCATTTTAATAAATTAGTGTTAAAACTAATGGTTCTAATGATATTATCGTATTATCAAGGATGTCATGCATGTCAAAAATATTAATTATGCATTGTACGCAATTAAAATGTTTAGCTATACTGACTGCACATGCAAAGCAATGCTTCAAATTATGACAATCTATAATCTCAATTAGAGCATTATTCCTAAATAACCAGTAAAAGACGACGATAGACGCAAAATGCTGGAATAACTCAGCGGGACAACCAGCATCCCTGGAGAGAAGGAATGGATGACGTTTCGGGTGCAGACCCTTCTTCAGACCCGAAACGTCACCCATTCCTTCTCTCCAGAGATGCTGCCTGTCCCGTTGAGTTACTCCAGCTTTTTGTGTCTACGGTTTAAACCAGCATCCGCAGTTCCTTCCTACACAAGTAAAAGACGACATTGAAAATAGTCACAACCTATCTTTGCATGCTGTTAAATAATGTTTTAGACTGACAATCGAATATAAAAAAAACTGCTCACATTTACATTTCGCATGCCAAATTAGAAGTTAATCGGTAATATTTAATTAGGCTTTGACTTCACTTCATCTTTCCTTTCACTTCCCACCTATTATGGACGAAGAAAGATGTGCATACGTTGTTTACTTGACAACCGACACGCACAAGTTAAAAGAAGCACGGATGTGTTCCAGAAGTGGAGGTTACAGATTTACGCAAGCAGAATCAGAATCCAACACTCCTGGAAACATACACTTCTTCTGTAAAAGCGAAGAGAAAGAAAGATACAAAGGAATCTAAAAAGCTCTGTAGTGAACCGCACCACTAAATGTTACCACGCATTTTCCATGCAAGAAGATAACAGGCCATTTATGTGGAGACATAGAATTTTGTTTCAATAGACATTGGCCAGTTTCGAGAAATAAAACAGAGCCCCCTGTAGGTCTGCAATGTTATTAGTTTACATGAATATTTGAACAATCTTTAAGTTTCATTTTTTAAAATAATTTGATTGGATCCGTAACTCACTAAAAAGTAACGATCTGCTCCACATAACACACTGACTTGTTTTTAAAAAATGGAATGCTCTTTGAAAGTATGCTTAAACCCGACCAAGCAAAGATGGGCTTAGGTGAAGATGCATGTTATTCACTAAAATAACCCCTTGTTTTAAGAATTAAAGTAATCATTCTGACATGGCGCAATGGCAAAATCATGTCACTGCACCAGCAATAGAAAATCTTTATTACACCGTGTACTTCTTGATAGAAATGATATAGGTTTACAGGTGGGCCAAAAGGTTTTTGTTAAATCCCTTGCCTTTACTAAATTGTACCAGGGGATGTCGCTCCTCTAGATCCAAAACGCGCAAAGCGGCACAAATCTATTATATTGATGCGCGAGTCAGAGTTAGGGAGCCAACAGTAGAAATATTGCTCATAGGTCGTTGAAACTATTAAAGCTCGAATCAATATTGATCACATATCAGAGATAAACGAGGCTCTTCCAGAGGTCCTCATTTCAATCCATTTCAACTGTAAAAATAATGATTAAATCAACTAACATATCCCCATAAATAAAGATTAAAATATGCAATACGATTTATGTAATTGTGTATTGTGGCGAGATCAGTAGAGTATGGGTTGACACTGCGTTTAGAATCTTTGGTTTATATTTGTTTTTTGAAGTAACAAAATAAGCTGCGTCGTCATATTAAAGAAATATTTTACTTGGATTACTGTGGTGTTTTGTATAGTATTTCCGTCCAGCCTTGCATTCGATACCACAAATATAATTAATATATGCTACCGAGAGTATTTCATTAAAATTATTATATTTCCGGCAGCGCCAAAATAAGGTAGTTTGAATTTATTCTAAATGAATATTCTTGAATAAATATATTTGCATTTGGACCTAAAGTCTATTTTAATGAGGATTAAACTAAATTTTACACAACAATCTTGATTTGACTTATCAACGAGAAAGTTTGATCATATCACCGATGTAGGAATCGATACAAAAAAAACACCGATACCAATCAGTAAAAGTTCTCCTACGCTGTTTCCTCTCTGGTAAATTTCGCTGTAAATTCGCGGGACTAAGTGGCGATTAATGTTTGCAATCGGCGCTTGCAAAGCCTTTTCTTCCCTAAGGAAATCTTATCACGCTATTCAATTCCTTTTGTTTTCCCCCCCGAAATATCTGATTCACGATTATAGTTTGGGTTCATGAATTGAAAACGATTGCCTGTACACTTGGACTTCACTATCAAAATGTATAGAGAAAACAGTCAGTAATGTTTAAAATTACTTTCATGATTTTTGTATCGATTCCTACATAGGTCTCTATAAGATGGAACTAGGATATGCGTATTATTGTACATAACTAAACGTAACTACAATGTTTCCCTTTAAAGTTAACCATACTTCAAATTTGCCAATGAACTTTATGTCCAAAATCCACCTGTAAACTAATAGTTGTGAAAGGTCGGATCAAAATGTAAGGTGCTTTCTGCGCCGTAGTTGACTTTTATATACCACTGTACAAATCTACCAGTTTAAATGTTTAGGGGGGCGCTAATGCCAGTACCGCCTAGCTTATGACACAGAAATGAAAACAAATTTGTTTTTTCACTCGATTAACAGTTTTAAAAAAAATTGCAGATGCAGTGTCATATAACGGAGGAACGTTTATTTTGGGAAGACTGATTAAATGTGAATGTTGGAAACTCAGAAATACGGATCCCTGTTTAAATACCCGAGCTTCAGCTAAGGATTTAAGTGAATGGACAGGAAACCCAACCTCGAGGTCAAGCAGCAAGTAACACGTATCACCAATATTACATTGGGAATTTAAAGCAGCATCTGTTATAAAAGGTGCTGGTTTCAATTAGATGTGAAAATATCCATCACGAGTAAGGAAAAGCGACGAAGCCATAAAGAATATTGTGATCAATAATATACAACAGTGGCATAACAATCGAATTATATAGTACTTGGCAAATTGAAAGTTTGCGCCTTGCTTGGTAGAAGCAGGGCAAATTGTTATTTTTTGTACAATAGCAGCTCTGTGTGATATGTTACTGAATGGAACAACGATCACATACTTTATTTTTGATGTGGTAAAACGTTAAAATGCGCATCATAATCTGTTGCCTTGTAGTATATTAATTTTGTGTTTAGAATTTTATATGTTGATCACTTTTGAAGGTCAAACATTGTTTAGCGTGCAGCATGGAAACATGTCCCGACCCGAAATGTCGCCTGTCCATTCCCTTCCCAGATGCTGCCTGGCCTTCTCCAGAGCTCTGTGTTTTGCAACATTGTTATACAGAGATGCGCGTTAATGATTATGCGAGTGGGCAGGTCGCCGTGTTTCACCTCCCGCTCTTTAGGGGAATATGATTCTAGGGAACATTACAGTGTAGGCACGGCAAACCATGAAAGAACAGTAGAAGATAATTTAAAACTAGAACCGCTGCTTCTCTGAGAACCAACATAAATAAGCAAACAGAGCGATAATGGTGCAGCAGCAGTTTCAAAGGATGGAAGAACAGAGTTTGGGGTTGACCAGCATTAAAGATTAGACGAAACACAAGGATGGCTGAAGGTTTCAGGTGGAAATACACTATCTTACTCAGAATAAAAAAATCTGTGATTATAAGCTCACCCCTGGGATGAAATATAACATTACACTGCGCACAGTCCGACCTTGCTTGAGGCAGATACCAAATGAGGAGCTCAGTATATAGTTACCGAACAGAATTTGTGACAGAATTGAAAGGCAACATCATTGTTCTTTTGGAGCAGACACATGTGTAGGAAGGAACTGCAGATGCTGGTTTGCACCAAAGATAAACACAAAAGGCTGAAGTACTTGGACCTTTTCATATCTCTCGTTTCCCTCTCCCCTGACTCTCAGTCTGAAGGATCTCGATCCGAGACGTCACCTATTCCTTTTCTCCAGAGATGCTGCCTGTCCCGATGAGTTACTCCAGCTCTTCGTTGTTCTTCTCATTCTTTAGTTGGAAGGGGGGGGGGGCGGTAGTGGAGATCGAACAAGCAATCTGACAATTTGAAGACAGAAAACAGCTAGTGATGATATCAGACTCTTCGGCATAAAGTGTAAACTTACTCTTTCATATGGAGGAATGTGTCCATATTCCTCCAGGAGAGAGTCGTGATTTGATCTTTTAGATGATTTGGTCGTCTATTTGTCCTGTTAGTGGATTATAATGCGCTCATTGCGCTTATTGCGCTTTTGAAGTCCAATTTGACAATAGAAAATATAATATTAAATGGCGTGAGTGCCACGATTTCCTTTGCTGGAAATCGGCAGAAATGTCGCACAAAATCCTGATCAAATCTGTCATCCATATATGTTCTGCAAAATTAGATTTTGTTTTTAAATTACTGGGGCGAATGCGGAACTAACTGTTCATAATAATCTTAAAATTAAAAGAAAATGTTAGTTTATTTTAAAATGATATTGAGGGTGATCTAAGTTGGAGGTGATTGCCCCGGGCGGTACAATGCAGCTATACTGTAAGAAGCGCAGCTGCCTCTCTGCTCCAGCGACATGGGTTCGATTCTGACCTCCAATGTTGATATGTGGCGGTTACAACTTCTCCCTGGGAAGCGTACGGTTTTGCCTCCGGTTTCCAAAACACATGCTGGTAGGTTAATTGGCCACTATAAATTAGCTCGTGTGTAGGCAGCAGATTCAACGTAGTTATAATTGACACATGCAAGAGATTCGGCTGTGGAAGAATGGCATTGCTCTGAAATCAGGCATTGACTTGATGGACCGTAGCTTTCTTTTGTATCTTACAATACGGTGTACGATGATCAATTAATGAGCATTAATCAGTTTGATAATTGCGTGATGGTGTTTTAGATCAAGCATTAAGTGGAGATAGACACAGTGCTGGAGTTACTCAGCGTGTCCTGCAGCAATTCTGGATAAAAAGGATGAGTGACTCTGAAGACAGACTGAAAAAGGGTTCCGACCAGAAACATCACCTATTCCATTTCGCCAGAGATGCTGCCTGACCCGCTGAGCTACTTCAGCATGTTGTGTCTATATTCGGTATAAACCAGCATCTGGAGTTCCTTCCTGCAAAGCATTAAATGGTGCTGGTTAATTCTGACGAAAAAATATTGATACATTTTACGGTGCAGTTTTATAAAACATATTGCGTTTGAAGTAAACGGGCAAATGTATGTTATAAACAATGTTATGCCCTGCTAAATAAAATTAAAGGATAGGACAACTCTCTGTGTACGTATGTCTATAGCGCACACGCCCGCCCAACACTGCCCACCCCACGAGTACGGAATAAAGTGCTGGAGAAACTCAACGGGTCAGGCAGCATTTCTGGATAAGATGGATAGGCGACGTTTCGGGTCGGGAGCCTTCTTCAGACTCTCCCGATCCGAAACGCTGCTCCCCATCTTCTCCAGAGATATTGCCTGGCCCATTGAGTTACTCCAGCACCTTTGGTCTGTTCTTGTAAACCATCATCTGCTGTTTCTTGTATCTCCCTATGTACTCGAATCTGTCGTGTATACACTCTCACAATTTCACCCGCTGTGCACTCGTGTCCGGAATATGTACATATAATACAGACACCATCCCCTATGTACACGTGTCTGAAATGTGCACAGCTTCCCGACGCTGGCTCTTGTGTACTCGTGTCTAGAGTGTGCACAACTTGCCGCCCCCCCCCCCCCCATATACTCGTATCTGGAGTGTGTGCGTCTTCCCGTCATAGGCCCTATGTACTTGAGTCTGGAGTGTGGACACTCTGCCAACATTGGCAATGTGTACCCGAGACTGGGGTGTGTACACCTCCCGATATTGGCCTTGTGTACTCGGATCTGGAGTGTGTAGAGCTTCCCAACACTGCCCCTGTGTACTCGTGTCTGGAGTGTAAACACCTTCCCGACACTTCCCATGTGTACTCGTGTCCGGAGTGTACACACCTTAATAATAGACTGAGTCATTTAGATCTATGGGGAAAGTATACTGATAGAAAGTATCATAACGATTTCTAAAGGAGTTAGATTTATGCCGTGTAGAGCGAAGTAATTTCAACTCACGTAAGTGGTGATCTTAAGATTAATGCAGCCAAACAAAGGGATTGCAATACGCAGTCGCGACAAAACCAGATTTTGGTTAAAATGGGGCTAAAGTTGGACGGAAGAAAATAACTTAATTGACCTAAAAACCCTGTGCCAATTACACCAGAGTGCAAACCTCCAATAATATCTTTGAAAAATACTAATTCTCTTCTATATACTCTTAAATACTCACGTTGCTAAATTTGAGAAGAACTTTACGTAGCTGTCCAAAATCCACCCAATTTTCATCTCTCTTTCTAAACTATGGTTTCATTTTCGGGATTTTGACAGCATTTTCTGCTCGCTCCGAATTGCCCTTAGAAGGTGCTAGATCCAGTGACAAAGAGCGACCGGTAATAACATACCAAGTCAGGATAGTGTGCGACTTGAAGGGGAACCTGCGGGTGGTGGTTTTCCCGTAATGCAGCCTGAAATACCAACAGAAACGTTATGAGTACAAAACAGAATCTAAAAGACTGCGGACAATGTTTTACGGATTAATTGAATCATTAAGTCTTTCACTCCTCATTACACCACCCACAGCCTTTTACGGAGCTCTCAACATACATACTTAAATACAATTGCACCACTAGCAAATTGCAATATTTTAAAATGTAGTCTTTTCTCTCAATGAGTCTCTCATTTAGTGGAATATGTTTCTGACAAATCTTGTTTTATTTTACATCACCAGTATTGGTCGAAGATCTACTCTACTGTAATCGTGTTCTTTGGTTGCAAATATATTCGTTTAACGTGTATACAAATTAGCGGTTTGATGCTCCACAATGCATGTTGTCCCATTGCACATTTATTTGACATGTATGCTTCACAGTGTAAATGATACAGGGTGCAAAGTGCCTATTGTGGAGCACAGAACAACGGATGGACCACTTGGGCCGAATGGCATTGTTTCTGTCTTGTAAATGACATGTCAATATGAATGCGATGTTTCCACTGGAAAAGAACAAAGAACATTATAAAACTGTGCAAATACTGTGATAATTAGACTCCAATTTCATAAGTACTTAAACTTACTTTAGACTTTACAGATTTAGACTTTAGGCATACAGCGTCGAAACAGGCCTTTCGGCCCACCGAGTCCACGCCCACCAGATATCACCCCGGAACACTAACACTATTCAACACACTAGGGACAATTTACAATTGTAATCTACAAAGCTGTACGTCTTTGTAGTGTGGGAGGAAACAGGAGCATCTGGAGAAAAACACGCGGTCACAGGGAGAACATACAAACTCCATATAGGCAGCAGTCCTAGGCACGATCGAACCCGGGTCTCTGGTGCTCCAAGGCAGTGCTTCTTAAACTATTTCAGTGTCATTCACCGTTGAGTCTTTATCACACAATTTCATTTCCCCTCGACTAAATGTTCTTAGGTTTTTTGGGGGTAATTTTCGTCTTATTCTCCCTTGTGTATAATTTTATATATAAATTATTTTGTCACATGAGCAAAAAACAAAAATTAACTAATGTCTTAAGTGTTTATATTATTCAACTTTTTGAACATCCTAAAAATATATGTAAAGAAAACTAGGAGTGAAAAAAGAAAAGATTAATTACCATTGGAGTTGGAAAATCATTCTATTAGAACGATTAAAAAACCCCATCCCAACGTCTAAATACTGGGCTCCAGCCCCATCCTTACCATTTCGGGCTTTGATTACTGCAGTTTTTTTTTGGAAAACTAGCCCAAAAAATATGGAGTATGTGATGTAATATATTAGTATCCAACATATAACTTTCTATAACTCCTCCTGACGAAAGCTCACAATATCACCAAATATCAGAAGAAGGGTTTCGGCCCGAAACGTTACCTATTTCCTTCGCTCCATAGATGCTGCTGCACCCGCTGAGTTTCTCCAGCATTTTTGTGTACCTTCACCAAATATCAACGTTGGTAGCTAAATTTCTACACGAAGTAAAGTTACAGTTCAACAGTTGCCTACGGCGATCCTCCTGTGTTGCCATTTATACATTTAAGATCCCACTAGCTCGTCTGGTCTACCCTAAAAGGTTATATTACAGTAAATTTTGGAAATATCCTGCTTCTATGAAATGAGAAAACCATAGGTAGAGAGAAAAAAATGTATCAAATTTCCAGCTCCACTGCCATTAAAACCAATGAGCTTACTAACCACTTTAATGGCAATGTCATTTTTAAGTATGGAAAAAATTATATAACTATCTGAATAAATTAAGTCATTCACTCTTCATTCATCCCTCTAGTTTCATTCACCCCCAAATAATTTCATTCGCCGTTGGGTGAACCATTCACCAGTTTAAGAAGCACTGCTCTATGGTAGCAACTCTACCGCTGTGCCACCGTGACGTTTATTTGACCATTTCCGTTTCCCAAAGTGTCGTTATTGATAAGTATCAGAATAGTTCGTGTGAATATATTGCACGGCATTCATTGCAATTGATCTGTTATTACTGGATTCCCATTGGGTTCATTCGCGGATATTTAATTTAGGTTCAAACCGTTCTTGATGGCTGAAAGGCTGTTATCTGAATTAGAACAGAAACATTTCAAGTGATCCAACATCAAGTTGGATGCACGGCGTACAAATGTTCACTGAATGCACTAAATAATCGGTAGAAACTCGTACTGTCGAATGCAAAACATAAATTTAAGGGCACATTTACACAGTTGTTTCCAACTGAGACCGCGGTTGAGGTTTTAGCCCTGCATGCCTGGAATATTAGCTGTCCTATTTTGGAAAAGGCTGTGGTCAAATATTTTGCAGAGTGGTCAGGGGTAGCACTTCTCCTTCTAAATCGTTTCGTTAAGTCCCACAGGTTAAAATGCGTCATGGCCTCTAAAACATTTCACCAATACTTCGCATCTCAGGCTTAGTGTTACCCTCGCTTGGGCTGTGCTGAACTAAGACAACACACTAGTTCTAGCACCGTCTCACCACTGCACCTTTCCCCAACCCCAGGATTTAGAACGCGACTTGATTATCGGTTTGCATGCCATGTTAATTTTAAACAAAAACCGCTCAGTTTGTAATTTGACCTTCCACTGTGCTACCTTATGCTTGACCAAGGGAGCCTGGTAATACTGAGAGGAGTAAAGTGGAGACAACGGGTACTGCAGACGCTGGAATCTTCAGCAAAACAAAAACAAAGTGTTGGAGGAACTCAGCGGGTCAGCCAGCATCTGTGGAGGGAATGGACAGATAAGGATGAGAGGGCATCTCATTGAAACATATAAGATTGTTAAGGGTTTGGACACGCTAGAGGCAGGAAACATGTTCCCGATGTTGGGGGAGTCCAGAACCAGGAGCCACAGTTTAGGAATAAGGAGTAAGCCATTTAGAACGGAGACGAGGAAACACTTTTTCTCACAGAGAGTGATGAGTCTGTGGAATTCTCTGCCTCAGAGGGCGGTGGAGGCAGGTTCTCTGGATGCTTTCAAGAGAGAGCTAGATAGGGCTCTTAAAAATAGCGGAGTCAGGGGATGTGGGGAGAAGGCAGGAACGGGTACTGATTGGGGATGATCAGCCATGATCACATTGAATGACGGTGCTAGCTCGAAGGGCCGAATGGCCTACTCCTGCACCTATTGTCTATAACGTTTCAGGTCGGAACTCTTAATTGTTCAGTTCCCACCAAAGTAATTGCTTGGTAGGCGAATTCACCAAGATCTATAAAATATGTGGTATTTTGGAGCATGTGATTACTCATGTAAATTAACATCGTATTTTTAAATAAAATTGAAGTTACACAGCCTCGGAAGAAATAATCAGGCACATTGGGTCATGCAGACGTTCTGAACGAGGTGTTGGACCTGTCCCATCATAGACACAAATGCTGGAGTAACTCAGCGGGTCAGGAGGCATCACTGGAGAAAATTAATAGGTGACCTTTCGGGTCGAACCCCTTCTTTATCTCGTCCTTTTCAAAATATATTATTTTGTCGTCCTTAATGCTTGAAGATGTACCTGTGTTTTAAATCAAATACGCAACGTCATTTGCGAATTTAGGTATTTTAACGTGCACACTCCCTACAAACGCTGGTATACAAGTCTGTACAGTAGCCCCGCAACAGCCTCCTCGCCCCTAATCCACGACAATCGGCACTCCTCCAACCCATGTACTTGTCCACTTCCGTCCTAAATGCAATGGATGCTTTTTGCTTCAATTATCGACGTGATTGCTTGATCTGACTGTATTTACTGTTGCCTACCTAAATTCCCTTTCGATTCATCGCTTACCTTTTTAATTAAGAAAAATATCGATTAACATTTGTTTGGAGATTCTTCGTCAATACGTGTTATGGTAGTTTTCTTACAATAAATTAGTTATGAAACAGTATCAGTGTTTTTATTCGTAGATCAGTGACTTTACTATTGGGTCCGTTTCCCAGGGGTTGCACAATTTGGTTTAGTTCACCACAACATCCTGTTAAAACATAAAATAAAATGTTGATCATTCGCCTCAGAATTCGAATGGCCCTGCGCCTCGTTTAATCAAAACTGGACTGCTTTCTTAAAACCCATATTGCTGACTTTTAACATGTGCTAACCAATGTGGGTGAAAAGTGAAAGCAACCAGCGCGGTTGATTCTGGATTAAACCCCACTTTGAAAGAAAATCGTTTGTATAAACATTGTCGAACATTCCGAAAACCAGTAATCAGAATAATGGCATCAAGGACAACTTAACTGAATATATTACAACATTTATGTAAACTTATTTTTCTAGCTGTATAAACGGGAATGCATTTTCAGTCAGAATTTGTTTAATTCTTAGGTTTCTTAATAAAATAAGAAGCGCCAAACCTCAGTTGCAAGGACTTAATGTTCCAACTAATCTGTAAGAGCCTGCAACAATAAATTATTTAATTGAATCTATTTGGGTGAAAATAATTGAACAATGTGAACAACTGCTGGTGCAATAACTACGTTCTTATAAATTCATACAACTACCTGGCACAATTAATACAAAAACGAAAATGCAGTGGAAGTTTAACATTACAGTCGAAGATAAACCGTGTCTACAAATGTGCTGATGCCTCCATTTGGAGAATAGAATTCGCACTGATTAGTAGTCATTGAAATTCATTTTCCGAACGATCCCTTGCATCTGTAAATCAAAAAATCACCACACAAAAAAAAGTTTGATTTCAACAAATGTAGATTAGATTATTCATTTGTGTTTCATGTGCATGGATTAAGTATTAATATGGACATAGGAAGCTATTCGAATTCTTCAATGCGTTGTTTCCTGGGGCTCCTCACTATAATTCCATCTCGACTCGCAGCTTTTGGTGAGGCATTGGAAATGGCACCAATGCAATTTACGCTTCCATTTATTACATATAAAACTTGGGAAAAGTGGAGATTTAAAAATATATTTTATGTTTAATGTTTAAAAATATGTTTAAAATATGTTGAGATTCTAAGCATCCTCAACATATGAACTGATCGATCTCTTTCTTACACAAATGGTTCTCTGTATCCAAGACTGAGCAACAGATGCGATCGGAGATCAAACTGACTGGCTGTAGAGATTGAAGATAACTCGAGACTGTAACCAATCTAATTTCACTAGCGCCTGACAAGAAACCTACTTATCAGAAGCGCAAAGTATAGCTATTTTCAGGCATTAGGATATTGTTTTTTACTAATCACCTCAACCTTCTACAGGTTTAAGTAACTAAAAAATAAATCAGAGTCGACGGAAAACAGAAACCGTTTCACCCAGAGGCAGACTTGTAACTGCTTTTGGTAACGTTTAGACACAGATAAAGAACGAGTCCAGGTGCTCTTTTTTCCCTTTTAGAATCCTAAGCGGAATCGGTGAATGTTTTCGATATCCGCGGCAAGATAGTAGACACCTGAACTGCTCGATATTGGATGCAGGAAGCATTGAAGTGAGCGAGCAATCAGTTCATTTGTCGAGGACACAACGCTTGTTATCAGGAGTGAAGTGCAGACACCCCGTCAGTTCTTGGAGGAGTCTTGTTGCGAAGTTACGCCATCGCTTACTCAAGCCAAGTAGGATGAATTGTCACCGGGTTAGTTAATTCCAATTAATTTATTAGGCACGCCATATTTTTAAACTCTTGTGACTTTATAATTTATATTGTGAGTTGATGTCGCATAATATCTTTACGTATATCTATGGAAATAAGAGGGCGAAAATGAAAGTTGCATGGTTTCTTTTCTGTACAATACCGTACTTGTTTTATATCGCCTTTTCCTCATTAAGGATCGGGCACCGTTGCATTATATTTTGCCTGTTTAGTTCAGTAACAGTGGAATATCTCAAGCACACGATGCTTACTGTGTTTTTCGTTCCTCGGTGTCTTCATTGCATGTAGGCCATTTATTGAATTGAATGGAAGTGTAATTAAATGACACAGGTCGCTGTTCAGACATAAAATGCCGCGTATCTTTTTTTTCGGAATAAAGACTAATGCAAGGAAGAATCCCACTTAACAGTGAAAGAACTAGACACTGCCATCTGCTGGTCATGTATGTCAACATCACGCGAAATACGGGGAAGATTTGACGTTTATGGTGTGACAAATGCATCACAGACAATATGTTACTTACCATTGCAAATGGGATTCTGTGTTTTTTTTGACAAGTGAAAAATATTATCACGGAAGTACTAATTCCAGCGCATCAGTGATAGTTAAATGAACTGGCCAGAAACAATAAAACAGAGGCGGCGGCACAGTGGCGAGGCGGTAGAGTTGCTGCCTTGGCCGCGGTTCGATCCTGACTGCGGGTGCTGTCTGCACAGAGTTGTGCTTCTTCCTTCTGACCGCGTGGGTTTTCTCCACATTACAAAGACTGTAGGTTAATTGGTTTTGGTGAGTTCATAAGTTCTTAAATTCTAGGAGCAGAACTAGTTGGCCTGGTCTAGGACCAAGTTCACTCAACCATTCAATCATGGCTCATCTATATTTTCTTCTCAACCCCATTCTCCTGTCTTCTTCGTGTACGGGGATTGCTGGTCGGCGCGGACTCGGTGGGCCGAAGGAGCTGTTTCCGCGTTGCACCTCTAAACTAAACTGAGATGTACACAAAAACTATGGTTGCAAAAAATCCAAAATGTACAAATATACTGGAAATACGGGCAGCATCGTGAAGAGCGAAAGAGGATTGATGCTTCAGGCAATAGGCTTTATTTCGCAGCTTATCAGAGCGAACAACAAAAGCCCGGTGTGAAAGATACATCACCGATCCATTTTCTCCAGCGATGCTTAGTTGCTCCAGAGTTACTCCTCTCTAGGGAATGGATAGACGACTTTTTGAATCAGGGCCCTTCTTCAGACGATTGGAGTGGTGGGGAGCTGAAAATAACAGCTGGGGTGGGAGTAAGCGACAAAGGCTAAAGGTGAAAAGGAGACAAAAGAGTGCCAGATAAAGAAAGATGATAAAATAAATGTAAAGCCAGAGGAAGAAATATAGGTTGAAGGGAACATGGGTGAGGAAAAAGGCGAGATAAATGTGAAGCAGGGAACTGTGGGATGACAATATGGAGAGGGCGAAGGAGCAGGGTGACTGGAGTAGTGGGAGGAATATGTTGGCCCAGGATTGGGGGTGAGGGAGGGGGGAGGGGGGAGGGGGGAGGAGGGATAGGGAGTAAGGGAGATATTAATTGATATTGGAGAATTCAACATTCATATTAGAATCTGTGCAGGTTCACTGAATACAATAAAATATGAAGAAGGATTGGCTTTTGGTGTTGCCATAATTCTTTGTTTAAAATATAAATAATTGGTAACTGCACGGTAAGCTCCCTGTGCCCGGTAAAATCATTAGAAAGGTGAAAAACATAAGAAAAACTGAAGAGCTTCAAAGCCACTTTTCCTGGGTATGCCAAGTTTTTTGGCACTCAAACATAATTGATGCTGTAAATTGAATTCCATTGATGCTGAAGCAATGGGAATGGCTGTAAAAACCAATGTTCCATGCCCCAGGTTCATTCAAAATATGCACCTTTAGAACACCTTTAGATCAGGATTTTACCTTTCCTGACAACTGTGGATAACATACTTCCTTTTCACTCACTCTGGAATTCTCTGCCACAGAAGGTAGTTGAGGCCAGTTCATTGGCTATATTTAAGAGGGAGTTAGATGTGGCCCTTGTGGCTAAAGGGAGCAGGGGGTATGGAGAGAAGGCAGGCATGGGATACTGAGTTGGATGATCAGCCATGATCATATTGAATGGAGGTGCAGGCTCAAAGGGCCGAATGGCCTACTCCTGCACCTATTTTCTATGTTTCTATGTTTCTATTGTGCACCATTCTTCACCAAACCATAACAAACTGTTTGATATGTCAAGTATACAATTTTACTTCGGAGTCATGTGAGTGACTACATGAAGAAGACCCCGTCCAGCCGCACACGCGTCATATCGATCAGACGCATAGCGTTCATGACCGTGTGTGTGGAGGAGCAGGAGCTCCTCCGACCGGTGAGTAAAGCAAAAGTAAAGCAAAAGTCGGAAGGTAAGTGGGTTACTTTCACTTACAGGAGCATTTCCTTCCCGTGCAGACTTGTTGGTGTAGCTCCATACAAGTTTATTATGGAGAAAGGGGAAGGAGAGGTGGCCAGGGACGCACCGTAGTAAAACCCCAGATCCTAAGGGTAGCGGGCATCAGTCAGTGGAGTCAGTGGCAGCGTAGCCATTAACTCCCGTTGCGGTCGAGTGTGCCGTTAAACCGCCGGTGGCGGGGCGCAAGGCTGGACAAAAGTCGGCGCGACCTGTAGACTCGGATGAGTCAGACCCGGAGGTATACCCTCCTCAGGCAGGAAAGAATATTGCACTGCAAGGTCAAAACTTTAGAACTCCTGATGGGGCAGATGATTTATAAAGAACCCCCACAGGAGGATTTAAGTTGGTGTTGGTCAATGGAGGATATAGCACAGGGGGTGCCTTGGATGGGCACAGGGTGGCACAAGGGTGGCATACAGGAGAGCCATCAGAAATGCCTGTGCAGAAACATTACAGTGGTTGGCCTACAGGAGAGCCAATGCCCCAAAATGCCAGAAAAAAAGCAATATATGTGTTGGCCTATTGGAGAGCCAGTACTAGAAATGCCTGAACAAAAGGCAGCACAAACATGCAATGACAAATGTGCCAGCACCGACAATACAAAGAGAAAAAATAATGAAGCGTTGGCCTAGAATTGAGCCAGCGGCAGCAGCACCTGAAACAGGGCTGCCTATCCGTGGGCCTACAAGAGAGCCCGCGCAGGGGGAATCTGGCAGAGACTTACCTGAAACAGGGGAGCCAGAAATTACCCAACATAAAGATGAATATCTAGACTCAGATGATGATTTATATGAGGACCAGAGCCCATTATCAGAGCTAAAATGTTCCAAGGCTGGCACAAAAGTTTGCTGTTCCCAGAGTAACAGGGGAACCTTTGAGAGAGGAAATAGCTATGACTATAAATTATCTACTCTCCCATCAGCCCCCGGAATTAACTATGGATGAGACTATCAAAAAGTATGAGACCCCGGAAAATTGTGAATTGCTAGCAGTTCCAGCAGTGAATAACTGGATATGGGTTATTTAAGCAGTGGTTTACGCTCACAAGAATTGAAATTACAACGAGTGCTGAAATTGCTGGGGTCAGGCATTACGGCGTTGCCAGTGGTATTAGATGAAGATTTTATATCGGATTCACAACAAAATGCCTTAGCACTCATGTGTAGTGCGCACTTTGAAATAAATTGTATTTGTAAAAATGCAATAAGACCAAATATTCATCCTAAGTATGCAGGCTCTGCAAACCATCCAATATACAAATGCCTAAATCTGCTTTTTGGAGAAAATCTAGCAAAGACGCTAAAGGATCACCTATGCTGAGCAGAGCGGTGCGAAGGCAGTATCCCTACAGGCGAAATGCTGGTGCTGGAGAAGGAACAAGCCTATCATTCTTGTATACACGTTGGCGTGCTGCACCGAGGATACGTGGAGGTTACAATGTGCCTACTAGAAGGGGACAACAATTGCTGGTGGCAAACCCCGAGGTAGGGGGGCTTGGTCTGGTAAGAAACACAACAAATGTTTCACACTCACAAATAAGGGGAAGGTTACAATTCTTCCTAAAAGAATGGCAATCAATAACAAATGATTAATTTATTCTATGTAGCATTGTAGGATTCAAAATTGAGTTCTCTCCACGTTTGGATCCTCCAATTCAGCATAATTCAAACTGGTCACGGATTTTCTCAAAGGAAGAGAATAAGTTGATCAAGGGAGAATTGAAAATTTTATGCGGAAAAGGGGTAATAGAAAAGTCAGTAGAACAACAGCATCAGTTTGTGTCAAATATTTTCCTAGAACAAAAAAGGATGGTGGATGTAGAATCATTTCGGATCTTACAAATCTTAACCTTTATGTACAATAGAAACATTTCAAAATGGATACATTTACTAATGCCATTCAGCTGGTCACAAAGAATTGCTACATGGCAAGCACAGATCTGCAAAATGCATATTATTCTGTGGCAATGCATGATAATGATCAAAGATATTTGAAATTTAGATGGATGAGTCAGTTATGGCAATTTAAAGCATTGCCCAATGGCCTGACTTCAGCACCAAGATATTCACTAAATTACTCAAACCAATTTTAGCTCTGCTAAGAGCTGAGGGCCATGTATTAATGGTTTATTTAAATGATATTCTGATTGTGCGGGACACTTTGGCTACTGCAAAATTGTCAGTATCTAGAGTCAAATACATTTTGAAAAAATGGGTTTCATTATTCACCTACAAAAATCAAAATTGTTACCAAGCAAGAATAATTGATTAGCTAGGGTTCACAATTAACTCTGAACACATGGTAATCACCTTGCCAAAAGAGAAGGCTGCAGTTAATTGAAGATTGCACTAAACTCATAAACGAGGACAAGCCTTCAATTAGAGAAGTGGCAAGCTTTTGCTGGGCAAATTAATTGCTGGGTTTCCAGCTGTCAGGTTTGGACCATTGCATTATCAATGTTTACAGAGTGCTAAGGTACAAGCATTAAAAATGAATACAGGGCATTTTGACAGGCCCATGAAATTAACAATTGGATCCATTACAGAAATAGAATGGTGGATTAACAATGTCTCTAATGCTTCCAGAAAAGTTCTGGTAGAAACACCTTCCATCATTCTACTGACTGATGTATGTGCTCTTGGATGGGCGCAACTAACATGATTTCCAGCTGTGGAATGTCGATGAAGTACCTTTGCTTGAAAATTAAGGAATAAATTACCTAGAGCTGTTAGGAGCATTTCATGGCCTTAAAGCTTATTGCACTAATATGGGAAATGTGCATGTTCAGGTACAGGTTGACAATACTACAGCTGTAGCATACATAAATCACATGGGTGGTATCAAATCTGAATCATGTGATAGATTGGCAAATGAAATTTGGACCTGGTGTATTGTCAGGAAAATCTGGCTGTCAGCAATATATTTACCAGGAAAATTTAACACAATTGCAGACAAAAGATCACATAAATTTAATGATAAAACAGAATGGATGTTACATCAGGAAATATTTAAGCAAATTGTAACACGATTTGGAATGCCAAAGATTGATTTGTTTGCATCAAGACTAAACCACCAATTGCCTAAGTATGTGTCATGGGAACCTGATCGTGGTGCAGTAGTGGTAGATGCTTTCTCGCTACATTGGGGTGATATGTTTCTGTATGCATTTCCTCCATTTTGTTTAAATCAATAGATGCATACAGAAAATTAAGTAGGACTCAGCCTCGGGGATTTTGGTGGTACCAGATTGGCCTACACAGCTATGGTATCCACTGGTGTTAAACATAATCAAAGAACCCCTTATGGTTATTCCAAAGCAGGTGAAACTGCTTGTAAACCCTGTAACTAATGAACCACATCCTTTACATGATCGTATTGGTTTGTTGATTTGCAGATTCTGAAAAGGGCATATCTTGGAAGAGGATTATCAGATCGTACGGTGGATGTTATAGCAGCAGCCTGGAGGAATAGTACCCAGAAGCAGTACATTTCTTATATAAAGAAATGGGAGGTGTTTTGTTCAGGAAAGAATATTACATATAACACAGCAGAAATTTCAGATGTATTAGAGTTTCTTTCAACTCTTTACTATGTATTAAAAATTAAGTTATAGTGCAAACAATACTGCATGAAGTGCACTCTCTGCATATTAAGCAGTGAATCAGAACAAAATCCAATAGGATCACATCCTTGGGTCTGTAGGTTTAGGGAGGGAATTTTCAATTCCAATCCTCCTAGACCTAGGTATACAGAAATCTGGAATGTAAAAGATGTACTGATGCTGCTGAGGGATTGGAATCCTATTGAAACTCTGTCATTAGCCGAAATCACCAGGAAATTGGTTATGCTGACGGCATTAGTTTCAGCTCAGAGAGTTCAAACATTACAGAAATTAAATTGACAGAATGAAAGTAGGGGCAGATGCCGTTACATTCTATGTCTATGATTTACTGAAGCAAAGTAGACCTGGGTTCACGGGATGTAAGTTGGAGTTTTCAGCATATCCTACGGATCCATGGCTATGTGTAGTAACATATGTAAGATGTTACATGGAAACAAACAGAATCTTAAGAGGCACAGAATTAGCATTTTTTATTAGTCATAAAAGTCCTCATAAGAAAGTGTCAACACAGACAATTTCAAGATTGAAACAGGTGTTGATTTATTCAGGTATTAATACTGATAAATTAAAATCTCATTCAACCAGGGCGGCATCAACATCGGCCAGGGATTCAGACGTTCCAATAGACCTTATCCTCGCGGCCGCAGGATGGGCAAGTGAACAGATGTTTCACAAGTATTACCATAAGGAGAATAAAGATCCCGGGGTGGTTGGTGATGCCGTGCTGGGTTCAGTATTAAATCCCCCATTATGATAAATGGGTTAATTTGTTAAAATAAATAGAACCATTAACTGATTACATTTAATGTTGTGGTTATGCATTGTTGATTGTGCTTACTCAATCAGTGCAGTGAGCACCTGGATTTTAATCCACGGTGTGAAATCACAGAGCTTTGAAATCTTCACGTAGTCACTCACGTGACTCCGAAGTAAAATAGTAAGATTAAACGAGAACTTACCAGTTTGAAGTTTGATCTTTATTTTATGAGGAGTAACGTTGAGGGATTACGTGCCCTCCGCTCCCACCCTCATAAAAGGATCGAGCTGGTAGTTCTAGTCTTTATGCATCTTACTATCATCAGTAATTATCGTCTGTGATTGTCACTCCGCTGCTTTGAAGATTGACGCGTGTGCGGCTGGACGGGGTCTTCTTCACGTAATCCCTCAACGTTACTCCTCATAAAATAAAGATCAAACTTCAAACTGGTAAGTTCTCATTTAATCTTACTATTTCTGTGGAAGTGCTTGTCTGATTCAGAATCCAGACGTATTAGAAATCCAGTAAACTTTCAGAAATACTAGTTACTGTGAATTTCCAAGGCAGCCCCTTCTCATCGGGAACATCCATTGTTGGTACATATCACAGAAACAGTTTGCTGATGTATTTCTTCAGGGTGTTGCTATTGTTCATTAAGTGTACAGTTTTATTTTTTGTTTTAGTGCAGAGATGCAACATGAAAACAGGCCCTCCATCCACCGTTTGTACTGACCATCAATCACCCATTCACACTAGTACTGTTATCCCACTTTCTCATCCATTCCTTACTCACTTGGGGGCAATTTACAGAGTCCCACAAACCCACCTGCACATCTTTGGGATGTGGGAGGAAACCAGAGCACCTAGAAGAAACCCACAGGATCAAAGGAAGAATGTGACAACTTTACACAGACAGCACCTAAAGTGAGAATCAAATCAGTCTGAAGAAGGGTCCCAACCCAAAACGTCACCTATCCTTTATCTCCAGAGATGCCGCATGATCCACTGAGTTACTCCAGCATTTTGTGTCTATCTTTGGTATAAACCAGCATCTGCAGTTCATTGTTTCTACAACCAGAAACAAACTTGGATCTGGCTGACTATATTTCTTAAATAGCACTGGTTGTACTGTGGTTTGGATGGGTACTAGTTCATCGATTGGAGCTTCTGTCATGCCAACAAACATTTCTTCAGTCAGGAAGTAGACTATAAATGCAATAGTGAGCTTCAAAATGGTATGTTTCTGGCAAGGGAATTTAAACAAACACACAGTACAACTCACAACACCAACTGCACAGTTACAGATATGGATGGCTTCAGCTGAGGCACAGATAATGCCAGTTTTTGCAAATCATTTATTGTCCCTTCATCCTTTTGCTTGTGCCACACATTTGAATAGCTGAATTTTAACAAGGCTATAATTCTTCTAATGGGAGTTGGTGGACAAGAAAATTGGGAGAAGATCCAAGAATATTGTCAAGCTGACTACATCCCGATATCTTCTGGCCTTCAAAGAGAAGATGTGTGAAGGGTTAGGCCAGCAACTTACACCCAAGATAAAGCTGCATTTAGTTAATGAGCTTGGAATCCTGTGTAAGACCATAAGGCCTTTGAACATAGGAGATGAATTAGGCCACTTGGCCCATTGAGTCTGCTCTGCTATTATATCATGGCTGTTCTATTTTTACCCCTCAACACCATTCCCTTCCTGTATGTTAGGTAATCTGGTTTTCTGGGATTAATCTGGGTAACCAGATTTCTCAGGTTTCAGGAAACACATCAGATGAAGTGAAGCAAGGGCAGTTTTGTGGAGAAGTTAAGTGTCTTCTCAGATAATGGGCTAGAAGGAACAGTAGCATTCTCTCCAACAATCCAACATTGGACAATGGATGTCCTCTGGGGTCAGGGTTTTCATGCTCCAGGCAAGATTAAACCCAACCTCGTCCCCTCAATGATTGGACATCCTCTCAGAGTCAAGGATAAACCTTTCATGGAGCTGATTCATTCCATTTCCTAGTATTTATCTTTCAATTTAGAGTCCTCCTTGACTAATTGGAAGCCAAGACTCTCATCGTGATAACTTCTGGGCATTGAGCCTATCAGTGGCAAAATACATGTAGTTTGTAGTTAAAACTCCCCAATGTGCTGAGAAATGTAAACTTGCAGGCATCCTATTCCAAAAACACATCCTAACAATATCTATATAACATATGTGGATTTTCTCCTGGTGTTCCAGTTTCCTGACCCATCCCAATAGCATGCTGGTTGGATAGGTTACTGCCTATGTCATCGCGCACCATGCGCGCGTAATGCGCACAATGGCATGCGGCGTGACGTGTAAATGATGTCGCGTAAATTACGCACAAGTGACGGCCAAGTGGGACAGGCCCTTTAGGGTTATCTACTGTGTTGGATCTAAACCACTCACCAGACCCCGTTATTCTTTTCTCTAATAGTTAGCGATCATCCCCCTAAAAACATATACATAAGTTCCACACAGTAGCAATCCTGCAAACGAACACACTCAATGTAATGAGATTTCTCCTGAATTTCCTATTGGAATTATTAATCACCATTTTAAATTCACAAAGCAACCCTAGTGTTTCCCCACATCTCAAATTCAAACATCTTCAAACTATCGTGATTCAATCTTCATGATTTACTTCAACCATTATGATTTATCTCATGTACTTGGAATGAACTTCCAGACTGCGGAGGCAAGTACAATTATGATAGTTAAAAGACAGTTAGACAGGTACAGAGACAGGAAAGGCTTCCTGGGATATGGGATGGGTGCAGGAAAGTGGGACTAGCTCGGTTTAACAACGTGGTGGGCATGGACGAGTTGGGCCAAAGGGCCGATTTTCATGCTGTATAGATTTGACTCTGGATGCCTTTCTCGTCTTTCTCTTCTGGTAACTCAAAATAGAGCAACCTGAATTATGATACAAATCTATATTTACCCGTGGGTATCTGCTCATGCATATAACGTGCTCGCAGTATAATCTTATGGATCTGTACTGTTGGTCTAAATCATAAATCTTAACAGACATTGTCCACAAATCAATCATTGAAACGAATGATATGAAAATCTGATAATGACTGATGCACAGATGGAATGTTTAAAGCTCCTCCAGGTGGAAAAAGCACACAGGCGGTAGGTAAAACAGTCTTGTGAAATTACTTGCTGTGTGATTGAAATGAAGGAAGCGTGTTTTGATATTTTTTTCAAAAATAAAATTCATGTCCGTGGACATAAAATTAAAGTTTCTTTTAGTTTGTTTCCTTGCTGGGAGGTATTGGAGAGTTTAACGTCCTACAAACAACTGCAGGGCTTCAAACCACTTGATGTATACAACCTCTCAGAATATGATTTTCAGAGGAAAAAGAATCTCACGTTCAGTATATATTTCCTTCTGTGTTTGTCCTTAGCAATTCACACAGATGTCAAGCCTTTACAAAAGGGATGTTATGTTCCTGCTCTCTCCGTACAGACAGAACCAGGAGCAAGTATTAAATTAAAGGAGCAGTACAAAGCATACGAATCCTTCCAAATTGCAGCTATGGATTTTATAGTCAACTACCAGAAAACTGGCCTTAACGGGACTCTATCAGCTTCAAGTTTCCCTTTGTGGTGAGATCAACACTCATTCCAAAGAGTTATAAAATTAAAATTTCATAGGTTTTGGGAGCCTGCATAAGACATAACACAAATTACAGCACTTGGAGATAAGTTACACTAAATGATACTGCTTATCACTTTTGAATTTGCAGAGTTTAATGAACCAGGGCATCCACTTATCACAAGTTGAATTCCTTATTTGCACCTACAGTGTTCCATAGTAGACTGCTGGGAACAGTATATTTATGGATTGCCATCTGAACATCTGCAATTGCCAATTTTTAGTGAGTTAAAGTGACATAAGTAGAAAAGTAGAAAACAATTGATTCAGAAATGTGACCATTTTACTTCGAAGTCACGTGAATGACTACGTGAAGAAGCCTGCATTGCGCACGACTGGCTGGGAGGCGTGTCGCTCCTCCAGCGGTAAGTTTAAAAACCCTACAGGTGAGTTTTAAACTTATTCTGAGGTCGTTTTTGTTCATTAAAAATCTTGTTACAGCTTTCAAGTTCGAACTAATCATGGAGAAATCCAGGGCGAAGTCCAGACGGGCCGCTGGGAAACCGGCTACGGAGGACAGCGAGAGTGCGGGTAGCCGGCGGCCGTCGATTTTGCCATCCGAGTCGCTGACGGTTGCGGTCAGCAACTTCAGACTTGGTGCTTGCCCAAAGCGCCTTGGCAACCCCGAAAGGGGGGAAAGCCAAGAAGAAGTCTGATAGGCCTGTTGACTCAGACGAGTCAGGCCAGGAGGATTCGCCTCCTATAATGTATAGCGTCTTCGGGCGTTTATTCCGGATGGAGCACCTTATGGAAAGGATGCTCCATCATGATATGCTTCGTGAAACGGAGTTATATCAGCGCGGGTCTCCTCGGGGGCCCGCGGCAGCGCCTGGTCCAGGGCTGCATAATGTCTCCCACTCTGAGGAGGGGAGCTTACGGGGTCAGTTGTGGCCTGACTCCGAATTTGGAGGTATGTCCGGGGAGCATACCAGAATGCACGACACACGTGAGGCACAAGAATTACCTGCCATGGCATCAAAATTTGCGATACCCTCGCAAACAGGGAGCCACTGCAAGAGGAACTAGCTGCAAGCATAAATTACCTCACATCGCACCAGCTGCAGGAACAGGTGATGGTGGAAACAACTGCAAAGTATCATACACCTGGAAATTGTGCTTCACTGAACGTGCCGGCTGTGAACAGCTCGATCTGGGGATATATTGGAGGGGGCATCAAAGCCCAGGAGATGAAGCTCCAAAGAATCCTGAAATTGCTGGCTTCAGGCATTACAGCATTCGCCAGGTCTGTGGATGGGGGACCCTTGTCAAATGTACAGCAGGATGCCCTGGCGTTGATGTGCAACGCACAGTTCAAAATAAACTGTTTTCGGAAGAACGCCATCCGACCTGCCTTCAACCCCAAATTTGCAGGATTGTGCAGGGCCAGCAATGTCCAGCCGCTGAATCTTCTGTTCGGAGAAGATCTACCGAAACAGGTTAAGGACCTGGACGAAGAAGCAAAAGCTGTCGGGCTGATCAAGGCTTCAATGACTAGCAAAGCTTCACCATTTCAGCGGCAGCACCCCTACGCTTCCATCAGCAGTAAGCGGTTCGCTGGAGCTGGTGGCAACTCAAAAAACGAATTCTCTGGGCAGAGGTCTTTTTCAGGCCAAGGCCCAGGCCGGCCCTCGTGGAAGATGCGCAATCCGCGCACTCCAGCAACCCTACCCCCCAAACCAAGGGGACGGAAATAGAACCTGCATCAGAGGCCTTTGGGCCTACCATAAAACCACCGGTAACCATGGAGGTAGGTGGGTCTGGTTCTTTCCGGAACATGGGGTGTGTGGACCGGTTACAAGTTGGTGGTAGATTACACTTGTTCTTGAATGAATGGCATTGGATAACATCAGATCCGTTTATACTGCACAGTATACAAGGGTTCCAAATTGAATTCCTTCCCAATTCATTGCCACCCACACAGTAGACACCAAGACGGACATTTGTTCATTCCCAACAGGAAGGTTTGGATGTACAGGCTGAAATTCACACATTATACACAAAAGGGGTAATCGAGAGGTCGAGTCATGAACATCACCAATTCATTTCTAATATATTTATCAGACAAAAGAAAGATGGAGGGTGCCGAATCATCCTTGATTTAACTCAACTTAACTCTTATGTGCAGTATAGACATTTTAAAATGGAAAACTTCGTTACTGCCAAACAACTGATTTCCAAAGGATGCTTTATGGCATGCATCGATCTCAAAGATGCATACTATTCGGTACCCATTCACAGGGGTCACCGGAGATATTTGAAATTTAGCTGGATGGGGCAACTGTGGCAGTTTAAAGCGCTGTATAATGGGTTAACTTCAGCCCCCAGATTATTTACCAAATTATTGAAACCGGTGCTTCGGCTACTTATAGCTCAAAATCACATTGTTATGGCATACTTGGATGATATCCTAATCATAGGGAAAATGCTGAAATTAGCTAAATTGGTTGTTTCAGCCACAAAACACATTTTAGAAATTGCGGTTTCTCATCCATCCAGTTGAATACAAGTTGATACCAACTAGAGTTATTGATTATTTGGGATTTACCATTAACTCTATTAATATGTCTGTTACTCTGCCCTGGGGCAAGAGATTAGAATTAATAGAAGCCTGTAACAACCTTGTTGTTATGGAGCAACCATCCATTCGACAAGTAGCCAGTGTAATTGGCAAATTAGTGGCTGTTTTTCCAGCTGCACAATTTGGGCCTTTGCATTATCAAAATTTACAATGTGCAAAGGAGCAAGCACTCAAATACCATTTAGGTCATTTTAACAGACCTATGCGGTTACCAGCTGAAGCTATATCAATCGTGGACGACCAATATTCGGCATTGCTCCAGTAACATTTTGGTCAGCAAACCTTCAGTTATATTACAAACTGATGCTAGTGCTCAAGGATGGGGAGCTACTAATACCATCTTTAGTTGTGGTGGCAGATGGGATGTGCATGAGTCATCAATTATTCAGTTACATGGTATTAACTACCTAGAGATGCTGGGGGCACCATGCGTTGAAAGCTTATTGTGGGAATATGCATCATCTGCATGTTCAAGTACAGATTGACAACACTACAGCGGTGGCATATATTAATCACATGGGTGGAATCAAGTCAGTATCCTATGATAATTTAGCTAACTTTATTTGGCACTGGTGTATCGAAAGAAGCATTTGGATTTCAGCTACCTACTTGCCGCGTAGGTTTAATATGGTGGCGGACACCAGGTCACGAAAATTTAATGACAACATAGAATGGATGTTGGATCATAAAGTGTTTATCGACATTGTTGCTCAGTATGGAACACTGGATATCGATTTGTTTGCATCTAGGCTCAATCACCAGTTACCAAAGTATGTTGCATGGGAGCCAGACCCAGGGGCAGTGGCGATAGCTGCATTCTCGCTACACTGGGGAGGAATGTTCTTTTATGCATTCCCTCCATTTTGCCTCATCAGTCGGTGCTTGCAAAAAATCCAGCAAGATTCCGCTTCAGGCATTTTGGTAGTGCCTGACTGGCCTACACAGCCATGGTTCCCACTGATATTGGGATTGATAACAGAACCGTATTTGGTTATTTCCAAACACAAAAATTTGCTGGTCCATCCCTTGACTCGGGAAGGCCATCCGCTGCATGATCGAATCAATTTATTGATTTGCAGATTTTAAGAAGACCTTTCCTGGGGCTCGGATTGTCAGATCGAACTGTGGACGTGATCACCGCAGCTTGGAGGGATAGCACCAAGAAGCAGTACATCTCTTACATCAAGAGATGGGAGGTGTTCTGTTTGCAGTCCAACATAACGTATGACACGGCACGCATAACTGATGTCTTGGAATTTCTCTCAAAACTATTCTTTGACGAGAGATTGTTATAGTGCCATTAATTGTGCCAAGAGTGCCTTGTCGTCATACTTGTTGCTGGGATCGGGACACCACTCTGTCGAGTCTCACCCACTGATATCCAGATTCATGAAGGGTATCTATAACACAAATCCCCCCAGGCCCAGGTACATGGAGATATGGGATGTTAACATTGTGCTAACGCTGCTTCGCCGGTGGGCACCAGCTACATCCTTGTCTTTGGTCAAGCTCACTTATAAAGTGGTTATGCTCATGGTGCTGGTTTCGGCGCAACGGGTCCAGTCATTGCATAAGCTACAGCTGGACAGGATGGTTATATCAGGGGTGTTAGGTCTAAGACTGGAATTTATGGCATACCCTATGGACCTTCGATTGTGTGTGGTCACACATATGCAACAGTATTTGAAGGCCACAAAGAACCTTAGAGGCACTGAACTGGAAATGTTTGTTAGTTATAAAAAAAACACACAAGAGGGTAACAGTGCAGACCATCTCCAGGTGGTTAAGACGTGTACTAGCTTGTGCAAGAGTGGACACTGATGTTTTTAAATCTCACTCCACCAGCAGCGAGGGTTATGGACGTTCTGCTGGACCACATCCTAGCGACTGCAGTATGGTCGAATGAGCGAACATTCCAAAATTTTTATAATAAACCCATTGCCAGGCCGGGGTTGTTTGCCAACTCAATTTTAGGTTATGTTCTATAGTTTACTCCCAGATATGAGAGGTCACTATTATTTTTTATATATCATTTGTTTATTAAAAGCATCAGCATGTATTAAATCTATGTCATGTCTGAATGCATTATTAGTTTTCAAGCATTTCTGGTCAACTGATGCAGTGTGTGGTGTGAACTCGTGTTCACGGCATGAAATCACTGAGCTTTGAAATCTTCACGTAGTCACTCACGTGACTCCGAAGTAAAATAGGAAGATTAAACGAGAGCTTACCAGTTTGAAGTTTGATCTTTATTTTATGAGGAGTTACGATGAGGGATTACGTGCCCTCCGCTCCCAACCCTCTTCTCATAAAAGTCATGTGGTAGTTCTAGTTTCTCGAATCTTCCTATAATCAGTTCAACAACTGTTATCTGTGATTTCACACTGCTGCTTTGAAGATTGACGCGCATGCGGGCTGGCGGGCTTCTTTACGTAATCCCTCATTGTAACTCCTCATAAAATAAAGATCAAACTTCAAACTAGTAAGCTCTCGTTTAATCTTCCTATTTTAATGTATTTTTGGATTATTTTATTTCTTTTAACTCTTAGCAAATTGTTAACGTAAAAGCAAGAGTAGCAGTTCTTAACTACTTTATCTCAAACAGAGTATTTTACAAGTTTATGTATTCTCCTATATTTTTGACAGAGTCAGTCATGGAGTCTTACAGCGTAGAAACAGGCCCTCCGGCCCAACTTGTCCACATCGACCAACATGTCCCATCTACACTAGTCCCACCTGCCTACGTTTATAAGTTCATAAATTCTAGGAGCAGAAAAAAGGCCATTCGGCCTCTTATGTCTATTCCACCATTCAATCATAGTTGATCTAGATTTCCCTCTCAACCCCATTCTCCTGCCTTCGCCCCGTCATCCATGACTCCCTTACTAATCAAGAATCTGTCAATCTCCGCCTTAAAACTATCCATTGATGTCCTCCACAGTGGTCTGTTTGGCCAATGTCCATCTAAACCTGTTCTATCCATGTCCCTGTCTAAATGTTTCTTAAACGCTGCCTCAACTACCTCCTCTGGTAGCTCGTTCCATATGCTCACCACCCTCGATGTGGAAAAGTTACCCTTCAGGTTCCAATTAAAAAGTTGTTGCCTTGCAGACAAGACTTTGAATCAAGATCCCATGTAGCAGCTTAATTGATGGTAATATTATCATAGAGTCTTTTAAATATTAAGTTATGCTAGGTGAAATGCAAGCTATTCTGTCCTGGTCACATTTCGTGTGATGATTGGAAGAAAGATGAAAAAATAGTTCTGTTGAATTGAACAACATTATATTCTTGATAATATCATGAAAGAAAACACTACAGCTACTGGTTGTACATCATATCTGCATTTTTTTGTACTTTTGTACACTCTGCATAAAATTAATTGTTAAAAAAAGACACAAAGTGCTGGAGTAACTCGGCGTGTAATGCAGCATCTCTGGAGAATTTGGATGAGTAACGTTTTGGGTCAAGACCCTTCCTCCCTTTTAGCATTCTCCTTGGATGCTGCCTGACACCTTGAGTTACTCCAGCACTTTGTATCTTTTTCTGTAAACCAACATTCAACATAAAATTAGTTGTGTTTGACTGCTCAGCTTGACATTGCTACAATTGGGTGTACAGTGCTCAAACACATCCGACGAGCATGAAGGATGTAATCTCCCATGATATACAGGTTTTAACATAATACATATCCACCAGTTTAGATTTCAGACTTTAGAGATACAGCATGGAAACAGGTCCTTCAACCCACTGAGTCTGTGCCGACTAGCGATCACCCCGTACACTAGCATTATCCTACACATTAGGGACAATTTTACACTTTGCAAAGCCAATTAACCTCCAAATCTGCACATCGTTGGAGTATGGGAAGAAACCAGAGCACGCAGAGAAATCCCACTTGGTCACAGGGAGAACGTACAAATTCCATACAGACAACGCCTATAGTTAGGATCGATCGCGGGTCTCTGGTGCTGTAAGACAGCAACTCTACCACTGCACCACTGTGCCCCCCTGTTAATTTTATCATTTTAGTTTTTCATTTTAAACAACTTGTCTACACTATCTAAAACTTGGAAATGGATAAAGATAACCCAGGCTATTTTGTATGTTTTCCTCCTTCTACATGAGGAAATGTCTTATCTGTGTTCATTGATTCTTTTGGATGACCTGGCTGAGATAAGGAACTACACAGGGTCAGTTAGCAGGCATATAAATCAGCATTCTTCCACTTGGTAGCTCTGAATGTAGATAAGGCAATTTGTTGTGCCACCGGACATTCATATTATTCTGCCTGCCATATGTAATCTGTTTACATACGTTCCAATCTTGATCTAATATCCTATTTGGTAAGAGACAAGTTCTAAATATGAATGTTGAGTGAAACAAAGGCTGTCCCTTAGAATCCACATGTGGGTCTCTAACATAGACATGGATTTAGTGGGAGGATTTTCCTCAATTGAAAGTTAATTAGTAATACTGGCTAATGTCAATTCATTGACATCAAGTATTGATGATTTACTTAGTGGAGGGACATTAGGCTAAAGCTAATCAATGTGTGCATGCCATACATTCTTTCTTCACTGAATCATTGAATGATTGAAAGATACAACATGGAAACGGGCTCTTCAGCCCACTGAGTCTATGCCGATCATTGATCAAATATTCACATTAGTTCTATGTTATCCCACTTTCTCATCCACTTCCGACACACTTGAGGCAATTTCCTGGTCCTTCATACTGGATTATTTTAGAACATTACAAGAGGAATCCCCTTTCTACTTATCCACTTGTTGATAGTTCATTATGACTTGTTTACCTATGATTGCTTTTCCTATTTATGTTCCAAATTGAAAGGCCGATAAGGTAATTTTGTTTATCTTTTCTTTAGGGCGGCACAGTGGAGCAGTGGTAGAACTGCTGCCTTACAGCACCAGAGACCGGGGTTCAATCCTGACTATGGGTTCTGTCTGTACGGAGTTTATACTTTCTCCCGTGTGACTGCTTGGGTTTCCTCCGGGTGCACCAGTTACCTCCCACACTCCAGATTTGTAGGTTAATTGGCTTTTGTAAAATTGTAAATTGTCCCTAGTGTGTAGTATAGTGTTAGTGTACGGGGTGATTGCTGGTCAGTGCGGACTCAGTGGGCTGTCTCTCTGAAGTCTAAAGTTCTGCATCAATCCCACCAGAATATGAAATCTGTTTTGTTTCTTTTGCCAAGCTTTCAGGTTCATGGGTTTGGCCAATTAGTAAGATTGTTTCTGACCTAGGAGGAATCTGTTTTTTTTTCCGTATTGTCAGCACATTGCAGATGACCTTGGTATGACCAGTAAATTACATCTGGAATGGAACTCTATACCTGTGACTTTCCAAGATGGAAATTGTGTTAAAAGCTCTATCCTGAAATACCATGACATGGATAACTAGCTTTTGTCAGACCCTAATCGGAAAATGCTGTAGGATTAAAAATGGGGGATCAAAAACTTTAAGGCCATTGCAATCTTGTTTTGAGTTTTCTCTTTTTCACAGGAAATGGCATCAGGCCAAAACTCATTGCTGGAAGCTTCTTTGACCAAGATAAGGAACATTTCCACTCCGATATTTCTATCACTACGCTAAGAGTGACAGTTAAAAGCTTTGAATGTAAATTAAATTTAACTCAGTGAGGTCCACCTGAGAAAGCAGTTTTCCCCGTGTTGGTGAACCTTGAGTTTCCATTTTAAACCTTCAAAGGCAAGGTCAGCAAGGTTATGATACTTGTAAGGGTTCAGAAGGAAATGCATTATTGTTTTAATAATGATACGTAGGTGTATAAAAGTATTGAGAATGCCGCTGGGACACATCTACTGAGCTAAACTATTGTATTAACTTGGCAGCTATATATGGGATGTCACCTTTAGCAGGGTTAATATCCATCAGTGCACATGTTTTGATGCAATGTGCTAAGTGAAAAAAATACCACAATACATATTTTAGGAGGGACACCTTGAACCTTTGTTGAAGTTGCTGCTGAATTAAACCGTGAAGTCAGAGTGCATTCTTGCAATCAGTGAGTTGAGCATAGCAGAATACACTGTAAAGATTTTCCCAATCAGCTGTCCTGAAGTGATTCCAATTTATTTAATCTCCAAAGGCAGGTGAATAACCGGTAGGTAAAATTTTGAAGAGAAGTCTGGTCATTTTCTCCTTTCAAACCTCCCATTCTATCCATTCCAATTAAGCAATATCTTCAGAGATAACAGCCTGTTCTGACAATCCAAATGGTTGAACACCCAATGATTTGTTCCACAAATGACATTTCTATGATTCCACGGGTCTGGGGTAATTACAAAGCCGTTCAGCTTTAGGTTACAGTGAAATAGGGACAATTCAACACACATCTCATTTTTAATTTTAATGGCAGGTTAGTAATGAGAGGTACTTAAAGCACTATTTACTTTCTAATATCATGCTTATCAGAAGTTATAGTTACATCCATTTAATTTGCCATGTTTCACGTGTTTATGTTATTTAACCATTTTATGGTTTTCTTGGTGCAGCTCAAATGGAGGAATAATTGCTGAGAAATAACTTCTGTTCAGTTTTGCTGTTTGCTTTTGACACATTTTTCACACCAAACAGTATAACCGATGCAAACGCCCAGAAGATTGTAGCCACCAAATGAGTGCAGGTGTGCTACACACCAAAGGGACTGTGAAATCGACAGAAGAATGTATTTTTTTTTCATGTTATTTATTTCAGTTGTTTATCTTAGACTTTTGCTCTTAGAAAATGTGTGAATGGTGCACTGACTGGTTGGCATTTCTAATTTCGTTGTACATGTTTACATGTTATAATGACAATAAAGTATTCATCATCATCATCATCTTCATCATCTTTATCAAAAAAAGGTGGCATTTTAAACATTAATTACATCCTTGGTATTTACTGTCAGTCTCTGTAATATTTTTGCCCTAGTTTAGATAAGCAAAACATTGTGCTGGCAGCTAACTGAGACTGCAGAAATGACCCATTCCAGATCCAATTTATCACAATTTTAAATCTCCACTATTAACACTTATTTGCAGGTGTCCAGGAAATCTGTAGAAGTGACAAAAGTAAAATACTGCAGTTGCTGGAAAGTTGAACTGAATGCCAAAATTGATGAAAATACTTGGCAGGTCAGGTAGCATTTCTAGAGACAAACAAAATAGTAAGATTAAACGAGAACTTACCAAGTTTGAAGTTTGATCTTTATTTTATGAGGAGTTACGTTGGTGATTACATGAAGAAGACCCGTCAGGGCGCATGCGCGTCAATCTTCAAAGCAGCGGTATGAAATCACAGATAACACAATATTTGAAGTAACATATTAAGATGAGCAACATGAGAACTACCATATGACCATTTTTATGAGAGAGGGTTGGGCGTGGTTGGCACGTAATCACCAACGTAACTCCTCATAAAATAAAGATCAAACTTCAAACGGTAATTTCTCGTTTAATCTTACAATTTTACTTCGGAGTCACGTGAGTGACTACGTGAAGGGTTCAAAGCTCTGTGATTTTATGCCGCAGATCCAAATCCCGGCTTCTCACTGCATTGATTGACTTTCGATGAGAAACAATCAATAATGTGTTAAACATGAAATGTGAATATCATGCAGTAACAATTGATTTGAATAATCAAAACAACCAGTAACCCCTCTATCCCAGGGGAAACTAAACAGGACTTAATCCTGAATTTGCAAACAGCCTCTCGCCGATCGGTAATCAGCCGATAGTTTAAAAAAATTAAAATTCATTTGACCACCCGGCACCTGTAAGAATATGGCCGATGTGAACATCCATCGCCCTAGCCGATGACGTTGCTGCTGCACTAGTGGAAAAGGATATATACACTTCAGTGTTAATACCTGCCTGAATCAACATTTGCTTTAAACCACCTTGAGATAGTCTGCACTGACATTCTCCTATGTGGCTACATGTAACTAATAAACAATGCTGTTTCCACATTTCTTAAGGTCTTTATAGCTTCATTATAATGAAAATAAATGTGCCATTACACATAAACATGGATCAGTAGATTATGCTGAAACACAATTTTAACAAACCTGTGACACCTGGCCTGCTCTGTTTGAGCAGGACGCAAATATATAACATAACATTCTCTTCAGCAACTTCCATCCTGTCTAGCAGAAGCTTTTGCAAACTCTGCACTTGCTATGCTGAACCAATGCCATGAGCATAACCACTTTCATGATTAGTTTGGCAAATTCAGAGACATGACAGGAACCTACTGTCGAAGAATCTTGAGGACCACACTTACATCCCAGATCGTCATATACCTGGGTTTAGGAGGTTTAGAGTTGAAATTCCTTTCATCAATCCAGCTCTGATATGATGAAACCCAATAGGATCTTTCCTGACCCCATCAAAACCATACGAGGACAAAGCACTTAAAGCTGTATTAATGGTGCTATAACTGAGCCCCTCATCATCGTAGAGTGTCAACAGGAACTCTAAAATATCCACAATACCTGCAGTACTATAGTCAATATGATTTTGTACACAATATTGCTCCCATTTTTAATTTTTTTTTTAACATAAGTAATATACCCCTTTTGAGTACTCTTTCTCCAGGCTACAGTGAACATGTCCACCGTTCACCCAGGCAGTCCTTGCTCCAGGTATGGCCTTCTTAAAACCTGCAAATTAACAAGTCAATACAATCACATAACAGATGACTTTCCCGTGTTAGCGGATGCTCCAGTCAATTCCTACGCTTGGGAACCACCAAAAAGAGGTTGGATCCCTAACTGTAACATCAAAGGGAACCATGCTTGATTCGGCCTATTAGGTATTACAAGCACCCCCAAAGCAGCATCGTGCTTGATTTCTTGCAGACTCCGACCTATTAGGCAAAATGGTAGGAAAATATATAAAACATACCACCCCAATGTAACGTCAAAGTATCAATTGCAACTGCCACCTGGTCTGGTTCCCATGAAACCTATTTAGGCTGCTGATGGTTGAACCTTGATGCAAAACAAATCGATATCTGGCATTCATATACAAGTACTATATTATTGAACACCTCCTGGTTCAACATCCAATCTATGTTGTCATGGAACTTTCGTGACTTGGCGTCTGCTACTATGTAGAATCTACCTTGTGAAGACCGCCAGCAGGATTATTGGTGCTCCACTCCCTTTCCTGCTGGACATATACAGGAAGAGATGTATCAGCAGAGCCATCTCCATCATCAAAGACCCCTACCACCCATCGCATCACATATTCTCCATCCTGCCATCTGGGAAGAGGTACCGGAGCATTAGGTGCAAAACCAGCAGGATGCTCCTCAGCTTCTTCCCGCAGGTTATAAGACTGATAAACGGACCTTGTCCCCTGCCAAAGTATCGTGCACCAACCACCAACCTGGACACACTGCAGCAGAGCCACTGTCGTGCCGCTGCCGATCGGAACGCCTGTTGATGTTTAGTAGAGTAGAGTGTTAATTTGTTCATGATATATGTATTTTTACTTCTATTTATTTTTTACTGCACACTGAAATGGACACTGGTTGAGGAACGTTTTTTTGTTTCCTCTGGGTATGCGAATACTCAGGAAATGACAATAAAGATATACAATAGATAAATAGCTGAAATATCTTTTTTAATGCACCAGGCCCAAATTTGATTAGCCAATCTGTCACAAAATACCGACTTGATTCCACCAATGTGATTAATATATATCCCACTTGCGTAGTATTGTCAATCTGAAACTGAACATGCAGATTACATTTGTTAGAGCAATAAGCCTTATCCATAAAAGCCTCTTAATAGTTAATTGCCCATATCTGCAGAAGCGATGCCTCTTGCTCAGTCCATCTGCCTCCACAGCTGAAACTCGTAACCGTGACACCCCACCCGAGTGCACTGACGTGCACTGATGTGCATCTGCAAAATCATGGAAGGCTGGTCAAGCATTACCTTGCTAAAACTTCTGGACACATGGTGAATCCACCATTGCAAATCAGAAATAGCCTTACTGATAACTGCATAGGTCTACTATAATGACCCGAATATATCCTTAATGCCTCCATTAGCTTCATACAGCTGTCAATTAGCTCTACCCTTTTTTCCCTGGGCAGCGTCACTTAATTGAATCAATTGTGACCCAAATAGTCAGGTGTTAATTTGGATTCCTCTGGATGGATACTGTCCAATCTTTGAAAATTGGATTTAACAACTATCACCTGTTACTTCAGTTGTTCTCTTGGATACCCCTGTAATCAATATATCATCGAGATAAGCCATGAGCACCTGACCCTGGCCTCTCAGCATGCCTATTATAGGTTTTAACAATTTTGTTGCCATAGTTGATCCATCGAGGTGAATTTCAAATATCCTTATCCTGCAAATAAACAGACATTGAGTAATGCGCATCTTTAAGGTCTATAGTCGCCATATAGCATCCTCTTGACCCAGTTGCTTGGCAGTGACAATTCCATCTTACAATGTCTATACTATATCCCCCATCCTTTTTTGGCCTGGGAAAATATTAGACACAAATTGACGGGGTTGGTGAACCAACTTTACCATTACACCTTTATCACATAAGCTTGCAAGCGCAGTCTGAACATCCATCTGTTCTGTTAATAAAACTGAATAGTTCTCCCAAGAACATGCTGAATGTGCAAATCACAATTTGGATTGAAATCCATTCGAAACCTTTGAATAACACTCTGTATAAACAGAGCTAAGGTAATTTGCTTCAATTCATCCCAGAAACAGATGTAATGTACCCCAGATTTAAGTTGTGTCACATTTGATATGTCCACCTGAGAACCAGGCCCACCTACCTCCTTGGTACCCGGTGGATGACGTTGTCCCCGGCTCCTTGGCGGGAAAGCCAATGTTTGACCATGTTCCCGCTTCGTTTGTCGGGGTACTTTCTTTTTTGGAAACTTGCCGACTGCCGGTGGCTTGATCAAGCCCACCGTCTTTGCCTCGTCATCCATGTCCTTGACACTCTTGGCGAGGTCCTCTCCGAAGAGTAGGTTGGCCGGCTGTATGTTGCTGGGCTGGAAAAATACTGCAATCTTGTAATTAATGGTGGGCCGAATGGCACTTTCCCTGAGACAATTTATCTAAAAAATGGGTGCTACAAAGCAACCCTAGTACCTCTTGCTGCGTCTCCGACACATGCCCTCCATCCACCGTTCTCGCGAACACCATGATTCCTGAGCCAAGTAATTTCAGGATTCTCTGCAGCTTCATCTCCTGGACACTGCACGCCCACGCCCATCTGGCTCCAATACACCCGGTTCACTGCTGGCACCTTCAGCAACTCGCAGTTACCCCGTCTCTTGGTGATTCCAGACTCTGACTGGACAGCGAATCGTACTGCCAGAGATGGGAACTCTGACAATGGCCGTCTTCGCTTTCCCAGTGGCATTCCATACTTTGACGGGACAGTGAATCGTGCTGCCAGAGAATGGACCTCTGACAACGGCCGTTCTTCGCTATTCAACCAAGTCTCCGTCTGAGTCGGGTCAGAACTGAGCTGACCCTATCGTGGAGGCCAGCTCTTCTCCCAGTGACACTCCATACTCTGACTGGACAGCGAATTGTGCTGCCAGAGAATGGACCTCTGACAACGGCCATTCTTCGCTAATTTCCAAGTCTTCGTCAGAGTCGGGGTCAGAACTTAGCTGACCCTCTGCACTCACCTCATGCATGAGGGTGCTTTAAGCAGCCCTCTACCAGGTGCTGCCGGCGTGGCCTTTCTGCAGCCTACCGCCCACACGACTCCTCCCTGGAGTGTGCGTTTCTGGAGCAACCACTAGATGAGGTGCTCCATTTGGGAGAACTGTTTAAAAAACGTCTCCAGCCCCGTACAGGCTCGTTGTGGCCCGACTCAGTTGAGTCCGAGGGCCTCCCAGACTTCCCCGTGCCTTACGCCCGACAGGCGTTGGCTTTGGTGCATTTTAGCACTCAGTCTGAAGTCGCTCCGCTCCCGGTCGGCGACTGTGCAGGGGTACGAGGCAGCCGCTGACAGACCGCATTCCCGTGGCTCTCCTATGCTTTACCTGTGGCTGCCCTCCCCCTGCTCGTCTTCACCATGGTGCTGCCTGTAATAATAAAAAAAACAGAAGACCACAAAAAAGAAACTTTCCCCTCCAGCTAAGTTTCCCACTTAGCTGGAGCTTTAAAACTATAAAAGTACTTTAAAAGTACTTGCTACAGGAGGAGCTCTGTCCTCCCCTGCTCGTCTTCACCATGGCGCTGCCTGTGACAAAACACAGAGCACAGCACCACAGTAAAGGAAACTTTTTTACTCCAGCTAAGTTTCTCACTTAGCTGGAGCTTTAAAACTCTTTAAAATTACTCTAAAAGTACTTACCACGGGAGGAGCTCTGTCCTCCCGCTGTCTGTGCGCCAATGCGACCGACGTAATGACGCGCATGCGCCCTGGCGGGTCTTCTTCATGTAGTCACTAACGTGACTCCAAAGTAAAATTAATGTTTCACGTCAATTGTCTTTCACCAGTTCTATATTTTGTGTCAAAGTTACTTTGGGTTTTTTTAACGCAAGGACACTATAGCTAAGATTTAAATGTTTAAAAGTCTACTCTTGATGAGTGAACTGACCACTGAGCTCCAATATAACTAAGAAATTGATTGGTATTTTTTTCAAAAAGGTGACTTAATTTGTATAAAATTGGCTTACACACAATCATTTGGAATTGTGTTAAAATGGTTATTCTATGTGACAAACCCATTTTAAACTATATTCCTAAAAATGTACTATGTTAATAATTTTAATTCATTCTTTCAAAAGAAAATACAGAGCAGCACAGTGGTGCAGCAGTTGATTTGCTGCCTTACAGCGTCAGATCCAAGGGTGCTGTCTGTACGGAGTTTGTACATTGTCCCTGTGACCATGTGGGTTTTCACTGGATGCTCCAGTTTCCTCCTGTATTCCAAAGATGTGCAGGTGTGTAGGTTAATTGGCTTCTCCAAATTGTCCCTAGTATGTAGCATAGAACTGGTGTACAGTTGATTGCTGTTCGGCGTTGTCCACGCTGTATCTCTAAACTAAACTAAACTAAAAATTATTGGTTAAAATTTGGCCCTGATGTGAGTTTCAATCAAGCTTTGCATTTTAGCTGTGTATAAATAGATATAAGTGTAAGAAAGCTTTTATCTAAGCAGGAGCAATTTTGTGCAGAGTTTACACTCATATTGCCAATGTGCCCAGAAATGTACCCATTTATTTTTACGAAGCTCCAAGCCAAGCTACTGAGAAATTTCCAACCAGAATATGGTGCATTTATTTTTCACTTTGAAGACTCATACGTTTATTCTGTTTAGATTACCATTTCTGCATACTTTCCTCATTATTATTTAGGCCTGCTAAATTTGAGGAGGAAATCCCAGTTTTAAAGATTAAAACTCTGCAGTTTCATTAGACCATAAGAGAAAAAGAGATAAGAGCGAAATTAGGCCATTCGGCCTATTGAGTCTGCTCCACTAATCAATGGCTAATCTATTTTTCCGTCTCAACCACATTCTCCTGCATTCTCCCCATAACCTTTGACGCCCTTACTAATCGAGTAAGCCAGTTAGCAAGCCAACGAGTAGAACCGCTGACTCACAGCTCCCGTGACCAGCTTCGATCCTGACCCCTGGTTTTGTTTGTGTAGAGATTGCACATTCTCTCTGTGACTGCCTGGATTTCTCCTGGGTGCTCCCGCATCCTTTTCCCCTGGGTGGAAATGTCCAACACTAGAGGTCATAGCTTCAAGGTGAGGGGGTGGTGGTGGGAGGGGGAAGTTTAATGGAGATGTGTGGGGCCGTTTTTTTGAGTGATGGGGCCATGGAACGCATTGCCAAGGATGGTGGTGGAGGCAAATACGATAGTAGTGTTTAAGGCTTTTAGATAGGTACCTGGGAGTGCAGGGAATAGAGGGACATGGACCATGTACAGGCAGATGAGTTCCCTTTAACTGGGCATCATGTTCGGCACAAACATGGTGAGCCGAAGGGCCCGTTCCTGTGCTGTATGTTCTCTGTTCTATCCCAATGACGTAGGTTGGTGTATTATCTGCCCACTATAAATTGATGCTAGTGTATATATGAGTGCTGGAATCTGGAGGGAGTTGATTGGAATATGAATAGATAAAACATGGTTCATGCGGCATTACTGTATATGGGTGTTCAATAAGTGGAAAGGCCTGTTTCCACGAGCTATAATGCTGTGGGTGACTTGGGGTGTGGTGGATCCTTGACTCAGATTTTGCCAAATCTGTCATAAATTTGCTTTAAATCTGAACTGCCATTTCCATGTCTATCATTTAAGAAATCCTCATCCTTCCCTTGCGTACCTTTTCCTCAGTTTCTGATCATCACCTCCATCTGCCTTCCATATCTCTCCATCCACAGTGTTACCTTGCTCCTTCTCCACTGAAGTTCATGTTCATAAGTAATCAAGTAGGAGCATAATTAGGCCATTCAGCCCATCTCGTCTACTCCACCATTCAATCATAGCTGATCTATCTTTCCCTCTCAACCATATTCTTCTGCTTTCGCCCCATAACCCTTGACACACTTGTAAATATTAACATGCTATTTGGTTGTGATCTGCTGCCTTTTGAAGGCCATTCTCCAGACTTCCTCTCGTCATTGACTTTGTGCGATCTGGTGCTGACCGAGTGCTTTGATATATACCTAACCTGAAAAGGGTATTCCTAACTTTATTCACAACCTGTATTGTTTAGGCACTTTGTGCTTTGCTACCTGTGAGGATTTGTTGTTTATCCGCTTTGATGATGTTACTGCTGGCAATCTCGTGGGATCTCCTGACAACTAACAACAACCAACTTGAGGGAAAGGGATGGCGATGTCACGACGATCGCAAGTTCCATGTGGGCAACTTTCTTCATGGTCTCAGCCAGCACTGTTGCCTCTATGACTGCAGAATAGTTATACCTGGACCAGGCTCACTGAAGGAATATCAATCAAAAGAGTTGCTTCTACAGATTGCTTAATCATTTACTGTTCAATCAGTTCAACAGTTTGTAGCCAAAACCACAGAGTAACCTTGTTCATTTTTATGCCACTTGATGAACAACAAGAATATCCATAAAGTTAAACAATCTTCTAGATTTTAAGTAGGGAACCATTAATCATTTGGACATAGTTATTGCATATTGTAGTGCTCAGCATCATATAATCAATATTTCATAGATTCCTTCAGCACAGAAACAGGCTCTTCGGCCCAACTTGATGATGGCGAACAAGATGCCCCATCTATCTCTAAACCTGCTCAATCTGAAGGGGCATAGGCTGATATAAAAACACTGAAACTAACTCGTGAAATAATTTAAGGCCCTTGCCTTTCTATTGATTTACATTAATTATTCAAGGCCGGGGTCATCAAATGTACAAGATTACTAATTAGTTATTAATGCAGCAGACCATTTGGCCCATCTTGAGTCATCTATCCAAGTAAATTTACAAATCAATCCAGGAGTGTGGCCTTGAATTTTTTTCTTAAATAGACAAGGGAAGGGGAGTCTGCTCCTAGGTTTAGTGTAGATGGGCAAAAAGTTTATCGTGGTGGACGAAAGTGCTCACTTCTGTTTTGTTCAACTTAACGACTGCATGATTCAAGGCTCCCTCCTTTCACCACTCTTCGCAGAAGACCATACAAAATGCTGGTTGCTTTTTGAATGAGGTCTCACATGGTAGATTTTGGCAACATCAGGCGTGGTCTTCAAGGAGAACAAGCAAAACAACTGTTTCATGCTATGGAGATGAAATGACTGGTCTTTCACCAGAATTCTGCACTCCATCAAAACCACTCTTTACTTATTAAAGTAAATTTAATTAGTCCCTCTTTGCATGGCACTTCAGTAAATCCAATTTGGAAGTTACAGCATTCTCGGGTTTTTCACAGGCAACCTTGGTTGCCACATCCTCAAAGAAACAAAAGGAGTTTGGGCCAAGAGTTTTCGTCGCTTGTTAAACTAGAACCAGCTTCCTTTTACTGCTTCACTGTACAACAATCTTCAAACTTCCTTTAAGAGGTCATTTTTTTTCTCTCACTTTTATTTTGTTTGTTGATCCATGATAATCTGCTAAATCCGGCTAAACCAGCTTTGCATTAGTTGTAACAATATCAGCCACATGTTTGAACAATTTGATCAGATTTTGAACAATTTCCTGTTTAAGAAATGTGACGGTTTAGTCTTAAGTGCAGTTTGAAATCAGTTTAATGCCACCTGAAATCAAAGAAAGATTAGTTGATGCAATCAGTGAAACAAAATACTCAGATGTTAAGGATGGGAAAATCAGTTTGCAGGGAATTGGTTATTGTTAATTTAATGAAACCAGATTTTTTAGCACCTATCAATTTATGCTTAAATAAAAAGGACACAGTGAACTTTGTAAGCTTTACTTGTGCAGAATGGAAGGAAGTGAACTAACAATTGATAATTAGAGGTATATTTTTTTAAACTATGAGTTTGCGTGTTATATATTTCCATGCTGTTGGCAGATCCAATTAAAATCTGTACAAATTTAGGGCAGGAAAAACTGCAAAGAAATTGTTTTAGATTATTAATTGGTTTTTCTCTTGGAAATACATTTCAGGAAATTAGTCATGTCATCTCCCTTCCCACTAACACTCCCACTGTCCGCCCACATCCAACCCCTCTGACAAATGATATTCCATCTGTTAATAAATTAATTTACGAACAGTGTGCCAGGATTTTTAACATGAATTCCTGGTGTTTCTATCTCGATGCTGGGATATTTAAAGGCTATTTGCTTTTATGGACTATAGTTTTACACCATGTGAAATGCACATTTAAAGTTTTTTTTAACCAGCAAATCTGTTTTTTAACCAGCAATCTACTTCTCCGTGGATTGTCACCTTGTCGTGGTGGAAAAGCTTGTGTGGACCTGAGATCCTGAGAGTGATGCCGTCTGGAGCTATGAACCTGGTAGGGCCACCCATGGCGGTAAGGTCGAGGGGGAGATCTCTGACAAAGAGCAATCCAACCAAGACCTTAACGGTGGAACAGGCGGAAGATGATGGCTGACCTTAGTGGAGCATCACAACGGCTGGGAAGGCGGATGAAGGCTGCAGCAGAAAACGGTCTCCGGTCATTTTGGACTCCATGCCACTGGATCCTGACCCAGATCTGTCAAGGACCGTGGGGTGGCTGTCTGTGCACCAGTCTCCCCACGTTAAACAAAGTCATGCTCAGGTGTCCTCCATATAGGGAATAACATGCTGGAGACACCCATGGTCAGTCTAAGGGGGCCTAAGAAGAAGAACCAGCAAATCAATACATAATTTGCACTGATTATTCCGCTTGAGATTATTGACAACACAATGGTAGAACAGAATTTTCCCGTTTTAAGTAACATCCTCCCCCTTTTCCCCCCATTCTCTTTCCTGTGCCCCTCCCCTCAACAAGGGGCACACCTAATTTCCCACTATCCCATCCCCATTTCCTTTCCTCCTATATCCTTCCCTCTGGCTTTATATTTCATTCCTCTTTTTTCCTTCTCTGATACCCTTTAGTCTTGTTTTCATCTCTAGCCTTTGTCCACAGATCAGGCAATCAAATACCCCTCACGTGCATCCACCTATCAGTTGCCACGTTTTCTCCTGCCCACATATTCATGTCCACCAGAGATGCTACCTGACCTGTTGAATTACTCCAGCTCTTTGTCTTTCACTCAAGATTCCAGCATCTGCACTTCCTTGTGTCTATGCAAATTATTCAGTACGCAATTGTTTATACAGCATGTTTCTCCCATCACTACAGTATAAAATCACAATATACACAGATTCAGATAGAGCAAAATCATGTACTGATACCAGTTAGCAATTAATCTTAGGGGAAAGTACCAAAATACATGTGTAATGATGTACTCTTATCATTCCAGCCATTTACAAGATCTGGACTTTTCATGGGTGAAGGTCATTAAAATACAATCAGTTAAAATCAAAACTAAATGTTATTTGGTTTATGAAGAATATAGTATGAAATTAAATCATGGGTTCACAAATAAAAACAGAGCTGAACATGGTGAAAGTAAGATCTCCCATTCTATTTTCGTAATTTGTATACATGAATCGACCAGATTTTTACACTGGAAAGAATTTAATATTCTTTGCACTTCGCAAAGCGTGCATGCTGCTTGAAACTGCTCATCAAGGTTATAGAATGTATCAAGTTTGGGTGAATAGTTGGAGACATTAGAAGGTTGGCTTGCTAAAATTTCCTAGTTCCAGCACAAAGATTTTGTTCCAAGAGATTGTTCTTGCCGCTAGAGAAGCCCAGTGAGAGTTTTTACTGAGTGCTATAAAACCCAATATCTCACATTCCAGTTAGTCTCAGTACTTTATAAATTACAATTTTATTAAATGATAACTATTCATTGTTGTTTAACCTGCTTCGTTCATGCAAGCTATTTTTGATCCCTGGAAACTCGATTCAGTAGAGTACACCAACTTCCATTTATAATTTGATCTTTAACACAGCAAGATGTTCCTAGGCATGTCCCAAAAGGGAAATGATGCCAAAGCAAGAAAGGAGATATTAGAGCAGATGGTCAAAGGTTTGGCCAATTTATTTTGTTTTTAAGTAGCTCCAGTTAGCACGAAAAACGGTATTGTGTGGTCACCCTTAATAGAATGGCAACACCAAATTTAAGATAATTGCAAATCTCTTGACTCACAAAATTTCATTAATGTCCTGGAACACTTCTATTGCCAGAGTCAGGCTACACGCAAATTTGGAAGAACCTTGTATTTCGCTTGGGCTTACAACCCAGCACTATGAACATTGAATTCTCTAATTTTAAGTAACTTCACCTCATACTCCCCTCCCCCTACCCTCCCCCCCCTTCCTTCCTTGCTCCATTCCCCCTCGCTAGTTGTTTTACCAGTTCCACATTGTGTCCTTTGAGATCACACCTTTCCTCGCCAACAATGGACCAACCAGGCAACGACCTGCTTGAAGTCATTTGTGGCCGGCCCTGATTTACCCTGGTCTTTTTTCGCCTCCAGCTCTTCATATCCCCTCCCCATCCCCTACTTTCAGTTTGGTGAAGGGTCCCGACCCGAAACGTCACCCATCCTTTTTCCGCAGAGATGTTGCCTGACCTGCTGAGTTATCCCTGCACTTTGTGTTTGTTTTATAAAGAAAATGGATTTATCATGATTTGGAAGTGAGACAATCTTAAATCCAAAATGGAGAATTAATGGAAATGACCCTGATACTACAATAATAACTGTCAGGGCTCCTAAAAGTACACCAAATCCCACTGTTATATTTTCAACACCTTAATCTGTTCAATTTAGAGATACAGTGCAGAAGCAGGCCCTTCGACCCATTGAATCCGCGCAGCCCACTGATCCCCGTACTCTAGCACTATCCTACACACTAGGGACAATTTACAACCTTTATCAAAGCCAATTAACCTACAAACCTTTGGACGGTGGACAGTTTTTGGACTGTGGGAGGAAGCCAGAGCACTGAGCAAGAACCTACACGGTCACGGGGAGAACGTACAAACTCCGTACAGACAGGGCCCGTAGTCAGGGTCGAACCCAGGTCTCTGGCGCTGTAAGGCGGCAACACTACAGCTGCGCCACCGTGCCACTGTTGCTCTTTCTCAGTTTCTCCATTCGAGGTGGTTGCTTTCCTTCCTGAATAGAAAGGATTGACTCTGGCAACATATTAAGTACAAATCCAAATGTGTGTGGTTGGCATGTAGACTTTTCCATCTGGAGCACTGCTAATCACAATCACTTCGTAGTTTGTGAAGTCTGCAGGAGATCTAATGGTACATGTGTTCTGCCAGGGCACGAAATCAGTCCTAACACATTCCTCTGTGCCCATTAGACACAGTTCCATGAAAGCAATATGCAGGTTAGTCATTTGTTTCCTTTGGCTCTATAACTCTTTAACGTCTATTACAGAAAGCCTAATAGAAAATGCCTTATCCCTTTATAAGGAATTAAACTATTAATAGCTGATTCATCTTCAGCAATAAAATCCTTAACAAATGTCATGCCTTGCATCATGTAAGAGAGTGCCATAACTTGAATAGTAATGTGCAGATCATTCTTAAAATGCCAAGGGATTTAAAGCATAGTTTTTGAGATGTGATATCCCAGGAAGAATAGGTTTGATCTTTACGTTTACATGAAACCAGCTGAACGTAATTGGGATGGCTGGTACAAAATTAGTTCGTTTTACAGGCCCTAGGGTAAAGACAATCATTGTTCCATCTCCCAGTCACTGTCCAACGTGAACGGATGGAAAATGTTCTGCAATATTGACTATGCCACACACCAACCTATTAATTCCCGGTATAAGTTGAGTTTATCGTCATATGCACAAGTATGATGAGGTATAGGTACAATGAAAATAATGCTTGCAACGACATCATATGCACATAGACTCAGACCGCACGGAAAAACATAAATTACACATAAATTACACATAAATCACAGAAGAGAGTGATAGGTCAAAGACAGTTCAAAAAACAAAAAGGTAGACAAAAATGCTGGATAAACTCAGCGGGTGAGGCAGCATCTATGGAGCGAAGGAAATAGGCAACGTTTCGGGTCGAAACCCTTCTTCATAAAGAATAGTTCGAACGCAAGTCAATGTAGTGTAAGAGGTGGTCCATAGAGTTCTGTCGCTGAGGTAGTTTAGTTTAGCTTAGTTTATTGTCATGTGTACTGAGGTACAGTGAAAAACTTTTGTTGAAGTAGAGATTTAAAACAGTGGAGCGATTGTAATGAATGATTACAGATCCACTTCTGGGACCAGCATGCAGAGAATCACTTGGCTTGGGCGCCATCTTGCAAGAAACACGTATAGGACAATTCTTAGGGAATGGTCATTTATGGAGCTGGTTAAAGAAGAAACTGAGTTATGAAATACATAGCTTCCAGAATGGGTCTATATCAGCCAGCAAGTGAACTAATGTAAGCAATAAATTACTTAATCTCATCCTTATCAATCAATCTGTGGCTGATCCATCCATCTATTTCTTCATTGTTAGAAATGACCACTCCACAGATCTTGTAGAGATAAAGTCCCATCTTCATACTGAGGATGTCCCACATTGTGTAGGTTGGTATCAGAAATAAGTTAAATCTATCATAATTCTTTACCTTAGAACCTGATGTTTTCTTCACACTCCAACCACCGTCAAGTTTGGGGATCATTCGTCGTTTAGTTTAGTTTAGTTTAGTTTAGAGATACAGCACGGAAACATACCCTTCGGCCCACCAAGTCCATGCCGACCAGCGATCCCAGTATATTAGCTACACACACACACACACACACTAGGGACAATTTACAATTTTTACTGAAGCCAATTAACCTACAAACCTGTACGTCTTTGGAATGTGGGAGGAAACCGGAGCACCCAGGGAAACCCACGCAATCACGGGGAGAACATACAAACTCCACACAGACAGCACTCTTAGTCAGGATCGAATCCGGGTCTCTAGCGCTGTAAGGCAGCAACTCTACCACCGCCACCTAGTTCAAAGATGAATGCGGGGGGGAGCACTTCAGAAGCAACACTATGCAGTAGATCAGAGCCCCACTTTGTAATGCTGTGAACATACTCCACACTTTCTAATGTCCTCAAGTCTGGCAGGCCCAGCATATGAAGAGTTAAAGACAAGGCCAAAGTATTCAAAAATATGCTCAGCCAGAAGTACTGGATGGGTGACCCATTCAGCTTCCTCCTGACAACCCAATCTGCACAGTTTGAATTGATTGACAAAAGACTATTTAAAAAAAAATTACAAATAAATTAAAAAAGTGCAAGAAATTTCTTATAAATAAATTAATTACCAAATATTTTATTGGAAGTTAATTAAAACCTAACAATAAAATAACAAACTCTTAAATGAGCCAACTCCCTATGCTTACCTTTTCAATTAAATGTAATAGGTGGGCATAAAATTGTAGGATTGATAGGTCAAAGCATTTGTGTTTCATTGCAAGATTCAGCAGTGAATCCTAATAGTCCTGCTGCAGAGCAGGAGGTCAGTCCTTTGGGTTTCAATGCATAGCTTGGAAGTCTGATATGAACTAACCTAAAAGGAGAATGTCACTGGAGGTTCTCAACAGAATCCGACAAGAGGTAAGTACGATTAAGCCCTATTATCTCTAGCTATGACCATGATGCATTATCCCTTCTTGACCTTTGTGGAGTATGTTACTTTGAGTTGAACTTCTGACCTCGTATACGCTCCATCCACAGACCACCTGGTTGAACCAAACCTTTGCCTGCATCTTTCCATGTAGCACTGAAATTTTATTTTATTCCGTTTACCTCTGAAGGATATGATAGAAAGCATATTTGTCCTTTCAGTGAGTAAAACATTTCTTCATTATTCAAAATTGTTTTTGTGAGTCTGAACATATACATTTAATAGCATGTTATCTTACATTAAAGAGAACATAAACAAGCATTGAAAAGAAATGAAATTTAAAGCTAAGTTGAAAAGAAGGATTTAATCTTTAAATGCTTATTATATTGTAAGCTTTTCACACAAGTTCAGATTGAGATTAGTTTATTGTCCTCTACGCCAAGGTGCAATGAGATTCCTTGTTTGCATGAAGCTCCTTATCGAGTTACCAGCATACAACAAGAAATATAATGGATGCAAAACAGCAGAGTGGTGCAAAGATTGTAATGCAATATGTCATGGGAGCAGAATTAGGTCATTCGGTCCATCAAGTCTACTCCATCATTCAATCATGGCTAACCTATCTTTCCCTTTCAATCCCATTTCCTGCCTTTTCCCCATAACCTTTGACACACTTACTAATCAAGAATGAATATCTGAAGTAGTGCAAAAAAAAATAAAAGGGCTGTAATGGAATAACCGAATTGGGAAGAGGTAAGAATATGTGGTAGCATCTCCAGGAAGTGTGTTTGGAAGGAGTGATTGGCTCAGGAGTCTGATAGCAGTGGAAAAGAAGCTGTTCTTCTCAGTCTGGATAACCCGGCTTTCAAGCTCCTGCATCTTCTCCCAGAAGGTAGAAAGAGAAAGGGGAATGGTCAGAGTGGCTGGCAACCTTGGTAATATTTCCAGCCTTCCCAATGCAACATACCGTGAACATTGACTGGAAAGAGGAAGTGATTAGCCTGTGATGAGCTGGTCTGTGTTCACCTCTCTGCAGATTCAGGTGGTCAAGAGCAAAGCAGGTATCATACTAGCAATGTTACAAAATTTTGAGATTTTAAAAATAAAGTCTGCAATTTATCCCATCAGATAAAGCATAAAAAGAAGTTTAATTTGACACTTAATTCACTTTCATATCTTCAGTATTAAAAAAGTTATGGCCATTATCATACTCAGAAATTAGCATCTAGTTCCCTATTGCTTTTCCATTGACTTAACACAAAAGCTGTGATCGAGGACAGTTAAAAGCCCATAACTTTCTTAAAAATTATGATAACTGAAAGAAATTTTCAGGTATTATAGATTGAAGCATTCTGAAACAAATATGAAACAATCTTACTTCGAAGACATGAAAGTAAAGCATATAATTAGTTAGTTACCTATTTGTAGCTAATTACAAAATTCAATTACTAGATCTAAACATCTATCAATTTCTTAAGAATAGATTAACATTTTTAAATAGCCTAAGTGTCCAAATAACATTCACACAATAATTCACAATATAACATAATTTTTAAATCTAATTTTCATGAATTTACAGGCCAAATGGAAGGAATTGAATGTTTAATACCTGTAAATTAATGGGGATTTAATTCATCTTGCGAGTGAGGATTACTGGAACGCGATCTTTTGGAACGTTGATTTGCGGTGAATTTAACCCCGTATTGGCATGAAAAATACTGCCGTTAATTCGGGGAATAAAATCACCGTGTCGCATGACAAAATGTGAATTAAAGGCTTCTTAAGAAGCACTTTTATACATTTAAAGAAAGCACTTTCGTTTACTTGTCCCGTGTGTGAAATCCGTCCCCGTTATCGGCGTTGACGCTTCAGGAGCTGCTTTTAAAATTACTGTAGCGCTGACATTGACGATTTAATAAAAATAAAAAATTCACAAAACGCCGGTAGGAACGATTTTGTCAGCCAAGGCGTGTACTCCAACAAAATATTCCCAGGACAAGGGAGGAGAAACCCGTGTTTTAACCCCGCCCCCCCTTAAAGGCGCCAAAATCGCGCACACGGCCAGTGGCAGAATTACAGCGCGACTGAAGGTAAGTTTTGTAACATACCTAATCATACCAGGCAGAAATGAATCCAGCCAGAATACTTTCTATAGCGCCTCTGTAGAGGTTTAAGAGAATCCTCAGGGAAATAGTGAATCTTCCCAGATGCCCAAGAAACTACTTACGCTCATGTGTTTTCTTGATCACTGCATCAGTGTGAAGGGACCAGGTTAGGTTGCTGGTGACATGGATGCTCAGGAACTTGAAGCAGTCGGCCATCTCGACAGCAGCTCTGTTGATAAGGCCAGGTTTGAGTTCACCCACTCGCTTCCTTAGGTCACAGCCAATTCTTTCATCTTGCTGATGTTAAGTGCTAGATGGTTGTTCTGACACTATGATGCAAAGTTCCCAATAAGTTTCCTGTACTACATTGCATCATTGTCTCCAATCTGGTTGACAATAGTGGTGTCATTGAGGAACTTAAAGGCCAGGTTGCTGCTGTACTTGGCCACACAGTCATGGGTGTACAGGGAGTAGAGATGGGACTGAGCACACAACCTAAGGAGCACTAGCATCGAGGGTCTGTGTGGAGGAAATGTTATAACCAATTCCAAATGACGGAAATCAGAGGGTGGAACAGTGGCCTAGTGGTAGAGTTGTTGCCTTACAGCACCAGAGACCTGGGTTCGATCCTGACTATGGGTACTGTCTGTATGGTGTTTGCATGATCTCCCCATAACCATGTGAGTTTTCAACAGGTGCTCCGGTTTCCTCCCACATTCCAAAGATGTGTAGATTTGTAGGTTAATTGGCTTCTGTAAATTGTCCCTAGTGTGTATGATAGAACTGGTGTATGGGGGATCGCTGGTCTATGTAGACTCAGTGGGCCAAAGGGCCGGTTTTAACAACGTATCTCCAGAAAAGTAAACAAAAAAATCTGTTGGTCAGGAGATCAGGAAGTCCAAAGCCAAGATCTATCAGCTTAGAGATGAGCTGATGCAGCATTGTTGCTTTAAAGGCTGCTGTAGTCAATGAATAACACACTGAATTTGAGTTCTTATTTTCAAGGTGATCTAGAGCAGGACAAGAGAGATGACTTCTTCTGTTGGTCAGGAGGTCAGGAAGTCCAAAGCCAAAATCTACCAGCTGAGAGATGAGCTGATGCAGCATTGTTGCTTTAAAGGCTGCTGTAGTCAATGTATAACACACTGAATTTGAGTTCTTATTTTCAAGGTGATCTAGAGCAGAATGTAGGACAAGAGAGATGCCTTCTTCTGTTGTCCCATTTCTCATATATGCATCTTACATGTCGTCTCGTTTGTCCAGAAGACTGGTGCAGATGTGGAGCCATTACCAGTCATGCAAAGCACTTCATTATGGTTGATGTTAGAGCTACTGGTTATTGAGACAGATCACTTTAGTTTTATTGGGAACTAGAATTATAGAGTTTCCCCTAAACACATGAAGACATTAGACTGTTGAAGTGAGAGATTGAAGATGTCAGCAAAGATTGGCACACGATTTCAGAACCCATCCAGAAACTCCATCCAAGGACTTACCCTCATAAAAGAAAGTGGACCCGACTTCTGCTATGGAGATTTAGACTTTAGACTTTAAATGTACAGACAGAGCCAGTGGGGGATGGGTGGGGAGGGGGGGGATGTACCTTGGTGGAACTTTATCTGTCTGTTCAAAACGAGTGTAAAAAAGCATTGAACTCATCTGATAGGTTGCATCATTGCCAGAGATTACACTCGATTTCAGCTTGACCCAAAATGGTAGACAGGCCCTGCCACAGTCGTCTTGCATCTGCAGGATTAATTTGAGCCTCCAGCTTGTTCTGGAATTCTCTCTTGGAGCCCCCAAAGACTTATGGAGATGAGAATTGGAATTAGAGTCATGGAGCCATCCTCTCGGAAACAGGCCCTTCAGCCCAATCTTTCCATGCTGACCAAGATGGCCCACCAAAGCTAATCCCATTTGCCCGCCACCCACTTGCGGTGAGTTTCTGCTTGGGATAGTCAATAGTTAATAATTGTCTTTGTCAGAACACAGTAGACAACTCAGTTCTTGATGAAACCAGTGACGACTTAACAATGCATTATGTAACAAAGTGAACAGAAAGAATTTCTGGCAACTCATACTTAACTGAATACAAAAATGAATTTCGCTGTACCTCAGTACATATGACAAATAAAGTACCATACCAACTGCAATAGGGGAGCAGGCATGATGGGTTAAATGGCCTGCTTCTGTTTTTCATGTTCTTGTGCATGAAATTGAGTTTCTTTCTGTTAAACAGTCAATTAATTAAGGTACCATGACACATGCCTGAAGGAAATTCTCGCTGGAAAGGTTATTGAGCTGAATTATAAATAGTTGGTAACATACATTTCTTTGAAATAGTCTGGATGTAATTGGTTTCAGTCACAGAGAACTGATGTTTACAGAAGTATGCTGGGTTGTGAATCAGTTTAACAATAATCTTTCAACAGTTTACAACTTTTCAAGCTAAATTTAAAATTTTCAAATATTCTCATTACAGTGGTGACATACAGAAATGTATGTCTGAATCACACATGTTGTCTAGTTCTATTGGAAATCTATTCATTTATAATAATACATTTATGATTTTTGATCATCCCAAAATACTTCACACCCAATGAAGAGCGGTTTTGAAATGTGGTCAGTGTTGCGAAGTAGATATTTTTGTCATTTTATTGATGTTTTAATTTTTTTTCTTATTTCTAGGGTATTGGTTGCCATTGGCCAGGCCAGTTTTTATAACCCATCCTTAACTGTGAAGGCGCTGGTGATCCACATTCTTGAAATAATCTATCTATCTATCCTTAAAACTATAAAACTCTGCACTTGGATGTGTGTGTGTGTGTGTATTTATTTGTTTATGTGTGATCACATCTACTCGAAGAAACAACGCGCTAACGGGAATTTTTTTAACATATTCCGGTAGAGATTTACCCCCTGGAGTCAAAAATGGGCTTGCCTGAAAAGTTAGTGCGTTATTCTTCAGTTATTAATAAAAAATGTTCAAGAATCTGACATGTCTTTGAAAATAAAAACCCAACAGCTTTGGCTGATGATGTCACAATGGCTCTGAGTGTTGCGGGCTCTGCATGCTGCGTCTGCGCTGCATCCCCCCTGTGAGCTGACATCCCCCCTGTGAGCTGCCGCCCACCCCGCGAGCTGCCGCACCCCTGCGAGCTGCCGCCACCCCCCCCCCCCGCGAGCTGCCGCCCCTCCGTGAGCTGCCTCCCCCCCTCGCCGACCAAAGATCTTAGTTGATGACTGCTTCGGCCCAACCGGTGCTCCTTTTGTCGACACTCGCTCACCCACACACCTCGGCTCGGGTCTCTCCCCTCCCCTCTCTCCCCATCCCTACTCTCCCCCTCCCGCTCTCCCCCTTCTCTCTCCCCCTGTCTCTCTCTCCTCCCCTCTCTCCCCCTCGGCTCGGCATGGGTCTCCCCCCATCTCTCTGCCCCTCCCCCTCTCTCTCCCCCCTCTCCACCCTCCTGTCCCCCCTCTCCCGTTCCTCTCCCCTCTCTTTCCCACCTCTCTCTCCCCCTCCCTTTCCCCCCCTCGCCCTCCTCCCTCCCTTCACCCCCCCTCTCTACCCCCCTCCCTCTCTCTCTGTCTGTGCCCCTCTCTCTCTGACTCTGCCCCGTTCTCTCTGTCTCTGCCGGCTCTCTGCTCTCTCTGCCCTCACTCTCTCCCCCCTCCCTCTCTAGACGCACCTGTGTGTTCAGTGCAATGCGTCAGTGGATAGGGCAGGGATGGGGTAACAGGAGCCAATGAATCATATTAAATAATTTCCAAGGGAGGTGGTTAGTGTGTGTGTGCGCATGGGGGTAGTTAGTGTATGTGGGGGGTGGTTAGTGTGGGTGTGATGCCACAGGCCACCCCCTCCCTTCCCCCGCAACCATGCGTTGAGGGGACGGGACCCAACAGGTCCCACTTGGTCTAGTACATATTAAAACTCTGAACTTGTGCTCTTCCGGTTTGCATTGTTTTTCTATTTGCACAAAAATGGGACATGATAGCGCTACGAATTTTTGCCACCTTACTCACCATTCTCCTGTGCTTAAGTGCAACACATTTTGTTCCGATCGATGGTATCGTTTAAAAGTTATTAAAGTTTGAAAATCTTAAAAACCACGCATGCACAAATTGGTCTCCTCGCCTGCCAATCACCACCACGCAGATTGCTCCTCTCCTGTCAGTCACCCAGGATGCCTAGGCCGAGACGGTGACGCCCTTTCTGGCACAACATCTGAAGCTGAAGGAGCGGGCATGCAGTTTGTGCATCACCGCCGGCTGGAGCTGCGTCGCCCGGAGCCGGCCGACTCCGAATCCAAAGGTGACTTCAAGGCTGACTCCAAGGCCGACTCCGAGACCGACTCCGGCAACCTGGATACCTTGGTGAGGTGAAGAGGGAGTCTCTGAGGCTGACTCTGAGGCCAACTGCGAGGCTGACTGCTGCAACCTCGAGATCCTGGGGCGGTGAGGAGGGAGTGTGGGGGGATTGAGGGAGAGCAGGGGGGAGGTGAGTAGGGAAGAGTGGGAGTGGGGAATAGAGGGCGAGGGTAGTGGGGGAGGTCAGGAGGGATAGTAGGGGTGATAGGGGGAGGTGAGGAGTGGGGGAGGTGGGAGGTCATAAATCATAAATCATAAATCAACCTTTATTGTCATCTTGCAAGCAACAGTTCTACAGTACAAAATGAAAAGGCGTTTCCCAGGGAATACCGGAGCATCGCACATGAAATTTAAAAATATTTCACACATAATAACACTAAAAACAATCCAGTCCCTGATGGAACAGTATAAATAGTTAAAAAGTAGGTAAAAACAACGTTAAAATACAGTAAAACCAATCATAAACATGTCCGGGTGGCTGATTTGAGTGGCCAGTGCCAGTTATTGAAGTGGCCAGTGCCAGTTATTAAAGTGTCCGTGCCAAGCCGCAGAATCAGGTGACTGTGAGTACAGAGTGGCTGTTTACCAGCCTCACAGCATATGGAAGGAAGCTGTTTAGCAGTCTTGTAGTCCGGGCTTTGATGCTGCGATATCTCTTGCCTGATGGCAGGAGATCCAGGTGTATGTGGAGGGAGTGCAGTTGTCCTTAGCAATTCTCTGAGCTTTTTTCCGACAGCGGCTCAGGAACAGTTCTTGTACCGAGCGTAGGGAGATGCCAATGATCTTCTCTGCTCCCCTCACTACCCTCTGCAGAGCCTTCCTGTCTGAGCAGTTGCAGGTGGAGTACCACATATTTATGCAGTACGTGAGTACAGACTCCACCGTACCCCTGTAGAAAGTCCTGAGGATGTTGGTGGGGAGTGAGGCCTGTTTTAGTTTCCTCAGGAAGTGCAGTCGCTGATGGGCCCATTTGACGGTCCCAGTGGTGTTCCTGGACCAGGTGAGGCTGTCTGTAATTTGCACCCCGAGGAACTTTATGCTCTCCACTCTCTCCACTGTGGCGCCACTGATGTTAAGGGGTGCATGCTTTGGCTGCGCCCTCCTGAAGTCGACAACCATCTCCTTTGTTTTGTCGACATTTAATTCTAGATTATTTTTGCCGCACCAGTCCACTAGTTGTTTTACTTCCTCCCTGTACATTGATTCATCATCTCCGCTCATGTGTCATCCACTGTTGTGTCATCCGCGAATTTTATGATCTTGATATCGCTATGATTTTTAGCTACCTTACTCACAGTCCTCCTCCGCTGAGGCAGCCCCGAGGATTTTTCCGATCGATGAAAAATAGAAAAGTTATGAGTGTTTAAAACATCTTGAGATCAGCTGATTGGTCCTCTTGCCTGTCAATCAGCATGATGAAGGTAACGCCCCTACCAGGGGGGCAGGACTATAAACTCCGGATGCCTGGACGTGAGTCAGTCACTCTGGAAGATCGCGAGGGAGAGTCCTCAACTGTGATTCTAAGCTGTGAATCAACTGAACTGTGAGTCTGCAATGTACTTGCAATAAATGATTTGTTAGCCCTTAATGACAATGCAATGAGTTGTTTGGCAATTTGGTGGCCTGCACTCTGCCTGAAATGCTGTGAAATTGAATTTGGTGGCATGCACTCTGCCTGAAATGCTGTGAAATTGAGTTTGTTGGCCTGCACTCTGCTTGAAATGCTATGAAATTTAGTTTGGTGGCCTGCACTCTGCCTGAAATGCTATGAAATTGAGTTTTGTGGCCTGAACTCTGCTTGAAATGGAATTTCAAGGAATAGCCATGAGTGAACTGCCAGCCCACCCGCCCTGGGTTACTGATCTGCCAGCCCACCAGCCCTGAGTGACTGAGCTGCCAGCCCACCAGTCCTGAGTGACTGAGCTGCCAGTCCACCAGTCCTGAGTGACTGAGCTGTCAGCCCACCAGTCCTGAGTGACTGAGCTGCCAGCCCACCAGGCCTGAGTGACTGAGCTGCCAGCCCAAGAATCCATTCTGCCCACAATGTCCATACTAGCCCTCTGGAAACCTGTCCCTTCAGCCCATAAATCCCATAATAGTGCTCCAGAAAGCCCCCTCCCCCCCAATGGCCACCAGTATTGGAATTGGTGGAGAGGTGGAATATTGCATTGGGGGATCAGCCCTCCCATGTGAAATATGGGACCCAACGAGTCCCACTTAGTCTAGTATTCCAATAGAGATTTACGCCACGATGTCAAAAATCGCCTTATCTGAAAATGTCATGCATTATTTCTCGAGTTATTTATGAAAATGTCCACAAATCTCAAATAACTTAGAAAATAAACGAGATGGTCTTGCTGATGATGTCACAATGGATCTGACTGCCTGCCTCTGCTTGCTCTATGAGTGACGACACCCCTGTTATGTCTTCTGTACTTCATGGCTTCTTAACTGTCACTTCTTTAAATTTGTCACTTAACATTTTTAAACTGCTTCTCAGGTCTTGCTGCGTGCTCCGCTGGGCTCCTTGAAGTTCTAGAGCATGGCGGCGGCAGTCGTTATTGCCTCGCGGCGCAGGTGAAGGTGCGGGGCAGCGCGATGGGAAGGTGGCCCGGGAGGCCATTACTCCCTCTGGGAGAGGCCGTCTATTGAGACCTGCGATTCGCCATCGATCGCAGGGACTCGGGGAATCGTGACGCCTTTTCCTCGCTGGTGATCCCGATCCCACCTGGCGATCTCTGGCCATCATGGGGGACGACCTCCTCTCCTTCTCCCCCGCCCGATCATCTGTCACACGGGTGGGTGGGCGGGCTTCCCCTCATGGAAGCCATGATCGGCCAGCCCTCCGCTGCATGGAGAATGGTCGCGCCCGCTCAGCATCCGCGCGCCTGGTGGGGAGGCTGCTTCCACGGGCCGAGCCCGGCTCGACACCCACCCGCCCACCCGTGGCCTCCCTCGGGTCGACAATTGTCCGCCACCTCGCTTGGGGTCCTTAGTTCGACGCCCGCCCATGGCCTCGCTTGAGTCCACTCCCGCCCGCAGCCTCGCTCGGGCCTGGCACCTGGTGTGGAGGCTGCTCATTTACAACCTGGGTAGGTGCTGCCTCTATCCCGCTCCCCTCCCTCTCTACCCTCTCCCTCTCTACCCCCTCCCTCTCTACCCCCACCCCTTCCCTCTCTACCTCTCCCCCTCCTGCTCTACCCACTCCCTCTCTATCCCCTCCTCTCTATCTCCTGCTCTCTA
>CM075978.1:146930379-147057879 GCA_038087875.1 Malacoraja senta
GCCCATCAGGTTCCCTTTAAGTATTTCCCTTCTCACCTTAAATTTATGCCCTCTAATTTTAGTTTGCTAAAGTCCATGTAGACAACTGCCCTACCTCAACAGCCATCTTTGTCACCTCTTCAAAAAACTCAGTAACATTGTGGAACGTGCTTTTCCATACATAAAGCTAGGCTGACTATCTATATTACTAAAAGTCTGATCTTAATCACTTCCTGTTGTTCAGTATATTGATTTTAGAAACAAAACGCTGCCACTTACAGCTGTGATTTTTGGCCATCTTACTAAGAGTCCTCCTCCGCTGCGTAGGACAAAAGGATTTTTCCCATCAATTAAAAATAAAAGAGTTATTAGTGTTTAAAAAATGTTTAAATTCTCTCACCTGAAGGCCACGCAACTTCCGGAGGGACTATAAAACCTGGAAGTGTTGAGTGCCTCAGTCAGTCTCTGCAAGATGGGGGAGCGAGAGGGTCACGTCTCTCAGTCTGAGCTGTGAATAACACTGAACAATGTCTACTAAATTGTGAGTGGATTTACTGACCTGTCAGTGCCCTTAATGTGGTTTGAAAATATAGTTTGGAAATGCTAAAGCTGTGTTGCCTTTGGTTTGGAAATGCTAAAGCTGTGTTGCCTTTGGTTTGGAAATGCTAAAGCTGTGTTGCCTTTGGTGTGGAAATGCTAAAGCTGTGTTGCCTAATTAAAGTTGCCTTGCCTAATTAAAGTTTCCTTGCCTAATTAAAGTTGCCTTGCCTAATTAAAGTTGCCTAATTAAAGTTGCCTTGCCTTCTTTATAATTAAAAGTCTAATCTTGACCACTTCCTGTTTGCGCTTAATATTGATTTTAGAAAAAGTGCTACCACGTACGGCTGTAATTTTTGGCCATCTTACTCAGAGTCCCCCTCTGCTCATCAGGTGCCAAGGATTTTTCCCATCGATGAAAAATAAAAGAGTTATTAGTGTTTTAAAAATGTTGAGATTCTCTCTCCTGTCAATCACGCCATGAAGGCCAAGCCCCTTCTGGTGGGCTCTGCAAAATGGAGGAGGGAGAGGTCACAACTTGCTGTCTTTAGTAGCCTTGCACCCTGCTTGAAATGGTATGAAATTGCACTTGAATTTGGTGGCCTTGCACCCTGCTTGAAGTGGTAAGAAACAGCATTTGAATTTGGTGGCCTTGCACCCTGCTTGATATGGAATTTCAAGGAATAGCCGTGAGTCAACTGCCAGCCCACCAGCCGTGAGTGACTGAGCCACCAGCCCAAGAATCCATTTGGCCCACAATATCCATACTAGCCCTCTGGAAACCAGTCCCTTCAGCCCACAACACCCATACTAGCACTGCAGAAAGTCCCCCCCCCCACTGGCCACCAATATAGGAATTGGTGGAGAGGTGGAATATTGCGTTGGGGGACCAGCCCTCCCGTGTGATGCTGGGACCCAACGTGTCCCACTTAGTCCAGTTCCTGATTAGATTCCTGATTCTTTCCAAATGACAACTAAAATTTAAGACCTTGCCCATCTCTTGTGGCTTCATACCAAGCCAACTACATTTATCCTTAAGGAATGCTATTCTCTCCTGAGTTACCTTTTTCTCTTAATATACTTTTATAAAATTTCTTAGAAATTTCCGTTACCTTAACTGAGAAAGCTATCTCAAAGCTAGTTTTTGCCCTCTTGACTATTCTCTCAAGTGTACTCCTACATCCTTTAAATTACTCAAGTGATTTGCGCCCATACCTGGGATAAGCCTCTTTTTTTCCTAATGAGATTCTCAATTTCCCGCATCAACCAGGGTTCCCTAAACCTGCCCGCCTTGTCCTTCACTTTAACAGGAACATGCTGGCCCTGAAAACACCACGTCTCATTTTTGAAAGTCTTCCACTTGCCTGATGTCTCTTTACCTGCACCCAACCCCTTTGCACTGTGGCAATCCCGGTCAATGTTAAGGAAGTCACAATTACAGTGTCACGAAATTGGAGCAGCAATTGGCTGGGCAGTCACGGTGGCACAGCGGTAGAGTTGCTGGCTTACAACACATGCAGTGCCGGAGACCAGTGTTTGATCCCGATTACGGGTGTTGTCTGTACGGAGTATGTACGTTCTCCCAGTGACCTGCGTGGGTTTTCACAAAGTTTTTCGGTTTCCTCCCACACTCCAAAGACGTACAGATTTGTAGGTTAATTGGCTTGGTAAATGTAAAAATTGTCCCTAGTGGGTGTAGGATAGTGTTAATGTGCAGGGATCGCTAGTCGGCGAGGACCCGGTGGGCTGAAGGGCCTGTTTCCGTGCTGTATCTCTAAACTAAACTAAACTAATTACCTTATGTTATTCATACTATTATCTTACTATTCTTACAGCTCTCTGCAATCTCCCTATATATTTGCTGCTCCAATTCCTGTTGATTGTTAGGGGTCACATAGTACAATCCTATTAAGATTGACAGCACGGTGGCACAGCAGTTTGCTGCTTTACAGCGCCAGAGACCCGGGTTCGATCCTGACTACGGGTGCTGTCTGTATGGAGTTTGTATGTTCTCCTGCGTGCGTTTTCTCCGAGATCTTCGGTTTCCTCCCACACACCAAAAACGTACAGATTTGTAGATAAATATGGCTTGGTATAAATATAAATTGTCCCTAGTGTGTGTAGGATAATGTTAATGTGCGGGGGTCGCTAGTCTGCTTAGACTCTGTGGCCGGAAGGGCCTGTTTCCGCGCTGTATCTCTAAACTAAACTAAACTAAACTAAATTTTCGTCTTCTTATTTCTGAGTTCCACCCATATAGCTTCACTGGATGATCCCCAGAACTCTTTAAGCACTAACATGATATTCTCCCAAATCTAATAGGTGATTCTCCCTCCTACCTTACTTCCTCTTCTACTATACCTGCACCATCTGTACTCTGGAATATTGAACTGCTAGTCATAGTCATAGAGTATGGATACAGGCCTTTCAGCCCATGCCGACCAAGATGCCCCATCCAAACTTTTCACATTTGCCTGCGTTTGGACATATTTCTCTAGACATTTTTTATCCATGTACTTGTTTAAATGTCTTTTAACTGCTGTCTTGCCCATCCCTCTGTAATCTGTGTCTGTATTAGCTCTAGGATTCTAGTTCCACCTACTTACCCATGTCCTAAGTTTATCTGCCTTATCTGCCATGTGTCCTGTATTAAAAATAAATGTATCTTTGTACATTAGTTCATTCTCACTCTCTGCCCTGCTTCTGCCTGTCCTGCCAACCAAACCTGGTAATTTCTACCTATTATATTTGCCTCGATTTTCTTATCTGTGACTCTATACCATGACTCTATGACTCTCTATCATGTGTGTCATGTGAATGTGTTTACAATCAACTCATGCCATTCTCATGCAGCTCTAGGAATAACTCGATCTGTCCACAATGCAAGAATGATTACCATCTTGCAATTTTTATGTCTTCCTTAGTTTGCTCAAACACAAGTTATCATGGTTACCTCTCGAAGGAAGGCAGACAAAAATGTGGGAAATTTCATGCTGAGAAGAAACCTTTAAAATGGAAATATATATATAATGAATTAGCACCATGTGTTTTTGTTCAACAGCCATGGTATTAAACTTTCTGCTCCAAGTTATATTGGCAAGTGTGGATTGGGTGATGCATGAATAAAGACTACATTAACTGCGCAATGCCAGAGGAATATCAGGCATGCTGATGTGAAAGGCACGTTGATATGCCTGTTCTGGATTTGCAATGTAATTTTCAAAAGAATGGTATTGTGATCTGGGTTAAATCCAGTTTTGCATGATTTATACATAAAGAGAAGGCAGCAGAGTGGCACAGCTGGTGGAGCTGCTGCCTCACAGCGCCAGAGACACAGGTTCTTTCCTGATGTTGGGTGCTGACTGTGCGGAGTATGCATCTTCTACTTGTGACTGTGAGGTGTTTTGGTTTCCTCCCACATCCCAAAGACGTGCGGCTTTGTAGGTTAATTAACCTCTGTAAATCACCCCTAGATTGTAGGGAGTGGATACAAAAGTGGGATAACATAGAATAGTTTGAACGGGTGATCGATCACTGTGGATTCAGTGGGCTGAAGGGCTTGTTTCCATGCTGTATCTTTCAATCAATCAATCTAATCAACCAAGCGCAGACTGAGCGATCATTTCGCTGAACACATGCTCAGTCTGCCTACGCGATCTCCCAGTTGCCAAACATTTTAATTAGCCTCCCATTCCCATACTGACCTTTTTGTCCTGGGCCTTTTCTACTGTCAGAGTGAGGCCAAATGCAAATTGGAGGAAGAGCATCTTATATTTTGCTTGGGTAGCTTACAACCCAGCGGTATTATCGTTGATTTCTCTCATTTCAAGTAATGCCTGCTTTCCCGCTTTCCCGCTTTCCTTCCTTCCTTCCCTCCCTCCCTCCCTCCCTCCCTCCCTCCCTCCCTCCCTCCCTCCCTCCCTCCCTCCCTCCCTCCCTCCCTCCCTCCCTCCCTCCCTCCCTCCCTCCCTCCCTCCCTCCCTCCCTCCCTCCCTCCTCCCCCCTCCCCCCTAGGCATCCTACAAGTTTTACCATTTGCATCCTTGTAGTCCTTCATTATCACATCTTCCCCAGCTAACAATGGGCCATGAAGGGATCCACCCTTCCTTGGTCATCTGTTGTCGGCCCTGCTTTGTTCTGGCCTTTTCTTACCTCCAGTTCCCTTGCCTCTACTTTCAGTCTGGAGAAGCGTCCCGACCCAAAATGTCACCCATCCTTTTTCTCCAGAGATGCTGCCTGACCCGCTGAGTTACTCCAGCACCTTAAATCTATAAACAACCCAATTTCTTGGCTCTTATACTTGAAGGGGTTACAATTAAATCTATATATTTTTTCAGTTTTCAACTTATTTACGAACCAATAGTTTGGTGTACTTGAACAGTTTTAGTGCCACTGTCCATCAGGTGCATTAGGTGCATCAAAACATATTATGAAAGCCTTATGGATGGTGAGTTGTCAGAGGGCTATCACGGTGGTTCTCGTAGGTTAGCCTCAGGTACACTACTCACCTGGTGTAGTGACTCTCATCGTGGTGGGGAAGCCCACTGACTCTCTATCCAGAGCAAGTTAATGCAGGTGTCCACCATTTGGTCCAAATTCATCCCGTAGTCTTGATCCAGGAAGGTCTGTCCAGCTTTGTCACACGACCTTTAAATATTTTCACTTCTGCCACTCGGTAGGTCAGAGAGGATTTTCTTGAACTTCTACAGGTGTACAGTAGAGAGGATATTGACTGGTTGCACGACAGCATGGTTCGGTAAGGAGCGCCCAGGAGCGAGGAAGACTGCAAAAAAGTGATGAACACTTCCTAATCCATCACGGGTACTGACCTCCCCACCATCGAAGGGATTTACAGGAGGCGCTGCCACAAAAAGGCAGCCAGCATCATCAGAGAGCCACACCATGCTGGCCACACACTAATTTCACTCCTGCCATCGGGAGGAAGACTGGTGATGATTTTCCAAAATGTTTTCTCAATGTGGTGATTTGGGAGATCATTAAGGGCAGAATATAAATAACATCAAAGATTCTGGTAACTAACTAAATAAATAATGTGTATATGCATTGCTGGTTATGATTCAGAGGCCAAATGTTCCTGATGTTAATCTTCTTCAGATTGCTAATAAGGCTATTAATCATCACTAGTATTTGAATGCCAGAGAGTGGCAAGAAAACAAAGACCCACAACGATTGTTCCTGGACAGGGACCAATACATAGATTGGCAGAATAATTTGGATCCACATATGGCTGCACCTTTTATCTTATTGGGTGTAAATATTCCAAGCTTCCAATTAAAAATGAAATGATTTTTGTTCCTCAATCTCTTTGAAGCCAAGAGCAAATGGAACCTCAGCTTGTAAATGGTAGCAGAAAATTAAAATAAAAACAAAATAACAATCATTGGAAATAGTAGGTCATGATAAATCAGTGGAGAGAGAAAAAGTGTTAATGTTTCAGGTCAATTATGACCTTTCATCTGAAAACCCCCCAAAAAATGTGAACCCTGCTACTTTCTCCACAGATGCTGCTGACCTGCTGAGTATTTCCAGCATTTTCTCTTTTAATTTCAGATTTTCATCATCTCCATTTTTCAGGCCTTCTAAACCTCAGAGCTGTTTTCATCCAGTTTACAGCATTACTGCACATCCCACCCCTCCCCACTTGCACAATAACCATGTCTCATTCTCCAGATACTTAAAGTTGATAATGTCACAGTTTGAGCTCCAAGAGACTCAAACTGTGACATTATCTTGCGCTCACATTTTATTGCTTTCTTTTTTGAACCCTTATATGATTTTTTGAACCCTTATATAACCCAGCGAAAAATGCAAGCAAAGTTGTAGCATGTTAGAGCTGTACAGCATGGAACCAGGCCCTTTGGCCCAACTAATCCATGCTAATCAGTAAGCTTATCTAAGCCAATCCCATTTGTCTGTATCTGACCCATATACCCCAGACCTCTCCTATCCATGTTTGTACTGGTTACATTTCTTTGAAATGTCGTAGTTATACCTTCCTCTCCCACTTCCACTGGCAGTTATTCCATCATCATCATCGGCGGTCACTCGAAACGAGCATGACTGTCCTCTCATGGGGGACGCCTGTGTGTGACTTTGTTTAACGTGGGGAGACTGGTGCACAGACAGCCACCACATGGTCTTTGACAGATCTGGGTCAGAATCCAGTGGCATAGAATCAAAGACGACCGGGGACCCTTTTCTGCTGCAGCCTTCATCTGCCTTCCCAACTGTTGTGACGCTCCACTGAAGTCAGCCATCATCCTCCACCTGTTCCACCATTGAGGTCTTGGTTGGATTGCTCTTTGTCAGAGACCTCCCCCTCGACCTTACCAGCATGGGTGACCCTACCAGGAGCATAGCTCCAGACGGCATCGCTCTCAGGATCTTAGAACCAAACAAGCTTCTCCACCACGACAAGGTGACAATCCACGGAGAAGAGTTCATTCCATGCATTGTGTGAAAAAGTTGCTCATCCTTTCCCCTCTCACCTTAAAATTATGCCCTACACTGAGGAAACGACTGTGGCTATTCACCTTACCCAAACCTCTCATGATTTTGTATACCTACATAAGGTCCCTACTCAGCTTCCTATGTTCCTAGGGGGGAAAAAAACATCTGATCCATCCTCTCCTTATTGTTTAAACCCACGAGATCAGGTTTCATCCTCATAATAACGTTTTGCACCCTTTCCAGTTTATTAATATCTTTCCTACAGCAGAGCACCCAACCTCAGTCTAGCATTCCAAATCAGGCCTGACACACGTCTTGTAACTTGACATCTCTACTCCTGTGCTCATTATCCTGACTGATGAAGGCAAGCGTGCCAAAGGTCTTCTTCACCACCCTGTCCATCTGTTTCACCACCCGCATGTATTGATGTACACCCTTTGGTCTCTCTGCTCTGCAACATTCCCCAGGGCACTACCATTTCCAGTGTATGTCCTGTTCTCCTTAGCATTACCAAAATGCAAAACATCACATTGATCTGAATTATATTCCATCTGCCATTCCTTGACTCATTGACCCAGCTGATCATTGCAATCGTGGGAAACCTTCTTCACTGTCCATTGTACTACCAATTGTAATGTCATCTGCAAACATCCTAACCAACCATGACTAATGCATGCCAGTTTCATTCACATCCAGATCATTAATATAAATAACAAACAACAATGGATCCAACTCCAATCCCTGTGATATATCACTTGTTAAAGGCATCCAGTTTGAAAAACAAACCTCTACTAGGTATGTTACAAAACTTACCTTCAGTCGCGCTGTAATTCTGCCACTGGCTGTGTGCGCGATTTTGGCGCCTTTAAGGGGGGGCGGGGTTAAAACACGGGTTTCTCCTCCCTTGTGCTGGTTAATATTTTGTTGGAGTACAAGCGTTGGCTGAAGAATCGTTCCTAGTGGCATTTTGTGTATTTTTTATTTTTATTAAATCGTCAATGTCAGCGCTAGAGTAATTTTAACAGCAGCTCCTGAAGCGTCAACGCCGATAACGGGGACGGATTTCACACACGGGACAGGTAAACGAAAGTGGTTTCTTTAAATGTATAAAAGTGCTTCTTAAGAAGCCTTTAATTCACATTTTTTCATGCGACACGGTGATTTTATTCCCCGAATTAACGGCAGTATTTTTCATGCCAATACGGGGTTAAATTCACCGCAAATCAACGTTCCAAAAGATCGCGTTCCAGAAATCCTCACTCACAAGATGATTTAAATGCCCATTAATTTACAGGTATTAAACATTCAATTCCTTCCATTTGGCCTGTAAATTCATGAAAATGAGATTTAAAAATTATGTTATATTGTGAATTATTGTGTGAATGTTATTTGGACACTTAGGCTATTTAAAAATGTTAATCTATTCTTAAAAAATTGATAGATGTTTAGATCTAGTAATTGAATTTTGTAATTAGCTACAATTAGGTAACTAACTAATTATATGCTTTACTTTCATGTCTTCTAAGTAAGATTGTTTCATATTTGTTTCAGAATGCTTCAATCTATAATAACTGAAAATTTCTTTCAGTTATCTTAATTTTTAAGAAAGCTATGGGCTTTTAACAGTCCTCGATCACAGCTTTTGTGTTAAGTCAATGGAAAAGCAATAGGGAACAAGATGCTAATTTCCGAGTATGAAAATGGCCATAACTTCTTTAATACTGAAGATATGAAAGTGAATTAGGTGTCAAATTAAACTTCTTTTTATGCTTTATCTGATGGGATAAATTGCAGACTTTATTTTTAAAATCTCAAAATTTAGTAACATTGCTACCTCTACTAAAGTCTAAAGTAAAGTATCTTAACTGCTACTCTGCTCTTTTTGTTCAATTCTGTATGTTTATTATATGTATAAATTTATCTCATGGCACGCAATTACTTGTCATAAGGGAAGCGCATTCACCCGCGTGCATTTACACAGTACACAAACAAGACATAACTCCTTATTGTTGTTAAAAAAAACTATCAAAACCTGTGAAAACAAAATTGCCCAGTGTATGTGGAATAAATAAGAGCAGGAATGTAGAAACAAAGAACTGCAGATGTTGGTTTACAAAAGAAGGCACAGAGTGCTGGAATAGCTCAGTGGGTCAGGCAGCATCTCAGGAGAACATGGATTGGCAACATTTCAGGTTGAGACCCTTTTTTAGATTGACCCATGCTCTCCTGAGATGCTGACTGATCAGCTGAGCTGAAGAAGGGTCCCGACCCGAAACATCACCTATCCATGTCCTCCTGAGATGCTGCCTGGTCTGCTGAACTGCTCCAACACCCTGAGTAAGAACGGGATCTTGTTGTAGTATGTAACTGTGGAGTATTAATACAGTGTAATTTCAGAAGCAGAGTTCAACTGTTATGAATTTCTATTTCCCCACTCCACTATGTCCTTCACAGTAATACCCCATAGAAATAAAAATAATGGGGATATTGCTCTTTGTTATGTCAGCTGACATTTTGTCGATGAATATATATTTCCATTTATTTTCTATTCTCAGCAATTATTTTTCACGTCAAGAGCAAACACCAAGACAGCGCTGAGAAAAGATACAGTAGTTTACCAAAAATGCAACTGCATTTTCCTGGATAGTTTCAGAAAACAGATAGAATAATTGAAGACACAAACCGCCATGCCACAACCACCAATGATCTAACCACACATTATGTCAATAGTAGATTCTTTAGACTTTAGATTTTAGAGATACAGCGTGGAATCAGGTCCAACGAGACCAGCTATTGCCCCGTACACTAGCACTATTCTACACTATGAGGACAATTTACAATTTTACCAAAGCCAATTAGGTTTTTGGAGCGTGGGAGGAAATCAGAGCACTGGGAGAAAACTAACACAGTCACAGGGGGAATGTACAAACTCTGTACAGACAGCACCGGTAGTCAGGATCAAACCTGGACCTCTGGCACTGTAAGGCAGCAACTCTACCACTGCTCCACTATGCCACCCAAGTGGCAACTCAGTAAAAACATACAGTTTACAGCGAATAAAGCAGGAAATAGTGCAGGTTAGAACTGATAACCGCCAAGTGGGCATGTACGGTCGATTCTCCAACAACCACTAGTCTGGCATATATGGTCCTTTTTATGCAATGCAAACTATCAATACCAGAAAATAATGTACATTTATTTTCTTTTTGTCAATGTCAGCTGAACTTGGCGAGGGGGCACTCACTGATAATCAGGCAAAGCAGCCCAAAATTAATGGAATGAAAATATATATCTAATTTTTTTTGTTTTCCAATAATAAATATACTTGAAGAGAGCAGATCAGAAGTAGATGATTTATGTTCAACCACTAATGTCTCAACAGTATATTTTAAAATAAGAACTAGTTATGCAGGTGGTTTCGGATAGTTATAAACCACTACCCAAAACCACGTCAAACAAGTGCAGAAGTTGAATCTTGTGAAACCTCAGTAATAACAATTTCAGTCACACACCATGGTTATTCCTTGGCTAGAGGTGCATTTTTCTTGCTTGTATCAGAATGATCTCCATTAGCACCATGCACAAAGTGCTGGAGGATCTCAGTGGGCCAGGGAGCATCTGTGGAGGGAATGGACAGGCAACATTTTGGGTCAGGACCCTTCCTCAGACTCAAGATGGGTCTGAACTGGGAACGGCCATCTGTCCATTTCCCTCCACAGATACTTTACTTTAGACTTTACTGTAGAGATACACCATGGAAACAGACCTTTTGGCCCACAGAGTTGGTGCTGCCCATCGATCACTCCATAGACTAGCACTATCCTGCACACTAGGGACAGAAGCCAATTAAACTACAAACCTACACGTTTTAGAGTATGGGGGAAACTGAAGCAACCAGAGAAAACCCACGTGGTCACAGGGAGAACGTACAAACTCCATACAGACAGTACCGGTAGTCAGGATCGAACCCTGGTCTCTTGCTATGTAAGGCAGCGACTCTACCGCTGCACCAATGTGTCACCCCAACTCTACCACTGCGCCACTCTGCTCCTTGACCCGCTGACTTCCTCCAGCACTTTGTGTTTTACTCATGATTCTAGCATCTCCAGTTCCTTGAGTCTCCATGAGCTCCAATGCCACCAGAATTAAAAAGCTGGGTGGCAGTGTGAACTGTGAGGAGGATTCTATGAGAATGCAGGGTGACTTGGACAGGTTGGGGGAGAGGGCAGATGCATGGCAGATGAAGTTTAATGCGGATAAATGTGAGGTTATCCACTTTGGTAGCAAAACAGAAAAGGCAGATTACTATCTAAATTGCGTCAAGTTGGGAAAAGGGGGAGTACAATGGGATCTGGGGGTCCTTGTACATCAGTCTATGAAAGTAAGCATGCAGGTACAGCAGGCAGTGAAGAAAGCGATTGGTATGTTGGCCTGTATAACAAGAGGAATCGAATATAGGAGCAAAGAGGTCCTTCTGCAGTTATACAGAGCCCTAGTGAGACCACACCTGGAGTATTGTGTGCAGTTTTGGTCCCCTAATTTGAGGAAGGACATTCTTGCTATTGAGGGAGTGCAGCGTAGGTTTACAAGGTTAATTCCCGGGATGGCGGGACTGTCATATGCTGAGAGAATGGAGCAGCTGGGCTTGTACACTCTGGAGTTTAGAAGGATGAGAGGATACCTCATTGAAACATATAAGATTGTTAAGGGCTAGAGGCAGGACACATGTTCCCGATGTTGGGGGAGTCCAGAACCAAGGGCCACAGTTTAAGAATAAGGAGTAAGCCATTTAGAACGGAGACAAGGAAACACTTTTTCTCAAAGAGAGTGGTGAGTCTGTGGAATTCTCTGCCTCAGAGGGCGGTGGAGGCAGGTTCTCTGGATGCTTTCAAGAGAGAGCTAGATAAGGCTCTTAAAAATTGCAGAGTCAGGGGATATGGGGAGAGGGTAGGAACGTGGTACTGATTGGGGATGATCAGCCATGATCACATTGAATGGCGGTGCTGGCTCGAAGGGCCAAATGGCCTACTCCTGCACCTATTGTCTATTGTGTATTGTCTATTGTCTATAAAAATGAACCCCAGCTAATGCAAAAACCTTGGATCATTCTGGTCCTCCCATCCTCACCCCTCCTCCCAAGGTAGCTATGGAACCAATGATACTTGACAAGGAACATGTATTATACCCAAAGCCATCTGTCTCAGCTGTTAGATGCCACCACAAATAACAAAGACAAGATGGAGTTTCAATTTATTTTCAAAATGTCTATTCTGGTGGATTACTTTTTCCATTCTGGTCATTGAGATTGTTCATTTTATCAAATAAACATCAGCCTGCAACAAGAAGGCCAACAACAAAGTCAAAGTCATAGAGTCATACAGCATGTAAAACAGGCCCTTCAGCCCAATTTGCACATGTCAACCAACATGCCGCATCTACACTAGTCCCACCTGCCAACATTTGGCCCATATCCCGCTAAACATTTCCAATCTATAAAGTGACCGAACAACAACACCTACATCAGAGCATCACATTGGGCAGCTAAGTCAAGCCCATCAACTATGCCATGACTATCTTTGCAATCAACAATACCAATACTGTCATTGTTACGATGGATTTTTCTCATGGCTTATTCTACTTGCTTCAGTTGTGAGGTTCCATGTTCAAGATTTTAGCAATGAACTTGTTCAGCCTAACTAATCAAATGATATAGCAATGATCAATCATGATCTTATTTCATGGTACAACATATTTCAGAGGCTGAGTAGTTTATTATTAGCTCATCGTGTATGTTCTTGTGCTGGCTTAGATTCCTGCACAAGACTTTCTTTGTTTTCTATGGGAACAGGATTTTACAATATAAATTATTTAGTTAATTAACTTATGAGTCCTGGAACAATGTTTAAATAAACATGATGATATATAAACTTTCGACTGTGCAAAGATAGCTACAAACTTCTTACTTACGAAATGTGAAATGGTGATATAGAACAGAAGCCACAAACTTGCATTAAAGTCCAAATATATTTGGCTTCTGAGTTTAATTGAGTATTGGTGAAGTTGGATCTGAGAAAAGAGTTTAAGCATCCAATTTCCCTCTACTAACACTCTACTCCGCCTAGCGGAGCTGGTCCTCACCCTCAACAACATTTCCTTTGACTCCGTCCACTTCCTCCAAGTACAAGGCATGGGCATGGGCCCGCATGGGCCCCAGCTATGTTTGCCTGTTTGTAGGGTACGTTGAACAATCCCTGTTCCAGGCACACACTGGCACTATCCCTGAACCCTATCTTTGTTACGCTGATGACTGCATCGGTGCTACCTCCTGCACCCATGCAGAACTCATGGACTTCATCAACTTCACCACCAATTTTCATCCTGCACTCAAATTTACTTGGACCATCTCCGACATCTCCCTCCCCTTTCTTGATCTCACAGTCTCCATCACGAAATAAACTATTGACTAACATCTATTACAAACCCACTGATTCCCACAACTATCTCGACTACACTTCTTCCCACCCTGCTTCCTGCAAAGACTCTATCCCCTACTCCCAATTCCTCCATCTATGCCGCATATGCGCCCAAGATAAGGTGTTCCATACTAGAACATCCAAGATGTCCTCATTCTTCAGGGAGCGGGGGTTCCCCTCTCCATCATAGATGAGGCCCTCACTCCTGTCTCCCTGGTACCCCACAGCTCTGCCCTTGTTCCCCCTTCCAATAGTTGCAACAGAGACTGGGTCCCCTTAGACCTTACCTTCTACACCATCAGCCGTTGCATACAACACATAACCCTCTGAAATTTCCGACACCTCCAATGGGATCCCACCACTAGCCACAATTTCCCATCTCCACCCCTTTCCACATTCCACAGAGACCGTTCGCTCCACGACTCATCACTTCCCACCCACACCATCCCCTCCCCAGGTACTTTCCCCTGCAACCGCAGAAGATGCAACACCTATCGCTATACATCCTCCCTCGACTCTGTCCAGGGACCCTGACAGTCCTTTCATGTTAGGCGGAGGTTCACTTGCACCTCCTCCAACTACATCTACTGTATCCATTATTCAAGATGTGGACTCTTATACATCGGTGAGACCGAACACAGACTGGGTGATCGTTTCATGGAACACCTTCGCTCAGCCCGCATGAACCAACCTGATCTCCCAGTTAGACACAAAATGCTGGAGTAACTCAGCGGGACAGGGAGTATCTCTGGAGAGAAGGAATATCCAGCATTTTGTGTCACCCATTTCTTCTCTCCAGAGATGTTGCCTGTCCTGCTGAGTTACTCTAACTTTTTGTGTCTATCTTAAGTTCAACCTAATCTTTTTCTTTGCTGTGAAATCTGTATTTTCACATTTTTTACAAAAACATCCTAATACAACTGCATTAAATTGAAGGATGGTTCAGTTTAAAACTTTTCAAGTTCCCAAAGAGTTATCGGTACTTTATCAAAACAAACTTTCAATGTGTATCTTAGGTTGTATTACACCTCTGTGCTGTAAATTTCACCTCAGAGGAAATGTAATTTGGTTAATATCATGCAAATATATTAGCAATTTGGTATAACTGAGGATCAGTAAGTCCCAGAATGTGTCACCTATTCTTTGCTGTTATTTTTAGTTACTAATGCTTGTTAATTTTCATTATTATGGCAAAAATAGGAAACCTCCATTTTCCTGTGCCTTTTAAAAACAAACAGTAGCTTGCAGCAATACTTTAAACTTTTCTAGATGGAAGTGCCATACTTGACACAAGTTCATTTCAATTAAAGAAGTCAGTCATCAACCATTGGGAACAACTCCAGTCCAGTGCAAAGTTATTTTGTTGGCTCCAGTCTGCACATTAACAAAACAGAACAGGATATTCACCAATCAGAATCCCAATGTCCAACCTGCTAAAATTAAAAAACTTTCAAAACTAACATCAGGTACTTAAGTTAGAAAAACAATTGATCAACATAGATTAGGACTTTGCTGGATTTTAGATTGCATTATGTGGGTATATGGAATGAGCTGTCAGAGGAGGTAGTTATGTTTGGTATCATAATTGCATCCAAAAAAGCACTTGGACAGATGCATGGATAGGAATGGTTTAGATGATATGGACCAAATGGGGCAAATGGAACTAACTTAGATTGGGCATTTTGGTCAACATGAATGAGTTGGGCAGATGGGCTTGCTTCTATGCTATGTGATTCTATGACTGACCCTAAGTGGTTTCAACCTGTAAGTTGTGCAGGTGGACACCAAGCAGTGGTAGAGTTGCTGCTTTACAGCACAAGAGACTAGGGTTCGATCCTGACTATGGGTGCCATCTATACGGAGTCTGTACATTCTCCCTGTAACCGTGTGGGTTTTCCCTGGGTGCTCCAATTTCCTCCCACACTCCAAAGACATACAGGTTTGTAGATTAATTGGCTTTGGTAAAGATTGTAAATTGTCCCTAGTGTGTAGGATGGTGCTAGTGCACGGGGATCGCTGGTCGGTGGGGACCAAAGGGCCTGTTTCCGCGCTGCATCTCTAAACTAAACTAAAAGTTGGGATGGTAGCTACAAAAGCATCCAGTTTATAGAAGAAATCCATGGGTTTTTAAATGATTGTCCAGAGAGTCCAACTGCGAGTACAGTATTTGTGTGTGGATATTTGTTGAGGATTGCCCTTTCAAAGCCTGACAAGCAAAATATCAAAATAACTCTGCACTATACATTTCCATGTTTGAAACAGGTTATTCTATTTAGAACACATGAAGAATAACTACTCATTTATCTGGTGACTATAAACCTAATCCAAGCAGTTGGTCAACACTTCTTACGACAGCAAAATGTACTGAGTTGATAGTAGTAACAATATAGCAATGTCCTGGTTTTTGAGTTGGGTTATGACATCAGATGCAATTAAGTGAATATCACCAATGTTCCCTGGAAAAAACAAAAGCTGGGAATTTTAGATAGTATTCCATAATTTAAACCAACAATTAAAATGTATATCTTTCTTGTCACGTTCACGGCGCCAATTGATGATCAGATCTTTGCTTGTGACACAGTTGTTGGTTCACGGGTTTCTTCATGCCCACAGCCAGACTCGAATATTCTTTAGCCTTTCTTATATCATTTGCCAGCATTTAAAATTGCTAAAATAATTCCTTAGTCTATGGAAGGCAATAGTATTGAAATGGATTTGCATTACGGCAATAATAGGGTGGCACAGTGATGCAGTTGGTAGATCTGCTACCTCACAGTGCCAGAGACCCAGATTCGATCCTGACCTCATCTGCTGTCTGTGTGGAGTTTACATGATCTCCTGCATGAGTTTCTTCAGGGTGCTCCGGTTTCGTCCCACATCCCAAAGATGTACAGATTTGTAGGTTAATTAACCTCTGAAAATTATCCCTAGTGTGTAGAGAGTGGATGCAAAAGTGAAATAACATAGAACTAATGTTAAAGGGTGATTGCTTGTTGGCATGGATTGGTAGGCCGGAGCCTGTTTCCATCCTTAATCACTAAACTAAACTGTCTTTTTTGTTTGCATCTTCATCCATCATACAGAGATTAAAAATATTCTTTAAGATCAGTTTTCTCCTGGCCTACCTATAAAATTGCAAATTTGCTTGAACTGAATGCCAGGCATCCATTCAAAGTGTTTAATAATTGTTGCCACTTCAAGTTCATCCTGGCCAGTGCCTTGCACTAACCCCTTGTTCTAACCCTGGGGCTGGACTAAGCTAATGTTGCTATGCAGCTCCTCAGATCTTCAGTGGCTCTTGTGAAGAAGTGACAGTGAGGAAGTAATCCCCTGCCTACTAATCACCCAGCTGGCCTTTTCATGATCGGAGATAGTAGGAAAGAGTTAAAAATATATATATTTTTTTACTTTAAAAAAATTAAACATGTAAATAACAATGCAAAACACATTAAACAATCTAAACATGTATACACTATCTATCTATCTATCTATCTATCTATCTATCTATCTATCTATCTATCTATCTATCTATCTATCTATCTATCTATCTATCTGTCTATCTGTCTATCTGTCTGTTTATTTGTGGTTGGTATGTGTTTGTGTTGCTTTCTTCCTTCCCTAGGTTCCAGCCTGTCATTAATCATTACAATGTTGTATGCCTTTTCTTTCAATTTGTTGCCATATTTAACTTCCTCAGTTTCCTCAGGTGCATGGACAGAAAAGCTTTCGAAGGATTTGGGCCAAACGCAGGTAGGTGGGACCAGTGTAGATGGAGCACCTTGGTCAGCATAGGCTAGTGTGCCGAAGGGCCTGTTTCCATGCTGTATGACTCTATAATTCTATTACTTTACCATGAAAGCACCAATGAATCCTTTCTCATTACAAAATGACAGATCTTGAACAGCCTGGTTTCAGAGTTGGTTCCTCAATGCATTGTTCTCAGAAACCATCCCAAATATACTCCATGAACTCATATCCAAGGCCACCATCACTAATTAAATTTTCCAATCTCTTCGACAATACACATTGTGTATGAATACAGCAGTATAATTTTTAAAGGCATCCAATATTTCTTGTTTAGTACTCTGATGATATATAGGTTAAGTTTGGGGCTTCAATTATTCTTCCACCAGTGTCTTTCTACCCTTGATCTTTCTTTTCTCCCTCCCCTTCCACAAACGGATTCAATATTTAGAGCTGCTGAATCAATATCATTCCTCACCATAGAAATACATTGATCGATTGAAAGATACAACATGGAAACAGGCCCTTTTTGCCCATCGAGTCCATGCTGACCATCAATCAATTGTCCACACCTGTTCTTTGTTATCCCAAATTCGCATCCACTAGGGACAATTTATAGAAGCCTTACTTCAATTTACAACTAAACTTACAATCCTACACTTCTTTGGGATATGGGATGAAACCGGAGGATCCGGAGAAAACCCACCTGCTCACAGGGAGAACGTGCAAACTGCACATTGACAGCACCCAAGGTCAAGATTGAATCTGGGGCTTTGACGCTGTGAGGCAGCAACTCTACCAGCTGTGCCACTGGTCCCACCAACAACAATGATCTAATCCTTCATAGGTAAGGTAAAATCAGTCTCCTTTTCCTTTCTGTGAATCCTTCCAAATAACCTTACAGATTCAGTTGTCAGCCTCGGTCACTTTAAAAGCACATCATGCAATGGATATCAAACAATACCCGTTTTTTTTCTATTATGCCATAATCTTTATCTTTGAGTGAACGCTACCAGCATTCAGATAAAGAGTCTTCAATCTTGTCATCTTTCACTTCTCTGGCTCTATTTTCTGGTGCATTCTTATGTTTGTACATGCCTAATAACCAGTTATTGTCAGCACATCATTGGCCTACAGTTTTGCCAGGTGCTATTAAGCTTGCATTTAAGTGATGGAGCATCACTTAACGGGCTCATCTCTCCGCTGATGTCGCGACTATAGTTTACTTTCTATTTCATCAGGCCCATTAGCATTTCAAGCATGCCACTTTTATGCAAATATGTGCCAAAAGCGCTACCTCCGAAAAACAAACATTATTTTTTTATTTTAAAAAAAGAACCAAACAGCCACAAAATTGCAACGGTCGTTCAGATTTTCCTGAGACCATTTCCAAAATATGCCAAGGTGCTTGCCAAAAAAATATTTTAAATGACGCAGGGCTTGGAAAATGGACCCACCGTCTTTCTGGTGGGTGGGAGGCCTGTTATCCGGCGCAATGCCCCAGTGCTGTTATCGAGGTCTAGCTGCCCAGGCTTATGCGTGGAGTGTCAGGATTTTGAGCAGGGTCGCTGAGTGCTGCCAGTGACTGTGGAACATGAGCAAGCAGGATGGATGGAGAGAAAATAAATACTTGCATTGAAAATGCACCTTCACCCGTCCACATAAGCGTGCACATAAAAATTATGTAAAACGCAAGGCCCAAGCAAAAATGATTTATTGAAATGCTATTTTTAATATCATATCCGTTGAGTACACAGGGCACTTTAACACACCTCGTGACATCATGTCATGCGTTGTTCCCTCTCCGTCCTATAACACTGGGTCTTTGTGCGGCGCAATTTGTGTTGGCTGTTTAGCAGTTAAGATGCCAATAAGTGAGAGGAAATCTCAGACCGCACATGGCAATAAATCAGAACAGGTTACATTTTTGTATAAATGTGAGGATGTGGAGCTAAAAGAAGAGTCTAAATTCTATCTTTGGTGCAGCGTCTTGTGAGTTGCAACAAAGGCCGATGTTTATAAGTGAAGCATTTTTCATAAACAAGGTGTGGCCTAAAAGCGTTTTTATTAAAGAGTGTAAAGGTAGCACCTTCCAGTCTGTGTATGTTGAAGGGTATAAAGAAAGTGGAAACTTTCAAACTGCAAGGAATTTACCTCTTCGCTGCCAAAGCAATAAACAGACAACACCCAGTAGATTAACACAGATATAGAATTTATTGGTTATCGGCGTGTGAACTGGCAGCCTTGCCTGCTGTCGTGAATTTGACCAATTAATGCCTTTTTCCGTAAACTTTGTTCCCAACTGTATGTTATAACTGTACAAACCTGAATCAGGATCCCTCAGGCCCCCATGGCTATTCGCCATCCTGTTTGTTCAATGCCCTGGTTCTTAGTCCCAGTTATCTTGCTGACCAGACCACAGATGAATGGCAACCATACAGGGCAAAGTGCTGCCCATTTCAGACTTCTCGCCACCAACATCGATGGCTCACCGATCGTGCCAGCTTTATGCCCACCCACCTCTTCTGATCCCCAAGTGCTATCTCTAGCCCCTGTGGCTTACCAGAAAATAAACCACTCCCGGGGTACATTCCATTCCAAGTTATACACGTGGTTCTGATTGAAACCAAAAATATGTACGCAAAGCTAATATGCATAAGAGCTCATTAAAGCTGAACAGGACATTTTCTAAGGTCCGCAGGAATGTTACAAAGAAAATGCAATCGGGAAAACTAAACACCTTAAACTGTATATAGGAGCCATGCAGTGGATGTATAATATCACACATATCAGCAGTATTTGGCCTCACTAATGTCTTGTTCCTAGGCCAAGCTGAGGCATGGGTTTTCTGAAACAGTAGCAGTGTTAAGACCAACACAAATCACCCATGATCAAATTGAATGGCGGAGCAGGTACTGTATGGGGACATGCAAATGCTCCTGTTTTTCTTGTGGTACTGGTACTGGTGGATTATTTCGCCATGTGGAACATTGAGAAAGTTTAACTACACCTCCTCAGAGGGAATGGGTCTTTTTGAAAGGAAGCCACTATGATCAGCATGCAATGGAAACCATAACCACAGAGACATTTTGTACCCAGGTAAATTTGAGGTAAAAAAAAGTAAGTTGCCTCTCAGATGGTTAAGCAAAGAAATGCAAGTGGCTTTTTTGAGTAAAAGTGATCTGTACTTTCAAGGTATTTAATTTAGAACATGACTGGATGAGGATCAGGATATGCCACAGCTTGTTTTAGTTGTGGGCATTAAGTGAGTATGTGGTCCCAATTACAATATTAAACATTTACCGAGTACATTTTGTTTCCAATGCATTTTCATAATGTGTGGAATTGTTTCTAACCATGTGCACACATTGATATTTTGTGCCCAACTTTTACAAACTAAACAATCGTTAACTTTTAAGCTTTGTTAAATTCATTGGTGCATTTGTGCAGTTTTCCATATTCCTTCAATAATTGACGTTTTGTTATGAGAGATTGATTAAGAATAAGTTATATGATCAGAAGTTAACTAGCAATCTGTAGCTAACCATAACCTGCTATATTGGATTAATTATCTGAACTGGACAAAAGGATTTTCGGTGATGTATTTGTGAGTTTTAAAAGAGAATCGGTATATGCAAGTGTGTAAAACAAAGAGATCATGGGGGCCCCAATTAACCAAATGCTTATTAATTTGCATCATCCAAGTTTAGACTTATTTTTCACCAATAAACCATCTTTTGCCCCTTGTTCATAAATTTCACTAGATTTTTGCAATTAAATAGCGAGAAAATTATGACGGAAAAAGGGTAGTTTTGTGTGCTGGTCATTTGAGCTAATACTAGTTTTATCCATTTACGGTAGTTGTATTTGTCGTTAGCACATCAATTACCATATATTTAATGTCCCTATCGGATGTAATAAAAAATATTAAATGTAAAAAAAAGGTCCATAGATACACTGCTTATTTTTTTTAATAAGCTTTATAAATAAATACCTTTTAGTTGGACGTGTAACAAGTTTCTGTGGTTGGGTGCCTGAGGATACTGTAACAGGATTTGAAGGAAACTAAAATATTTCACTTTAAATAAATGGCACTATTAAAAGAGTGGTAGTGTATTTTTTTTTTCAGCTTATTGATTCACGATTCCAGGTCTTTCCTTTTTGAATCAGGTAACAGGATTTTATGTATCTTTTCTGTGGCAAATAAGAAGCTAATTTACTCCAGGAAACTGTTCTTGTGCATTGAACAAAATGGGACAAATCTGATATGTGCTTTCGTTGTTAATAGCGTACTGTAAAAAATCTATGCTTCCCAATCTAAGTCTTCATAGGTTTTATGGCTGAAGGACATTGCCAGGACTCGAGGGCCTGAGCTATAGGTAGTTGTTGAGCAGGCTGGGACTCTATTCCTTGGAGCGCAGGAGGATGACGGAGTGATCTTGTGGAGGTGTATAAAATTGTGAGAGTAATAGATCGGGTAGACACACAGACGATCTTACCCAGGGTAGGGGAATCAAGAACCAGAGGACATAGGTTTAAGATGAGGGTGGAAAGATTTACTGGAATTTCTGAAAGTCCAGGGTACCTGGAATTTCAGAAAGCCTTTGATAAGGTCCCACATAGGAGATTAGTGGGCAAAAATAGAGCACATGGTATTGGGGGTAGGGTACTGACATGGATAGAAAATTGGTTGGCAGACAGAAAACAGAGAGTAGGGATTAACGGGTCCCTTTCAGAATGGCAGGCAGTGACCAGTGGGGTACCGCAAGGCTCGGTGCTGGGACCACGGTTATTTACAATATACCAGGCATGGAAATCACAATCAAAACATGCAGGGGACACCATTTTTTTGGCGGCCGCGCGCGTGCGCACACACGTGAGGCTTCGGCCGTGGGCCCTGTGGACGGTAAGATCGGGAACTGACCTGGTTGGTGACCAACTCCGAACTCCAGCACAGTAGCTTCATCTGACCTGAATCGCGGGGCCTGAATCGGCCCGTCCACGGGGTCTTTCATTGGCCGGCGGGGGCTTCAACATCAGGAGCATCAATCGCCTCGATGCAGCAGTTTGATTTTAAGCCACGCCGGACGCTGAAAGGCCCCGCGAACGTGCCGATTCAGCCTTTAGAAAGCGTCGGATAAAGTATGGATTACAAAACATGGGGGGGGGGGATTGTCCCCCACCACTCAAAGCATGGAGGGGACGTGTCCCCCCCGTCCCCCTGAGGATTTCCGCCCATGCAATATACATTAATGATTTAGATGAAGGCATTAAAAGTGACATCAGCAAATTTGCAGATGAAACAAAGCTGGGTGGCAGTGTGAACTGTGAGGAGGATGCTATGAGGATGCAGGGCGACTTGGACAGGTTGGGTGAGTGGGAAGATGCATGGCAGATGCAGTTTAATGTGGCTACAACCTACGACAACCTACGACCTCCTGGCGACCCACTACCACTGCACCTATGGCATGAGAATTCTCGCTACTCCCCATGGCGGCTTCATTCTGGTCACAGCAAATTTTTCAACATGTTGAAAAATTCGCAGTGACCATAATGAGGCTGCGACTAATTCCCAGAATGCGGGAATCCTCACGACCATGAAAGTGACTACCCGGGAACCACAGTGTGAACTGTGAAGAGGATGCTATGAGGATGCAGGGCGACTTGGGCAGATTGGGTGAGTGGGCAGATGCATGGCAGATGCAGTTTTATGTGGATAAATGTGAGGTTATCCACTTTGGTGGCAAAAACAGGAAGGCAGATTATTATCTAAATGGTGTCAAGTTGGGAAAAGGGGAAGTACAATGGGATCTGGGGGTCCTTGTTCATCAGTCACTGAAAGCAAGCAGGCAGGTACAGCAGGCAGTGAAGAAAGCGAAAGGCATGTTGGCCTTCATAACAAGAGGAGTTGCGTATAGGAGCAAAGTGGTGCTTCTGCAGCAGTACAGGGCCCTAATGAGACCACATCTGGAGTATTGTGTGCAGTTTTGTCTCCAAATTTGAGGAAGGACATTCTTGCTATTGAGGGAGTGCAGCGTAGGTTCATGTGGTTAATTCCCGGGATGGCGGGACTGTCATATTTTAATGGAATGGAGCGACTGGGCTTGTATACACTGGAATTTAGAAGGATGAGAGGGAATCTTATTGTAACATATAAAATTCTTAAAGGATTGGGTAGGCTAGATGCAGGAAAAATGATCTCGATGTATGGGGGAGTCCTGAAACAGTGGTCACAGTTTAAGAATAAGGGGTAGGCCATTTAGGACTGAGATGAGGAAAAACTTTTTCACCCAGAGAGTTGTGAATCTGGAATTCTCTGCCACAGAAGGCAGTGGAGGCCAATTCACTGGATGTTTTCAAGAGAGAGTTAGATTTAGCTCTTAGGGCTAAAGGAATCAATAGATATGGGGAATAAGCAGGAACGGGGTACTGATTTTGGATGATCATCCATGATCATATTGAATGGCTGAAGGGCCGAATGGCCTACTTGTGCACCTATTTTCTATGTTTCTATAAGAGTCAGCATGTAAATAAAATAACAGCAATAGAGAATATGGATAAAAAGTCCTAGAAATTGGTGCAGCTAGTCCCAGTATTCAGCTCAGAAGGGGGTCCCAGTACTCGGAAGGGGGTGACGGGAGCGTGGGGTTCATTTTCCCACACAAGCCATTGGTGACTGGGCAGTCTGAAGCCAAGCACCAAGTTGAAAGCGGCCGAAGGTGTGCATCGTTCGGCACAGCCCCCACTCTCCCACGGCCACCCTCCGCGGGCTGCGGGTCGGGTGGAGCAGAGGTTTGGGGCAATGTTCATGCCTTCACAGTGATGTGATTGATGCCAGGGTCTGGACCAATCGCAGACAAGTCCCGCCCTCGGGCAACGTCAAGTCTGTTATTGGACTTTTCTGTTGAGCAGCAGTCGGTTCTTTGGCTTGTAGGCGACGCCGCATTTCGGGTAGGTGGCGTTTCGACAGAGCGGCCATTCTGTAAGTTTGCTTTTAGGCGACGTAGCCTTTCGGTTCGTTGGCTTTTAGGCGTCTTGCCCTTTCGGTTAGATTGCATTTAGGCGTCCCATCCTTTCGGTTAGTAGGCGTTTCGTCTTCGGACTCTTTCGATTCATTGGCGTTTCGGCCTCGTTTCTATTCAGTTCTTTGGCTTCGACTTCTTTGCTTCGGCTTCTTGTCTGTCGGCGCCACGTCCGGGTACCGCTAAATCAGTCTTTTTGACTTCCTTTGCGCATCAAATGTGCTAAATGCCTAATTGAGATTCTGCTGCATAATTGCGCCTGAGTAAATTTGTGAGATTCTGTGCATGTCTGCAAGTAATCCAATGTATTAGGAAATCTGCTTTTAACCTTGGCATCAACAATTCTGAAATGTTTTGATTATTGTTTTATTTCCCAAAAACAAATGCTAAAACCATCGTTATTAATTGATAATTGCCTCACCAGCTGTTTTCATATCCACAGTTCTTCACATGTTAGCCAAAATGAGCTAGAAATGATTTGAAAGTAGTAATGAATTCAACCCACGTTGATTGACCAGTCATTGGGAGAATTAGAGATTCCATTTCTGGAGATTACTAATTTTAAACATATCCTTCATTCACATCATCAAGAATTGTGGCTCCCTGGTTTTCCTGGCTCTGTGAATAAACCCTGGAATCTCACAGTTCCTGCATAGTTTTTCACTTTAGCTGCAAAAGTGCACTTTAGCAAGCAGCCCTTCACATGCAACTAATCCATCTTTCCAAAAATCAAAGTTCTTGATGCTTGTCATTCCTGTGCGGTCCAAAGAGTAATTGATACAGGTTAAAGAAAGTTTCAATTGATTGCAGTCTGTCATATCGATCATTGTAGAACTTTAACTCAGTTGTACGTTCCACTCAATCTTATTGCAATTTATTGTCAGTGACTTCAGCAGTGCCATTAATGTTTTAAGTACATGGATTTGATGTAAACAGAAAATGAATTGTAAATGCAGACGTGAATTTTGTTATGTTTCACTCAAAAACTTTGCAGGCCCCAATTTCAATTTGTTTAGAGTAACTTTGTTCTTCAATTGGCTTTGAGTAATGATTATTGCTGCCTAATGTAAAGTTAAACCCTGTGCACTTGTAGTTCTTAATAAGTCAAGTAGAAGAACTGAATGGCAAACATTGATCGATCTTCCAAAAACTTGCAAGAATGAATTCATACTTTGGTTTTGAATGACCTTAACACGATTCAAACCCAAGGGTGTGTTACTATCAAATTAATAAATGGCCTTCTTTATGGTCTGTGTCTCCAACTGTTATCAAATGGAGGACAGGCAAGCAGTTAGCACTTGGTCGATGATAATGCTACCACTGAATTTTCAGCCCGCTTGATGCAGGAAAGCCACTGTGTAACCTCTCTACCAATTTCTCATTTTCCACAGGTCAACAGAGTCCAAGGGTTGAGAGGAGGTCCGAGATCAAGATGCTGGGGATTTTTCTCAAGAGGTTGGTTGGGGGTTGAGGGTGGATCATCTCCCTTTGTTGTAAGATTAGGATAAGGCAGGACTTCAACAGGCAAGGATTGTTGACATGGAGAAATTTTACTTCCTGTCAGTATTACCCACAAATATAAAAAGTTCAGTAAATGACAGGAAATTGTAACAGGGCAATGAAACAATTCTTGAAAGGCATTTCTAACATTATCTCTGCATCAACTTCAGCAATTCTGTAAAAGATCAGTTTAACATAAGAATGTTAACACAATGGATTTGAAATCGGAAGGAGCCTTCTTAGTAAAACAATACTGGATTACACAAAAAAGGACAGAAAGTTCTGGAGTAACCAGTGGGTCAGGCAGCATCACTGGGGAACATGGATATGTGACATTTGCATTCTTGGGCATGGTTCGCACAGTCCAGATGAATTCCAGATCCAAGGCTTTCAAGAAAGGTGACACTGCATTGAATAAGAAAGTCTAGTATGTTCTCTACATGGTTATGGGATGCCAAGAGAATTCCAAAACAAACTAGAGGCTCCATTCAAACAATTGGATGCCATGTGATTGCTGCAGGATCTGAACACCACTCCTTGAAATCCAGGACAATCTCTGTCAAGAACAATGTAATAAAAAGGCAGCAGTCAGATCTGCTTTCACCGGGGTTAAATCTCGGAAAGCTGGCTTGGATAGAGACCCTGGACAGGTTCTGAAATTGTGTGCCGATCAAGTGGCCACATCTTCTACCTCTTCCCTCACAGGCCAATGTCCCCAACTGCTTCAAGGAAACTTCCATCATTCCAATCCCCAGGAAAAATAAAGTGATCTGCCTGAATGACTACCAGCCAATAGCTCCAACAGTGGCCATAATGAAGTGCTTTAAAAGACTCTTAATGGCCTATACCTGTGTCAGTCTTCTAATCTAGACCCAATTCAATTTATATATATGAAAGACAGTTTTAGTTTAGTTTAATATTTTAGTTTAATTTTAGTTTAGAGATACAACATAGATGTAGACCCTTCGGCCCAATGAGTACACATAGACAATCGATTATCTGTTTACATTAGTGCTATGTTATCCCACTTTCTCATCCACTCCCGACATCCTAGGGGAAATTTGCAGAAGCCAATTAACCTACACACCTACAATTACGTCTACAGAGGACACCTCATTTCTTGAGCTACATTTAAACCTGGATCATCTAAACATTACAACCACCTATGTCAGGAGGCTTTTCAATAAACCAATGACCCAGAGGAAATGTTATGACCAATACTAACCAACTGAAAGCCGGAAATCTCCAGGACCTGACAATGTTTCCCCCTCTATTCTTAAGTAGTCCCTGCAAACATGTACTGTCCCTGCCTGCTTCAAAGTCTCCACTATTGTCCCTGTAAAAAGGCAAGGATTACTTGTCTTAATGACTACAGGCCTGTCGCACTGACCTCTGTAGTCATGAAGACACTCGAAAGGCTTGTGCTGGCCAAGCTGAAAAATATCACAACCCCCCTGCTGGATCCTACGCAGTTTGCATATCGGGCCAATAGATCTGTGGATGATGCAGTCAACCTGGGCCTGCACTTCATCCTACAGCACCTAGACCACCAGGGGACCTATGCGAGGATCTTGTTTGTTGATTTTAGCTCTGCATTTAACACCATTGTGCCAGAGCTACTACACTCCAAACTTTCCGAGTTTACTGTGCCTGGACCTCTCTGTCGGTGGATCATCAGCTTCCTGACAGACAGGAATCAGCATGTGAGGCTGGGAAAGCACATCTCTGACCCGCACACACTCAGCATAGGAGCACCGCAAGGCTGCGTACTCTCTCCTCTCCTCTACTCTCTGTACACCAACGACTGCACCTCCACAGACACCTCTGTCAAGCTTCTCAAGTTTGCGGACGACTCAACCCTGATTGGACTGATCCACGATGGGGAGGAATCTGCCTACAGACAAGAAGTGCCACAGCTGGCATCCTGGTGCCATCGCAACAACCTGGAGTCCAATGCTCTTAAGACAGTGGAATTGATTGTAGACTTTAGAAGAGCTCCCTCTCCCCTCACCCCACTCACCATCAACAACACCACAGTCACATCTGTGGAGTCTTTTAAGTTCCTTGGAACCATCATCTCCAAGGAGGGGGGCTACCATCAACTCCACAGTCAAAAAGGCACAACAGAGGATGTACTTCCTATGGCAGCTGAGGAAGCACAATCTGCCACAGGCAATGATGGTCCAATTCTACATGGCCATCGTAGAGTCTGTTCTCACCTTCTCCATCATGGTCTGGTTTGGCTCAGCCACCAAGCACGACACCTGGAGGCTGCAGCGAATCATCCGATCAGCAGAGAAGGTTATTGGCTGCAACCTTCTCTCCATTGATGAACTGTACACGGCAAGAGCCAAGAAGCGAGCGGGCAAGATCATCTGTGACACCGCTCACCCTGGCCACAAACTGTTTGAATCACTTCCCTCTGGAAGGTGACTCCGGACTGTCAAAGCTGCCACAGCCAGACATAAAAACAGTTTTTATCCACGAGTAGTTGCTCTACTCAACAGCCAAAAATCTGTAGCCTCCCTTTGATCTGGTATTTTGTTGGTTCACAGCTTGATCAATGGTGTTTTATCATTAATGTTTTATTATTATTAATGTTTAGTGTTTTCTGAGTCATTCGTAACTGTCACTGTATGTCATCTTGTTACTTGTGGGCGGAGCACCAAGGCAAATTCCTTGTATGTGAATACTTGGCCAATAACGTACTTACTTACTTACTTACTTAAAGCTAGAGGAAGGAGTTATACGAGAATTTTGCCCAAACAGTCTGTGACCCATAACGCTGTGGCCATAGCGCTATGTTTAAAGCCCATAGCGCTGCAGCCGGTAGCACTATGTTTAGAACCCATAGCGCTGCAGCTGATAGCTCTTTGTTTAAATTCCCACGCACTAAGCCGACAGTGCTCTGTTTAAACCTTTGCGTGACAAACCGGCAGCGCTGTGTGTATTGATTTGTGCGCCAAGTCTGTAGCGCTGTGTATTGCTTTACATGCCAGTCTGAGGCTGATAGCACTTTGTTCCCAAAGGGGGGGGGGGGCATGCTTGGATGCAGACCCCTGCCATTGGTTATAGTTTGAATATGGGAGCAGCGCTATTGGCCAGGACTGATTTCTTACCTGTATAAAGGCAAACGGCAGTAAGCCATAAGTTAGTTTATGTATGAGAGGGGTTCACTGACGGGCTGAGTCGCGATCAGCACTGCGGACGGAAGCAGAGAGAGAGAGAGGTATGCTGCTGTAAAACTGGACCCCGCGCATACCAAGACAATTATTGTTTTTGTTCTCTCTTGCCAATAAAACTGATTTGTAACTAAACAGACGAGTGAGCCTTTTTCTGTTCTACTAGTCAGATCCTTGAACCTATTCCCTTGAAACAGAAGGTCAGGAATTCCAGAAGCCAACTGCAGATGGAGCCCCCTAGGCCAATGTTCCAGACCTCAGGAATGAGCTTATTCTGTGTTATGGTGTTGAGAGCAGAGCTGTAGTCAAGGAAGAGTCAACACATAAGGCTGCAGATACTAGAATCTTGAGCGAAAAACAAAGTGCTGCAGGAATTCAGTGGGCCAGGCAATATCTGTGGAAAGAAATGGACAAATTACATTTTGGAACTATTTATCAGACTGTCCTGTTGAATTTCTCCAGCTGAGTTTCTCTCAGTTTGTTTATTGCTTAATTTGATTCTTTTGTGTTTTCTTGTGTTTTCTTGTTCTTGTGTTTAGGGTGGCACTGTAGCACAATGACAGAGTTGCTGCCTTACAGTGCCAGAAACCCAGGTTCGACCCTGATTACGGGTACTTGCTGTTCGGAGTTTGTACGTTCTCCCTGTACCCATGTGGATTCTCTCCAGGTGCTCCAGTTTCCTCCCACACTCCAAAGACGTACAGCTTTGTAGGTGAATTGGCTTCTGTAAATTGTCCCTAATGTGTAGGATAGAACCAGTGCACAGAGTGATCACTGGTTGACGCGGACTTGGTGGTTTGAAGAGCCTGTTTCCACGCTGGATCTCTAAACTAAACTAAACTAATACGGAATGGAAGAGGGAACCAGAGGCATATTGCCTGCAGCAGGGAAAGCATTTTACATTGCTTTGCTATTCCTCTCACCACTTTCAGACACCTCTAAAGGCCTGTCCCATGATGCGAGTTCACCCAAGATCTCTCCCGAGTTTTAAAAAAATCAAACTCGTGGTAAGTACGTAGAATCTACGTAGCGGGTACGTTGGACTCTTGGATGTCTCATAGCAGCTCGTAATGCTAACGGCAGGTACTCGGGAAACTCGTGAAGTTTTTTCAACAGTGTGAAAAATTTCCAAGAGTAAAAAAATACTCGTGATGAGGTACCACGAGTTTTTTTTTAAAAACTTGTGAGAGCTCTTGGGTGAACTCGCATCGTGGGACAGGCCCTTAAGTCTCTTTGAACGGGGCTCTTTTATTTATTTTTCCCAGTCAGTCTCAAGACACCAGCCCTCATTCTGTACATCCCAACATCTCTCCGACGAGCCCTATGCAAGTGTGAGGTTGTCATTTTCTCTGATATCTTCTATCTTATTGGATACCCTATGTCATGGCCTTTGATCCTATATCTGACCACCAAAGATCTGCTTGAGCATTATCAGACCCCATTGATTTTATCTATTTACAGGCATTTGCTACGTTGTGTGGTTCTTATTTTCAATTGAAATTCTTTTAAGAGATGCTCATATTCTTCACAACATTCCCGATGTAACGCAATTCATTGGTAACTTAGATGACTTTGATTCCAGCTTTCATTTCTTGCTATTGAAGGATGTGAAACATTTTTTGGAAAGGACCTCCTCCCCATACGAAAAAGAAACAACTCACGTTTGGCAAGATCTCAATATTAGTAACAAAAGATAAGTGGGTAAAAAGTTGTCGTGCACTCTAGTGTAAAGTGGTTGTAGCTTTCTACTCACTGCAGAGCCCGAGGAGAAATCTGCACACTTTCTTTATCCTGTTATCACTCCAAGATGTGATGGCATATTCTTCACAAATGTGATAACAAAAAAGTTTTATCTTGTTTTTTTCTGTGTTTACAGATGATAATAAATCTAATCTGAATAGGTTTCAAAGGGGGTAAAGAGCTTTGATAATGGTATAGTGGCTATAGGTTGTTTCTTCATATGATATGGTTGCCTGCCGTGAACAGCATGGTGAACTCAATCTTCTGTGTAATCTGTAAAAGGATTTATAAGGAATGGATAGCAAAGGAAGTCAGCCTTAACACCCCCTATTACGTTGCTCCTGAACTGAAGCATCAGGCAGGCAGATCTGAGATGTTGTTTGTAGGAGTGGTTACATACCATTGGTAATCACTGTCAAAGCTTTAGCCTCAAGTGGTCTGTAGGACTCACCGGGTAATGCATTTGGGATTAAAACTGAAGGGACTTGATCAGTAGTACCATGCCAGTAAATGATACGAGGATTTATAAGGATGACAGGGTTATTGAGGGATTGAGTAGCCTTGTCAGATTGCCCAGATAACAAGGAATCCAACAGGCTGGGAGATACCCACGCAGTTTGTTACCAGTCAGAGTACAGCTTGTTATTAAACCCTAGAAAGAACTGTTCCCTGCAGGCCCCACACCCCATCCCTGTACCTTCAGTCAAACTGATTGAACTTCAGGTTGGTGGTTTGAAAGCTGGGTGGTCGCACTGAGATCTGCACTGTCAAATTTCTGGAGTAAGAGCGCAAATGACCCGTTGAAGACCGGTGGGAAGGCTCACTGAAATAGTGACATGAAGACAAATATGAAGACTCTAAATCATTCCCTATGGGCACGGCCACAATTGCAATCTAGTTCATGTGCATTTGCAATTTGCTTGTGTTTGTAACTTATAATTGGATAACCAATTCCCAATGCTGATTCCAAACTTAATTTTAAAGCAGTAACATAGCTGTGTAATCACTTGAAGGTTCCACCGTGCATTCGTAACTCATCTTTGCGACTGGCCTTAAATGATAAGAACACCAGTTCTCATCTGTGGTTGACTCCATGTTTAATTGGTTCCAGAAGCAGGTTAATTAACTCGTCTACAATAGGAGGGCTGCCTGTTATCACTGGAGCCCCTGACATCAATAGCCAAGTAAATGTATCAGCTCTGACACATATGTCATGTGCTTTCTTTTAGAAAGTCTCTAATACATTGGCTGTGTATAGTAGGAGTAATGTTCAATGCTATGGGTGCAACAGCAGTTTGCTAAATTGGTCAAATGAGCCAAGTGGAGGATCGCAGCTGAAAATAACTGATTCACCATTGTAATGTAGCATCAATTATAGTCACACAGTCTGATCTAGATTTGTCAAGATCCCATACAAAATTCATTACCAGCAATATAAATCTAGTGTATCAATTGAAAGGCATCTGGATTGCATTACGCATGGGTGGTTGTTGCAAATTGGAGTACTAAACTTAATTTACTTCTGTTGGCGAATGAGATCTCAATCACTGAAGCTGTGATTGTAAGAGGAGACCATACTCATCTAGTAGGAGAACCGAATCCCTGAGGGATGCAGCATTTGGGACTAAAGTTTGCAAAAGCAACCACTGCATAACCTCTTTGTGTTTAACAGATTATCGGAGGCAGCATAATGTACTTGATACTTTACTCCGCCCATATTTGAACTAACCTTTGTTGTGAGTATACGTGAGGCTCTTTAACACTTTACTGACATTCTGCCACTGTGGATCAGGCCAGGGGAAAGGCAGTGAATTAATGACTAATGCATTATATTTTTTTATGTAAGTAACGAGTTCCCTTAATAATGCATGACAACAGTGTGGAACACTTTTGGTCAAGAGACAGTCTTGCAGTAGGCTGATTATTCAGATGTACATGTTGTTTAAAAGTAGAGAAAAAATTAGTTTGGAATGTAATGAGTAGAGATTAGCTTCATTAATGAATGGAGTATTATACCTACACCAGGAAGTTATAAGGCAAGCCCGATTCTTGGAACAGCCAGCAGCACTTGATTCCCGTTCAGCAAGTGACCCAAAGCAAACATGAGGTGCCAGATGACCAGTGAGACACTGAGTACAACATGTATCTTTGACTCAAATAGCTGGAGTAACACAGCAGGGCAGGCAGCATCTCTGGAGAGAAGGCATGGGTAACATTTTGGGTCGAGACCCTTCTTCAGACTAGTCAGGGGAAAGGGAAACTGGAGATATAGACGATGATGTAGAGGGATATAGAACAATGAATGAAATATAAGCAAAAAAGTAACGATGATAAAGGAAACAGGCCATTGTTAGCTGTTTGTTGGGTGAAAACGAGAAGCTGGTGCAACCTGGGCGGGGGAGGGGTGGAGAGAGAGGGAATGCCTGGGTATCTTGAAGTTTGAGAAATCAATATTCATATCACTGGGTTGTAAGCTGCCCAAGTGAAATATGAGATGCTGTTCCTCGAATTTGCGTTTAGCCCTACTCTGACTTTTTGTTTCTATCTTCGGTTTAAACCCGTATCTGCAGTTCCTTCCTACACAAGTATCTTTGACATCGTCTGTGTAAAATTCCTGGAAATAGTAAAGGGATAACTGTTTTGTTGGGCATTCATCACTGAGGGAGGCAGATGCTGCGTGCAAGATAGCAAGACATCTTTGAGTGAAACAGGAAATGTTTTACAAAAGAAAATCACAAAAAAAATCTCAGTGGGTCAGGCTTAGATTTGTCTATTTTAGTTTAGAGATACAGCATGGAAACAGGCCCTTCGGCCCACCGAGTCAATGCCCATCATCAATCACTCGTTCACACTAATTTTATGTTATCTCACTTTCATATCTATTCCCTACACATTAGGGGCAATTTTTAGAGGCCAACAAACCCGCAAGTCTTTGGGATGTGTAAGGAAACAGGAGCTGCCAGTGGAAACCCACATGGTCACAGGGAGAACGTGCAAACGCCGCACAGACAGCACCTGAGGTTGGGATCAAATCTGGTTCTCTGGCGCTGTGAGGCAGTGGCTCTACCAGCTGAGCCACTGTGCAGCCCCTTTTTAGGGGAATCTTTTTAAATGGTAGGACATTTTTCATATGGAACCTTGAAAAATGTTCCCTATGTTTTCCACATTCTCTGAGAGTTTATGAGTATATTATGGGTGCTTTTTGAAGATTGTACATATTTGGTCAAAAACAAGATGATGTGTGGGAGTGCATTGGAAGCACACTTGTTAATTGTTGGTGAGCTAAAACAACAGGGTATTCCAGCTCACTTTAACAACTTGGTTCAAGGTCTGAGAAATGCCACTGTTGGATTATTCCCATTAAGTATGGCATTGTAAGCAAATCCCTGATGTAGTGTTTAGCATTACCACAAGTATTGAGTAATAAGTAACTAACGTATGTACAGTTCAAATTTGTCTGATGATTATCTCACTATTTTATATATCTATGATTAATCCCACATAATTGGGAAATGTCATTCCACAATCCCACTGTAATAGCATGTAAAAATAACAGAATTAAGCAACGTTCTTTTTGAGTAATACAAATGACAGTCAGTGGGTATTTGGCACTGAGAACACATAGCACATCTAACGGTACAGATAAATGAGAGCAGTTGTAGCCTCCTCTACGTCAGTGACAACAAACAAATAAGGGGCCATTCTGCCGAGACCTGTGATCTGTCCATTGTGGCCATTTGGATCTACTGGTTGCCAGCCATTTTAATTCCCTTTGCCTTTGCCACACCAACTTGTCCCTGGTCTTCTGCAATGCCAAAGTAAGGCCAAATGCAAACTTAAGAAACAGCATTTACAATTTGGGGCGGCACAATGGCGTAGCTGGTAGTGACGCTGCCTCAGCGCCACGGACCCTGGTTTGATCCTGAACTTGGGTGCTGTCTGTGTGGAGTTTGCATGTTCTCCCTGTGATCATGTGGGTTTCCTCCAGGTGCTCTGGTTTCTTCCTTCATTCCCAAAGAATGCAGGTTTGTAGGTTAATTGTCCTCTCTAAAATTGCCCCTAGTATGTAGGTAGTGGATGAGAAAGTGAGATAACATAAAACTAGTGTGAATGGCTGATTGATGATCAGCATGGACTCGGTGGGCCGAAGGGCCCGTTTCCATACTGTATCTCTACACTAAACTAGATTAATTAAATTAAATTAAATTAAAACAAATCTATGACTTTGAAATACATTTCTGTGAAATGCTTAAAAATCTGAAGATCTGGAAGACTATTCTTATTGACTTTATGACCAGAGAATAAACTTTTAGGTAATTTGATGAAAATCAAACAAATTGAGATGCTGGATTAGAGTCTTACAGTGTGGAAACAGGCCCTTTGGCCCAACCTGCCCACACCAGCCAACATGTCCCATCAACACTAGTCCCATTTTTTCCTGCATTCAGCCCATACCTGTCATATCCATGTACCTGTCTAAATGTTTGCCATAGTACCTGCCTCAATTACCTCCTCAGGCAGCTACCATACACCCACCACCCTTTGTGTGAAAAAACCCTCAGGCTCCTATTTAATCTTTCCTCCCTCACCTTAAACCTATGTCGTTTAGTTCTCAATTCCCCTACTCTGTGTGTCCAGCCAGTCTATTCCTCTCATGATTTTGTACACAATTGTTCATATTCATTGCTTCATATGTTTCAAAATATGCAGGTCTATAAAGATGTTAATTAAAATAGGGGCTTCGGTTTATTCCTTTATCAAGTGCACAATTCTGTTTGTTCTTAGAACATAGAACATAGAATATAGAACATAGAACATAGAACAGTACAGGAACGGGCCCTTCTGCCCATAATGTTTGTGCTGAACACAATGCCAAGTTAAACTGATCTCATCTGTCTTTACATGATCCATATCCTTCTATTCCCTGCACTTCCATGTGCCTATCTAAAGGTTCTGAAACATTACTATTGTATCTGCCTCCACCACCAACCCTGGCAATGAGTTCCAGCCCCCCCCCCCCCGTGTACTCTATTCATCTCCATTAAACTTTCCCCCGTCTCTCCTTGTAGCGATGCCCTCTAGTGTTTGACATTGTCACCCTGGGAGAAAAGATTCTGACAGTCCACGCTATCTATGCCTCTCATAATATTATATACTTCTATCACATCCCCCTTCAACTGCTGACATTTTTGAGAAATAGATCTTCGTGGACTCTAGTCTGGTCAGGTATTTATGTTCCTGTAATCCCTGGGAATATTAGTTGGAGTAGTCTTAATCTAGGAAGGAAATAAGTAAAACCAAGTCACTGCCTGAGAATCACCTACAATGCAAATTATGTAGAGAATGAGGAACAGACAGAATCTTAATTAACGGATCAGGGTCTATGATGCAAATTGTTATCCCTGCTCCTAACTTTACATGTTTTAATTTAATTTAGTTGATTATTATCACGCATACCGAGATACAGTGAAAAGCATTTTTGATATGTGCTATTCCGTCAGCAGAAGTCAATACTTGAATACAATCAAGCCGTCCATAGTGTTCAGATACAGGATAGAGGGTTTAATGCTTTGTGCAGGATTAAATTCAGTAAAGCTCAATTAAAGATTGTCCAAAGGTCTTTAATGAGGTAGATGTTTGGTCAGGACCATTCTCTAGTTTTAGACTTTAGAGATACAGCGTGGAAACTAGACTTTTGGCCCACCAAGTCCACGATGACCAGCGATCACCCCTTACACTATCTTATATACAACAGGACAATTGTTTATAACTTACTGAAACCAATGAACCTATAAACCTGCCCATCTTTGGAGTGTGGGAGGAAACCAGAGTACCTGGTGAAAACCCACACGGTCACAGGGAGAATGTACAAACTCCAAATAGAAAGCATCCGTAGTCAGTATCGAACACGAGTCTCTGGCGCTGTAAGGCAGCAACACTACTGCTGCGCCACTGTGCCGCTCTGAGTAGTTGGTGATAGGATGGTTTATTTGCCTGATAAGATCAGTCTGAAGAAAGGTCCCAACCCGAATCATCACCCATTCCTTCTCTCCAGCGATGCTGCCTGCCCCGTTGAGTTACTCCAGCATTTTGTGTCTAACAGCTGGGAAGAATGTTCCTATGTTTTCTATGAACCTATATTTTGGTGCTGCACCAATTATGCTTTTTATTCCATTGTCTGGTCAGTCAAGAAAAGATCATTGTTTCCCACGCTGAGTCAACATATTTGCGGTAACAGAATTGTACGTTGGCAGTTTGCACTGTAGTGTCTGCTGAGCAGTTTAAATGGAATTGAATATATTCCTCAGATAGACACTATCTTGGTTAATGTGTAATACTCGCGGCAAATGAGATTGGATGGCAGATACAATATATCATGGTTCTGTAAATTCCTGCATTGTGACACACAGAGCTAGCTAGCTTGGTGACGAGTTTCATGCTATCTTGGCTGTAGATCAGCACAACAGCTTCATTTAATTCTTGAAGTGCTCGCTCTACAAATCCCCCCAACTCCACCCTGACAGGAGATAATGATCAAAACCATCGCAACTTTGTTCTGTAAAAAGTTTTCAAAATGCAAGACTAGAAATATGTGCAGTTGCTGTTTATAGTAACTTGGACATGGTAACTATTTTAATAAATATACCAATTACCAAAGTTTTAAATCTTAGGATCACTACACATGATTGCAGCATTTCTTTACAGGTAACTATTTATAAAAATGCGTAAGGCTCCGTTATTTATCTTTACATGAGGAGTAGATTAACCTTATTGTTAAGACAATGAATATGAATGAATAATGAGACACAAGCTGCAATTTTTATATACAACATATGGTGGACTTGATGTGCCAAATCACTCCCTAGAGGTGTGTGGTGTGATCATGCATGTTGTGTGTAAAATGGTACATTTACACTGTGCATTTCACAACACTATGCATAATTTCAACTCGCATGTGCACTGAGGGAATCAAATTGACCCCAACTACCAAACGCAAAAGGAAAAATTCAAGATTAATGCAAGGTGTCAACAGTCTCTTCCCAGCTGCCATCAGGCAACTGAACCATCCTATCAACAAATAGAGTGCGGCCCTGAGGTACCATCTACCTCATTGGAGACATTTGGACTATCTTTAATCAGACTTTAGTGGACTTTGTCTAGCACTATTCATTATTCCCTTAATTCTACATCTGTACACTGGCTCAATTATAATCAAGTGAAGTATTTTTGCTGACTGGATAGCACACAACAAAAAGCTTTTCAATGTAAGAATGGATTGACTAGGCTTATATTCACTGGAATTTAGAAGGATGAGAGGGAATCTTAAAGAAACATATAAAACATATTAAGGGATTGGACAGGCTAGATGCAGGAAAAATGTTTCCGATGTTGGGGAGTCCAGAACCAGGGCTCACAGTTTAAGAATAATGGGTAGGCCGTTTAGGATTGAGATGAGGAAAAAACATTTTACCCAGAGAGTTGTGACTGTGGAATTCTATGCCACAGAAGGCAGTGGAGGCCAATTCACTGGATGTATTCAAGAGAGAGTTGAATATAGCTCTTCGGGCTAATGGAATCAAGCGATATGGGGAGAAAGCAGGAACGGGGTACTGATTCTGGATGATCAGCCATGATCATATTGAATGGTGGTGCTGGCTCAAAGGGCAGAATGGCCTACTCCTGCAGCTGTTTTCTATGTTTCTATGTACCTCAGTACATGTTTCAATAAACTAAACTAAACTAATTTATCCGTGGAGTCTCATTCTTGGAGAGAAGCTCTTTAAGGGCAATTTCCAATGGAATTTGTAAGTTCAAGTGATGAAATTAAATGGACTGCAATAAATAGGAGTGCTAGAACAGAGGGGTGAGTGGACACCTCTTGGACAGACAATTGGGTTTTGCACTAGCAGAGAGGACACGTGAGAGCATCAAAGAATCCAGGTCTTTCCATTGAGAGAGAAGAAGGGATTACTTCAAAGAGGGAGACTGTCAGCCATCATTGAATATTCCAGAAGATAGACACAGAATGCTGCAGTAACTCAGCGGGACAGGCAGCATCTCTGGAGAGAAGGAATGGGTAACGTTTTGGGTCGAGACACAGATAGAGAAAATAAAGAGATAGACAGCTTTTTGTGTCTATCTTTGGTTTAAATCAGCATCTGCAGTTCCTTCCTAGACATTGAATATTCCAGTATTGGCTTCACTGGTAGCCTTCCCAGAAATTGACCCTGTCATTGTCTTCCAGTAGTTCAATATCATCCTGGTCAGATTTGTTCGAGATGCAATCCATTATTTCAATCCAAACTCACATATGTGACAAGTGCTGTGCTGTGCAGCCCATATTCTCCAACCACACGGAGACCCTTGCAATCAATGTTTACCAGAATTCTGCCTGGATTAGAGGGTATTAGTTGCAAGGAGAGATTGGACAAACTTGGATTGTTTTTTCTTGATCACTGGAGGTAGAAGGGAGACCAGATAGAAGAATATAAAATTATGAGAAGCATAAATAGAGTAGATAATCAGAACCTTTTTGCTCAGGGTGGAAATGTCAAAGACAAGAGGGCATAGCTTTAGGGTAAGAGGGCAAATTTGTTTACACAGAGGGTGCTGGGTGCCCGGTGCAATCAGATATATTAGTGGCATTCAAGAGGTTTTTACATAGGAGCATTTGGATATGTAGGATATAGATGGATATGGATCATGTGTGGGCAGAAGAGGCGAGTTAGGTTTAGCTTAGCATCTTGTTTACCACAGACATTGTGGGCCAAAGGTCCTGTTGCTGAGGTGTACTGTTATATATTCCACCTTCCAATGTTCCATTGCATGCACAGAATTTCTGCTGCATCTTGCTTCAAATTATTAACAGTTTATAAAATACATGCACTACTTCCATAGTTTCTATGCCATCAAATTTGAAACCATGCATTCTACCCAGTTTACTCTCATGTCAGTCCATCGGGAGTCTTCCCATGGCAGACTCCCAGATCACAAGGAATTCCAAACATTCTTCACTGAACAAAAGTTCATATTGTTCAACTGCTATTCAGGTTTAACTTTTGCATTCGTTCCCCAGTTACCAGTGGGCAATATCTGAGCAGCTGATTTTGTCTGTAGTGTGAGGGAGTGATTTGAGGTGGGATGTGTGACATAATGTGTTGTCTTTATTATTAACTTTACCCATCAATTTAACATTGTGAGCTACCAGCTTAATTGAAAGGAAACGGTGTCAATCCAGGCCTTCAATTATGCTAAGGATGCCTTGAAATTGGTGTAAGCTGAATGCAGATAATGTCTGTTGTGGGTTAATTCGTGGTGACTAGCTCAACCACAAATGATGCAAATTTATGCTCTTTGTCAGCATGCAAGCTTGGATTTTCCAAGTCCTCAATCACTGTAACCAAAACCGTAAGTTCCCACTATGACTCAAAATTGCTATTTCCCCTTTGACTCAGAATCTAATATCACATGCAATCATCTTCCACATGACGTGAATTTTTAAGTGCAGCTCTAGGATCATTCAGTTAATGACTTATGCTAGACTATGTTTTTCAAAATAAATGGCAATTCCTCAAAAGAATTATTACTTTCAGGGGAAATGAATTGCGTGCAGACAGAAGGGATGGGCCATCTAGGGAAAAACAACCAATTCATGTTCGCACCCTTGAGCAATATTCCACGCTTCCAATTGGAAAGGGCATCTGATGTCAATAGAAGGGGAAATGTAATGGTCAATCAATGTTTGTTTTAAAGCATAAACATGTTAAAATTATAATTTGCCATGTCTAGGCTCAGCTCTGAAGAATATATCTGGGATTGCCTTTATGAATTAATGGAGTGAAAATTCATCATAAGTTGCATGATGACTATTCAACATCAGAGATCCACACCACCCTGGCCAAGCACTCATTTCACCCCTGCCATCAGGAAGAAGGTACAGGAGCCTGAAGACTGTAACATCCAGGTTCAGATCGGGTCATTGACTTGGCCACTCAAGAATTGACCATTTCTTAGCTTTGAAAAACTCCTTTGTTGCTTTAGAGGTATGTTTGGGATCATTGTCTTGCTGTAGAATGAACCGCAGGCCAATGAGTTTTGAGGCATTTGGTTGAACTTGAGCAGATAGGATGTGTTTATGCACTTCAGAATTAATTATGCTACCACCATCAGCAGTTGTATATCAATGAAGATAAGTGAGCCAGTACCTTCAGCAGCCATACATACCCAGGCCATAACACCCCCACCACTGTGTTTCACAGATGAGGTGGTATGCTTTGGATCTTGGGCAGTTCCTTCTCTCCTCCATTCTTTGCTCTTGCCATCACTCTGATATAAGTTAATCTTCGTCTCATCTGTCCACGAGATCTTTTTCCAGAACTGTTGTTGCACTATTAAGTAACACGGCCATCCTATTTTTGGGGCTAACCAGTGGTTTGCATCTTGCAGTGTAGCCTTTGTATTTCTGTTCATGAAGTCTTCAGTGCACAGTGGTCATTAACAAATCCACACCTGACTCCTGAAGAGTGTTTCTGATCTGTCAGACAGTGTTTGTTTTTTTTCCTTTATTATAGAGAGAATTCTTCTGTTATCAGCTGTGGAGGTCTTCCTTGGCCTGCCAGTCCCTGTGCGATTAGTAAGCTCACCGGTGCTCTCTTTCTTCTTAATGATGTTCCAAAAAGTCTCTAACATTTTATTCTTTTTTCTCAGTCTCATAATGGCTTCTTTGACTTTCATTGGCACAACTTTTGTCCTCATGTTGATAAACAGCAGTAAGTTTCCAAAGGTGATGGAAAGACTAGAGGAAAGACTAGGTGCTGAGAGCTCTCTTATACCTGCATTAAGGAGGCATTTAAACACACCTGAGCAATTACAAGCCTGTGAAGGCATGTGTCCCAAACATTATGGTGCCCTGAAATGGGGGGACTATATATAAACACTGCTGTAATTTCTACATGGTGAAACCAAATTGTATAAAAATGACCTTTGTTAAAATCTGACAATGTGCACTTGAACCACGTGATTTTTTTCTATTACAAATGTCAAATTGTGGAGTACAGAGGCAAATAAATAAATGATGGGTCTTTGTCCCAAACATTATGGAGGGCACTGTATATGTACACACACTGAACTTTTTTTTCTTGTTCATTATATTCTTTACAGTGAACTATGTTTGCATATTTTCTTTGTGCAGCTGCAAGTATTAATGTCATTGTTCTATCTGGGAAATAATGACAATAAAACACTCTTGACTTGACTCTTGATGTACTAAATGCATTATGGAGTAAAGCATGTATATTGTTTCCGGGAATCATTTCTATTAAAGCCAGGCCAGGCAGAAGAATTGAAGTGTGGTGGCTTTCAAAGGGACATACATTAAAATATGGGAATGGACATAGGCAAACACACTCATAAATTAATCTTAAATATACGTAAGATTATCATTGTTACTGCCTTTGAGATACTAAAAAATAAATCACAGAAGCAACAAAACAGCATTGAGCTGTAGTTGCTCTTCCCTTTTGGCTGCTCTTCAGTTAATCCTTTTCACAAATACATTTATGGCCATGTATTGATATAACATAAAAATAAAAACAACATATCCACCCATTTAGAGCAGATCGCATTCATTAAGATGTTAAATTAAGGTTTGCTTTATATCCATTTTGAATATGTAATACAGAAAATGAGAAAAAATATATTAAAATATTTTAATAAGTGAATGTGTTTTATGTAAAGGAATTGAATACTCATTCTGAGATTCATAGTTCATTTTTAAACAAGTGAGTCGTTTAGCTTGTGATCCTGAAATTGTATTTTAAAATTGTTTTTGTTTAGTGCCAATTGTGAGGATACTGAAGTAGATAATATTCACTAAAATAATCTCACAGAAGAAGCCACAGACTGTGGTTTGTTCACTGATGTGGTTAGATTGAGGGGAAGTGCACGTTTTACTAAATCTCAGTATGTCTGTATTTTTTTCTTCCTTTTTAACTGTTGTCATATTAAAATTATTGTATTAGCAAAAGCTCCAAATATAAACCTTGGTAAAAGAAAAACAAGATACAGTCTAACCCGTGAGAAGATAAAGTGATTGAAAATGGAAGACAACTCCATTAAAGTGATGTGCAATGAGGTAACAGGAGACAAACGATCATGTGTGTGTGTATATTTGTTTCATTAGTTTATTTTAATGAGCTTTTCTCTTTAATCTCTCTTCTCTTTAATCTGCTGTTCTATTTATTTTCCTTCTCCTGGACTCCATTTTTTCCTTCTTTCGTTTGTCACTTATCACTGTACAAATTTATCTTTCCAGAGGAGCTTCAGTTGAACAGTATGGATCGAAGCTGCTTCTCAGATCAGCCTCAGCAACCTATTCTAATCTCTCTCTCTGATATCTATTTTCCTTCAGTGCACACCTGTAAAGTTCCTAGGCCTTTGTTGTGCTTCATTAAAGGTGCAATTTGTTGTTTCAGCATGGCTCTTAATGAACAAGTTCCCTTTTAATTGTTTGTCCATTACACACCATTTTACTTTTATTTTTTTCTCTTTCTTTCCACAGTTGATGTTTTATTTTTGTTGAACTGTTTATGTTGTGCTGCTTGCTTTCCCATATTCATTGATTTATCTACTTAACTCTAGTTTCTATCCCCATTCTTCCTTTCATTGCTTTCCTATCATGGTCACGTTGTTTCACTCTGTTTCCTTTACTACCAATGACAATATTCCTGGAATCCCTATATTGCTACTTTCATTGACTTTTGTTTTGCAGACAATTTTGTCTTTTATTCCAAGTGTGTTACGACTAATATATTGGCTTCAATTGGCTGCAATTAGCAGAGGAAGTATATTAACAGGAAATATTTAGAAATTTATAAAATGCAACGAATATAGCAACACAACCTTAGAAGGAGTTAACCGCTAGTTTTTACTTCTAAGAATGTCCATGTCGTGACGCATATCTTATCGTGGTGTCTGAGAATCCCCCACCATGAAGGATATATAAAGGTCATATCAAACATTTCAAGTAATTAGTCACGTTCGGTCAAATTAAATAAATACCACTCATTACCACCCACAGTCATGGAAAATCTTTATCAAAATATACTGCAGGATGTCCTCAATCAAATATACTATAATGTACCTCACTGACCTGAATGTACTCGAAGATACTGTGAACAATGAAATGCCCAGTGCAAAAACACCAAGCTGATTGGGACATAGTTAGTGTTTGGAACAAACCTTTGGGTAAATGGAACATATTGCTGCATTTAACTATGGTTTTGGACCTTAATAGACTTTTACAAGAGCACATCCAAATCCTGGGGGATCACTTCATAAAGGAGGAATTGGCCATTTTATAATAGTTTTTGCCTTCAAAATATTCAGTTTCACTGGAAATATACCAGAAACAGTCCATTTGCCACAGTATTAAATGTACTTCTGCATTTTAGACTAATAAATTGATGATTAACAGTCATTTATATGACTTTATTGGGTCATTATGAGACTAATAGCAAACTATTTAAGATCTGCCAAAAATATCTCTTTCTTTTATTGTGCTTTTAAGTATATCACAATATGATGATGTTGGTCATTCACAATTATAATTTAATGTTTGCATAGATTTAGTCCACTGGTAGTTGAGCTGTAATTATAATGGATTGATAAAGACAACACCATTTAAAGCCAGTCATTATTTGGCATATCTTGTCACATATGGATTATGGATTATGGATATGGATTATTTGACATGCAAATCATTTAACTCTTGAAACGTTCTCTGATGAACATTGAGTTGCTGTTGGATAATCTCCTAAATTTTAAAAAGTGTAATGTGTGGATGAAAGCACTCCTGAACATAGATATCTTTCTGAACATGGAATTAAATGGTTGCCAGATGACATTCATAGCAGCCAGATCATTATTGATGATAATAAAATCAAATTTCCAGCAATTTTTATCCTGAGAATAAATATGACTGCTGACATCAAAGTTTGATTGATCTAGTTTGTATTAATGATGCACAAATGCAGTTTTTTTTCAAGAGGTTTTTACATTAGCTGTGCTGATACTAAACACTACAATATCAAAATATAAGATTGAGCCATAATTTGAAATAGTTAATAGTAAACAATGAATTTTGCTTCCTTATTTAATCATATTGTATCTACAATGCATTCTTATATTTGTAGGTTAACTTACATTAACCTTGTAATGGTGCTTATTTCGGAAATTGTGTTGTATCCGTGAACGCTGTGGAAAATCAAACTCCATTGGAGTATTTCGTTTGGGTAATTCTTCAAAATAAACGCATCCTGTTTCCGCAAATCTGTTTTGGAAAGCAAATTTTTAGAACCTGCAAAATAAAACTTGAACATTTTTTCTTATCAAAATGATTCCGAACACGCTGACTAAATCATAATATTAAATACTGACAATTTCCCGACATTTGCAAGCAAATGAGATTAACAGAGGAGGCATATTTGTTTTTAATCGTTATTTTTATGTATTGATAAGAGTATAGACTTTATGTATCATAGCAGATAATGTATGCGCTGCTCTGTAGCAGAGGGGGTCAGAAGAAAAGCACTGAGGTCTTCTTGTGTTGTGTTAAGCTACAGCAGCTTTTTTATTGTGTTATTAGTTCAGACTCATAATACGGAGAAGCTGAAAATAAAGAGAGTTCTCATTCTCCAATGACTAGACCTACGCTGTATGAAGCTGAGTGTGCTGCAGTCCAGACAGACTAGTCTCAGCTCTCTTTTACTTTCTCTGAATATGGTCTTTATGCAAGCAGGAATGGTGTGATTTGAACCCATTACACTTGGTGACACTGTGGCTGTTAACCTTTGACATACAAACTAACTGCACATCTCTGGCAGGGGGACACTACTGGCCTGTCTGATAACCCCAGTGACATCATTCAGATGGACTGACCCTGCCTGCTGCAACTCACTGATAACAGTAACAGACCTGTAAATAATTTCTGCATGATCGAGTATAGATAGTGCCAGACAGGCAGCTTCAACATTGGCATGCAGAATTAACATGAGAGCAAAAACTGTTCAAATAATGTCACATCCTTTCGGGGGGGAAAAGCTGTGAATTTGGTCACCTACAAATTCAACAATTTGTAAACTGTAGAGTTATTGAATTTTGTTTTTATTTTGCTGCAGGGATAAATCATGTAATATACTGTTTTATGCAAATGTAATGCTTTTGGATTTTATTTATGCAGAATAAGAACAAATCTATTATATTCTGTATCCTCTAATATCAATTAGAAATGTTAGGTACATAAATAATTCTCTAACAGAAAAGTTACTGTTTTACTGGATGTTTAATGCAGCAAATTTAACTGTAATTAAGTTACATTTTTAATGCAAATGTTTTAAGAGAAATTGATGTCTTATTCACATTTATAATATTTTAGACTTTTGCTAATATGGAACTCTTGATTCTGAAATCCATCACACTGATTAATTGCTTAGATTTCTTCCACTATTTCTATCATTAGTTTTGCATTTCAAATGGAATATTTAACTCTGAAAATGTGACGAACAACTTTTTTTCTATTGTTTAGACCTTAAATCTTGTCTGAAAATACGGTTATATTCTGAGCCGTACACAATATTCTACAAAACATCAAAACTGAAATGAAACTACAAAATTATATTTGTGATAATGACTTAGTATCAGTTTGATGGGAGTCAACAAGCATGTAATTTTAAATAAAACTGAATTTTATATGAGTCTATGATCTTTTTAAAAGGAAATGTTAAATTGCTGAACTTATGCCAGATGTTCAGATGAGAAAATTATCCACTGCAAAATAAACAGAATTTTAAAACTGGAGGGCATAAATATGGATGGTCACCTACAAATTCAACAATTAATTAACAAAAAAATCTTCATTCAGAGAGTAGTTAGAAAGGATTACTGAGGCAAATCCATTGGATGTTTTTAATGTAGAGCTAGATATACATTAAAGGAAGAACATTTAAAAAAAAAGACATTCAGAATTTATAATAAAAACGAGGTGGGAAGAATGCAGACAAAAGTGCTGGAGAAACTCAGCGGGTGCAGCAGCATCTATGGACCGAAGGAAATAGGCAACCCTTCTTCAGACTGAGGTGGGAAGAATGTTGTCACAAGGAACTGTGACAAACCCGCAGGTGTGGGTTTACAAAAAAAACAAAGTACTGGAGTAACCCAGCAGGTCAGGCAGCATCGCAGGTGAGAGAAAAGCTTGATCGTTGCTGTGAGATCTATGAAAATGGCTTATTCCATGCAATAAGATCATTGCAATTGCATTTTTGCTATAACTTGAGACATTTCAAGAAAGTGAATTCAAACAAATTGAAAGCTCCTCATGTATAATTGAAACAAGTGCTAAGCTCTGAAAGTGCTCTTTAAAATCATAAAAAATGACACCTATTTCTAAATACATGGGCTCCTTGCAAGTGCTGCAAGTGAGCGCCATGTACCAGCTGCTGCCCATCCAAGCCCAAATTTCAAATCATGCAGGTACAACATGGAGAGGTCCTGAGTAAACCAGTGAACACAGCAGGATAATTATTTCTGTACCAAACCATGTACCATCCGACCTTCATTTAAAAACAAATAGTTTATTTTCTTAAGTATGAGTAAATTTGCAATTGTCCACAGATTTTGCGATGAAAGGTACTTTGGAGAGATTTGTTGTGGTTTTACTATAGATATTTTTTTTAGGATTTTGTTCATCTCAATTCAATTACAAAAACAATTTTGCTACATTTACCCATACAGGATTTTTATTCTATCTCTTTTTTTTTATCATGCCTGCTTCGTAATATAAGTTTCCTTTAATTCTTACAGAAAATAAATTTGCGGCTCAAGATTTTCCTGTATTTGGGACAAATAAAATCATGATTCTTGTGACATCTTGCAGCACATTTAAACATATTTAAGATGTGCTTGTTTTGCTTTCAGTTGAATAAGAACACTGCCAATTATTTATTAATGAGTGATTTCATTTTTTTTGTCGGCATAAGCATTATCCAGGCTTGTCGAAACAATACATAAATGTAGTTGAAGCAGGGTCTCGACTTAAATCTTCGGTTTAAATCAGCATCTGCACTTCCTTCCTACACATAAATGTAGTTTAATTGCTCACAACCAGGGAGCTACGGAATATTACGTGACAGTAAACTACAAAGCAGGTCATGCTGCCAAGGAATATTGCTGCAATAAGTTAAAAGATTTTCTACTTTGTTTTTAGTTGGACCTCCAATTCAGAAAAATATTTTTTTTCCAAAAAGCAGAAATCCAATTTATTTTCAGAATAATATGTGTCATTAAAACGTCCCTTCTCATCCAGTCACACTTCAACACTGATGGCTTGGAGTTTCCACTTTTGCTCTTTCTGCTACCTGCTTTTAATGGACTGATGGTCTTGCACCAAGGAGAGTCACTGCTAAAAAAATTCAGCCCACCCTCTCTCCAGTATCTCATCTTGTTAGTGTATTCCTCAAAACCTAAACTTCCGAATGATGGTTCTGTGCCATTGGTTCATTTTAGAGTTGCCTTGGTGTAGTGAGGAAAATGGATCGTTGCATGCGAGCAGCATTGTGCGCAGGGTAGGCTTCCTGGGGTTTCTGTTTTTATGTGTAGGAAGGAACTGCAGATGCTGGTTTCAACTGAGGATAGACATAAAAAACTGGAGTAACTCAGTGGGACAGGCAGCATCTTTGGAGAGAAGGAATGGGTGACGTTTCGAGTTGAGACCCTTCTTCAGACTGGTTAGGGATAAGGGAAACGAGAGATATAGGGCGTTTCGGGTTGAGACCCTTCTTCAGACTGGGTAGGGATAAGATATCTTGTTTCCCTTATCCATAACCAGTCTGAAGAAGGGTCTCTTCTCTCCAGAAATGCTGCCTGCCCACCAAGTTACTACAGCTTTTTGTGTCTAATTTTATTCTAAGCTTCGTACTTTCAGAATTAATTCCAGGTTGGCATCTACTTCCATCCATTCCTTAGTATCTTTATTGAACAAAAAAAGAGTCAGTCAGATTATTTAGCAATATTCCTAGTTTATTTGCTGATATATGGTATTTGCTGATTATTTGCCGATACATTTTACTTCTGAAAGTATATCAATTCAGGATAAGAAAAATTTGAAAACACCAGAAAACTTGCCCTATTAAAAGAGATCTCTAAATTTATTCTATTCTAACGCCATTCCTGAAAGGCTTGACTTTCTTTTTTTGGATAACCATATAACCGCTGGCAAAAATATCTTTATTTTATTGTGCTTTTAAGTATATCACAATTTGATCATGTTGGCCATTCAGGGTTATATTTTAATGTTTGCATTGGTTTGGCCCACTGGTTGTTGAGCAATAATCATAATGTTCGATAACGACAACACCACTTAAAGCTAGTCATCATTTAACATATCTTGTCACAAATCTAATTTGGATTCTTTTGATTTGCAAATCATTTAATTCTCAAAAGGTTCTCTAATGAACACTGAGTTGCTCAATGCTGGTGGATAATCACCTAAAGTAAAACAAATGTAATGTTTGGATGAAAGCAATCCTTAATTTAGATAGCTTTCTATCCAAACTAAGCAGTCAGAGATTTAACAATAATCTCAAATTTATTTGCTGACGTTTTTAACTTCTGAAGGAATATAAATTAAGGATAAGAAAAGATAGAAAACACAGATATCGCCACAGAAATAAAAGAGATCTCTAAATGTCTTCTATTCTAATGCCATTCCTGCCATTCATTTGTGGTGTCTTATATTTTTCCATCACAGTTTAGTTCCAGTGTCATCCCCATACTTCCTGACTAAAGCACCATCCCCCGGTTCAAAGGAAGTCATTTATCTGTCTTGAAAAAGTTCTCTCAGTCCACTACCCACCCCATTCCATCAAACCATTAAAATAAGCCACGACAACTGAAATGGAACTGTATCTTAACAAACTCCATCAATGTAAACAGAGAAAGGACATTATGTGGCCTGGTGCCATATTGGTTAGGCAAGTTTGCCTGCACGAGTGCGTTATGTGACATTTGTTAGGAGGCAGTTGAATATAGGGTTGCCTGACCGCATCCTGATATCAAGAGCCCAGATTATTGCTCAAGATTTCCTGTTTTATAGTAGCCTGCTGTCCAGGACACCTGTGTTAAAGTTCTGTATTACATCAGATGAATTTGCACGACATGCTAAGAATTACTGTCTAAACAACTGTCCAGTTTGTAGCCAAGAGAAACAATGCACGGCTGAGCTGATGTAGACTGATGTACTGATCTTGATTTGATCTCTTAGCCAGCTTGTACTGGGGGCCCAACTTAGGAAAGAGAAAGCCTTTAAAAAAATTAAATTGATTCACAATAGACAATTTGCAAAATAAATTGCAGAGAATTGGGGACGCAACCCAGACCATCAGCATCACCATCACACAAACTAACCTCCCTTCCATTGACTCCATTTACGCTTCACGCTGCCTCGGCAAGGCTATCAGCTTAATCAAGGATGTCGCACCCTGGTTATTCCCTCTTCTCCCCTCCCCTATCAGCTAGAGGTATAGAAGTGTAAAAACGCATATCTCCAGATTCAGGGACAGTTTCTTCCCAACTATTATCAGGCAATTTGAATCATCCTATCTACAAGTAGAGAGTGGTCCTGAGCAACTATCTACCTCATTGGTGCACAAAAATGATGAAGAAACTCAGCGGGTGCAGCAGCATCTATGGAGCGAAGGAAATAGGCAACGTTTCGGGCCGAAACCCTTCTTCGTTTCGGCCTGAAACGTTGCCTATTTCCTTCGCTCCATAGATGCTGCTGCACCCGCTGAGTTTCTCCAGCATTTTTGTGTACCTTCGATTTTCCAGCATCTGCAGTTCCTTCTTTAACACTTTATCTACCTCATTGGATACCCTCTGAATTTCTTAAATCGGTCTTTACTGGACTTTATCTTGCACCAAATGTTATTCCCTTTATCATGTATCTGTACTTTGTGAATGGTTTGATTGTAATCATGTATAGTCTTTCTGCTGACTGACGAGCACGCAACAAAAGCTTTTCACTGTACCTCGGTACACACGACAATGAACTAAACTAAACATTTTACAGGTCAGAAATGAATTAAACAAATGAAAAAGTCCCAGTGCTTTTTCTACAAGGTATAAAATAATGATTGCCAGTGGAAATAATGCAATGTATACAATGCGAGTCTCAATATTGTTCCACTCAGCAGATAGCATCTCTGTTTTCATGTTCAACAATTAGTTCAAAAGAAAAACATCTCAATCACAACCATTTACATAGTCATAGAATCATGTAGCTGGGACAGGCTCCTCGGCCCAACTCGTCCCTGCCAACCAAGATGCACCTTCCGAACTAGTCCCATTTATCCTTGTTTGGTGCATATCTCTCTAAATTTTTCCTGTCCATGTATCCAAATCACTTTTAAATGTTGTTATTGTAGCTACTTCAACTGGCTGCTCGTTCCATATACAAACCACCCTCTGTGCGAACTATCTATCCCTTAGGTTCCTATCAAATCTTTCCCCTCTCACATTGAACCTATGACCTCTGCCTCTTGATTTCCTGATTCTGGGTAAAATACTTTGTGCATTCACCCTATCTATACCGCTCATGATTTCATACACATGTGTAAGGTTACCACTCATCTGCCTTTACAGGGTTTGAATTTGATGAAATTACAACTTTCATTTTCCCAGTTCCATTTGCCTATAGGTTTGTCATCAAAATTAAGCTCATCCTAAACATCACAGCACCTCACCATTGCTGTCTCACTGGCAGCTTGTTATCAAAGGGCCACTCACATTTCGCCAAATAAGTTCTGACAATTTCGGTTTTGATCTTTTGTGAGGTACAACTGTTTAGTTTTGCGCTTCTCTAAAAGAGCTGTAAATTTAAAGTGCCTGAAAAAGGTTGCAAACTTCAAAGTTCCAGAGAGTAATATTCGCATTATTTCGTAAAATAAACACGTTTGAGTTTATTTCTCGGTACAATGATGCACTGTGCCAGAGAATGATGAGATTGTTGTAAACTCCCACTCACAGCAAAAGGTCAACATAAGGGTTCCAGTAGGCACTTGACTTATCTCCAGAAAGAGTGCAGGGAAATGATGTGAAGGTCATCCAAGGAAAGTCACCAGCAAAGGTCTGTGGAAAGGTTGCCATCTCACTATCCTAGCCAAGAGTTTGGACCAGGGGTTGTGAAGGTGGTGGATATGATAGTGGCGTTTAAGAGGTTTTTCAATAAGCATTGCGAATGAAGGCTCTGTTTCTGCGTTGTACTGTTCTATGTTCTATATTCCATGTTCTATACTGAACACTAGAGCATAGAACAGCACAACATAGGGACAGGCCCTTTGACCCACAACGTCCATGCCAAACATGAAGCCAAGTTAAATTAATCTCCTCTGCCTGCAAGTGATCCATATTGCTGCATATCCCTAAGCCTATCCAAAAGCCTCTTAAACGCCACTCTCATTTGAATTCTCCATCACCACCCCTGGCAGTGCATTCCAGGCACCCACCACCCTCTGTGAAAAAAAAACTTGCCATGCACATTCTTGGTCAGCATGGACAATTAAGCCCAAAGAACCTGTTTCTGTGCTGTATGACTCTATCTCCATAAAATGTTGCCCTTCTCCCCTTAAAGCTATGCCCTCTATGACATTCTACCCTAGATAAACAGAGAATAAAATAAAATTCAGATAGGATTGTAAAGATTTTTTCATTGATTTTGGTTTTCATTCAAAGAACGATAAATCGTCTCTCAGGATGTAAGCTAATTACCACCTCACTAAATCTGTCATAGCTTGACCAACAACACACAAAAGGTCAAATTTGCAGAGGCCTGTGTTAATTAAATTCTGGACCCATAGCAGAAGCATCCACGTGGTGGGGCTGGAAACTGGAAGTATCCTGAGCTAATTCTGCTGCCACCATCATCTATTGTGACAAGTGATGGCTTCCACTGACTGATGGCGGAAGCTTGCGTCCTTTTCAGGACGGACGATGACAGCGAGATCAACATTTGTAACAAGATGGACACGAAAAGAAGAAGATTAAATTCTGAAATTAACGATGCCATTTGAAAAATAAAACGGATCAATGGCAAAAACTTGCTGCGAGGACATAGAACAGCCATTGTCAGTGAAATAAAAGCAATGCTCTATTCCTGAAAACAATCTCACAATATTTGTTGTTTGTCTCAGACTCACCCACTCTGCATTTGCTGCCTCTTTTATTTGTATCTCATATATTCTGCAATGTGAGTTTTGTCTTTTGTACACATGTTTTTAACCTCCTGATCTCTTGTGTTCACAATGGGTTTTGGAAAGACCACCTACACTGACTATTTTTTTGCAAATACTTATTCCCTTCTTCATTCAGAAAACATTGTATTTGCTGCATGGTCCTGATATCATGGAGATAAATCCAAGCATCATTCAATCAAAATAGATGATGATTCCATTGGCAATCAGTCTGATTTCCTACTCATTTGCCATGTTGATCAAGATGATGTAGATTCCCACGTAAGTCCTTTATTTATTTTAGTTCAGCTTAGAGATACAGTGCAGTAACAGGCCCTTCGGCCCACTAAGTCTGCACTAACTAGCGATCCCCATGTGGGAGGAAACCGGAGCGCCCGTGGAAAACCCATGCGATCATGGGGAGAACGCACAAACTCCGTTCAGACAGCACCCGTAGTCAGGATCAAACCCGGGTCTCTGCCGCTGTAAGGCAGCAACTCTACCGCTGCGCACTGTGCTGCCCTATCTGTCAAAGCAGAACTCCAATCTCACCAAGTAAGGGTTTGCAAAATTGGCAATGCTTAAAAAGGTTCGGGAACCTGTGCTGCTGAAATTGTAGGTGTTCCATTACTGGCCCCAACAGACACTCTTGAACACATGACTAATGCACAGCAATACACGTTAGAATAGGAGACATTTGCAGCTCTGAGGAATTTTGTCTGTCGTCTGAACTGCCATTCATATGTCATTTTAGTTTGCATTGGGTTCACGGACTTTCATAATTCAGTTCTCTTTTTTAGTTCTTTTTAGAGATACAGTGCGGTAACAGGCCATTTTGGCCCACCGGGTCCACAGTCCACTGACCAGCAATCACCCCATACACTAACCTACACACCAGGGACAATTTTACAACTTGCCAAAGCCAATTAACCTACAAACCTGTACGTCTTTGGAGTGTGGGAGGTAACCGGAGCACCTGCAGAAAGCCACACAGTCACAAGGAGGACATACAAACTCCATACAGACAGCACCCATAATCAGGATCAAACCTGGGTCTCTGATGCTGTAAGGCGGCAACTCTACCGCTGCGCCACTGTGCCACCCCGATGCAGTGCAGTTTTCAACGCAGTCTGAGGCACAGTGGATAATACTCTGGATGAGCAGCTGGAGCTTCATATAAAGACACAGGCTTGAACTCTGGACAAACTTGAACAGCTGGGGAAAATAAAATCAATTAAACAACCTTAGAATAAAGAGCATGTAATTATGAAACCACCTGGTTGTCGTATAAAAAGCTTCGCACGGTCATTCCTTCCTCAAGGAGAGAAAGCTGTTCTCTTTACCGACTTGCGGCTTCAAACACACCAATCTAATTACTTCCTCAGTTTCAGGCAATTAGGAATGGCAGCATAGTCAGTGATGTTCACGTTATGTAATGAATAATAAAACTTAGCTCATTCCTGCTTGTTAGCTCATCCCATTGTTCTAGTGTGATTTGAAAGGTGGCCTGTTTGATGAAGGGTCTTCAGACTGAAATGTCAACTTTGCATAAATGCTACCTGACCAATGTTTAAGCCTTTCCTGTTTTTCTTTCAGATTTCTACCACATGGAGTCAGTTGGTTTTCACGAATGTGCAGCCTTGCATTACAGAATTTGCAATTAAAAGTTAGCTTTGTAAGTAATATAAAATATGGTCACCTTTTAATTTATCATATCCCAGAATGATATGATTCATTTCCTATTGCCTAGAGAGAACTCACAAAATTGTTTCATACCCTAGTTCTGTAAATTGGTTCCATTCTCTTTGACGGAACAAAATTTCAGAATGCACTGAGTCTTTTACCCAGAGTAAGGGAATCGAGGACCATAGGACATAGGTACAAGATGAAGGGGAAAAGATTTAATAGGAATCCGGGGGGTAACTTTTTTACACAGAGGGTGGTGGGTGTATGGAACAAGCTGCCAGAGGAGGTAGTTGAGGCTGGGACTCTCATCGTTTAAGAAACAGTTTGACAGGTACATGGATCGGACAGGTTTGGAGGGACATGGACCATGCGCAGGCAAGTAGGACTAGGGTGTAGCTGGGACATTGTTGGCCAGTGTGGGTGAGTTGGGTCGAAGGGCCTGTTTCCACACTGTATCACTCTATGACTATGACTCTAATTGAAATATTTCTAATATTGTCTAATCCAGGCAGCATTCTGATAAAACTATACCGTACTCTTTCCAAATCCTCCTCATTTATATCATAATTTCTATCTACCTCATGTTCATTTACAAAGTCTGCTTAAATGCATCCATATTACTTGCCTCCACCACTTCCTGTTGTAGTGAGTTTTTACCATTTTGGTGGTAAATTAGCTTCTGAATTTATTTTTGGATTTTTTGGTAAAAATCTCAATGTGATCATTGTTGCTTATAATTTAATTTCTCTGCCTGTTCCCTATCGTCCTTGATTTCCCTATCCTTCCAAAATGTAATTTAGCTTTTAATACACTCAATGAGACAAATTGCACTCACATCAACCCCCATACCATGCTTGCTACCCCTCCTCCAGTGTGAATTTAACCTTGGGATTGTTAGAGATGATAAAATTCAACAAGGAACATTGTCAACAAGTGATTAACTCAATAAAATGATTCAACAAACAATAAAGTTCATGTGAGACTGAAAGCATTCCTCTGCTTAATGTGCTAATTATGTATCATGGTGGCCCATCTGTGGATTTCAGAAAGCAGATTGCAACTGCACACGCACAATGTAAAACACCCAGCATAACTCAGCTGAAGGCAAGGATCTATTCAAACATTACTGATGTTTCACGCTTGTTGTCAAAATGCAACGACTTTCTAAGCCTGCACCCTGTTTAAATCCTATACTCAATAATTGACCACTAGTAAATTGGCTTTATTACTAAATTAGGTAATGTGACATGTCATTTGTGGCTTCTGCTTCTGAGTAAACTGTTTCCAGCATGATAATTGAAATGATGTAGGCAGTGATTAGATTGTTGTTTAGATGTTGCATTTCAGAGGAAGTTATAAAAGCTCGCACGATGGAGCCACTAAACATTAAGTTGACCACTGACATGAATATGCGGCCACAATGACACATCACATCCCCCAGAATTCGTAAGAAGGTATCGCCACAGTGAGTCACAATCCAGCTGTAATATTTTTCTTATTCACTTTATCTGTGTACCGCTAATGACCCCAATGACGAGAAGTGATATCCATTAATGGTCATCTTACAAAAATCCATTTGTTTTTCCTGTTTTATTAGCCTGTCTCGATTCTGGGTAGCAATATTTTGTTTTGCACAGTTGTTGGGCTCTGAGAATCCCCATCTCAGTACAAAATAATTTACCAAACCATATTTTGTTTATGAAGGGGAAAGAGCGCAGCATTTTGTTTACGGTGTAGGCACTTGGTTAGCCAAAGCTTAGAGAACATTGCTCTTCCTTTTGAATAAGCAAATCATGTCAACTAATTTCTCATTAAAAAGTTTTGAGTGCAAAATATAGTGTAACATAACAGTGCAGTGTTGAAAGAGCACTGTGCTGTCTTGAATAGACAATTCAAATAATGTTTAGTCTTTAGTTTAGAGATACAGAACAAGTCCTTTGATCAACCGAGTCCTCACCGACCATCGATCACCCATACACTAGTTCTATGTTATCCCAGTTTTGCATTCTACACGCTAGGGGCAATTTACAGAAGCCAATTAACTTACAAACGTGCACGTCTTTGGAATGTGAGAGGAAACCGGACACCCGGAGAAAACCCACGCAGTCGTAGGGAGAACATACAAACTCCATACAGACAGCATGCATAGTCAGGATCAAACCCGGGTCTCTGGTGCTGTAAGGCAGCTACTCTACTGTTGCACCTCCATGCCATCCGTAACGTGTTAAATTGTCGTCAGTAGGTTTAAAACATTCCATGCTACCATCTTTGGGTACGGTGGGGAAACATAGAAACATAGAAATTAGGTGCAGGAGTAGGCCATTCGGCCCTTCGAGCCTGCACCGCCATTCAATATGATCATGGCTGATCATCCAACTCTGTATCCTGTAACTGCTTTCTCTCCATACCCCCTGATCCCTTTAGCCACAAGGGCCACATCTAACTCCCTCTTAAATATAGCCAATGAACTGGCCTCAACTACATTCTGTGGCAGAGAATTCCAGAGATTCACCACTCTCTGTGTAAAAAATGTTTTTCTCATCTCAGTCCTAAAAGATTTCCCCTTTATCCTTAAACAGTGACCCCTTGTTCTGGACTTCCCCAACATCGGGAACAATCTTCCTGCATCTAGCCTGTCCAACCCCTTAAGAATTTTGTAAGTTTCTATAAGATCCCCCCTCAATCTTCTAAATTCTAGCGAGTACAAGCCGAGTCTATCCAGTCTTTCTTCATATGAAAGTCCTGACATCCCAGGATTCAGTCTGGTGAACCTTCTCTGTACTCCCTCAATGGCAAGAATGTCCTTCCTCAGATTAGGGGACCAAAACTGTACGCAATACTCCAGGTGTGGTCTCACCAAGACCCTGTACACTGCAGTAGAACCTCCCTGCTCCTATACTCAAATCCTTTTGCTATGAATGCTAACATACCATTCGCTTTTATCACTGCCTGCTGCACCTGCATGCCTACTTTCAATGACTGGTGTACCATGACACCCAGGTCTCGTTGCATCTCCCCTTTTCCTAATCGGCCACCAATAGGTAATAGTCTACTTTCCTGTTTTTGCCACCAAAGTGGATAACCTCACATTTATCCACATTATACTGCATTTGCCATGCATTTGCCCACTCACCCAGCCTATTCAAGTCATCTTGCAGCCTCCTAGCATCCTCCTCACAGCTAATACTGCCCCCCAGCTTCGTGTCATCCGCAAACTTGGAGATGCTGCATTCAATTCCCTCGTCCAAATCATTAATATATATTGTAAATAGCTGGGGTCCCAGCACTGAGCCTTGCGGTACCCCACTAGTCACCGCCTGCCATTCTGAAAAGGACCCGTTTACTCATACTCTTTGCTTCCTGTCTGCCAGCCAGTTCTCTATCCACATCAATACTGAACCCCCAATACCGTGTGCTTTTAGTTTGTATATTAATCTCTTATGTGAGACCTTGTCGAAAGCTTTCTGAAAGTCCAGATATAACACATCCACTGGTTCTCCCTTATCCACTCTACTAGTTACATCCTCGAAAAATTCTATAAGATTCGTCAGACATGATTTACCTTTCATAAATCCATGCTGACTTTGTCCAATGATTTCACCATTTTCCAAATGTGCTGCTATCCCATCTTTAATAACTGACTCTAGCAGTTTCCCCACTACCGATGTTAGACTAACTGGTCTGTTATTCCCTCTTTTCTCTCTCCCTCCCTTTTTAAAAAGTGGGGTTACATTAGCTACCCTCCAATCCTCAGGAACTACTCCAGAATCTAAAGAGTTTTGAAAAATTATCACTAATGCATCCACTATTTCTGGGGCTACTTCCTTACGTACTCTGGGATGCAGCCTATCTGACCCTGGGGATTTATCGGCCTTTAATCCATTCAATTTACCTAACACCACTTCCCGGCTAACCTGGATTTCACTCAGTTCCTCCATCTCATTTGACCCCCGGTCCCCTGCTATTTCCGGCAGATTAATTAAGTCTTCCTTAGTGAAGACAGAACCAAAGTAGTTATTCAATTGGTCTGCCATGTCCTTGTTCCCCATGATCAATTCACCTGTTTCTGACTGCAAGGGACCTACATTTGTTTTAACTAATCTTTTTCTCTTCACATATCTATAAAAACTTTTGCAGTCAGTTTTTATGTTCCCTGCCAGTTTTCTTTCATAATCTATTTTCCGTTTCCTAATTAAACCCTTTGTCCTCCTCTGCTGGACTGAATTTCTCCCAGTCCTCTGGTAGGCTGCTTTTTCTGGCTAATTTGTATGCTTCATCTTTTGTTTTGATACTATCCCTGATTTCCCTTGTTATTCACGGATGCACTACCTTCCCTGATTTATTCTTTTGCCAAACTGGGATGAACAATTGTTGTAGTTCATCCATGCAGCCTTTAAATGCCTTCCATTGCATATCCACCATCAACCCTTTAAGAATCAATTGCCAGTCTATCTTGGCCAATTCACGTCTCATACCCTCAAAGTTACCTTTCTTTAAGTTCAGAACCCTTGTTTCTGAATTAATTATGTCACTCTCCATCCTAGTGAAGAACTCAATCATATTATGGTCACTCTTGCCCAAGTGGCCACGCACAACAAGACTGCTAACTAACCCTTCCTCATTACTCAATACCCAGTCTAGAATAGCCTGCTCTCTCGTTGGTTCCTCTACATGTTGATTTAGAAAACTATCCCGCATACATTCCAAGAAATCTTCTTCCTCAGCACCCCAGCCAATTTGATTCACCCAATCTATATGTAGATTGAAGTCACCCATTATAACTGTTTTACCTTTGTTGCACGCATTTCTAATTTCCTGTTTGATGCCATCCCCAACTCCACTACTACTGTTAGGTGGCCTGTACCCAACTCCCACTAGCGTTTTCTGCCCCTTAGTGTTTCGCAGCTCTATCCATATCGATTCCACATCCTCCAAGCTAATGTCCTTCCTTTCTATTGCGTTAATCTCCTCTCTAACCAGCAACGCTACCCCACCTCTTTTTCCTTTCTGTCTATCCCTCCTGAATATTGAATATCCCTGGATGTTCAGCTCCCAGCCTTGGTCACCCTGGAGCCATGTCTCCGTGATCCCAACTATATCATAGTCATTAATAGCTATCTGCACATTCAACTCATCCACCTTATTACGAATGCTCCTTGCATTGAGACACAAAGCCTTCAGGCTTGTTTTTACAACACTCTTACCCCTTACACAATTATGTTGAAAAATGGCCCTTTTTGATTTTTGCCCTGGATTTGTCTGCCTACCACTTTTACTTTTCACCTTGCTACCTATTGCTTCTACCTTCATTTTACACCCCTCTGTCTCTCTGCTCACACATTTAAGAAACCCACCACCTCTTATTCTCTGTTTATTATCTTTTTCTTCTTTCCCCCCTACATGTTGGGTCTGAGTGCTTCCCTTCTCTGCCTCCTGCCTCACACACTGTCTACTAGCTTTCTCTATTTGAGTCCCTCCCCACAACAGTTCTAGTTTAAAGTCTCCCCAAAGCCTTTACAAATCTCCCCACCAGGATATTGGTCCCCCTCGGGTTCAAGTGCAACCCGTCCTTTTTGTACATATCACACCTTCCCCAAAAGAGGTTCCAATGATCCAGAAACTTGAATCCCTGCCCACTGCACCAGTCCTTCAGCCACGCATTTATCCTCCACCTCGCTCCATTTCTACTCTCACTGTCGCGTGGCACAGGCAGTAATCCTGAGATTGTTACCTTTGCGGTCCTTTTCCTTAACTCTCTTCCTAACTACCTAAATTCTCCTTTCAGGACCTCTTCCCTTTTTCTACCTATGTCATTGGTACCTATATGTACCACGGCCTCAGGCTCCTCTCCCTCCCATTTCAGGATATCTTGGACATGTTCAGACACATCCCAGACACTGGCACCAGGGAGGCAAACTACCATCCGGGTCTGACCAACAGCTAGATTTCACCAACAGCTAGATATTTCACCAACAGCTAGATATTGACCAACAGCTAGATTTCACTCAACTTTGGAAAGACAGATAATATTGTCACCATCTCATGTCATGTTTATGGGAGATTTCTGTTGGCAAATTGTCTGTTGTGCTTCCTGTATTACAACAGTGACTACACTTGAGGATTCTGTTGACTGTTAATATGTTTGTACATCCGAAAGTTGAATGGTGCTTTCTTACACCAAATCTTTCTTATGCTGGGCATTACTGTGCTATCACCTGGGTAAAGTCTTAAAACCACCTTCTCTGGTCATTGCATAATTTTGGAATTCTTTCTTGATCACTCTTCTCTCTGTGCCCCTTATCTGTGGGATCACTCTGGGTCATGAACTTTAGCCTCGATAGATACGCAATGCTAGAGATTTTTTCCAGACCTCTGTCAATGCTGCTGTCGAAGTAGTCACTGGAAAGCACGATTACTCCTGATTGCCATCAGTACCAATATTAAAAAATTGTTTTGGAATCTTTTCATGCCATACACAGTAACCATGCTCGAGGAAGAGGGAAGACCAAGGTGCTATAATATGACGTAAAAGCAAAGAACTGCAGATGCCGATTTATAACAAAGGTAGACACAAAGTGCTGGAGTAACTCAAAGGGTCAGGCAGCATCTCTGGAGAAAAATGATGGGTGACATTTCATCATCGGGTCTGAGGAAGAGTCTGGACCTGAAACGTCAGCCATCTTTTTTCTCCAGAGATGCCGCCTGATCCACTGAGTCACTCCAGCACTTTGTGTCCACCATTGCTATAATATGACCATCCCTCCAGGTTTACCTCCCTCTGATGATACATCTGATCTCTATACTGTATCTCGTCCCATTATCAAAATTCACCTTTAATATTAACACCATGACGAGTGGTCCAGAATGGTAAAACTGATGCCACTCACTATTGTGCTATAAATGGTTGAACAAATATAATCACTAATTACTGCCCTCATCGCAGAGCAGTACATTAGTGTTTGTTTTAGTTTTCAGTTTTAGAGATAGAGTTATATGGTTTTAGGCCTTTTGACCTACTGAATCCATGCTGACTTACTCCACTTACTCCACTCATTCCACTTACTCATCCACTCCCTACACACTCAGGCCAATTTTACAGAGGCTAATACGTCTTTGGGATTTGTGAGAAAACTGGAGCACCCGGAAGAAACCCAAGTGGTCACAGAGAGAATGGGCAAACATCCACATAAAACAGCACCCAAAGTCAGGATTAAAGCCAGATCTCTGGCGCTGTGAGACATTTGACTTCATGCAAATACTATTTATTTCATAGCCCTTCTTTTCTCTCTTGGAAATTTGATGTAACTGGAGCCACTTTATAAAAGAAATTGTGCCCAGCTGTTGAACTGCAGCACATCTCAGCTAAGCCCAGTTCTATACTTAAATGAGATCCTTTCCAGGGCATGTACTCATCATGTTCACTGAGGTAATAAACCTAATTATGATGACTCATCGCTGTATCTCAGATGCGCTGTCAGTACTGTTTAAACTAGAATTATGACATATGATAGTGGGGGTTTTCCACCCTGTGATAGGAGAATAGCCTATTTGCTGTAAATCCATGCACTTTTGAATTGGTAATCAATGATATGTAATATATTTTCATTAGTTTATAGGCAGCTTCACATCTCAGCCTCATAAAAAAGAGTTACATTATGAAGTGTCTTTAACAAAATCAGGATGTAGCAAAGTATTATGCATGAGATCCAAACCATGTATATATATTTCCTTTGGATTTCCTCATACAATCCCTTACTTCAGCAAATCCTTCATCTCTTCCCTTGAGTATATGCCTAATTTCCACTTAAATACATCCCTGTTATTTATCTCAATAATTCCATGTGATAACACATTCCACTTTCTCATCATACTTGGAATAAATATCCTCTTGAATGTCCTGTTGGATTTATGTGACTTAAGGGCCTGTCCCACTTGGGCGACCTAATCCATGAGTTCTGGCGAGTTTGCCCTCGACTCATACTCGCAGCATGGTCGACACGAGGTTATAGGAGGTCTTCGTAACTCTCCTTCTGCTCGATACTTTTTTACTCGTAGGTTTAGTCGTAGTAGGTCGTAGTAGGTCGGCATGTTAGTCGTAGGTAATCGAGGGTAGTCAAAGATAGTCTTAGATAGTCTTCATCATAGTCGAAGGGAGGTCGAAGGAGATTGAAGGATGTCGTCTTCACTCTGCACTATTCGGTGTTCAATTTTCCTGAAAGTCATAGCTAGTCGTAGCTAGTCGAAGCTGGTCTTCAACATAGTCGAAGGAGGTCGAAGGAGGTCTTCTTCATAGTCGAAGGAGGTCTTCAACATGTCATTTTTTCAAACTCTTCTAAACTCGCCAATGTAGGACAGCCCCTTTACATTTTAAGATCTACAGTTTTAGAATTGCTATGTATGCAAACATCTTTATGTTTAACCTCTGCATAATTTTAAGGACCTAATCAGTGACATATAAATAAGGGAACCATAGCATTTTCAGTCATTTCTGTGAGATACCTCTGGGAATTTCAGTATAAGACTTCCTGTTCTGTATCACTCCACCTTGGGCATTGCTTTTAACTTGATGCAAGTTGTAGCTCCATCAGTTGCATTCCCACATCTAGCTCAGAAGGTCCAGGGTTCACATCCTGGGTTGGATATGGAGGAATGTATTCTAAGATGTTGTTCCAATAATGGAGGGCTGCACCGTTGGAGGCCTGCTTTACAGAAGAGATGTTAAATGAGTCTTCTCTTTTTGGCAGTGTTATGCATGAAGAGCCACTCAGGGATTAAAGCAGTAGATACAATGTGTCTTTATTCAAACAAATACAAGCATATGGAGCAGAGATCATGGTTTTCATGATCTAAAATCTAAAAGCAATACGTTTTATACATTTTGGATACGATGACTATATCGGTCATGCAATGTATTCAAGAGAGAATTAGATATTGCTCTTCCGGCTAACAGAATCAGGGGATATGGGGAGAAAGCAGGAATGGGGTACTGATTTTGGATGATCAGCCAAAAGGCTGAAAGGCCTACTCCTGCACTATTTTCTATGTTTCTATGTATATATGACAAGTGGCGACACGGTGGCGCAACGGTAGAGTTGCTGCCTTGTAGCACCAGAGACCTGGGTTCCACTCCCGACTACGGGTGCTGTCTGTACGGAGTTTGTACTTTCTCCCTGTGACCGCATTGGTTTAGTCTGGGTTCTCCGGTTTCTTCCCAAGATCAAGGGCCTGTCTTGGTAGTTTTATGTTACAATGACTCCAGAAACGTTAATTATTAAATATATTGTGCCCCCCTTATAAGCATCTGTGAAGGGAAAAGGATAGATGATATTTCAGGTCAGGGCCCTTCTGCAGACTGAATCAGATGATTAATATCCAGTGGTTTATGGTCACTTTTATTGACACCCGCCATTTAATTCTAAATGCTAAATTCAGTGAATTTAAATACTTTATTCAATTTTACCAGCTTACAATGGAGGATTTGAATATGTCTCCAGCCATGATGAGATCTTCTAAGCTTCAATGTTATCAGTTCAATAACATCACTGTGACACTGCTGGTACTCCAAGCAGTTTAGTTTATGTTTAGTTTAGTTTAAAGATACAGCACGGAAACAGGCCCTTCGGCTCACTGGGTCCATGCTGAACATTAACACTATCCTACACCGACTAAGGACAATTTTTTTTTACATTTACCAAGCCAATTAACCTAAAGACCTGTACGTCTTTGGAATGTGGGAGGAACCGAAGATCTCGGAGAAAAACGATGTATGTCATGGGGAGAATGTTCAAACTCCGTATAGACAGCACCCGTAATCGGGATCGAACCCGGGTCTCCGGCGCTGCAATCGCTGTAAGGCAGCAACTCTACCGCTGCACCACCGTGACTGCCCTAGTTACATCACATTTTACTTCGGAGTCACGTGAGTGACTACGTGAAGAAGGCCGTCAGCACGCATGCGCGTCATTACGTCTGACACATTGCGCAACGACTGACTGGTGGGCGCGTCGCTCCTGCCAGCAGTAAGTTTATAACGCTCAGGTAAGTGTTCATACTTATCTGAGGTCGTTGCTCCCGGTTCGCGATTTGCTTGTTTTTCAGCATTTTTCAGACTTGGGGAGAACATGTCGAAGGTGAAGAGGCAAGCCGCAACGAAACCGGCTGTGGAAGACCGCGGGCCTGCGGATAGCGGGAGACTGCCGATTTCGCCTTCAGGGTCGCTAGCACAGGAGCCAGCGGCTACAGACTTGGTGCAGCCAGAAAGCATCTTGGCTACCCCGCGGGGGAAGAAAGCCACTAGAAAGTCTGTTAGGGCCCCGCGGGGGAAGAAAGCCACTAGAAAGTCTGTTAGGGCCCTGGACTCAGATGAGTCGGGCCAGGAGGTGGAAATTTCCCCTCCTTCTATGGGCAGCGTTTTTGGCAGGCTGACCCACATGGAGAACCTGGTGGAGAGGTTGCTCCAAAGTGATATGCTCCGTAGGAGGGAGCTATCTGAGCCCGGGTATTACGGAGAACCCGAGGCAGTGGCACCTGTGTCAGGGCTGCATAATATCTCCCTCTCTGATGAGGGGAGCGTACGAGGCCAGTGTTATACTGACCCAGAGTACGGAGGCACAGCTGGGCAGCATGCTTCATGGCATGAGGGGCAAACCTCGGGTGTACCCACTATGGCATCCAAATTTGCTATCCCTGCCCTAACAGGGGAGCCATTGGGAGAAGAGCTCGCTATGAGCATTAATTGTCTGACCTCCCATCAACTCCAAGACCAAACTATGGAGGAAACCACTGCCAAATATAATACCCCATTGAATTGTGCCTCATTAAGTGTCCCGGTAGTAAACCATTCCATCTGCGGACACATTGGAGGGGGCGCCAGAGCCCAAGAGGTTAAACTTCAAAAAACTCTAAAACTACTTGCCTCAGGCATCATGGCCTTTGCCAGGTCAGTGGATGGGGTGCCCCTCTCTGATACCCAGCAGGATGCGATGGCATTAATGTGTAATGCACATTTTGAAATCAATTGCCTCCGTAAGAATGCCATCCGTCCTGCTCTGAACCCAAAATTTGCTGGGCTGTGCAAGCCGGAGAATGTCCAAACCCCTAACCTCCTGTTCAGAGAAGACTTGCCTAAGCAGGTAAAGGAGCTGGATGATGAGGCTAAAACTGTCGGCCTTATTCAAGCACCTCCCAAGGTATCATCTTTCCGGCGACAGTATCCCTACCCTCCTCTCCACACCAGAGGGTTCGCCGAATATGGTGGACGTTCCGAGCAGAGACAGAAGCCTTTTTTAGGGCAGGGCCCAGGCCGGGCCATGTTCAAGATGCGCGGATGGTGCCCTCCAACAGCCCTACCCCCCAGACCTCGGGGGCAGAAGCAGAGACCATACCGCCGGTAACCACTGAGATAAGTGAGTGGATCAGTTACAAGTGAGTGGATCAGTCACAATTTGGGGGGAGATACAATTTTTCTTACATGAATGGCATTGGGTGACATCTGATCCGTTTATACTGCGCAGTATACAAGGTTTCCAAATTGAGTTCCTTTCCGACTCGCCTCCACCCAGTCAGCATACATCTAGCTGCACTTTTGTTTTTTAACAACAGGAGTGTATGAGTGCACAAGGGGAAATTGAGTCTTTACTCAAGAAAGGGGTAATTGAGAGGTCGAGTCATGAGCCTCACCAGTTTGTGTCCAACATATTTACTAGGCAAAAGAAGGATGGAGGATGTCGAATTATCCTTGATTTAACTGAGCTTAACACCTTTATGCAGTATAAACACTTCAAAATGGAAAACGTTGTCACTGCCAAACAACTGGTTTCCAAGGGAAGCTACATGGCATGCATTGATCTCAAAGATGCTTACTATTCAGTGGCCATTCATGTAGACCACAGGAGATTCTTGAAGTTTAGCTGGATGGAGCAATTGTGGCAGTTTAAAGCATTGCCTAATGGGTTAACCTCAGCCCCCAGACTATTCACAAAATTGCTAAAACCAGTCCTGGGGCTACTCAGGGCACAGAATCATATAGTCATGGCATATTTGGATGACATCTTAATCATTGGAAAAACTTTGGAATTAGCTGAATTATCTGTGTCAGCTACAAAACTTATGTTTGAGAGGCTGGGGTTCCTAATCCATCCAGTTAAGTCTAAATTGGTACCATCTACGATAATTGATTATTTGGGATTCACCATTAACTCAATGCACATGTCAGTGACTCTGCCTCGGGGCAAGCAATTAGAGTTAATTGAAGCCTGCAGGAAACTCATTGTTAAAAATCAACCCTCTATTAGACATGTGGCTAGTATAATTGGGAAATTAGTGGCTGCTTTCCCAGCTGCTCAGTTTGGGCCTTTGCACTACCAAAATTTACAGCGTGCAAAGGAGCAGGCACTCAAGCTTCATAGAGGTCGCTTCGATAGACCCATGCAGTTGCCAGCTGAAGCCATTGCTGAGTTACAATGGTGGGTTACCAATATTCATTATTGTTCTAGTACTATTTTAGTTGATTCACCATCAGTTATCCTGCAAACTGATGCCAGTGCACTAGGTTGGGGTGCTACCAACACTGTCTCTAGCTGCGGTGGCAGATGGGATCTGCAGGAATCATCGATGCTTCAGTCACATGGTTTTAACTACTTAGAGTTGTTGGGAGCACTCTATGGGTTAAAGGCTTATTGTACCAACATGCATCATGTGCATATTCAACTTCAGATTGACAACACTACAGCAGTAGCGTACATTAATCACATGGGTGGAAGTAAATATGTATCTTGTGGTAAATTGTCTAATATCATTTGGCACTGGTGTATTACGAGAAACATCTGGGTTTCAGCTATCTACTTACCAGGTAGATATAACATGGTGGCAGACACCAGATCAGGAGAATTCAATGACAACAAAGAATGGATGTTGAATCATGAAGTATTTAATGACATTGTTATTCGTTATGGCGTACCGGACATTGATCTGTTTGCATCCAGGCTTAATCATCAGTTACCAAATTACGTGTCATGGGAACCAGACCCAGGGGCAGTAACAGTAGATGCTTTCTCGCTACACTGGGGTGGGAAATTTTTGTTTGTATTTCCCGCATTCTGCCTCATCAGTCGATGTTTGGCCTCATCAGCAACAACGATGAGTCGGCCTATAGGGAGGAGGTCCAGCTCCTAGCAGCATGGTGCGCTGACAACAACCTGGCCCTTAACTCCAAGAAGACCAAGGAGCTCATTGTAGACTTCAGGAAGTCTAGGGGCGGCATGCACACCCCCATCCACATTAACGGGAGGGAGGTGGAACGTGTTTCCAGCTTCAGGTTCCTGGGGGTCAACATCTCCGATGACCTCTCTTGGACCAACAATACCTCAACTCTGGTCAAGAAGGCTCACCAGCGTCTCTTCTTCCTGAGGAGACTAAAGAAGGTCCATCTGTCTCCTCGGATTCTGGTGAACTTCTACCGCTGCACCATCGAGAGCATCCTTACCAACTGCATCACAGTATGGTATGGCAACTGCTCTGTCTCCGACCGGAAAGCACTGCAGAGGGTGGTGAAAATTGCCCAACGCATCACCGGTTCCTCACTCCCCACCATTGAGTCTGTCCAAAGCAAGCGTTGTCTGCGAAGGGCGCTCAGCATCGCCAAGGACTGCTCTCACCCCAACCACAGACTGTTTACCCTCCTACCATCCGGGAGGCGCTACAGGTCTCTCCGTTGCCGGACCAGCAGGTCCAGGAACAGCTTCTTCCCTGCGGCGGTTACACTACTCAACACTGTACCTCGGTGACTGCCAATCACACCCCCCCCCCCCCCCCCCGGACACTCCTCCCACCAGGATTTATTAGATTAGATTTATTTATTTACTGCTCATATTTATGTCGCTCTTCTAGGGAGATGCTAACTGCATTTCGTTGTCTCTGTACTGTACACTGCACAATGACAATAAAGTTGAATCTGAATCTGAATCTGAATCTGAAAATTAAGCAGGACTCCGCCTCTGGCATATTGGTAGTACCAGACTGGCCTACTCAGCATTGGTTTCCACTTGTCCAAGCTATTATTACCCAGCCTTTTATGGCAGTTTCGAAGAGCAGAAATCTGCTGGTTCACCCTCTGACAGGGGAAAGTCACCCTCTTCATGACCGTATAAATTTATTGGTTTGCAGATTCTGAGGAGACCGTTCCTGGGGCTCGGGATTTCAGATCGTACGATAGATGTGATCACTGTGGCCTGGAGGAAGAGCACCCAGAAACAGTACATCACTCACATAAGGAAATGGGAGATGTACTGTTCCCGGTCAAATATTTCACATGACACGGCTTCCATCACGAACGTTTTGGAATTTCTTTTGTCACTTTTCTATGATCACAAGCTCATTTACAGTGCCATAAATCGTGCCAGGAGTGCTTTGTCATCTTATTTATGGCTGGGGTCAGGGAACCACACTGTAGGATCTCACCCCTTAATAACAAAGTTTATGAAGGGCATTTTTAACTCTACTCCCCCTAGGCCCCGGTATTCACAAATATGGGATGTGAGCGTGGTACTCACGCTGCTCCGTCAGTGGGCACCAGCTTCATCTCTGTCTCTGCATCATCTTACACTTAAGGTAGTCATGCTCATGGTGCTGGCCTCAGCACAACGGGAACAGACGTTAAATAAACTTAGACTGGACAGCATGGTTACGTTTTGTAATAACATCACCTTTTTTGTTCAGGATCTCATAAAGCAGAGCAGGCCTGGGGTGTTGGGGCTCAAATTGAGTTTTATGGCTTATCCCTCAGACTTACGGTTGTGTGTGGTATCACACATTCTTCAATACATTAAAGTCACTAAGAGCCTCAGAGGCTCGGAACTATCTAGCAATGTTACAAAATTTTGAGATTTAAAAAATAAAGTCTGCAATTTATCCCATCAGATAAAGCATAAAAAGAAGTTTAATTTGACACCTAATTCACTTTCATATCTTCAGTATTAAAAAAGTTATGGCCATTTTCATACTCGGAAATTAGCATCTTGTTCCCTATTGCTTTTCCATTGACTTAACACAAAAGCTGTGATCGAGGCCAGTCAAAAGCCCATAATTTTCTTAAAAATTAAGAGAACTGAAAGAAATTTTCAGTTATTATAGATTGAAGCATTCTGAAACAAATATGAAACAATCTTACTTAGATGACATGAAATTAAAGCATATAATTAGTTAGTTACCTAATTGTAGCTAATTACAAAATTCAATTACTAGATCTAAACATCTATCAATTTCTTAAGAATAGATTAACATTTTTAAATAGCCTAAAAGGCCTGTCTCACGAGTCTGCGGTCATTGGCGGCGAAACAGGAACTATCTACCGCTCCTGGGCCGCCAGAGACCGTGGGCTCGGTCAAACGCACAGTGCCGGGGCCGTGCGGCGTTGTTCCCAACACCGCACGGTGCTAAATAAAAAAAACACTGTCCAAAAATATGTTCCTACCGCACAGCCGCCGCCAGTGAGGCACGAGTGCGGAACGGTCACCGCCACAGCCGCCGCCAGTGCGGCACGAGCGCTGTGAGTCGAACCTGCACCGCCACAGCCTCCGCCAGTGAGGCACGTGTGCGGCACGGCCGCCGCCACAGCCGCCGCCAGTGAGGCACGTGTGCAGCACGGCCGCCGCCACAGCCGCCGCCAGTGAGGTATGTGTGCGGCACGGCCGCCGCCACAGCCCCGCGATCCGAAAGACGTCATCAGCCGAAACCGCAAGCTCGTGGAACCGGCCACACTTGGACCCCCGCGCAGCATCCGTGCGGCGCTCTCGTGGTTGCTGTGCGGTCCCCTCTTCCGGCGACGCCGCGCTTCACCGCCAACGACTGCAAACCCGTGGGACAGAGCCATAAGTGTCCAAATAACATTCACACAAGAATTCACAATATAACATAATTTTTAAATCTCATTGTCATGGATTTACAGGCCAAATGGAAGGAATTGAATGTTTAATACCTGTAAATTAATGGGCATTTAAATAATCTTGCGAGTGAGGTTTTCTGGAACGCGATCATTTGGAACGTTGATTTGCGGTGAATTTAACCCCGTATCGGCAAGAACAATTCTGCCGTTAGTTCGGGGAAAAGAATCACCGTTTCGCATTAAAAAATATGAATTAAAGGCTTCTTAAGAAGCACTTTTATACATTAAAATAAACTACTTTCGTTTACCTGTCCCGTGTGTGAAATCCGTCCCCGTTGTCGGCGTTGACGGCTTTCGAAGCTGATTTTAAAATAACTCCAGCGCTGACATTGTTGATTTAATAAAAATAAAAAATACACAAAACGCCCGTAGGAACGATTTTTCAGCAAACGCTTGTACTCCAACGAAATATAATACAGGACAAGGTAGGAGAAACCCGCATTTTAACCCCGCCCCCCCCCTTAAAGCCGCCAAAATCGCGCACACGGCCAGTGGCAGAATTGCAGCGCAGCTGAAGGTAAGTATTGTAACATACCTAAACTATCCTTATTCGTTAGTTATACCAAACCTCATAGTAAGGTTACGGTGCAAACCATCTCTAGGTGGATTAAACAGGTTCTGGCATATGCAGGAGTGGACACTGACACTTTTAAACCTCAATCCATGAGGGCTGCATCGACGTCAGCAGCAAGGAATATGGACGTCCCTCTCGACCTCATTCTAGCAGCTGCGGGATGGTCTAATGAGCGGACGTACCAAAGGTTTTATAAAAAGCCTATCGCCAGACCGGGGACTTTTGCTAATTCTGTTTTAAGTCCTGTTTCACAGTTTCCCCCTGGGTGAGAGGGGTCACTGTTAATTTATTTCGTTATTAAAGCATCATCATTTTTTATCCATGTCATGTTCGAATGCATTAATTTTTTGTCACTCATCCTGGTCAATTGATACAGTGTGTGACGCATGGATTCATTTCCACGGCATGAAATCACAGAGCTTCAAAATCTTCACGTGACTCCGAAGTAAAATAGTAAGATTAAACGAGAACTTCCCAGTTTTTTGTTTTTTTTTTGAAAATATTTTTTATTGGAGAAAAGTACACAACCTATTAACATCATTACAGTCTTACATTTTTAAATTGATAATATTATCAATTATTATTACATTGTCTCCAATACCTTTTGCCTTTTTTTTTAAACTAGATAGAACTAAAAAGATAGATGAAGTAAAGAAAGAAAAGAGTGAGAAGAAAAAGAGAAAAAAAAAAGAAAAAAAAAAAAAGAAAAAGATGGTTAAAGAAGAATGGAAAAATGTATTAAAATAAAAAACTTCATTCGAGATATATTCGTACATTTCAGAGTATAGCATTTCATCCATTCTTTAGCCCGAGTATTAGTCAGGTTCCTGTGCTGAACCATTCTGACCCTTTAAATAATCAATAAAGGGAGACCATGTTCCAACGAATAATTCCTGTTTGTCCAACAGGGAAAATCTGATTCTTTCCACGTTTAAGGTCTCCGTCATTTCTATAATCCACATTTTAATTGTGGGGGACGTAGGGCCTTTCCAAAATTTTAGAATTAATTTTTTCTTGTTATTATACTATAATCAATAAAGTTTCTTTGTGTTGTTGTAAATGTTTGATTTAATTCTAATGTTCCGAGTATTATTAATTTTGGATCCGGGTCCAATTGTGTGCTGGTCACTTTAGATATTATACTAAAAATATTTACCCAGAATTTTTTAATTTTTATACAGTTTGCAAACATATGAGATAAGGTAGCTTCTAAATGTTGACATTTATCACATATAGGTGAGATATGTTGAAAGATTTTATGTAATTTTGTTTTTGAATAACGTAACCTATGTATTACTTTAAATTGTATTAAAGAATGTCTGGCATTTAATGAACATTGATGTATGTGTTGTAAACTTTCTTCCCAAGTATCTTTCGTTATGATTTGATTTAATTCTTTTTCCCATGTTTGTCTGTGTAAGTCCGTCGATGGAATGTCACTGTCTAATAAGATATTATATATATAAGATATTAATTTTTCTGTATTAGGATGTTTATTCCAACATTCATCAAGAATTTCTGAATTTCTAATTCGAAAATTTTGAGTATTCGATTTTACATAATCTCTGAGTTGAAGATATCTGAAATAATCATTTCCTCGGAGTCCATAAGTCTGTTGCAACTCCTGAAATGTCAGAAAAGTGCCTTCCTTATAAAGTTGTCCCATATTTTTAATTCCATAATTCTTCCATTGTGTAAAACCCCTGTCCAACCATGAGGGCTTAAACAAAGGGTTATTCACAATTGGGAGAAAAAGTGATAAATTATCTAATTTTAATGTCTTTTTTAATTGTTTCCAAATTCGTATGGCACTAAATATTATCGGGTTTTCCCAATACATTTTTTTGTTTAATTTAGATGTAGCAAATAATATCGAACCGATATCAAAAGGCAAACAATCTTCCTTTTCCATTTTTAACCAATCTGGTTGTTGATCTATTTCTTCCAACCAGAAATTCATATATTTAATATTAACTGCCCAAAAATAAAACAGAAAGTTGGGTAAAACCAAGCCTCCATTTATTTTTGATTTACACAAATGTCTTTTGTTTATCCTATGATTCTTATAATCCCAGATAAAATCATTAACAATGGAGTCCAATTTTTAAAAAAAGTTTTTTGACAAATATATCGGAATTGTCTGGAAAAGGTATAATATTTGCGGTAAAAAAATCATTTTTTACGGCATTAATTTTGCCAACCATTGAGATAGGAAGTGTTTTCCAGTATTGAATATTCTTATGTAGTTTATTCAGTAATGGGGGGAAATTTGCTTTAAATAATGTATATATCTTAGTTACATAAATGCCTAGGTATTTAAATTTTTCATTTACTATTTTAAATGGTAATTGTTGTATTATCTGTTTGTTATGTTCCCTTATTGGCATAATTTCACTTTTATTCCAATTTATTCTGTATCCTGACAGTGAACCAAATTGGGTTATTAGCTCTAATAAGTTTGGAATACTAATTTCTGGTTTTGTAATGTAAATTTCCCAGTTTGAAGTTTGATCTTTATTTTATGAGGAGTTACGATGAGCGATTACGTGCCCTCCGCTCCCGACCCTCGTAACATAAAGATCATTCTGGAAGTTCTAGTCAGCTCTAATCTTACTATTTTAGTTCAATAACTGTTATTCTGTGATTTCACACCGCTGCTTTGAAGATTGACGCGCATGCGGGCTGACGGCCTTCTTCACGTAATCGCTCATCGTAACTCCTCATAAAATAAAGATCAAACTTCAAACTGGTAAGTTCTCGTTTAATCTTACTATTTTGGAAGGAAAATGTGATGCACCACAGACAATGGTAACATTTTAATATTTCCAGATCATGTTGTTGAGATCCTTTGCATTCTTGTTCAATTGTCTCTTGGTATTCTATTTCAATTATTTATTCATGTTCATAATCATATATCTTTGACTGAGTTTCAATAGGAGGGAAAACTAGAAAGTGTCAATTCCAGCATGGCTTGTGGATTACGTTGAATCTTGGAGATCCCTTGTCCCCTGATGTTTGTCATTAGGTAAGTTGTGGATATCATTGCAGTGCTATGATATACCGTATGTAATTCCAATCAAGATAATTAATTGCAAGGAACTAAAATAATATGCTTGCTTTCATCGATCAGGGCATTGAGTACAAGAGTTGGGACTTCATGTTACAACTGCTCAAGACATTGATAACACCTTATTTGGAGAACTGTGTACAGTTTTAGTCACGTAGCTATAGGAAGGATGTCATTAGACAGAAAGGGAGTAGAGAAGATTCGCAGGAATCACAAGGACTGGGGAGAATGATTGGAAAGCTTGATCTATAACATCCAACATCCTCAGGACTTTCTACAGGGGTACGGTGGAGTCTGTACTCACGTACTGCATAAATACGTGGTACTCCACCTGCAACTGCTCGGACAGGAAGGCTCTGCAGAGGGTAGTGAGGGGAGCAGAGAGGATCATTGGCGTCTCCCTACCCTCGGTAGAAGAACTGTTCCAGAGCCGCTGTCTGAAAAAAGCTCAGAGAATTGCTAAGAACAAACTGCACCCCCTCCACATACACCTGGATCTCCTGCCATCAGGCAAGAGATATCGCAGCATCAAAGCCTGCAAGACTGCTAAACAGCTTCCTGCCATATGCTGTGAGGCTGCTAAACAGCTACTCTGTACTCACAGTCACCTGATTCTGCGGCTTGGCACGGACACTTTAATAACTGGCACTGGCCACTTCAATAACTGGCACTGGCCACTCAAATCAGCCACCCCGGACATGTTTATGATTGGTTTTACTGCATTTTAACGTTGTTGTTTTACCTACTTTTTAACTATTTATACTGTTCCATCAGGGACTGGATTGTTTTTAGTGTTATTATGTGTGAAATGTTTTAAATCTCATGTGCGATGCTCCGGTATTCCCTGGGAAACGTCTTTTCATTTTGCACTGTACAACTGTTGCTTGCAAGATGACAATAAAGGTTGATTGATTGATTGATTGATTGATTGATTGATTGATTGATTGATTGATATAAGGAGAGGCCGGATAGGCTGGGGCTTTTTTCCAAGGAGTGTAGGTGGCTGAGGAGTGAACCTATAGAGGGGTTTCAAATCATGAGGGCATAAATAAGGTGAATGGTAAGTTTTATTTTCCCGGTCGGTGCAGACTCGGTGGGCCGAAGGGCCTGCTTCCGCACCGTATCTCTAAAACTAAAACTAAAAAGTGAGTCTAAAACTAGAGGACATAGATTTTTAAGGTGAAAAGGGAAAGATTTAAAAAGATAACTGAAGGACAACATTTTCACACAGGGGTTGGTGGGTGTGTGGAACGGGCTGCCAGAGGAAGTGGTAAAGCCAGGTACAATTACAATGTTTAAAAGAAATTTTCACTGGTAGCTGGATAGGATAGGTTTAGAGGGATATGGGTCAGACAATGTGGTTGGCATGGATGAGTTTTGCCTAGGAGCCTGTTTCTCTGCAGTATAAATCTGACTCTATGACTCTAATACGAGTATTTTAGGCAAGGAGTTTGGGTGCATGGATTGGGACACGATATACAGTGGTTCTTATCCAGACCACAACACTGGAAAGTTTGAGAAGTCACCCATAACGTTTCCACTGCTGCGGTCTGGATGAGAACCACTGTATAACACTGCTGCGTTTGATACATTTTCCCTTACTTCATGTCCGATTAGGTTTAATTTCTCTCCCTTGACTCTGGCTACAATTCAAGCTTTCTTGCAAGATATTCACATTCACTGCAAAATACTCAGTATGTATAGCAAACCCAGATCCTTTTCCGCAACTTTTTTTAAATGAAGAGTAATTTGATAGCAAAATGCAACGACAGCTATTTTTAACAACTTGAAATAATCACTTGCACAAAATGTAAAATTTGGCATTGTCAGACTTTTGCTGTGGTTGTCATTAATAACTGCAATAACTGCAAAAAATATGATTATGCCGACGCAAATTGGCAATCGTAATTAGCAATCTGTTATGAAAAATGATATATGTAGTAGAGAATCCTGATGTTCTTTCCATCATATTTGGAAAGTACTTTGAGTTCCTCCTTGTCACAAAACAGAAATAGAAAACCACAGAACAGGTGAAATTGGTCACCACAAGCACTGCCGAACTGTAATAATGTATTGACAGAATGTTTGCAATGAAAGTTGAGCAGGATATAAAACAGGCTCCCAATTCTCCCCCAGGGAAACCAATGGCACTTAGGTAATTTGCCGAGTCAGCTTTGATAAAAATGGAACAAAATTCTTTCCTATGGGAAGGGAAACAATTTCATTTGGACAGGATGTGCATAGCAGTCTCCTGGCTTGCTGATGCAGAGCAACAGTGCAAGAGAAAGTGAATGGGAATCTTGATGAACCGGACTTAGAATCATGGCATTGGCACAGAGGAAGACCATTCAGCCCATCAAGTCTATGCAAGGTCTCAACAGAGCAATCCCATCAGTCTCATTCCCTTGCTCTTTCTTCATAGCTCCGTAATTATTTTTTTCTCTCAAGTATCTATCGATTTCCTTCTGAAAACCTCGATTGATTATTTTTCTAAGATTTCTGAAGACTCAGAGTTCCAGCATTCTTTGATGGTTACATGAATGATTGGGGTCAGAAGGAAGACGTGGAGAGCTTGCAAATCATACCCAACTTAAATGCACGTCACGTGGATATCCAAATAACAGAAATCTCACAGCTTTGACTGGCTCATATTTCCTGCAATGAGAAGATACATATTGAAACTTTTTGTACATGGATAAATCACTCTTTTATTTCCAATATCACTGCTTATAATTGGAATGGTAACCAAAGGCTATTATTGATGATTGGGTTTTCATAACCTGGTTGATCTGGTCCACAGGCTTCCCCTGTTGAGGATGTGGAGACCAGGGTAATGCCTACAAATAGTATGTTGATGAAGTAACCTGTTGCTCAGTTAAAAAAACTGATAGCCAGGAGATCGCTATGTTTCTTGGATTAAAATGTGGATTATGCCATCACATTCATTGAGTTTGGTATGTTATAAATAGTGTTCAGATATTTTTGAAGCAGACTTAAAGGATGGTGATGGAATGGTAAACATTCTGTCCCTTTGATTGTTTTGATTCAAAATATATATTTGTGGGGAGCATCAAGTGACTTGCTTGTTATTTAATGCTTCACTGCATTAACTAGTTACAGTATTTATATCTTAAATGGTGAAGGGTTTCATTATAAAACCATGCAATGCCTGTCTTGAATGAATGCATTGAAATAAAATAGACTATTTGAAGTTTCCGGAAGTTAAGCAAACAAGTTTGGGATAGCTGAAAAATAATTTTAACTTGGACCTGAAATATGCCACCACAATTGTGTATGGCTCCAAGGAATTCTGAGCCATTGTAACATATATCATAGATATCATATATGCATCATCCTAAATTATTTTTAAGAAATACAGTCAATCTGCCTTCGTTTTTATGGTGGATATGCAATGATTTAAATAAGTTGAGCTTTGAGCAATTAGTCACAGCTCTGCCATGTCTTAGATTCAGTCTAGTTACCCATTATGTGAAAACATAGATAAATCAAGGAAAATTGCAATCATTGTTGATTTTAATGAGGACTGTGGTCTGAAAACTAATTTAAGTTCAGGTCCACCACTGATTTTCAAGCAACTGATGGTCCGGCACCTCTTTTAATCTGGACAAAATTACGAGAGTGCGCTAGAAATTCACTGAGCGGCAACAGGTGGCATTGCTTGTGGTGTATGCTCTTTCGAGTATATTAGAAAATAGGAGCAGGTAGAGGCTAGTCAGCACCTCAGGTCTGTTCAGCTCTTCAATATGATAATGTCTGATGTGTGGCTGGTTCATCTCCACTTTTGGAAATAAGGAAATCTGGCATTTCCTTATTAATCTCAATTCCCTGATCCTTCGAGTATTTATCTAACTGCTCTTTAATTATCCCAATGATTTATCCTCCACAGCCCTCTGGCTATTCAGCATTCGCTGCCAGTGGAAGTACCTGCTCACAAGTTTGAAATGACAGCCCACTAATCTTGTATCTATATCTCCTCGTCTGCGATTCTGTTGTGACTGTGACGCATTGGTGAGATGCTGAAACTGGTAATTGCAAATGGTCTGTATTCATCACAAGAAGTAATGAATTAAATGCTGGAAGACTAGCATCACCAATCAGGGAGAACGTCACAACTGCACTCAGAGAAGGCATACTGGAGGGTTCATCCACTGAGGCATACAGATAGATCTCAAAAATATAAAAGATGTGATCACTCTAAAAGGAGTGCACTGTAGGCCTCCCAATGGCAAGTGGGAGGTACAGGAACAGTGAGGTAGATAGTTCATGGAAAGATGAAGAGGCAAAAGTTTTGTCAATTCCATCATACACACAAGAACGTGAGGTACGGGTACAATGAAGATTGCTTGGGCAGCTTACCGTCCAGTGGTATGAATATTGATTTCACTAACTTCAAGTAACCCTGGCATTCCCTCTCTCTCTCCATCCCTCCCCCACCCAAGTCACACCAGCTTCTCGTTTTCACCCAATAAACAGCTTCAAAGGCCTGTTTCCGTTATAATCGTTACATTTTTGCATATATTTCAGTCATTGTTCTTTATCTGTCTCCATCATCGTCTATATCTCTAGTTTCCCTTTCCCCTGACTAGTCTGGTCTCGACCCGAAACATCACCCATTCCTTCTCTCCAGAGATGCCCTGCTGAGTTACTCCAGCTTTTTGTGTCTATCGTCTGTTTAAATCAGCATCTGCAGTTCCTTCCTACACAATGAAAATCTTGCTTGCAGCCACATCAAAGCACATAGACTCAGACAATACACAAAAACAAATGATACAAAACTACACCTAACATTTTGGAGACTGCAAAAAACAAGACCATAAAAAGTTATTTCAAAATTCAGCAATTTTTAAAACATAATTGAGGTATAATTTCATTTTGTTTTTGTGATGTTCATTTGTGAAGTTCCAATAAGTTTCATAAATTTCAAAGCTCATTCCAAAAAAAACTTCCAATGGTCATTTCATTCTCTGCAAAAATCATGTTCTTTACAACCAGGCTTGTGGTCTGTGAGAACTCTGCAATGTGAACAGTTGCCCAGCCTGCTGTATAACATTGCTGTTACTGAATGTCAACAATCCCTTCGTACTAATGCCTGATAGCAACCAGTCACAGTAGTAAGTGAAATCCATGCCACAGAGATTACTAGGTCTTTGCAGTCAATTTTTTTGAGGTCAGCAGTGAATGGTGATACTTCACCACTGTCCGCAAGATTGTGGTTTTAGTTATTTCTGCATCCTTCGGGGTATGATTGCTGTTTGAAATAGAATAGAGAATAGTACAGCGCAAGGCCAAGCCCTTAAGTCCACAATGTCCATGCCGAACATGATACCAAGTTAAACTAATCTCCTCAACCTTCAAATGATCCACATCCATCCATTCCCTGCATAACCAAGTGCCTAACTAAAAGCATCTTAAATGCCACTATCATATCTGCATCCACTACCACCCTGGCATCAACCACTGTGTATAAGAAAACCTTCCCCCACACATTCCCTTTGAACTTTGACCCTCCGACCTTAAAGCTATGCCCTCGAGCCTTTGCCATTTTCCATGCTGGGAAAAAGCTTCTGATTGTCCACCCAGAGTCACATAATATTACAAAAATCTCATGGAGAAATGCCATAGAAAAGTAGTAGAGACACAATTTTTAATGAAACCCATGTCCAAACAATGCGCACATTTTCAAATTAAAACATGCTTTCAGTTTTCATTGCTTCTGGATTAGTTGTGGACTTGAATGCATTGTCATGCTATATTTTGAGGAATGCTGACTTTTAGATGATTTTGTAGTACTTACTATTGTGTAGCAAATTAGGGAGTACGCATTCATAACCCCTATAACCTGTTTGTATTATAAGTGCATGTTTTGGGTGTGGATGAAGGAAGCAAAATCAGTAAGTTTGCAGATGACTCTTAAATGGTTGGAGTTGTTAGTGATGCGGTAGCCTTAGATTCTAGAGCAATGTCAATATGTTGGTGAAATTGGTTGAGAATTAGTGGAAGGAGTTTAATCCAGATAAGTAATGCATTTTGGACATAGACTAGAGAAACTAGGACATACACCATAATTGCTAAAGTCCCAATGAGTTTTGAGGAACAGCAGGCTTTGGTGTACAAGTCCAAAGATCCTTGAAGGTAGCATTGCAGGTAGATAATATGGTTATGAGGGCAAATGGATACTGGTCTTCATTCGTGAGGCATTGATTACAATAACAGGGAGGTTATGCTCTAACTTTATAAAACATGGTTTAGACCTCTGCTGGTTTACCATACATGGATCTTTGGACTTGTAACCAAGATCTTTTATTCCTCAATTCTCCCTGGGACCTTACCAATCATGGTGTACACCCTAGTTTCACTGGTACTCCCAAAACACATTATCATGGATTAAACTCCATCTACTATTTCTCAACCCATTTCACCAACACATTGACATTACTGCAGCCTAGGACTATCCGCCTCACTATCACTAACTCTTACCATCTGCAAACTTACTGATTCTGCTTCTTACACCGACATCCAGTTGATTATAAGACAAACAGGTTATGGTGTTATGTACGCGTACTCCCTTATAGGAAGGATGTCTTATTGTTGGAGAGGAGACAGAGGAGATTCATCAGGATGTTGCCTGAGATGGAGTGTTTAAATTATGAGGAGAGACTGGAGAGGCTGGGTTTGTTTTGGGTAGGAGATTAAGAGAAGAGCTATATAAAATTATCAGGTGTTTAGATTGGGCAGATTGCAGGAAACCTGTCCCTATCAGAGAGAGACAAAATTGCAGATAAGGAGCAAAAAAATTGAAGGGATCTGAGAGATGATGTTTCCGCCCACAAGGTGGTGAATACCTGGAATACTCTGCCTGGGAGAGGGGTGGAAGCAGAGTGGTGGACAACAATTGCAAATCGTCTAAACAAGCATGTTAATCTCCATGGCAAAGAAGATAATGCGCCGTGGCCAAGACTTGCCAGCCGTGTTCTGGAGGCAATCACTTCTTCTTTTTGCCTGCCTTTATTTATTTAGATTTTGCTGTGCCTGGAAATTTAACTTGAACCCATTGGTTCTTTGAATTACAGCTTTAAATGACAATGGCACCTCTTGGAAGTGATTTTGATGTGCATCTCCTAACATGTCTCAATAAAACCTGGGCTGCAGATGACTGAGAATTTTACATCCGTTAAAACAGCTCTTGCATTCAATCCCATGAAATCACTCTTGTTAAAATCGACTCCTTATGTATTTGCAATTTTGCAATCCAAAAGTCATTATCTGAGCATTTTATTTATTATTCTTCAATAGCAAATGTCACAAACTCAGAAAAAAAGGCAGGCATATGTTGCAGCTTTCATTAGTTTGTGGTTTAAATAATAGTATTTTTGCCATAGGTATACCAAATCTTTATAATGCCTACATTGCCTGATATGATTCATTTTTCATATCGAATGGTGAGACATAAGTGTTTACAATGGTCAGAAATGAGAGTGCACCATTTACTCCCCATGTCCCATGGGCAGATCTACCACGACTATAAGGATACAAACCAAATGCAGGCAAATATGATTAGTGTAGACGAGCATTGTCACCTTGTCGTGGTGGAGAAGCTTGTGTGGACCTGAGATCCTGAGAGCGATGCCGTCTGGAGCTATGCTCCTGGTAGGGCCACCCATGGCGGTAAGGTCGAAGGGGAGGTCTCTGACAAAGAGCAATCCAACCAGGATCTCAATGGTGGAACAGGCGGAGGATGATGGCTGACCTTAGTGGAGCGTCACAACGGCTGGGAAGGCAGATGAAGGCTGCAGCAGAATAGGGTTTCCGGTCATCTTGGACTCCATGCCACTGGATCCTGACCTAGATCTGTCAAGGACCATGGGGTGGCTGTCTGTGCACCAGTCTCCCCACGTTAAATAAAGTCACGCACAGGCGTCCTCCATATAGGGAATAGCATCCTGGAGACACCCATGGTCAGCCATGACCGAAGGGGGCCTAAGATGGGCAAAAGTGGTAGGCAACCTGGAAAGGTTGCAGAGAAGATTTAAGCAGATGTTGCCAGAACTCGAAGGCCTGAGCTATAGGGAGAGGTTGAGCAGGCTAGGATTTATTCTTTGGAGTGCAGGAGAATGAGGAGTGATATTATAGGGGTGTATAAGATCATGAGAGCAATAGATAGAATAAATGCATGAAGTCTTTTACGCAGAGTAGGGGAATCAAGAACCAGAGGACATAGGTTTAAAGTGAGGGGGGAAAGATGCCAGAGGAGGTAGTTGAGGCAGGAACTATCACAACATTTAAAAAAACATATGGATGGGTACAAGGATAGGATAGGTTTTGAAGCATATGGGCCAAATGCAGGCAGGTGAGACTAGTGTAGATGCGGCATGTTAGTCAACGTTGGCAAGTTGTGCTGAAGGGCCAGTTTTCACACTGTTTCACACCCTTTTTAAGTCATTTGGGCAGGTACATGGATAGGAAAGGAAGAGAAAGATATGGGCCAAATGCAGGAAATTGGGATCTCGGTCAGCATGAAGCTATGCTGTACGACTCTGTGATTCTGCAACTCTAATATTTTCTGAGAATCCCACTCCATGTGAGAAGTATTCTGTGAAGAAATCCTTGCCCTCTCAGTAAAACTATTTTACTTCAGTGTTTCCTCCCTTGGCAAAAACATTAGAGTCCAGCAAAACCACATGGTCTGGATAAAAATCTGGCCTGTTTTTGCCAAGGCTTATAACTAAGCTCGAACTGAGAGAGAGGATTTTGAAGGAGTCACGTTCGGGATCAAGGGGAATATAAATTAGCTTAATACTATTTTTTAAACCTTTGCCATATACGTGATTTGATTCTCTTTCCATCTGTGAGGTTTGCTACGAAGATAGACAGAAATAGCTGGAGTAACTCAGCAGGTCAGGCAGCATCTCTGGAGAAAAGAAATAGGTGCCGTTTAGGATTGAGACCCTTCTTCAGGCTGAGAGTCAGAGTAGAAGGAACCGAGAGATATGAAAAGGTACATAGAAAAAGATGAATGAAAGGCATGCAAAAGGACAAAGGTTTGCTAGGTTTAGTTTAGTTTAGAGATACAGCACGGAAACAGCTCCTTCGATCCACTGCGTCCGCACTGACCAGCGATCCCTGCACTTTAACACGATCCTGCACAATCTAGGGACAATTTGCACTTTTACCAAGCCAATTTACCTACATACCAGTACATCTTTGGAGTGTGGAGAAAACCGAAGATCTCGGAGAAAGCCCACGTGGTCACGTATAAACTCTGTATGGACGGAGAACGTATAAACTCTGTACAGACAGCACCCGTAGTCGGGATCGAACGATCAACGCTGCATGCTCTGTGAGAGGCAACAACTCTACCGCTGCGCCATCGTGCTGCCCTACAGTGCTTAGAGGGAGTTCTTGAACCACAAGTTTTATATTCTCCAACTTGAACCCTACTGGCAGCTGTGGCTTCTCTGACTGGTGCTGCTGTCCTCGACACCTTCCTTCCTACTTTCCTCCTCCCTCCCCACTATTCCTCACATGTTGTAAGTGAGCTTGTGATCCCAATGAACATCTTGACATTCACCACGTTACCCATGTAATAACAACAATCTGGTTCTTGTCACACGGTTATTCGTTTTTTCAACTTCAATTCTCTTTAATACATTATTTGTAAATCAAATTGCCTCAGAAATAATTAATGTTATTATGGAAATGGGTGATTTGAAGGGAAAATAAATAAGTCACCATTTTTTTTTGCTTTCAATGATCTGCCCTCCAATTCTCGGTATACCAATTTGTCAATGAACCATACTGCCAAGGGAAGTTAGGATGAGTTGAATTTAACAACCCCGGGGAATCCTTTCAATCAGATCACACATCAGCTTCAAGGGTTCTTCTGTGCTCAATTTATGGCCAGGAATTTGGGAAATCCTGTGCCTCTTGAATAAAATGTACTCATTATGAAGCATCCAGCACTGAATCCTATGGATCACGACAGAGTGAATTGAATTTCACTTTTTCCCTGGCTACTTTTAAATGCTGGTTTACCACTTCATGTTGATTTGGAAATTGGTTGAAACACTTTATTTATTTAACTGAATTATTGGTATTTTAGGAATATTCAGCACTAGGGTCACCTTCATCAGTGGGAATTATTAACATTCCAGTGTGGTTTAATAGTATTGCCGTAGGAATTTCAGAGACACAAGTACTGTAGAAAGGGCAAGATCTCTATCCATTCCTTTTGCCCCAACTGTAGCTATTCTGCCATTCTGCCCCAAGTCCTGAACTCAGGCATCTTAGCTGCAAGTTCTCCCTTGATGAATGTCATTCACTCTTCATAGTCCAACACTGTTTAGGTCAGTTGCACTAACCACTGGAGAGAACTGCTTACATCCATCCATATTATATATTATATTATACTCATATTGTACAGTTAAGTAAACTACAATGTGAAATAAATAATGTATATGTTGCTTATCGTGACATCCCAATGCACTTTATCTCCAGATATATATCTGTGAAATACAGCAAGATCCCACAAAGAGAAATGTGATAATGGCAAATCATCTGTTTTTACATTTGGTTTATTTATCGCTGCTGTGTAATGTTTCATGAGTGGGGTATAAATATTAGCCCATTTACCAGAACAGGGCCAATTGGTCTTTTCATGGCCATCAAAGCATCACATCCTATGCTGACTAGCGATCCCTGTACACTAGCACTATCCTATACACTAGGTGACAATTTACAATTATACCAAGTCAATCTGCCTACAAACCCATATGTCTTTGGAGTGTGGGGGGAAACCGGAGCTCCCAGAAAAAAACACGCAGGTCACGGGGAGAACATACAAATTGCATATAGACAGCACACGTAGTCAGACTCGAACCCAGGTCTCTGGGGCTGAAAGGCAGCACCTCTACCACTGTGCCACCGTGCCGCCCATGGTGTTCAAGTCAAGTCAAGTGCGTTTATTGTCATGTGTCCCTGATAGGACAATGAAATTCTTGCTTTGCTTCAGCACACAGAACATAGTAGGCATTTACTACAAAACAGATCAGTGTGTCCATATACCATAATATAAATAAATACACACATGAATAAATAAACTGATAAAGTGCAGATAACAGATAATGGATTATTAATAATCAGAGTTTTGTCCGAGCCAGGTTTAATAGCCTGATGGCTGTGGGGAAGTAGCTATTCCTGAACCTGGTTGTTGCAGTCTTCAGGCTCCTGTACCTTCTACCTGAAGGTAGTAGGGATTTGAGTGTGTGGCCAGGATGGTGTGGGTCCTTGATGATACTGCCAGCCTTTTTGAGGCAGCGACTGTGATAGATCCCCTCGATGGAAGGGAGGTCAGAGCCGATGATGGACTGGGCAGTGTTTACTACTTTTTGTAGTCTTTTCCTCTCCAGGGCGCTCAAGTTGCCGAACCAAGCCACGATGCAACCGGTCAGCATGCTCTCTACTGTGCACCTGTAGAAGTTAGAGAGAGTCCTCCTTGACAAACCGACTCTCCGTAATCTTCTCAGGAAGTAGAGGCGCTGATGAGCTTTCTTGATAATTCCATTAGTGTACTCGGACCAGGAAAGATCTTCAGAGATATGCACCGCCAGGAATTTGAAGCTCTTGACCCTTTCAACCATCAATCCGTTGATATAAACGGGACTGTGGGTCCCCATCCTACTCCTTCCAAAGTCCACAATCAATTCTTTGGTTTTGCTGGTGTTAAGGCCAGGTTATTGTGCTGGCGCCATATGGACAGTTGCTCGATCTCTCTTCTATACTCTGACTCATCCCCATCAGTGATACGTCCCACCACAGTGGTGTCGTCAGCGAACTTGATGATGGAGTTCGCACTGTGACCGGCTACGCAGTCATGAGTATAGAGTGAGTACAGCAGGGGGCTGAGCACGCAGCCTTGAGGTGCTCCCGTGCTTATTGTTATCGAGGCTGACACATTTCCACCAATACGAACAGACTGTGGTCTGTGAATGAGGAAGTCGATGATCCAATTGCAGAGGGATGCGCAGAGACCCAGTTCTGCGAGTTTGGTAACCAGCTTGGAGGGGATGATTGTGTTAAATGCCGAGCTGTAATCGATGAATAACAGCCTGACATATGAGTTTTTGTTGTCCAAGTGGTCCAGAGCAGAGTGCATGATTTGCATGAGACCAAGAAGCAGGTGCTGCAGATAATTAGAACATTCAATAGAACATAACAAAGAATATTAGGGAGATAAGGTGATTAAGAACATATGGAATAATTGCTGTCATGATCCAGGGCATTCAATATAAAGAAAAAAAGACACAAAGTGCTGGAATAAATCAGCAGGTTGGGCAGCATCTGCAGAGAACACGAATAAGTGAAGCTTTGTATCAGGATCCTTCTTCCACTGGCATTTCGGATAGAAGACCAGGGAAGTTATAACATTTCAGTTGGAAAATATTTGGAATAAAGCATCAAGTTCTGGTCAACACAGTAAAGGAAAGATGTGATTGCACTCAGGAGGTAGAATGGAGATTCATCAGAGTAAACTTTTATTTATGAGGAGAGACTGGGTACGTTAAGTTTAGTTTTCTTAGAGAGGAGTTGAGCGCTATCCTGATTGAGGTGTACAAAATTATAAGGGCATAGATAGGACAGATAGTGAGAAATGTTGTTTCCTTAGCAGAATTATATAAAACCAGACAATATCTGTTTAAAGTAAGGCATAGGAGGTGTAGAGGAGATCTGATGAGGATTTTTTATAATCCTGAGGCTGGTTGAACTCTGGACTGCATTGCCTGAGGGTGGAAGAAGCAAGTATTCTCACAACATTTAATAAGTATTTAGAATGCACACATAAAATGTCATGGCTCAGAAGGCCAAAGACCACATGCAGGGAAACAGGATTGCTACAGATTAGTACGTGAAAGCCAGCACGAACATAGAGGCCCAAATGGCCTTTTTTCCACGCTAAGCAACTCTGTACATGTTTAGACACAAAGAACTGCAGATGCTGGTTTACAAAGAAAAACACAAAGTGCTGGAGTAACAGTAGGTCAGGCAGCAGCTCTGGAGAACACGGATAGGTGACATTTTCTGGAGAAGGGTCCCGACCCAAAACATCACCTATCCATGTCCTTCAGAGATGCTGAGTTACAGCAGCACTTTGTGTTATTTTTCATGTATGTTTGGTTTAGTTTTTTTGATTATTTTATAGATACAGAATGGAAATAGGCCTTCAGCCCACTGAGTCCACACTGACCACTAATCACCCATTCACACCAGTTCTATGTTCTCCCATTTTTTCATCCACTTATATAGGATCCTTATATAGGATCCTGAGGGCTCTTGATTGGATCGATATGGAAAGAATGCTTCCATTTGTGGGAGGATCTAGAAAAAAGTGTCACTGCATAAAATAATGGATCACCCATTTTAGATTATGTTTTGCTCTGTCGAAAGCCCTTCTTCAGAGAGTGGCAGGTTTCCCCCGGGTGCTCCAGTTTCCTTCCACATCTCAAACAAAAGACATGCGTCTTTGCAGGTTAATTGGCCCACTGTAAATATTGCCACTTGTCCAGGGAGTGGATGAGAAAGTGAATAAACACAGAACTAGTGCGTGAATGGGTGATCGATGTCCGACTTGGACTTGGTGGGCCAAAGAGGCCGATTCCTTGCCGTATCTCTAAACAAATCAAAGTGATTTTAGGAGAGTGAGTTGAGCTGCCAACTTTCTGACTCAAAGGTGAATCATTTGCCAACTGAGCCACAGCTAACATTTAATTAGTCAACAAATATTTACCAATTCTCAATAAAGTACTCACAACCACCCAATAAGATTTACACAATCAACTCTTATCATTGCACCAAATGCACAAGCACACATGGATAACCCCACACAAATGAGATCAGAGTTCACATGCGTAACCACAGAATCTCTTAGTCAGTTGATTAGAAATACAGATTGCCACATCTGGATTCACAGTTGGACAAATGTGGCTTGTAACCAGCATTCTGGATGACCTGACATTATCGAAATTATTTCCAAGGTGTCTCAGAAGAAGGAGAAAGGACACTATGGGTCTGTTGTACACTGGGTTAAAATATATTTTCCAGACTCAGAAGATGAACTGGTAAAATTCCACGAGGAAGACTTATCTACCAAAGATACACAAAAATGCTGGAGAAATTCAACGGGTGCAGCAGCATCTATGGAGCGAAGGAAATAGGCAACGTTTCGGGCCGAAACCCTTCTTCTCCAGAGAGAGGAGGAGAACTTCTTCAAAGTAGGCATAACACTTTGTCTACTCCACTGCGAAATCTCCTCAAGGTATGCCTACTTTGAAGAAGTTCTCCTCCTCTCTCCGGAGAAGAAGGGTTTCGGCCCGAAACGTTGCCTATTTCCTTCGTTCCATAGATGCAGCTGCACCCGCTGAGTTTCTCCAGCATTTTTGTGTACCTTCGATTTTCCAGCATCTGCAGTTCCTTCTTTAACACTTTGTCTACTCCACTGCGAAATCTCCTCAAGGTATGCCTACTTTGAAGAAGTTCTCCTCCTCTCTCCGGAGAAGAAGGGTTTCGGCCCCAAGTAGAGAGTGGTCCTGAGCAACTATCTACCTCATTGGTACACAAAAGTGCTGGAGAAACTCAGCAGGTGCAGCAGCATCTATGGAGCAAAGGAAATAGGCAACGTTTCGGGCCGAAACCCTTCTTTGTTTCGGCCCGAAACGTTGCCTATTTCCTTCGCTCCATAGATGCTGCTGCACCGCTGAGTTTCTCCAGCATTTGTGTGTACCTTCATTTTCCAGCATCTGCAGTTCCTTATCTACCAAAGAGATGTTTCAATGGTGGAAGTGCAGGTTAAAGGAATCTCGCAGGAGTGAAGAACAGCATCTGGCCATTCAAACCCATCTGAAGAAATGTTCCGACCCAAAACGTCACCCCATCCTTTTTCTTCAGAGATACTGCCTTACCCGTTGAGTTACTCCAGCACTTTGTGCCTATTGCATGAATGGAAATTTAAATACCACTGAGATACAAGTAGAATCAAGGTGTGATTTGCTATTTGAATTTAAACTGTGACATGTGGCAAAATTAGCAAGCATACATTAAAGCAGATAATAATAATCATAATAATAATAATCATACTTTATTAGCCAAGTATGTTTTGCAACATACGAGGATTTTCATTTGCCATACAGTCATACCAATAAAAAGCAACAGAACACACAAAAATGCATTTTAACATGAACATCCACCACCGTGACTCCTCCCCATTCCTCACTGTGATGCAAGGCGAAAAAAAAAGTTCAATCTCTCCTTTCTTTGTCCTCCAGCGGTCGGGGGCCTCTAACCTTCCGTTGATCTTAGTCCTGTAGCCGGCGGCGGGTCTCCTCGTCGGGGGGAATCTCAGCTCCCCCGCGCCAGGCGATCTACCCCACATCGGGGCTAGCCGAACATTGTGCGGCTTTTGGAGCTTCCCGACGTCGGTCTCAACCCGAGACTGCCAGCTCCTTGATGTTAAAGTCCGCAGGCCGCGGTTAGAGCGTCAATCCCAGGCAAGGAATCAGCTCCGATGGTAAGTCCACGCCTCCTGGTGAGGCTTAACGTCAGTCCCGAACAAGGCCTCCAGCTCCATGATGTTAGGCTGCAGAGCAATCGGAGATGTGATCGGGAAAACATTCACATCTCCGGCAAGGTAAGAGATTGAAAAAAAGTTTCCCCCTCCCCCGTCCCCCACCCCCCCCCCCCCCACTTAAAACGAATCAGAGAACATTAACACAAACTTTAAAAACACAATAAAATAATTTAAAAAAGACGAAAAGACAGACAGATTGTAGGCAAAGCTGCCATCGAAGCGCCACCCGGTGGTATGATTCATTAAATACAAATAGTGCAAGATTTGTATGAGAGTGTTGAAGAAATTAATGATTTCTTCTGTTATTCATAATGGTCTAACAAAGGCTTGACTTTGTAAGAAATTCTGACAGGCTGGTTGAAAATCATTTGTTGGGAAGAAGAAAGTTCTTTATCTTGGAGATAGAACGTAGAGCATAGAAAAGTACAGCACAAGAACAGGTCCTTTGTTCCATTGTCTGGGTCGAATATGATGTCAAGTTCAGATAATGTTCTCTGCCTGCATGTGATCCATGTCCCTCTATGTCCAGCATTTCCATGGGCCTTTCTAAAAGCCTCTTGTGCCACAATAGTATCTGCCCCCACCACCATTCCTGGCAGCGTGCTCCAGGCACCCACCACTCTCTGTGTAAAACGCTTGCCCTGCATAGCTCCACTTTCTCAGTGCATTCCAGGTAGTTGTCACTCTGTGGGCGAGGAAAAGGTCCCTGACAAATCCCCTCTAAATCTCTAAAGTCCTAACAATACATCTATGTCCTCTAGCACATTTAGCCCTATTCTGATTGCAGTCAACCCTATTCTGATTGCAGTCAACCCTATTCTGATTGCAGTCAACCAACACAATACAGACCTCCAACAGAACATGGCGGCTCTCTGGTCTGATGATCCAGCAGCATATCACAAGATGTATGTTGATGGTGAGATGCTGAGACAGCACAGTTGTGAATTGGAGACTATTCAAAGAAGGAGAAATTAATTACAATAACCTGAGAGATTAAACTCATGTCATTTCCCTAATGAATCATAGCAACTATGATTTTTCTTCTGTGCTTCTTTGAGGGGCAACTTTTGTCTCCAGTCAGGGAGCAATTAATAATGAAAAGATCCCACCAAGTTACAAATGAAAGAATAATTCTAAATTGAACATTTACAAGGTAACAAATATACAGATAGTTACATATATCAACATATATTGGTACAGCCTAAGAATAAAAGGATATATGTTTAGAATGGAGATGAGGAGGAATTTCTTTATTCAGAGGGTGGTAAATGTGTGTAATTCATTGCCATGGACGGCTGTGGAGGCCGTCAGGAGGCCGTCATCGGATAGTTTTTAAACCAGAGATGGATAGGTTCTTGATTAATAAGGGTGTTAAAGGTTATGGGGAAAAGGCAGGAGAATGGGGTTGAGAGAGAAAAATAGATCAGCCATGATCGAATGGCAGAACAGACTCAATGGCCTGAATGGCCCAATTCTGCTCCTATATCTTATGATCTTATGATATAATAATTTAAAATATATTCTACAATGTAATTGATGTTAAATTTGCCATATCTCTGTAAATCACTATTCTTTTGAAGGCAGGAGGAAACTTGCAGTTTGCATTCTCGCATGATGCACTTACATACTCTAGAAAAAAATAACCCAGGAAAGAATAGTCCACGTTGTGCATTTTCCCACCGTACGAAACATAGCTCAGAATAAGAGGTTTAATTTAAATAGCCAGATGCTGTCGTTCACAGCATTCTAATTTAGTGACTGTGCGTAGTTACTCAACAACTCAGGACCTGAGGAAGCAGCTCCTAACTGTGGCTGCACGCAATGAACAAATTGATGGTTAAATGTTTTCTTCCTGTTCAGTGCGACGCCCTCCATCACTGTCAAGAACTTCCAGTAATCTAATAATGAATGTCCATGCATCTGTTTACAGACAATTACATGCTCATTTCTTTCTTCTCCTGTATAATTGGGCGGACACTTGTCAAGCAGTAGAGTTACAATATACATGTTAATCTCCTTTCTTCTCACAAACAAAGCACGAGACAAAAAGAAACGCATTTGCTTCATTCCACTGACTGTTTATCCTTCCATCACAATATTGGTATCCCATCTCTTTTCTCTCAATTCTCAATGACTGTTCAGTGTGATCAGTTCAGTCCATGTTTTGCCAACAGAAAATCAAGGAGAAGGGGGTTTGATGGTAAAGGTTTATGTGTGAAGCTTTGCTAATGAAGATCACTTCAAATTAGTGAGGGGAAATGGTGCAAAACTGCATTAGGAGAGGATGTGTCATGAACGGCAGAGTGACATGATGAATATCTTCATGTGTGGGACAGAACAGTTATTGATGACTCTTTGCAGGCCTGTGCTGGAGATATTTTTAGCTTGTTGCCGGCCCACCGCACATTGTATTCGTACCTGCCATTCTAAGCACCATATTAATGAGTTTCAGGACTCACTAAGTAGTCACTAAGATTCAATGAAATGGAGTTGAAGAAAAGTTTGGAGCAGGCAGGTTTGTAACTCATGTTTTCATTAGTGGTCAATTGCTCATGAGTGGGGATTACAATGAACACGAAAAGATAGAACTGATTACTTAAGATTGCAATTAAGTATAAAAGGTTTACCTACAATAACTGACAATTTATTGTATTTTATTTTTGTGTTGGTGTGTTTAATATTTAATAAAGCTGCAGCAAGTAAGAATTTAATTGTCCCCGTCTGTGGATACAACATTTAACCACTCATGACTCTTGAAAATTGGTTATTGTTTACCAGCTCACCCACCTATCCACAATACAGTAAAAATTATCGATAAGCTAACACATGCCACAGCAATTATTTTAGGCTTCCACTTACAATCAAGAAGTTCGTCAGATTGTTCCCGAGTTTCACAGAGGGTCATATTCTGCTGCAAACTCTGTGCTGTATTCTATGAATTAATGCAGCATTTTTAATAAATTTCTATAGTAGATTGCATTCATAGATATACATCGACATTTTCTTCAGAGAGAAATTATCACCTTATTAATGAGAAAAGCAAAATATTTTGTAAACTACTAACACAGAAAATGTTTCCAATAACTTGGCAATATTGAAGTATTGTAATATTATTTAGGATCAGATACAGAACATGGAAGTGTACAAATACTTCTCATACCTGTTTTTCACATAAGACTGTATCATGTTTTTGCTCATACTAAGCATCTCAATATAAATCTAGACTTTAATTGTTTGCTTTTCTCTCATTCACAGGGGAGGGTGTACAATGAAATATGAGAAGTAGTGACTGAAAGAAAAAAGATTATGCCAACTTTTGATTTTAAAAAATAGGTTGAAGAGACACATAAACAGGAATGGATGCATTAGATAAGGAACTTTGCCTTGTGGGAGAATGCAATGACAAAATGATTGAGTTTCCGTTTTGTAATTCCAATGTAAAATTTGTCTATTGGAATTACAAGTTTTTCAATTCCAAACTTAGAATTGGAAATTGTAAGTTCCAATTCTTAGTATTTTTTCCAGAGAACAATTGGTGCCCAAGGGCATTGAGCCACAACATACTGTCTGCTTAGTGAATAAGAGTGATGAAATTCACTTCTAATATCTTAAGAGGCCATTGATCTACTGAAGTGTCATTAAGGGATGTGTATTTACAAAGCTGTGTTCCCAGCTTCTGGTCTGAAGATTCAAGCCAGGAGTGTGATTTTGTAAAGGTGGCGCGGAGTTGCAGCGGTAGAGTTACTATGTTGCAGCGCTGGAGACTCAGCTTTGATCCTGACAATGTCTGCTGCCGGTACAGAGTTTGTATATTCTCCCCATGACCTGTGGGGGTTTTCTCCGGGTGCTCCGGTTTCCTCCCACACTCCAAAGACTTACAGGTTTACAGGCTAATGGCTTGCTGCAATTGTAAATTGTGCCTAGTGTGTGTCGGATAGTGTTAGTGTGCGGTAATCATTAGTCAGCACGGACTCGGTGGGCCGAAGGGCCTGTTTCCGTGCAATATCTCTGAACTAGTTCTTCGAGGAAAAGCTGGTCAAAAGCTGAATGGGGTCTTGTACCTGCTTGCACTGCCAGGCATGCTTCTAGCCAAGAACCTGTTAAAAGACGAAAGGTAAAATTCAATGTCAATATTTTTCATCACTTTGCCTGCACATCATCCTGAAAGCATCGACAGCTTGTATCTAGCACAACCGTCCCAACTGTAAGGCAAAGAGTTACGTAGAACACTTTGGTTAGTTTTGAGATATAGCTTGGAAACAGGCCCTTCACCCTACTGAGTCCATGTCGATCATCGATTACCCGTTCACACTAATTCTACCTTATCCCACTTTCACATCCACTCCCTGCACACTAGGAGCATTTCGTAATGGCCAATTAACCTACAAACCCGCACGCCTTTGGAATGTGGGAGGAAACCGGAGCACCCGGAAGAAGCTTATGCGGTCACAGGGAGAATGTGCACACTCCACAAAGAAAGTAGCCAAGGTCAGGATCGAACCAGGTCTCTGGCGCTGTGAGGCAGTGACTCTACCAGCTGCACCACTGTGCTGCCCTTTTTAAAAGAGAAAATGTGTTGCATTAATGTCAAAATTGAAAAAGTAATCATAGATTTACCATTTAGTTTAACCACATTAAATTCTGCTATGTTTCACCAGCAATTGAAATATCTGGATGTCTTGGTGGTGAATGAGAAAACAATTAGCTACTCCTGGTATTCAGGTAGTCAGCACCCTCTGCTGGAGAGGCTGTAAGTGCATGTATCTGTTGAGCACTGATTCAGGCACAGTTGTGATATTCTCAGCAATCACTATTTGCTCACAATTGGGGGGGGGGGGGGAGGGTTATAATTGTTTCTTGCTGGATCAAAGCAAATAACAGCTAACAAAGTATCGGCTTGGATTACATATCCCCAACCAATCTATTTTTGCAGTCTATTAAAGTGTGAAATCTAAAATAGGTTACCAACTCATTAAGGCCAGAAACAGAATCCATCCTTTTACTGATTGTACCTGAATATCACACAGAAGCAGGCACATAGAAATAGCTGAATTTGAATTTTGAATTGTGAACATGAATTTTGGAACATTTATACATTGAAACTTCATCACACCCTTCCTTCTTGATGATGATGTTGATAATTTATTGTCACATGTACCAAGACACAGTGAACATATTTGCTTTTGCATACAATCCAGTAAATTCTTACTATAGATAAGCACAATCATAGCTAAGTACAAAAGTGTAATAGTAGACTTCACTGAGACAGTACTCAAAGAGTCGCCATAATTCTGGCGCCAACAAAGTTTTAAAGCTTTTAAGAGTGCAGTCTTATCTTGGTCGTAAAGGCCTGTTGTCCTGGCAGCACGGTCCTCTCCTCTGTCCACCGCTATCGTGAATATGGCCCTTTGTCCAGCATTTGTCCTCCTCACCAGCTCCCAGTCTACGGGGTTGTGCGGGTGCAAGCCTTGAATGACCCCAGGTGGGTTTCCGGTTCAATGGCAGGCGGTCTAGGTATGGCAACATCTCGCTGGGAAATTCTGCTCCCCATGTGGCTGGCTGGGAGCTTCTTCCACACTTTCTTGACTTGCATGTTCAGAGGGACCTGGGTGCGCTTATGTACCAGTTAATGAAAGCCAACATTGAGATATAACATCTGTAGGAAGGATCTGCAGATGCTGGTTTAAACCAAAGATAGGCACAAAATGCTGGAGAAACTCAACGGTCAGGTGGCATCTCTGGAGAAAAGGAATAGGTGACGTTTCGAGTCGAGACCCTTCTTCAGACTGAAGATGGTTCTCGACCCGAAACGTCACCTATTCTTTAATGTCCTCTGCATGCCCCTGTACATAATGGAAACTGACAATCATAGTTCTGATATTTTCAAATGAACCCAAGTCCACGAGTATATTGTGAGAGCGAGTTCCAGATTTCACTATCCTTTAACTACTTCCTGACATTATGCCCTGCTCTGACTTTCCCATGCTCCTTTCTTCTGGACGCTGAATCAAAAAAGAAAATATTTCCTTTGCCCACCCGAACAAATCCTTTAATCATTTTAATTGAATCAATTAAATCACTCTTTAATCTTCCATGCTCGAGGGGTTATGAACCTAGTCCCTCCATCCATCCTGACGATTTAACCCTCTAAGATCTGGCATCCTCTAGTTAGTCGCCATAGCACCCTCCAAGCCTTTCTACTCTACTTTCTACTCTTTTGGGGCGGCACAGTGGCGCAGTGGCAGAGTTGCCGCCTTACAGCGCCAGAGACCCCGGTTCGATCTTTACCACGGGTGCTGTCTGTACGGAGTTTGTATGTTCTCCTGTGACCCCGTGGGTTTTCTCCTGGTGCTACGGTTTCTTCACAAACTCCAAAGATGTACAGGTTTGCAGGTTAATTGGGTTTAGTAAAATTGTAAATTGTCCCTAGTGCTAGTGTACAGGGTGTTCGCTGGTTGGTGTGGACTCAGTGGGCTAAAGGGCCTGTTTCTACCCTGTATCTCTAAAGCCTATACTCAATGTTATTAGATGATGAAGACACTCTGTTACTCTCACATGCTTAATAATCTAAACGGCCTGCTTTTTGCAACTGAATGCTGTCTGACGTGAATTTATGAAATGCAACATATTCCTTAAGGATTTGAATTGTAAAGAGGTTCTCAAACACACTCGATGGTGATTGCAAGCAGTAAAATCACATTCTCAGAAAATTATACACTAACAAGAATTTCTCTCTCCAGTCAATCAAGTGCTGGAATTTGATGAAAGCAGCCTCTAATGTAAAATAAAGTGCAATCATATGGTTCATTTAATTGATGCAATTGATAGGAAAGCAAAGAAAAATAATGCATGACATATGTAGAAATAAAATACTGCAGGTGTTTAACAACTGAAATAAAAAGCAGAGAATGCCACATAGTGGTACAACTGGTAAAGGCACCACAGTGGCACAACTGGTAAAGGCACCACAGTGGTGCAACTGGTAGAGCTGCTGCCTCACTGCGTCAGGAACCCAGGTTCGATCCTGACCTTGGGTGCTTTCTGTGTGGACTTCCACCTTCTTTCTGTGCCCACGGGGGTTTCCTCCGGGTGTTCTGGTATCCTCTCACATCCCAAAGACGTGCAGGTTTGAAGGTTAATCAGCTTCTGTAAAATTGCTCCTAGTGAATAGCGAGCGGACAAGAAAGTGGGATGACATAGAACTAGGGTGATTAATGGTTGGTGTGGACTCAGTGACCAGAAGGACCTGTTTCCATGCTGTATCTTTAAAAATAATAAAAGAGTGGGATAAATGCTCAGCAGGTCATGCAACTTCAGTGAAGAAAAAATAGAGTTAATGAATCAGGATAACATATGTATTCGAATTTTGTATGTCATGCTTTTAATTGTAAACAGATAATGGTGATTGCTAATGCAGTTGGAGTTGCTACATGTAAGTTGGAGTTGCTACATGTAAAAAAAATGTTGTAATTGAAGAAATTATTTGCAGATATAATGGTGCACAACACATATCTTTCTCAATGTCCCAGTAATAGAGAATATGCAGTGAGATAAATCGATTGCAGAGGTACTAAAGCAAACTATAGCAGATGCTGGAAATCTAAAATTAAAGTGGAAAATGCTGTCAGAGTGCAAATGTGGTTAGAGAAATTGAGTTAATGTTGATTGAATTGAAAGATACAGCATGGAAAAAGGCTCTTCTGACCATTGAGTCCATGCCGACCATCGATCACCCATTCACACTACTATTTTATTCCACGCTCGCATTCATATCCTACACACTAGGGGCAATTTATAGAGGTTGATTGACTTATAAACCCGCAATCTTTGGGAAGTGGGAGGAAACCAGAGCACTTGGAAGTATCTCACACGGTCAGAGAGAGAGCAAGTCACAAACTCCACACAGACAGCACCTGAGGTCAGGATTGAACTCGAGTTTCTGGCATTGTGAAACAGCAGCTCTACCAGCTGCACCATGGTTATCCACTTTGGTGGCAAAAACAGGAAAGTAGACTATTATCTGAACGGTAGCCGATTGGGAAAATGGGAGATGCAACGAGATCTGGATGTCATGGTACACCAGTCATTGAAAGTAGGCATGCAGGTGCAGCAGGCAGTGAAGAAAGCGAATGGTATGTTAGCATTCATAGCAAAAGGATTTGAGTATAAGAGCAGGGAGGTTCTACTGCAGTTGTACAGGGTCTTGGTGAGGCCACACCTGGAGTATTGCGTACAGTTTTGGTCACCGAATCTGAGGAAAGACATTCTTGCCATAGAGGGAGTACAGAGAAGGTTCACCAGACTGATTCCTGGGATGGCTGGACTTTCATATGAAGAAAGACTGGATAGACTCGGCTTGAACTCGCAAGAATTTAGAAGATTGAGGGGGGATCTTATAGAAACTTACAAGATTCTTAAGGGGTTGGACAGGCTAGATGCAGGAAGATTGTTCCCGATGTTGGCGAAGTCCAGAACAAGGGGTCACAGTTTAAGGATAAGGGGGAAGTCTTTTAGGACCAAGATGAGAAAATCATTTTTCACACAGAGAGTGGTGAATCTGTGGAATTCTCTGCCACAGAAGGTAGTTGAGGCCAGTTCATTGGCTATATTTAAGAGGGAGTTAGATGTGGCCCCTTGTGACTAAAGGGATCAGGGGGTATGGAGAGAAGGCAGGTACAGGATACTGAGTTGGATGATCAGCCATGATCATATTGAATGGCGGTGCAGGCTCGAAGGGCCGAATGGCCTACTCCTGCACCTATTTCTATGTTTCTATGTCTATGTTTCTATGATACCATCCTATCTCTATAATCTTTCTATAACCTAATTTCTAAAAAGTTAAAGATAAAACAATACTTAAAGCTGCAGAAACTGGATGGGGAAAGGGGTGAGAGAGGAATGGGGAAAGATCAGAAAAAAAGTTCTGTGTTAGGGTGAAGGCTGTGGGAGATTAGATGACAAAGGTGGGCGAGGAAGTTAGATGAGAGAAGGTGGTGATCTGTAGTGAATAATAAAACGATGTTTTTTACACAGACCGTGGCTAATATCTGGAACTCATTTCATGAGGTGATGGAATCAGATGCAATGATTACAGTTGAGACATGTAGTCAGCAACAGAGGTGAGGCACGGAGGATATGATCCTTGTGTGGACAAATGGCATAACGCAGATCGGCTAAAGCCTAGCATGGATGTGGTGAGCCAAACGGCTTGTTTCTGTGCTGTACGCGAAGACCAATCCAGATTTGAATTGTTTGTAGTAAAGAGAAAAAAAAATGTGAATATGCACAGTCCAAAACTGCTGAGTTGGCTGAAAGGTATCTGAACTGAGGATGAAATGTTCTTCCAGCTTACGTTAGGTAAAGGGCTGTTTTGAACATTGGCAAATAACTGGTTAGAAACTTGTTCTCAGTCAATTGCAGTAAATATCTGTGCGGTAATGCTGCTTCCAAAATTTAATGAAACAGTAGGTAGACACAAAATGTTGGAGTAACTCAGCGGGCCAGGCAGCAACTCTGGAGAAAAGGGATAGGTGACATTTCGGGTCGGGGTCCTTCTTCAGATTGTTAATGAAACAGAACTTTGGAATTGGAGTCCAAAACACAGTTGCTCCTTTAATATTGAGGAACGATACAACTAATTAATATGTCTACCCGATAGAAACAGGAGTTGGCTATTCATCTGCTTCAGTCTGTTCATTTATTCTATTAGGTTGTGGTTGATCTGTAAAAAAAGATCCATTTACTTTTAATAAATATCTTTACTACCCTTAACAAATAAAACCCTATTTACCTCTGTGTTGAAAGTTCTGGTTGGTCACCTATCACCACACAAAGTGTACCAAATTTTCATTGTGTTAAAACAAAGCTTCCTGATTTCTTTCCAAAATGGATTAGCTGTAGCAGACTTTGAAGGAATTCTACTCCACTGGTCTAGCTGCAACTTTATGACGGTAGGGGAGGTCAAGAGGTTTAATTTTCATCACATCACACTTATGCATTAACATGCAGCGCTAACATCTTTTTTGCAGAGTGGAGAATTTAGTGGCAGCAATTTATCATTTTGTAGTGTGTTCTGAGCTTTTCAAAACTGCCCAAAGGGACAATTATTCAAAGTGGAGACGGCTGACTTGTGAAATGTTAAAAGAAGAGTGAGGAAAATGCAGAGGGGAAAACATATACTGTGTGAGCTGGAACTTATTGTGTGTGATTATTGTCGACAGAACTGTGATAAAATAAAATTGGCAGGAAGAGGCTATGAAGATCTGCCTCGGGACTGATGGCAGAACTTTCATTGGCAGCCTGTATTGGGGCTTTCATGTTTTTTTTGTATTTCCTTTTTTTTTCCGTGTAGAAAGAAAACAACCTATTGAACAGAATATCTGGGTTTTCCACTCCAGTTTTCCACACCCTAAGCATGGTTTTCCACTTCACCTCTAACCATCCTTAATAGAGGAATTGTAAGCAGCTAATAAGGACTATACTCAGTAAGGTGAAGTAGAAAAGTTTACATGAATGCGACTCAAAATCCACATTTAAAATTAATAAGTTACTCTGTTCATAACTAATGGGGTTTTTTTCTTTTTCCTTTAGTTGTGTTCCAAACCACACAACAGATTAACCTGCTTATTTTTCATCGACGACGTGCCTTGCCAAATAACCAATTCCACATGACTCCCAACACTCCGGTAAATGATAGGATATACAGTAGCTCCACTGGTGCTCCACACTGCTAGTTGAGATATTAATCCCAAGATGCCAAAAAATCTCAGGTACTTTACAAAAATGGCTTCTGAAAACCTTCTTCAATTAGTTCCAGTATGTGGTCCAGAGGTTGCTGGGAATATTTAGCGTGTCAATTGATTGATTGATTGATTGATTGATTGATTGATCGATTGATCGATTGAAAGATACAACATGGAAACAGGCCCTTCAGCCCACCGAGTTCAAGATGACCATCAATCACCCGATCACACTAGTTTTATGTTATCCCACTTTTGCATCCACTCCCTACACACGCGGGGTAATTTACAGAGGGCCAATTAACCTGCAAGTTCGCACATCTTTTGGGATGTGGGCGGAAACCGGAGCACCCAGAGGAAGCCCACATGGTCCCATGGAGAACGTGCAAACTCCACACAGACAGCACCCATGATCAGGATCATGGGTCTGTGGTGCTGTGAGGCAGCTGTGTCAATGTGTTAGCACTCCACATCTCGTACAAATACTCTTGTTTCTTTTATAGGTGTAAGTTCTACATGTGCTGAGAAAACTAAGTAGATCTTCTAGCTTAAACAACCTACATTTCACTTAATCTGTGATATTGAGCAAATACTAAGTTAGATATTAAGTTTGTGAGGTAGAAGGAAGCAATTGCTGGTGTGATGCTTACATGTTTTACATCTCCCAATTTATTATTTCTGTTTAAAATGCACTACACCTTTCCATCTCACCAATATCCATTTTCCACAACTATGAAAACTCAAGATCTCTAGAGAGGAACTGCAAATGCTGGTTTACACTGAAGATTGACACAAAATGCTGGAGTAACTCAGCGGGACAGGCAGCGTCCCTGGAGAGAAGGAATGGGTGACATTTTGGATTGAGACCCTTCTTCAGACTGAGAGTCAGGGGAGAGGGAGACATAGAGATAGGGAAGGGTAAGGTGTCAAAGTTGTAATTAACGTTGTCCCCTTGGATCTCCTTATCCTTTCATATCTCTATGTCTCCATCTCCCCTGACTATCGAAACTCAAGATCTGTTCCACAGTGTTTTTGCAACTAAAAGTGGTACATTTGCAGTATGTTTCTTCCCAACATTATTTGTTAGAATCTACTTGGGGCCGGCACAGTGGTGCAGTTGGTAGAGCTGCTGGCTAAGAGCACCAGAGACCCGGGTTCAATGCTAACCTCAGACATTGACAATGCGGAGTTTGTGCCCTCTCCCTGTGATCACGTGGGCTTCTGATTTTCTTTTTTTTGTGTTTTTGGAAGGAATTCTGTCCCTGATTTATGTATTGGTCTTTATAACCTATTTTTTTTTAATTCTGATTATATGTTTTCTATAAATCTCTGTATGGTGTCCTTGAGACCTCGGTATAAGGCGCCCGTAAATAAAATCCATTAATATTATTATTATTGTCTCCACAAATCCTTCTAGAGGATTAGTGAGTTGCCTACAATTGGGAGTGCAATTTAGGGCGGCATAGCGGCACAGCGGTAGAGTTGCTGCCTTACAGTGCTTTCAGCGGCAGAGACCTGGGTTCGATTCCGACTACGGGTGCTGCCTGTATAGAGTTTTACGTTCTCCCCATGACCACGTGGGTTTTCTCTGAAATTTTCAGTTTCTTCCCACATTCCAAAGACGTACAGGTTTGTAGGTTGATTGACTTTACATAAATGTAAATTGGCCCTAGTGTGTGTAGGATAGCATTAATATGCGGGGATCGCTGGTCAGTGTGGACTTGGTGGGCGAAAGGGTCTGTTCCCACGGAGTCTCTCTAAACTAAACTAAAACTAAGATCATCCTGCAACTGATCACAGGAGCAAATGATTTGCACTGAAGTGAATTATTCTCAAATCCCTGAAACATAATTTTCAACCTGTTGTGCAGTGGTAGAGTTGCTGCCTTAGAACGCCAGAGACCCGGGTTTGATTCTGACTACGAGTGCTGTCTGTACGGAGTTTGTACATTCTCCCTGTGACTGCGTAGATTTACTCTAGTTCCTTCGGTTTCCACCCACATTACAAAGACTTGCAGGTTTGTAGGTTAATTGCTTCTGTAAATTGCCCTAGTGTGCTGGATAGAATTTGTGTAGGGGGGTTGTTGGTTAGCACAGACTCAATAAGCCAAAGGGCCTGTTTGCGTGCTGTATCTCTAAACGAAAAATAATAAAAATAACAATCTCAGCCACACTGAGAAATGATGCAAGAAAGGGCTTACGTTTCAATATATTTATGGGATATGCATATCATCGGCAGGACTGGCATTAAATGGCTATTGTTAATTGCCCTCTATAAGGATTTGGTGAGTTGCCTATAATTCTAGAATTGCTATAATTCTTATGCAGTAAGTCTGTGTGCTTTAGAATTTGAACACAGACACCAGGAAGGAATGTGATACAGTATATCTCCAACTCAGGATGTTGTGTGCTTTGGAGGTGAATGTGGAGGCATTCACTATTGACTGCTGGTCGTTTCCTTCTAGGTGGCATGGGGCCACAGGTTCGGGAGGAGAGAATGGAAATGGAAAATGGGAACCAGTTTAATTCTGTCCTTCCATCATCCTCATCAGTAAATGATCACGAGCCACAAAAAAAAAGAGTAAGAAAATTTCATTGAATAAAAAGGGAAACAGGAGATAAATACATGAAAAATTAGTAAAATCACAGGAGAAAAATCAATGTAAACTATTAGAAGAGAAAACAAAATGAGAAAAGAATGAGAAATAAGAACCAGAATAAAGTGAAACATTAAAAAAAAAAGATTTTAAATTAGCAAAATAAATAACAAATAATAAATAATACATTTTTGTGGAGTTTGGAGTCAAGCAATGGAAAGCAAAGGAGCTGAACCTTTCTTACAATAAAATGATCCTAACCTGGGTCTCATAAATTAGGTTGGGTTCAGCATCTTTATGTTGACTTTTAATGGCACCAATTAGCCACTGATGCCAATAAAAACAATCCCTGCACTGGTTAGTTCATAGCAAAGTCTATTTGATGCACTTTGAAGAATACTTTATTTCCAAAGCACTGACATGGCCTCATAAAGTTCTTTACTTTAGATCTGTGGCAGGGGGTGGTGGCTGTTGATTCCAACTTTTGACCTCTTGTTCAGAGGTCCTTTGTGTTAATAAAGCACATGCTGTTTCTTTGCTTAGTCCCGAAGACGTGCTAAAAAAATCCAGCACTTCTTCGTGCTGCGCTAGAGTGTAATCCTAGCTTTCTTGTATAGGTTTTGAGTTGGAACATAGAGGTTATAATCTTGCTGGAGAATGCATGACGCATCAACTTACCCCTCTGGGAATGTGAGTTGTACAAACCTACTAAGTAAAAGCACCAACTTAAATTCCAGCAGTTACTATCCATAAAATGATACTGTTTCATTATAAATACTGAGAATATAAAAACTAACTCCAATGTTATCCAGCTATATAGAACCTGATATATTTGATCAATAGTCTTTAACATCTATCTATCTATCTATCTATCTATCTATCTATCTATCTATCTATCTATCTATCTATCTATCTATCTATCTATCTATCTATCTATCTATCTATCTATCTATCTATCTATCTATCTATCTATCTATCTATCTATCTATCTATCTATCTATCTATCTATCTATCTATCTATCTATCGATCTATCTATCTATCTAATTAAAAGTCTAAACTTGACCACTTCCTGTTTGCACTGTATATTGATTTTAGAAAAATTGCTATTACTTACGGCTGTGATTTTGGGCCATCTTACTCAGAGTCCCCCTCCAGCTGTAAGGGCAAGATGATTTTTCCCATTGATGACAAGTAAAAGACATATTAATGTTTTAAAAATGTTGAGATTCTCTCTCCTGTCAATCATGCCATGAAGGTCACGCCCTTTCCTGTGGGAGTGGGAGGGACTATAAAACCCGGAAGTGTGGACGTGCCTCAGTCGCTGCAAGATGGGGGAGCGAGAGGTCACAGCTCTCTGTCTGAGCTGTGAATCAACTGAACACATGTCTACTAAACTGTGAGTGTGGTTTTACTGACCTGTGAGTGCCCTTAACTGTGGTTTGAAAATGAAAATGTGGTTGGTTTGAAAAGTAAATGTGGTGGTTGGTTTGAAAAAGCAAATGTGGTGGTTGGTTTGAAAAAGCAAATGTGGTGGTTGGCTTGAAAAAGCAAATGTGGTGGTTGGTTTGAAAAAGCAAATGTGGTGGTTGGTTTGAAAAAGCAAATGTGGTGGTTGGTTTGAAAAAGCAAATGTGGTGGTTGGTTTGAAAAAGCAAATGTGGTGGTTTGTTTGAAAAAGCAAATGTGGTGGTTGGTTTGAAAAAGCAAATGTGGTGGTTGGTTTGAAAAAGCAAATGTGGTGGTAGGTTTGAAAAAGCAAATGTGGTGGTTGATTTGAAAAAGCAAATGTGGTGGTTGGTTTGAACATCTATATAATTAAAAGTCTAATCTTGACCACTTCCTGTCTGCACTGTATATTGATTTGAGAAAAATGCGACCACTTACGGCTGTTATTTTTGGCCACCTTACTCAGAGCCCCCTCCAACTGTCAGGGCCAGAGGATTTTTCCCATCGATGAAAAATAAAAGACTTATTAATGTTTTAAAAATGTTGAGAGTCTCTCTCCTGTCAATCATGCCATGAAGGCCACGCCCCTTCCAGTGGGAGGGGAGGAGCTATAAAACCCAGCAGTGTGGGCGTGGCTCAATCTCTGCAAGATGGGGGTGGGAGAGGGTCACGACTCTCAGTCTGAGCTGGAAGTATACAGAACACTGAGAATACTGACCTGAGTGCCCTTTATGTGTTTTAAACTGTGCCTTTTGCAACTGTGTGCCTTTTGCAACTGTAAAGAATATATAAAAATGTCTAAAATTGATTGTCCACCCTCTCCCCCTTCTCTCTCACAGTCTCGCCTGTTTTTGGCAGAATTTCTGGCAGTTTCTTAGCTGCCAGCCTGCCAGGCCTGAGTTACAGAGCTGCCAGGCCTGAGTGACTGAGCTGCCAGCCTTATAATCCATTCGGCCAACAATGTCCATACTAGCCCTCTGAAAACCAGTCCCTTTGGCCCACAACACCCATGCTAGCGCTCCATAAAGCCCCCCCCCACACCCCCACCGCCACCCCCACCGCCACCCCCACCCCCACCCAACACTGGCCAGCAATCTTGGAATTGGTGGAGATGTAGAATATTGCGTTGGGAGACCAGCACTCCTGTGTGAACATGGGTCCCAATGGGTCCCACTTAGTGTAGTTAACTATATAATTAAAAGTCTAATCTTGACCACTTCCTGTTTTCGTTGTATATTAATTTTAGAAAAAACGCTACTACTTACTGCTGTGATTTTTGGACATCTTACTCAGTCCCCCTCCACTCATCAGCGCCAGAAGATTTTTCACATTGATGAAATATAAAAGACTTATTAATGTTAAAAAAATGTTAAGATTCTCTCTCCTGTCAATCACACCATGGTGGCCACGCCCCTTCTGCTGGGAGGGGGAGGGACCATAAAACCGGGAAATGTGGACGTGGCTCAGTCTCTGCTAGATGGGGGAGGGAGAGGTCACGACTTTCAGTCTGAGCTGTGAATCAACCGAACACACTGAACTGTGAGTGTGGATTTTATGTGGTTTTTATGTGGTTTCTATGGTGGTTTGATGGTGGTTTTATGGTGGTTTTACCCTGCTTCAAATGGTATGAAACTGCATTTGAATTTGGTGGCCTTGCACCCTGCTTGAAATGGTATGAAACTGCATTTGAATTTGGTGGCCTTGCACCCTGATTGAAATGGTATGAAACTGCATTTGAATTTGGTGGCCTTGCACCCTGCTTGAAATGGTATGAAACTGCATTTGAATTTGCTGGCCTTGCACACTGCTTGAAATGGTATGAAGCTGCATTTGAATTTGGTGGCCTTGCACCCTGATTCAAATGGTATGAAACTGCATTTGAATTTTGGTGGCCTTGCGCCCTGCTTTAAATGGTATAAATCTGCACTTGATTGATTTGAGGGCCATGCAACCGGCTTGAAAATGGTACGAAACTGCATTTGAATTTGGTGGCCTTGCACCCTGCTTGAAATGGTACGAAACTACACTTGAATTTGGTGGCCTTGCACCCTATTTGAAGTGGTATGAAACTGCACTTGAATTTGGTGGCCTTGCACCCTGCTTGAAATGGTATGAAATTGCACTTGTATTTGGTGGCCTTGCACGCTGCTTGAAATGGTATGAAACTGCACTTGAATTTGATGGCCTTCCACCCTGCTTGAAATGGTATGAAACTGCATTTGAATTTGATGGCTTTGCACCCTGCTTGAAATGGTATGAAACTGCATTTGAATTTGGTGGCCATGCATCCTGCTTGAAATGGTATGAAACTGCATTTGAATTTGGTGGGCTCGTACCCTGCTTGAAGTGGTATGAAACTGTATTTGAATTGAGTGGCCTTGCACCCTGCTTGAAGTGGTATGAAACTGCATTTCAATTTGCTGGCCTTGCACCCTGCTAGGAATGGAATTTCAAGGAATAACCGTGTCTCAACTGCTCACCACCAGCCGTGAGTGACTGAGCTGCCAGCCCAAGAGTCCATTCGGCCCACAATATCCATACTAGCCCTCTGGAAATGAGTCCCTTCAGCCCACGACACCCATACTAGCGCTCCTGAAAGCACCCCCCCCCCCCCCCACAGGCCACCAATATTGGAATTGGTGGAGAGGTGGAATATTGTGTTGGTGGACCAGCCCTCCCGTGTGAACATGGGACCCAATGGGACCCACTTAATCTAGTACATAACTAAAGCTCTGATCTTGTTATCTTCAGGTTTGGCGGTCTTTCTATTTGCACAAAAACGGTTCGCGAGAGCGCTACGATGTTTCGCCAGTTCACTTACTGCTTTCCTGTGCTGCGAGTGCACCAAGTTTCGTTCCGATCTGTTGAATGTAGTAAAAGTCAGCGAGCTTTAAAACTGCGTGTGCGCAGATCGATCTCTTCTCTTGCCAGTCAGCGCCATGCAGATTAGTCTCTTCCCCTGTCACTCCCCGGGACGGTCTGCCCCTTCATTTGCCATCGCATATTTACTGGAGCTGAGGATGGCCGGTGGAGGTTTCCAACTGGACTTTCGGAGGGACCCGAAGCAGCCCCGCCCAGCCCCGCCCAGCCCAGCCCCGCCCAGCCCAGCCCAGCCCAGCCCAGCCCCGCCCAGCCCAGCCCAGCACCCCAGGCAGCCCCACCCTAAATAGCCCCACCCCAAGCAGCCCAGCGTCGGAGACCCTGCCCAGCCCAGCTCAACGTGGGAGACCCAGCACAACCCAGCCCAGAGCCGGAGATGTCGCCAATGTCGCCGATGTCGCCCAACGGAAAGCGGAGACTCTGATCCTGGTGGAGGAGAACGACCAGCAACCAGCACCCGCTGTGAGTCCCCATCCCACCGCCAATTCCAGCCACTACTCCTCTGGTACCTGGTCTGGTATGGGGAGAAGGCAGAAATGGGGTACTGATTGGGGATGATCAGCCATGATCACATTGAATGGCGGTGCTGGCTCGAAGGGCCAAATGGCCTTCTCCTGCACCTATTGTCTATTGTCTATTCGTGCCCATCGCTGGCTCCTCCCCCCATCACCCCCGCCCCACAAACCCCCCTGCCTCCACAACCCATCCTCCACCACCCCCAACCTTTCCCCCCACACCCCACCCCCCCCACACCCCCCCCCGCCCCACACACACACACACCCACACACCCCTCCCCACACACACACCCCCGCACACCCCCCCCACACACACATCCCATGCACCCCCCCGCCCACACCCCCCGCCCACACCCTCCCGCCCCCACACCACACGCCCCGCCCCCACACCACACCCCCTCCCCCCACAATCCCACAACCCCCCCTACTCCCACAATCCCCCTCCCCACAACCCCCACCCACACCCCCCCTTCTCCACAATCCCTCCACACCTCCCCTCCCCCACAACCCCCCCCCCACAAACCCCATTGCCCCCACAACCCCACCCCCACAACAACCGCCCCCCACAACAACCGCCCCCCCCACCAATTAACCCCCCACAACCCTCCACAACCCCCCCACCCCCACATACCCTTCCACCCACTTACACCCACTTCCCCCGCACAACCCCTCTGCCCGCACACCACTTCCCCCCACACAACCCCCCCATACCGCCCCCCGCCCACACACACCACCCTCCCATACACCGCCCTTCCAAACTCACACCCTCCCCCACACACAGCCACGTCCCTCCTCCCCCTCCCTCATCCCTCCTCCCCCTCCCACATCCCTCCCGCCCACATACACACCTCCACCCCACCCCACACCCAACTGCCACACACCCCTCCTACCCCTCACCCCCCTTCCCCCACACCCCCTCTCCCCCCACACCACCCTCTCCCCCCATCCTACACCTCCCCGTCCACACACACCCCTCCCCTCCCACCCCATACCCACCCGGCCACAAACCCCACACCCCTCCCCTCCCACACATGAAGAGGAGGTGGAGGGAGTGCTCGGGGATGAGGGAAACTGAGCCGCACCATTGTGTGCGTATCTATATTACTAAAGGTAAGATCTTGACCACTACCTGTTTTTCTGTTTCATGATTTCAGAAAAAACGCTGCCACTTACGGCTGTGATTTTTGGCCAACTTACTCAGAGTCCCCCTCCGCTGCGCTGGACAAGAGGATTTTTCCCATCGATGAAACATAAAAGAATTATTAATGTTAACCAATTTTGACATTCTCTCTGCTGCCCCTGCTGGTGGGAGGGGGAGGGACTATAAAACCCGGAAGTGTTGTGCCTCAGTCAGTCTTTGCAAGATGGGGGAAGTGAGAGGGTCATGTCTCTCAGTCTGAGCTGCGAATAACTCTGAACAAATGTCTACTAAACTGTGAGTGTGGTTTTACTGACCTTGAGTGCCCTTAATGTGGTTTGAAAATGAAAATGTGGTTGGGTTGAAGTAAAAGCACTGCAAATGGCTGGTGGGGTTTTGGGTTGAAGTAAAAAGAAATGCAAATGGCTGTTGGGGTTTTGGGTTGAAGTAAAATGCACTGCAAATGGCTGGTGGGGTTTTGGGTTGAAGTAAATAGCACTGCAAATGGCTGGTGGGGTTTGGGTTGAAGTAAAAGGCACTGCAAATGGCTGGTGGGGTTTTGGGTTGAAGTAAAAGGCACTGCAAATGGCTGGTGGGGTTTTGGGTTGAAGTAAAAGGCACTGCAAATGGCTGGTGGGGATTTTGGTTGAAATATAAAGCACTGTAAATGGCTGGTGGTCTAAACTTGACAACTTCCTGTTTGCATTGTTTATTGATTTTAGACAAAACGCTACCACTTACGGCAGTGATTTTGGGCCATCTTAGTCCTCCTCCGCTCATCAGGTGCAGAGGATTCTTCCCATGAATGAAAAATAAGTGTTATTAGTGTTTAAAAAATGTTGAGAATCACTCTCCTGTCAATCGCACCAAGAAGGCCACACCTTTTCCGCTGGGAGTGGGAGGGATTATAAAACCCAGAAGTGTCGGTGTGGCTCAGTCTCTGCATGATGGGGGAAGGAGAGGTCATGACTGTCTGAGCTGTGAATCAACTGAACACACTGAATGTCTACTGAACTGTGAGTGTGGTTTTATAGTGGTTTCACCCTGCTTGAAATGGTATGAAACTGCATTTGAATGTGGTGGCCTTGCACCCTGCTTGAAGTGGTATGAAACTGCACTTGAATTTGGTGGCCTTCCACCCTGCTTGAAGTGCTATGAAACTGCACTTGAATTTGGTGGCCTTGCACCCTGCTTAAAGTGGTATGAAACTGCACTTGAATTTGGTGGCCTTGCATCCTGCTTAAAGTGGTATGAAACTGCACTTGAATTTGGTGGCCTTGCACCCTGCTTAAATAAGTATGAAACTGCACTTGAATTTGGTGGCCTTGCACCCTGCTTGAAGTGGTATGAAACTGCACTTGAATTTGGTGGCCTTGCACGCTGCTTAAAGTGGTATGAAACTGCACTTGAATTTGGTGGCCTTGCACCCTGCTTAAATAAGTATGAAACGGCACTTGAATTTGGTGGCCTTGCACCCTGCTTGAAGTGGTATGAAACTGCACTTGAATTCAGTGGCCTTGCATCCTGCTTGAAGTTGTCGGAAACTGCACTTGAATTCGGTGGCCTTGCACCCTGCTTGATGTGGTAGGAAACTGCACCTGAATTTGGTGGCCTTGCACCCTGCTTGGAATGGTAGGAAAATTTATTTGAATTTGGTGGCCTTGCACCCTGCTTGAGATGGAATTTCAAGGAATAGCTGTAAGTCAATTGCCAGCCCACCAGCCGTGAGTGAGCTGCCAGCACATCAGGCTTGAGGGACTGAGCTGCCACCCCAAGAATCCATTTGGCCCACAATGTCCATACTAGCCCTCTGGAGACCCATCCCTTCAGCCCACAACACCCATACCAGCGCTCCAGAAAGCCCCCCCCCCACCCCCACCCCCACAGGCCACCTCTATTGGAATTGGTGTAGAGGTGGAATATTGCATTGGGGGACCAGCCCTCCCATGTGAACATGGGACCCAATGGGTCCCACTTAGTCTAGTATATGTATATAAACAAAACAAAAAAATAGTAATCGTGCAAAGTCAAAAATAATGTCCCCCTTCCCCAAATTTGGAGTTTATTTGGAGATTGCAGTGTTTAATAGCCTGAAGGTTGTAGGAAAGAATGTGTTCCTGAACCTGGACGTAACAGTTTTCAGGCTCCTATACCTTCTTGCCGACGGTAGGAGTGAAATAATAATAATAATAATACATTTTATTTATATAGCGCTTTTCAGGACTCAAAGTCGCTTTACATTGAGAGTCAAGAATAAACAAAACAAAATAGAGCCGTAAGACAGAGATGCAAAGGGAAGGGGAACATGGGACTAAGTGTATGCAGAGGTGCAGAGATGGGTCTTGAGGCGGGACTGGAAGATGGTGAGGGACTCAGAATTTCGGATCAGTTGTGGGAGGGAATTCCAGAGCCTGGGAGCTGCCCTGGAGAAGGCTCTGCCTCCAAAAGTGCAGAGGTTTGATTTCGGAGTGGAGAGGAGACCAGCTGATGTGGATCTGAGGGACCATGAGGGTTGGTAGGGGGAGAGGAGGTCAGTGAGATAAGGGGGGGCCAAGTTGTTGAGGGCTTTGTAGGTGAGGACCAGGATTTTGTAGATGATCCGGTGGGAAATGGGAAGCCAGTGAAGTTCTTTGAGAACTGGGGTGATGTGGTGCCAGGATTTGGTGTGGGTAATGAGTCAGGCGGCTGCATTCTGGACCAGTTGGAGTCGGTTGATGTTGCTGTAATTGATTCCAAAGAGAAGAGAGTTACAGTAGTCCAGTCGGGAGGAGATGAAGGCATGGATGAGTCTTTCAGCAGCAGGGGGTATGAGAGAGGATCTGATTTTGGCAATGTTGCGGAGGTGAAAAAATGATGTTTTGACAACATGGCGGATGTGAGGCTCAAGGGAGAGGGTTGAGTCAAAGATCACGCCAAGGTTGCGTGCCTGAGGAGATGGGGAGACAGTGGTGCCATCAATAGTGAGAGTGGGGTTGTTAATTTTAGTGAGAGTGTGGCCAGGGCGGTGTGGGTCTCTGATGATGCTGACTGCCTTTTTGAGGCAGCGACTCCTACAGATCCCTTAGATGGTGGGGAGGACAGTACCCATGATAGACTGGGCAGTGTTCACCACTTTTTGCAAGCTTCTTCATTCCTTGGCAACCTAAACCTGAAATTTTGCAGATGAAAGGTACAGCTTTTGAGTGTGGCTATTTTGCCACATTCATTGTCTTTACCAGATAATTCAATTTTTGTTTTCCATTATAATGATCACCAAAAGCTGGAATTTATTTCATATATTTTTGATAGCAGATTAAACTTCGGAGCCTTTCATTTCATGAATGAAGTTGCTGGTATTGGATTATCACATGTACAGTAATCAACTAAAATGTTATTTCCAATTAGATTTATTTGTATATTCATTTTCAAGGTGCCATAATGTGTTAACACTCCACATCCATAAGTTGTCTACCAAACAAGTCCAAGCCTCCTGGATTATGAAATGTGTTTCTCCTCTCAGGATGTAGCGTTCAATTATAACAATGTTGTTACTGAGCAAAGCAGCTGAGATCTCGATAGTATCTTAAATATAGATTTACCTGTGACCGAGGTAATTAGAGAAGAGTGGGAACGGGAATTATTGATAAAAATTACGAAGGCTACATGGGAAAAGTATTTGACATACATTCACAAGTGTTCGATTAACGCAAGACATAATCTAATCCAATTTAAAATTTTACATAGATTATATTACTCAAAAACAAGATTAAATAAATGTTATCCAAATATATCGCCCATTTGCGATAAATGTTTAACCCAAGAAGCAACTATAACACACTCTTTTGTTTCTTGTATAAAACTTCATGGATTTTGGAGTGATATTTTCGAAATATTTACAAAACTATTTAAGACAAAAATGGAACCCAATAATGAATTGATTATATTTGGGGTAATGGAAGACGGGAACAAATTGAGCTCATCTCAAAAGTCAATTTTTAATTATGGTTTAATAATAGCAAAAAAATTAATATTGAAATTTTAGAAAAATACACCAATACCAACGCTCAAAATGTGGATTGCAAGTATGTTGGATACCGCACATCTTGAGGAAATGCGATTCCTCCTAATAGATAAATTTGACCAATTCATAACGAGTTGGTCTCCATTTGTCGTCTTTTTGGAAACATATGGTGCAAAACAGGTGTAAAAGCTAATCCGTGACTGCGGATGGTCAAGATTATAAATGATCTCCTTCTATTTTCTTTTCTTCTCTTCTTTTCTTTTATTCTCTTTCTTCTATTTTCTATGTCTCAACTTTCTTATTTCATTCTTTATTTTTCTTTTTCACACACTATATATCTCACATTTTTCTATTTTTCATTATCTAACTTTTTTCTTTTTCTTCTTTATTTCAAAAAAAAATTAAAATAAGAAGCTGTACATAAAAGGTATTATGAAAATATGATTGTATACAATTGTACTTACTTCTAATAAAATAAAAATTAAAAAAAAAAAAAGCAGCTGAGAACTCTGAATCCAGGCGAGTTAGAATGTAATTTAACGTGTGATGTAGAAACAAGGATCTGCAGATGCTGGTTTACAAAAAAAAGGCACAAAGTGCTGGTGTCACTCTTTGGGTCAGGCAGCATCTCGGGAGAACGAATAGGTGAAGTTTCAGGTCGGGACCTTCTTCAGACTAGAAGAAGGGTCCTGACCTGAAACGTCATCTGTACATGCTCTGCAGAGATGTAGGAACAAGGAACTGCAGGCGCTGGTTTACCTAGGAAAGATACAAAATGCTGGAGTAACTCAGTGTGTCAGGCAGCATCTCTGGAGATCATGGATGGCTCTCCCCAATAAATGAGCCAGCTAGATGCTTCAAATGGTCTCAAGATTCTTCAACCATCAAGGAACCAGGGCTTGCTGCAAGAGGTTCACTAGAGATTCTATATAAGAGGCTGAAGTCTGGGCAGGGGCTTCCAACCTAACACTCACCAATGAAAGCTGGCAGATGGTGCTTGCAAAACATTGATGCGACAGCAGCCTGTTTTTAAACCCTGCAAGATGTGCCCTGTAAATTGTCAATGAGGGTTGTGGAGTCAAAGAGTCATAGAGTTCTACAGCATAAAAAACAGGCCCTTCAGCCCACCACATCTAAGCTGCCTATCACGCCCATTTGTAGGCGTTCTTTAAGGAGGCTTTTTGTCCTGTGCCTGCTCATTGCCAGAGTGAGACCACATGCAAACTGGAGGTTTAACAACTCATATTCTGCTTAGGTAACTTAAAATCCAATGGTATGCACATTGAGCCCTCCAATTCAAGGTAACTACACAACCCTCCTCCTCTCCTTTCTTCTCGCATATAACCCTCCCCCTTTCTTTCCCAAACCTCTTTTCCATGTGCCCTACCTGGATTTGCACCTTTTCCCCTCCCCTTCCACCTATATTCCTTTTTCTTGCTTCACAATTTGCAACTCTTCAATCCTTATATGTCACAATTTCTACCTTTTCAGCTCTGGCTTTTCTCCAACCATCTGCCTATCAAAAACACCCTCCTCAGCTGCATCAACCTAGTACCTGCCGGGCTTTGTTCTGCCCCTCCACTTTTCCAGCTTCCAAATCTCGTTCCCCCACTCCCCCATCTACAATCAGTCTGATTAAGGGTCTGGACCCAAAGCATCACCTATCCATGTTCTTTAGAGATGCTGCCTGACCCACTGAGTTACTCCAGTATGGTTGGAGATGTCATTCTTTGTAAACCAGTATCTACAGTTCCTTGCTTCTATGCTTATCTGTATTAATTGCACTTTCCTGCTTTCCTCCTTGCATATTCACAGAAGTTTCAGTTCTGTTGGCAATGAAGGAAGCATGTGCAGGGTGAAATATGGTTTCATTTACGACATGACTGACCCTGGGTCAGCTGTACCTTGGCCAGTTTGCTAATAGGCACTAATTGCGCCAGAACAAATTATTTTTGCATTATAAAGCACAAAAAATCATCTACTCTTAAATCTTCCAAATTTTGCTGAGAAATCCAACATTTATTATACAGGTCCACCACCGATTTTCCGGCAACATTGGTTCCAGAAACTTTCTGGATTATCCATTTTTGCCAGACCAACAGAGGTCACGGCCTCCAAGAGGAGTCCAACGGTATTGAAACGGTCTGCCTAGGCCGGCAATGGACCAGGATACTGGCCCGTAAAGTCGGACTCAGAAGTCGGCTATGGCAATATATCTGCCGGCTTCGGCCGGGTCAGAGTTTCAGAGCTCCGTCCGTAGGGGGCAGAAATAACCCGCTGATCGGCCATGAAATTCTCGATGTAGTAGAGATCCGCCGCCTCACCTGGCCTAGGCGTCACAATTTCGGGGGAACCTTCGGGGGGGTGGGGGGGGGGGTTTAAGTGCACTGTCGTCATTTCCTCTTGATTAAGGACGGTGCCGGACCACAAGCTGCCGGTAAATCAGTGGTGGACCTGTATTTTTCTTGCTGTCTCTTGTGAGGCAATGTGTGATCCATTAACACACTGGGGACAGGCTGAGTTGTTGATCTTGCTGTCATCATCTTCATTATCTCTGATCAAGGATAATTAAAAAGTGTTAACCTGATTGCAGAAAGGTGATTGAATATTGCAGTTCATGGGGAGGCCATTTCTTCCACAGAAGGTGATTGAACATTGCAGTCGGGAGGATGTCATTTGAAAGTTCTGTACTGTCCAATTGCAATGTTTTCCCCAGAAAACAGAAAATGCTCACGTTTCAAGTTTATATTTTATTCCTTTTTGGAAGTTTTTCAAAATCTGTTTCCAGCGCTCTTTGAGATAGCACATTCCAGATCACAGCAACTCACTGCGTTTAAAATAAAACCACCCTGTCTCCCTTTTGACTCCCTTTTGCAATTATCTTCAATTTCTGCACTCTATTTTTCAACCCTATTGTCAGCTGCTCCCCCCTGAAAACAGCTCCTGTTGTTCAAAAATGCTTGTAAAAGTTTTGAAAGTGCCTTTCGAACTGGAATCGAAATAAAGCAAAAAATACATATAAACTCAAAGAAGAATGAAGAGCTTCATAGAACAGAAAGATATATTTAAATTTGTGTCCTAAGTAAGTGAAACTCCTGTTGGCTCAGAACTGAAACCAGAGTCATCTATTTTTGTTCCTGTTGGAGGCTAAAGAAGCTAAAGGGAGTAGATTAAAGCAATCTTACAATCATAAAGACACAAAATGTAAAATAAGGAATTCAATCTGCTTTTCATTCCTAAATATATTTAACGTCTGTTTGAGGTGCCCTTCCCAGACATTTAATTGAAATAACATTTCACTGTAATTGCAACTTCTGTGTTCCTGTCTTTTAGCAAATAACACCATTAATTTGCTGGGGCATCGATGGCAGACTGGAGCCATAGGTTGACTCTGGGGTGTGGTGTGGGGGACACATTAGCCTGATATTGCTCAGCAGGTCACAGTAACAGGATGCTGATAACATCCTGTAAGCTTCCTCCCAGTGCCTGTGCAGAGAAAAAAAAATCCTGCCCTCAGGCACACAATGGCCATCCATGCATTGCAAAGGCTCCCACTGGGAGACATATGTTTAATTGTATCTTGGGAAAATCATCGTCGTTCCACAAAACTTGCAGAGTTGGTTACATTCGCATTAACATGAAATGTGCCATTTTTTTTACAAATCGACAGCTTTACCACCTGAAATTAATATGTTTTAAAAAACGAACCTTCCTCACTTTTTTAAAATAGCCTGACGTTTTGCAACCCTTAATCACAGGGTTTGGATGTGTGACTATAAATTCATGCTGAGATTATGGAACCTGCTTTGGATCGTAGATTAAACATGAAAAGCCTGGACCTCTCAATAGTTTTGGTTGTCTGGTGTATCCCTGGGTTCTGCAGAACCCAGAGCCAGGAAACACATGAGTGCAGTCCACCCACATTAAATAGTTAATTAGTAGGTTTAGGTTTAAGGTTAGGTCCAATTTTAGATTCAGCTTTAGGTTTATAATTGTCACACACAACGAGATACAGTGAAAAGCTTTGTTTCCAAATCAGATCCAGTAATACTATCCATAAATAAAATCATGTCAAACTCAAGTACAATAGATAGAGCAAAGGGGAAGGTGCAAAGTGCAGAATGTGGTTCTCAGCATTGTAGCGCATCAGCTTCATAGACAAAGTCCAATGTCTGCAATGGGGTAGAGGTGATCATAAAAGTATTATCATCTCTGCCTGGATTTTTGTCTTTCACATGAGATATTAAACTGTGGCTCTGTCAGCCTTCTCAGAGTTCCTCTCAGGAGCCCTCTACACACTTCAATAAAGAACAAGAAAGATATCCCCAGTGTCTTGGCCAATATTTATATTTATAATTTATATCTGATAATTATTTCATTGTTTTTGGCTCTTGACTATGCCTTTCTGGCATGTTAAGAGACTACTCATCGAAGGAAGTTCATCGGTTGCTTGCAACATCCTAAGCTCAGGGAAAAAGGAAACAAAATTAAGAAAATTGGTCAACTATTCAGTTTTGTATTTACTGGAGAGTTTCATCTCCAACATTAATGCTCGATTTCTACCAAGGGCAATGGACCATAAATGTTCAAATGGTCATGAATTTGAGCTATTCCAATCCAGCCCTTCATGGATGCAAGTCTTTAGACTTTAGTTTCTAGAGATACAGCAGGGAAACAGGCCCTGCTGCCCACTAAGTTCACCCCGTACATTGGTATAATCCTACACACTAGGGACAATTTACAATTTCTACGAAGCATATTAACCTACAAACCTGCATGTCTTTGGAGAGTGGGAGGAATCTGGAGTACCCAGAGAAAACCCACGCGGTCACAATGAGAATGCACAAAGTTCTGTACAGACAACACCTGCAGTCAGGATCTAATGTGGGTCTCAGGCGCTATAAGGCAGCAACTCTACTGCTGCGCCACCTAAAGACCCTTTAACTATCCTGAATGCAATGTTATCAACTGGCACATTTTAGACAAAGAGATGCACTGAAGCTTGGAGCACCAACACAAAGGCTTTGTGGTTAAGGACTCCAATCACTTAGAGAGATCTGTGTGATAGCCTCTTGGACACTTGAAGTTTGCGTTTGCTCAGAAGGCCACATGAGTGGCAATACTGGGCTGTACACAGCAAGTGCCCATGCTATAAATGTATAGTCCCCACTTCAAAACTTGTCAACACTCAATGGACAATCCTGGGAAGGAAATGTATCGCACTAGACTAGCTAAACGGTTTGGTTTAGTTTACAGATATAGTGTGGAAACAGGCCCGTCGGCCCACCCAGTCTATGCTGACCAGCGATTACCTGCACACTCATTCAATGTTAGCCCACTTGTGCAACCTACACACTGGGGGCAATTTACAGAAGCCAATTAACTTACAAACCAGCACATATTTGGAATGTGGAAAGAAACCGGAGCATCTGCAGAAAACTCACGTGGTCACAGGGAGAACATAATAATAATAATAATAGATTCTATTTATATAGCGCTTTTCAGGACATACAAACTCCATACCACAGCACCCATAGCTAGGATCCAACCCGTGTCTCTGGCGCTGTAAGGCAGCACCTCTACCGCTGCACCACTATATCTTTGAACTAAAGTTAACTAAAGTAAAATTAACTAAACTAAACTAATCTATTTATCAATTTGTTCAGGAAGAAATTGCAGATGCTGTTTTTTCTGATGATAGACGCAAAATTCAATGGGTCAGGCAGCATCTCTGGAGAAAAGGAGTAGGCGACGTTTAGGGTCAGAATTCTTCTTCAGAGACTTTTATTTAACAATTTTGTTTATCATGTAGTCTTAAAATATAGTCCGTAAGTCCAAATGTTTGATCAATTTTTGGCCTCAGATGAAAAGTTTGGGAGCTGCTGATATAAAGCAACAAATGCTGTTGCTTTCACACATCAAAGGAGCGGTGCCGAGAGAGAATGAGGTCCACATTTATACTGAAGGACATGAAGGAAAGCAAAAGATTTTGACACTGTTGATTACGAGAGTTTAGTTAAAGGATCCAACTAAATCACCCAGAGAGTTGTGAATCACCCAGAAAGTTGTGAATAGATAGATAGATAGATAGATAGATAGCCCTTTATTGTCATTCAGACCGAAGTCTGAACGAAATTGCAACAGTCATACATAAAACAACAATAAACACATATTAACATCCACCACAGTGAGTCCACCCAACATCTCCTCACTGTGATGGAGGCAAAAGTCTTAGGTCTGCAGTCTCTTCCCTCCTCTTCTCCCTCTGCGCTGAGGCGATACCCGCCAGAGAGTTATAAATCACCCAGAGAGTTGTGAATTTGTGGAATCACCCAGAGAGTTGTGAATTTGTGGAATTCTCTGCCACAGAAGGCAGTAGAGGCCAATTCACTGGATGAATTTAAAAGAGAGTTAGATAAAGCTCTAGGGGCTAGCGGAATCAAGGGATATGGGGAAAAGGCAGGCACAAGTTACTGATTGTGGATGATCAGCCATGATCACAATGAATGGCGGTGCAGGCTCGAAGGGCCTAATGGCCTCCTCCTGCACCTATTTTCTATGTTTCTATGATCAGCCATGCCCATGACCTTATTGAATGACAGAGAAATCTTGAGACACTGAATATTACATGAGACCATAAGAAATAGGAGCAACATGCCCTCTCAAGCCTGCTCTGTCACTAAAGTAACTTGACGGCTGACCAGGTCTTGCCCTCAGCTACGCTTACCTTTAGCTGGTTCAGAACCACCATGTCAGACTAAAGGAGTTTGACTCTAATATCTCTGCATCTCAAGCTGTAATGTGGCCTACTTGTAATTGGATCTTCTAAGTTTAAACTTTACTTTAAGCTTTAGTCTTTAAAGATACAGCATGGAAGCAGGCCCTGCAGCCCACCAAATCCACGCTGACCAGTGATCACCCATACACCAGCACTATCCTACACACTAGCGACAATGTACAATTTTACCTAAACCAATTAACCTACAAACCTGTACGTCTTTGGTGTGTGGGAGGAAACCAGAGCACCCGGAAAAAAACCCACGCAGTCAGAGGAAGAATGTACAAACTCCGTACAGACAGCACCCATAGTCAGGATTGAACCTGGGTCCTGTGCACTGTAAGGCAGCAACTCTACCATTGCGCCACTGTGCCACCCATTGTGCTGCTAACTTGAGCTACTCAATGTAGGATGTTAATTCCACATCATATCTACTTTCCCAAATTTATTTTGCCATTGTTAATGATTGCCTAATTTGTACCTCCTAGTTCTGGTCTCGATCACAAATGAAAAGAATTCTATATCTACTCAATCAAGCTTTCTCTTCATGTTTAAGCACCATTGTGATAAATTGCTTAAAATATTTACAATTAATTTTGTAGAGAAAGCTGCTGATATTCAGATTCAACGTTTCCATATGAGTGGAGTAAGATTTAATAGGAACCTGAGCAGCAACCTTTTCAGCTCAGAAGGTGGTGGGTATATGGAATGAGCTGCCTGAGGAGGAAGTTGAGGAAGGTACTATGAAAACATTTAAACGATGCTTGGACAGCGACATGAATAGGAAAAGTTTAGACGGATATAGGACCAGCTTACAAAATGTGTAGGAAGGTCCCTTTCCCCTGACTCTCAGTCTGAAGAAGGGTCTCGTTCAGAAATGTCACCTATTCCTTTTCTCCAGAGATGCTGTCTGACCCGCAGAGTTAATCCAACTCTTTGTGTCTATCTATCGGACAGGCCATCTTGATCGGCATAGTGATGGGCTATTTCCACATTGTATGACACTACGACTTAATGACATCATCAGAGTTTGTGCGTTTTTTTTATCAGAGAGAGTTTTAAAAGTTACTAGACCTAGTGGGACCCGTTGGGTCCCGTCCCCCCAACGTGCGGTTGCGGGGGGGGGGGGAGGCCTGCGGCATCAAACACACACTTAACCCCCCCCCCCTTGATATTATATGAATATTTTAAATGTTCTCCTTTTCCCCCATCCCCCGCCCTAGCCACTCACACATAGCCCCCAACTGCACAGGCGTGGTTAGAGAGGGAGGGGAGTGGAGGGTGAGGGGTAGAGATGGAGAGGATGAGGGGGGTGTGGAGGGAGGGTAAAGGGAGGGGGAAGGGGGAAGAGATGGAGGGGTGGGGGGCACACGGCATCACAGGGGAAGGCTGGTCCCCGAACGCAATACTCCACCACTCACCCATAGGTCCCAATACTCACCACTCCCTAGAGAGGGAGGGGGGCAGAGAGGGGGGCAGAGAGGGAGAGGGGGGCAGAGAGGGAGGGGTAAGAGTGGGAGGGGGCAGAGAGGGAGGGGGGCAGAGAGGGGGGGGCAGAGAGGGGGGCAGAGAGGGGGGGGCAGAGAGGGAGGGGGCAGAGAGGGAGGGGGCAGAGAGGGAGGGGGGAAGCGAGGGGGGGAAGAGAGGGAGGGGGCTGAGGGGGAGGGGATAGAGTGAGGGGGGTAGAGGGAGGGGGAGGTGGTAGAGAGGGATGGGGAGGGCGGTAGAGAGGGAGGGGTAGAGAGGGAGGTGGTAGATAGGGAGGGTGGTAGAGAGGGAGGGGGAGGACAACTTATTCTATTTGATCTTATTTGATTGTGCATGCCAGGTTGATTGCATTCGTGGAAACACGTGAAGGTTGCAATCTCCCACCCCTGTCCCATTATGATGTCATATGTAAATGAGATCCATTGTGATTGGACATCTGTGAGATGGCACTGTGACATCATCAATGGAAAGTGCTGCAAGAGTCTCCCACTGAAAAGCAGTTAATTTTTTGAAATAAACGATTAAAACTTTAAAAATTTCGGAAATATAGGTTGAAATGCGACAGGAAGATGTTTATTCCGTCGAGGGAATAAATGTGAGTAGCATGTGTGAAAATGGGAAGGCTGTGGTCGAACATTTTGGAAGAAGATACAAATCAAGGAGATTAAAAGAAAGCTAACATAACCCTGCATACACACGGAAATTTAGAATGTTGAGAACAAAGGGAAGAGTTTTAGTATAATACTAGGCCAAGTGCAGACCCATTGGGTCTGGACACCGAACGTGCGTTTGCGGGGGGATGGGGGGAGGCTGTGGCGTCACACTAATCACCCCCTTTCCTCCAAAGCACGGAATCCGGCACCCACAAACACACACACTCATCACACCCCTTGATAATAATTTAATTTTTTAATTTGCTTCTTTTATCCCATCTCCACCCTATCCACTGACGAATAGCCCTCACCTCTCAGATGCGTCTAGAGGGGTTGGGGCAGAGGGAAAATTTAATTTTAGGAAAAAAAAAAGTTGAAGAGGGGAGGAGGAGGGTGGAGTGGAAGGGGGAGAGAGGAGAGGGGTGGAGAGAGGAAAGAGAGGATTGGGGAGAGAGGTGAAGGGGGGGGTTTGGAGCGGGCTGTGAAGAGAGAAGGGCAGAGAGAGAGAGAGAGAGAGAGAAAGAGATAGAGATAGAGGGGAGAGACAGAGAGACTGGTACACAAAAACAAACGTTTCGGTAGAAAACCCATCTGAGGATGGGCTTCAGCCCAAAGCATTGCCTATTTCCTTAGCTCCATAGATGCTGCTGCATCCGCTGAGGAAATACTTTTTTTTTTTGTGTACCTTCGATTTTCCGGCATCTGCAGTTCTGTCTTAAAGACATAGAGACTGCTGGCGGGCTGTTTCCCCAACGCGCGTTTGGGGGGTGTGGGGCTGCGGCATCACACTCACACTAACCACCCCCCAAACACAGGCGGCTGGAGGGGGGGAGAGGAAGATGGGGTGGGGAGAGAAGAGGGGAGAGGGAGACGGGGTGGGGAGAGAAGAGGAGAGGGGGAGGGAGAGGGAGGGGGAGGAGAGTGGGGAGTGGGAGGAGAGCGTGGAGGGCAGGAAGGGGGGAAGGGGGGGAGGGGATGTTAGAGGTGGAGAGAGGGGATGAGGGGAAGGGGAGAGGAGTAGGGGAAGAGAGGGAGGGAGGGAGGGGGGAGGGAGAGTGGTGGGGGAGGGAGGGATGGGGTGGGAGGAGGAGGGGAGGGAGAGGGAGTTGGAGAGGGGGAGGAGAGAGGGGTGGGGGAGGGGGGGTGAGAGAGGTGGGGGAGGGAGGGATGTGGTGGGAGGAGGAGGGGAGGAGATGGAGAGGGAGATGGAGAGGGGGAGGAGAGAGGGGTGGGGGAGGGGAGGAAAGAGTGATGGGGAGGGGAGTGAGGTGTGAAGGAGGTGAGGAGGGAGATGGGATAGGGGGGTGGGGGAGAGGAAAGTGCGGTGGGGGAGAGAGTGATAGGGGTGGGTGTAGGGGAGGGAGGGAGAAGAGTGTGGAGCGAGAGGGAAGGGCGGGGGGAGAGAGGGGTGGGGAGGGAGATGGGGAAGAGTGTTGAGGGTAGGGGAGAGGGGTGGGGGGAGAGAGGGGGAAGAGTGGGGAGTGAGAGAGAAGGGAGGGGGAGAGGGGAGAGAGGGATGGGGATGGAGAGAGAAGTGTGTGGGAGGGGGTGAGGGATGGGTGATGGAGGTGAGGAGGAAGATGGGTTAGGGGAGTGAGGGGGAAGAGTGTGGAGGGAGGGAGAGAGGTGGGGAATGGAGAGGGGAAGAGTGGGGAGTGAGGGGCAGAGGGGTAGCGGTGAGTGGTGCAAGAGAGAGGGGAAGGGGGTGGGTGGGAGATGGGGGTGAAGAGGGGTGGTGGAGGGGGAAGAGAGGGGGTGGGAGGGGAGGGAGGGGGAGAGGAGAGAGGGGGAAGAGTGGGGAGGGAGAGTTGAAGTAGGAGGGGTAGGGACATTCCATCTGTTCCCCATTCCCTATCACCCCCACACACATGATGACGCCCTTCGACACAGGCTGTGGGGTTGGGGGGGAGGGGCTGGGGCTGGGGCTGCTGCAAAGGCATATGTAAATGGATCCATTCCGATTTTACAGGTGTGAGGATCGGGCATTGTGACATCACACAATTGAAACTTGACTAACATTCTATGGCTGAGAGCTGTTTGTTTAACATTTTGAAATGTTGGGTTGGGGTGGGGGGGAGAAGTATTTTATTTTAAAAAGTGTACACAAACACGACCAAATTTAATCAGGAGTGTTTATTTGTAAAGATAAATGTAATCTCTTTAGAAATGTTAAAAAAATATCGGCGTTTCCGCGTGCTGTGTGGGCCTAGGGCGGTATCAAAGGGGATTTGGTGGCAGACGGAGGTCAGGCGGACACAAGTCAGGCAGCCACAGAGTTTTATATAATAGATAGATAGATAGATCCCATAACTCACTAAGCAAACACTACTCACAGTGTATTCCAAACACCCCAGACCAGGAATCAACAGTGTGTTAATGAATCTTAACTGCAGAAACAGGACCAGGCAGAATGAACAATTACATTAAATTCCAATTTCTATTTGTTATTCATGGACCCTGTTCCAATAGTAGCCACATTTAAGTCCAAGAGAATTTAAAAGTGAAGTTTTGTTGTGGGCATCTCATTCCTCGATAAACACCCATCATCAACCCTGGGGATCCCATACTTGAAGGGCTGCCTCTTGTTGAATATCCAGTTATGCAAAGAATCCTATCTGGCAACCAAGAAAATACCAAGAACTTCTGCAATTCTTTTATCTTTTGGAAATGGAACTTCCCCCGAATCTTCTCAATGCAGTCTCCTTGATGAGTCCCTTTTAACTCTAGTTAGTGGCGCTAATAATCCACCTGAAAACCCCCCCCACCCCATCAAAATGAATGGAATTTGAACAAAACACAAAGTGCTGCACTGAATCAGTGGGTCAGGCAGTATCTGTGGAGAGAATGGATAGGTGACCTTTCACGACCCGAAACGTCACCTATCCCTTCTCTCCAGAGCTGCTGCCTGACCCGCTGAGTTACTACAGCACTTTGTGTTTTAACAAAATTTCATCATTTGCAGTAACTCGTGTCTCGGAACGGAATATAATCGGTCTTTGAGATGGTTGCACATGTCATTCACCCAATCTAGTGGTTCTCCTCAGCACCATGAGAAAAGGTCTATTAGCCATGCTGGACAATGTTCATGGTTTCTAAGCTGGTTTCTTCCATACACTATCACTATCCTACACACTAGGGACAATTTACAATTCACAGAAGCCAATTAACCAACAAACCTGTACGTCTTCGGCATGTAGGATGAAACCAGAGCACCCAGAGAAAACCCACGCGGTCACAGGCAGAACGTACAAACTCCATACAAACAGCACCCATAGTCAAGATCGAACCCATGTCTCTGACGCTGTAAAGCTGTAGCTCTATCACTGCGCCACTGTGCTGCCCTCTAGCTTGTTTCTGTGAAACCTGGTATCAAATCCAATATATTATTGACTTGATGTATTGAGGTTCAAGAAGGCAGACGTTTTTGTTTATTATACCCTGCGATCCTAAGAATGACGCATAGAAGAATCAGAGGTGAAATTACCCTGGGTTAGAACCGAAGATTATTAAACGCTAACGATTTTTAAGGTAGAAGTGGTTGGACTTCTGGTGACACATCAATCAGTATGATGGTAATCCAAGAGAATCTGCAAGCTTTGCTGAAGTATAAAACAATTTATGGAATCACATGAAAATATTAATGATAAAACATTGAGCAAAGATCCCACCCACTGAGAAAGAACAATGTGGGAGAGTATGAAGTGTTAAATGTCCAAATGGTGAGTCATAATTTTGTACAGATGTACAGTAAAAACAATTCTGTGCTAGTAATTAAACAGCATTTTGATGGTGTTTGGTTTGGCTTTATGGAGTGGTATAAGTCTTTAATTTATTTCAGACGATTTGATGGGTGAATGCAGAAATGTTACCAGTGAGGTCATGTTATTAGAAATGCAGATAAAGTTATTGCAAGGTCATTACATCAAACTGTAAAACAAAACATTCATTTACATTTCAATCGGTACGGCAGCCACGTTAAATGCAAAATTGTCATTAACAATGCATTTATCAGTCACGTTTGATCTACAGACATCAGAAAAGGAGGTGATAATGTGACTGTATTGGCCCAGAAACCTATTCCCAGTGAGACTGACACGTAATTGAGAGACTGGGGAGCCAGCCGTGTGCCATGGATGAAGCCATCTCCTGGCATGAGCCAGTATCTTGAGAGGGTAGCAGAATTGGAACAGAATGTTTGGTTATTGAGAGACTGAAGTATCATTTTTACATGTTACGACACAAAATGCTGGAGTAACTCAACAGGTCAGTGAGCATCGCTGGAGAACATTGATAGGCCATGTTTTAGAGTTAGAACCCTTCTTCAGACTCATAAAAAGACACAATATGCTGGAACATCTCAACAGGTCAGAGAGCATCCCTGAAGCACTTTGTGTCTTTTTTTTGGTTACTGCAGCACTTTGTGTTTTTGTCTGAAGAAGGCTCCTGACCCGAAAAGTAAACTCTCCATGTTTTCCAGAGATGATGTTTCGCCTATTGAGTTACACCAGCACTGTATATCCTTTTTTTTGTCAACCAGCAGCTGCAGTTCCTTGTTTCTACATATTTTCATTTAAATTGTTATTTTGTCAATGGCCTTGACTACTGAGAGAACACCGGATTTTTTGGGAAAAGATGTACTTTTCTACAATATTCATGAGGGAATGGTTTTGATCACTGGACATTCAAACTATTTTATATTAATAGGATATAGACATCATTGGTTAATGCAACATTTTGATGCATGTCCCTAATTTCCCTTGAACTGAACATTCCCTTGTTTTGGACTTTCGACTTTCGACTTTAGAGATGCAGCGTGGAAACAAGCCCTTTGCCCACCGAATCCATGCCGACCAGCGATCAACTAACACTGTCCTACACACTAACACTATCCTACACACTAAGGACAATTTTTTTACAACTTTACTGAAGCCAATTAACCTACAAACCTGTACTTCTTTGGAGTGTGTGAGGAAACCGGAGCACCCAAAGAAAGCCCACATAGTCACAGGGAGAACATACAAATTCCATACGGACAGGAGAACTGTAGGTGAGTAAAGTCCAGAACAAATCGTCCGGCAACAGATGACCTCAAGGAGGGTGGAGCCCATCATGGCCCATTGTTGGCTGGGAAAGATGTGTTAACAAGAGGGATACAACAATGCAAACAGTGGAACCGGGAAGGACGAATAAGATGTGGGAGGGGAAAGGGGAAGGGAGGGAATACAGGAGTTACTTGAAATTAGAGAATTAGAGAAATCAAAATTCATGCCACTGGCTTGTAAACTGCTCAATTTCACATATTCCCCTCATATTCTGAATCATATGACTTGCTGTATTTTATGAGTTATTGGCATTGAATCTCCCAGTAATGTTTCCAAGCCGTGCTGCTCCTTGAATTGGAAAGGGGCTTCATATATTTTCCCTCTCCCCAACA
>CM075978.1:147062879-147250859 GCA_038087875.1 Malacoraja senta
GAGCCTATTGCAGTCCTGTAGATAGCAGGTAAAGAGATCCAGATTCGACCCATTCCACTGGTGCTGTCTATGTGGAGTTGGCATGTTCTCCCTATGACTGTATGTGTTTCCCCAAGTGCTCCAGTTTCCCAAAGATGTGGTGGATGATGGATGAGTTGACCAGTGTAGATAGTTGATGGGATGGGCGAGAGAACAGGTCACAGGAAAATAAATGGGCAAACAGGATTGATGGCAGTGCTGGTATAAAATGGCCTCATCTATGTCATGAGATTTCAGAGAAAAAGATGTGGACAATTACAATATAAAAGAAGGCTATTCATTTTACTGAGTTCATGCTGATGTTTGTAAAACATCCTGACATCCCTTCGCCACAAAGTGATGTTGCTCGATTACCCACACAATTTGCTTTTCAAATTGTTGATTGACTCTGCTTGATTGACTCCCTGCTTACAGACAATGTGTTCTGGATCATAATCGCTCTCCCAGTTAAAAAAGGTTCTCCCTCTTTTGTCCGGTGCCGTAAAGTGTTGTTTGCCCATTGCTTCAAATCTGTGTTCCCTGATCCTTGAACCATCTACTTTCATAGATAGGAGGCAGACCAGTGGAGCAGCAGTGGAGCGTCAGAGACTCGGGTTCGATCCTGACTACGGGTGCCGTCTGTGCAGTGCTTGTACGTTCTCCCTGTGACCACGTGGGTTTTCTCTGGGTGCTTCGGTTTCTGCCCACTTTCCAAAGACAGGTTAATTGGCTTCTGTAAAATTGTCCCGAACGTGTATGGGTGATTGCTGTTTGGCGTGGATGGTGGGCCGAAGGGCCTGTTCCACTCTAAACTAAACTAAACCACTGATGGGAACAACTTACCACTATATATCCTATCTAAACAGCAAATTTATCATACTCCGAACTCTCTCAGGGTTTAGTTAATCCAGTCAGTTCCTGGCCATTGGGCCAACAAGCAGAATCTCACATTGGACACTGAGAATGCTGTGTCATACTTTAGGGGAAATGTCAAAGTATTATCGATCGCTTGTTTAGATTAGAACTTACTGCTGCCAAAAAATAACATTTAAAAAAGTCATTTCTTCAGTGCAGTGTTGGCCATGGCTGAGTGTGCCTCGATGGATATATTACGTGTGTCAGATCTGTCAGCAGTTTGTATTTCTGGGATTTTTGGAAAGTTATGTAGCGAGTGGTGAAAGGTTTTACAGGAACTTCAATCAAACGAGGTTTTCTGTCAGATTAAGAACAGAAAGCGCAGTTATAAGGCCTGTTACAATAATGTACACACATATTGCATGTGTATTATAGTATATTTCAAACTTTTTAAAATTAATTGACACTGTCTGCAGTTGGTCACAGGCTGATTTATTGGCAATGTTTTCTGATGAAAGTGAGACAGCGGGAACGGGGAATGGGGAATGCCTTCCCAGCTCTCTATCGAGGGGTGAGGGAGGGGGACAAGGGCAGAAATGGTAAAGGTGGTGGCTCCGGTGTGGAACAACGCAGACTTTCTGTATCTTTAAAAAGCCACCGGCCAGTCCATAGAATTACTCTGGAAGTGCCCTCCGCACCCATCCCTTTTGCCTCCCTTTTCGTTTGGCAGAGCTATCCGCTGCTCTTCCAGAACACTTTGTTCTAGCTTCACACTTCATTAAGCAATGGAGGCAGCAACTAATGGAAGTGAAACAACTACAGTACTGTGTGTCAACTTCTGTGATTAGAACTCTAGCACTACATTTATCCAGATTGGAATTATTTTGACAACAGCAGAAGGTTAAATGGCTACGTTCATCTCTCTTTTGTGGCTTACATTAGCCTTCTCTCAACTCTCCTTCTTCCCAGCTCCACATCTGTCCCCTCCCACATGTTTCACCCATTAGGTGTTGATCCTGTCCTAGAAGCAGTAGATGGATCTGTTAAGTTAGAAATTGTCAAAAAATCAGGAATGCTTGTTGGATATATTAACTTTATTGGTTCTGGCTAATACTGTGATAACTCATTGGACCTCCCTCATTGAATAGAGATGTCGAGGGCTGTTATCCATGCTGCATATAATCCTTTTTTACTGTTCCTCTTTAGGGGAGCTGATGGGCTGAATCAAGATGAGATCAGTTTGTCTGGCAAAATGCCTCATTGCCAGAACTCACTCACAAGCACCAAGTCCTTGTTTGGCTGGCAGTGAGAGTGACCCTCCCGATCAAATCCTTCCTGCACAGTAGGAATCTTACTACCAGCACATGCTGCCCTCAGGACGGCTGCTACGGAGAGGAGACGGTTGCCCACCTCTTCGCAGAGTGTGGATTTGCGAAGAGCCTGGAGAAGAAGGCAAGGGTCCCTGTCACGGTTCATCCCAAACAGCTCCGTAACAGAGGACCCGCTGATTTACGGACTGTTCCCAGGGACACATTCGGAGATGGACGTCAAATGCTGCAGGAAGCTCATCAGCGCGGTGAAAGACGCTCTTTGGTCTGCCCTAAACGTTGACCTCCCTGCAGAGTGAGATGTCCATCAGAGAATGTCGCCGACTGGCCTGCTCCAGACTGCAGGAGTACATGCTGAGGGGCGCACTGAAGCTCGGTGCAGCCAACGTCAAAGCTCTGTGGGGAAAGACCACAGTTTAGGTTCCTTCTCTGCTGGATATTGAGGGGCAGAGTAATGTGGGGATCCCATCAAAGGGATATCACCCCAGGGAAACACAATATTGACAAGGGTGCTTGAATAAGGATAGTTGTGGAAGCTACTTAATATGACACTAATGAATGAATGGACGCGAAGAATGTTGGATGAGTTTTTGCACCTTTATGGTTTTGTATATGCTATTTATTCTGGATAAAGTTTATTTTTGGAAATTTAAAAAAGAGAACACGTGAAAAAGGTTTTGCACAGTTTTTATGTTTTGGATACTTCTTTTTTATTCTGAATAAAGTTTATTTTGGGGGGAAATACTCCAGGGGGCCACGAGTATTTGTGCTTTGTTTAAGGATAGGTGCAAACACTACTCGGTAATAGTGAATCTCTGGGCTGCTTGCTGGAGTTTAGAAGGTCAAGGAGGGACCTCATTGAAACTTACAGAAAATTGAAAGGCATAGATAGAGTGGATGTGGAAAGGATGTTTCCACTGGTGGGAGAGTCTAGGACCAGAGGTCATAGCCTCAAAATTAAAGGGCACTCTTTTAGAAATGAGGGGAGGAGGAACTTTTTTAGTCAGAGGGTAGTTAATCTGTAGAACTTATTGCCACCGAGGGCCGTGGAGGCCTTGTGGATATTTTAAAGGCAGAGATAGACATATTTTTGATTAGAACAGGTGTCAAGGGTTATGGTGAGAAAGCAGGGAAATGGGATTAGGAGGCAGAGATCAGCTATGATTGAATGGTGATGTAGTTGATGGGCCGAATGGCCTAATTCTACTCCTATAAATTGTGAACTTATGATACTATAATGTGTGTAGACAATGAGAATGTCTGAAGAGATTTTGCAGTTTTTTGTTTTGTAAACAATTTTTATTCTGAATAAAGTTTATTTTTTGGAAAAAGAGTTGACTGACAGCCAGCAGTTTGAAGAACAAAGGACAAAGGACAGAGGACATTTATTGTCACATACACCAATTGGTGCAGTGAAATTTGAGTTGCCATTGCAGCACATAAATAAGACCATAGAATTTTACACACAACACTATAGAATTTAACATTAAACATAAAAAACATCCCCCCACAGCGGGATCCACGTTTCCCACTGTGAGGGAAGGCAGCATAGTTCAGTCCACTTCTTCTATGTTCATCCGTGGTCGGGGCCTATTTGAGGCCTCCGCAGTCGCCGCTACGGCGATCCGATGTTTCAGGCCCCTCGCCGGAATGATGGAACTCCGGCGTTGGAAGAACGCTCTCAGCGGCTTGGAGTTCTGAAACGGCCACTTCCTACTGGCCGTTTCACGCCGAGACCATTCTTCACCCAGCGAAGTCCACAGGCCGCGCTGGGCGGAGCTCCAACACTGGCGATCTCGGCGAAAGATCCCAGGTTCTGCGATGATAAAGTCAGCACCGCCGTGGCTGGAAGCTCCACAGACCACAGCTCCACGATGTTGAAGTCGTCAGTCTCAGCACTCCGGAGCTCCACACGGAGACCCGGGTAAGGCATCGCCCGCTCCGCGATGGTACCTCAGTGCTGCGCCGCTGCTGAAGCTGAAGCTGAAGCTCTGGCCGGTCTCCGACAGGAAAGGCCGCGCCAATCCAGATGGTAGGCCACGAGGAGGGGGCGAAGATGCGGCTCGGAGGAAGGACACATCCTCAACCACGTAAGGACTGGACAAAATGGTTTCCCCCTCCCCCCAACCCCCCATCCCCCACATAAGACTAAAAGGCCTCCAAAACAAAACTTTTTGACAAACTAAAAATACAAAAAGGGTGAAGGACGAACAGCTGCAGGCGAGGCTGCCACACTCGATGGCGCCATCACTGAAATGACTGATATCTCGCCCCACAGTTGCATCTTCCCACTGGGTCCAGCATACAGTCGCTGATGCTTTGGGGAGAGGAGACATATGCACTTTATTGGTATTGGCAGTGGATTATTATTGTCACATCATTGAGTCATACAGCACAGAAATAGGCCCTTCGGCCCAACCTGTCCATGCAGACTAAATGTGGAGCAAGATACAGTGAAAATCTTTGGTTCGAAACAAGAAACTGCAAACGCTGGTTTACAAAAAAGGACACAAATGCTGGAGTAACTCAGTGGGTCAGACAGCATCTATGGAGAACATGGATAGGTGATGTTTCACGCTGAGACCATTCTTCAGATTGATTGTAGGGTGGGGGATAGGGGGAAAGAGAGTAGAGGCAGGATAAAGCCTGGCAGGTAATCAACTGATTGTAGAGGGGGAAAGGAAGCAGGAAGATAGGAGAGAGGGAACAAAAGACTGATTGTAGAGGGCGGGTGGGGGGGGGGGGGGGGGTGAATGGAGAAAGTTGGAAGAGGAAAGCAATAAATGCTGCCTGAACCACTGAAGTGTTCTTTATCTAGTTAAAGGTATAACACCCACTATAACCAGGGCATGATAAACTACTGCTCTGTAACCAAAGGAGTGAATGAATATGCATGTTTAGGAAGGAACTGCAGATGCTGGTTTACACCGAAGATAGACACAAAATGCTTGTCCCGCTGAGTTACTCCAGCATTTTGTGAATATACATGCTTTGCTGTAGATGGTGACATGGTCTATACCCAGCCAGAATGGGAATGAATGTATAAAACCTCCATCTATCAATGGGTGAGTATAGTGCTGGCATGCGACCAAGTTTGATTTTATGCACATAATTTTTAATATAAATTATCTACCATATTTTTCTGGAAAAGTCCCTTATCTGCAGGGAGAATTCGCCGCAGCTTTTCCCCCCCAACCCTTTAGACAGACTACTTACTCAGTAAATTGTCTTTATTTGCTGTATGATAAACTGTTTGTTCTGAATAATACCCCAACTCATTAGCAACAATGCTGCATAGAAGATAAAGCTACTAGCAGAACATAGCATAAATAATAGCTCCATAACATGGTGGACCTTAAAACCAGTGGATTTTATAGCACTTGTCTATAAATACATGAAAGTGGAGAACATAGATCGAGTCATTCCATCAATTTGAACAGCACATTCTCTGCTGAAATCCAAAAGGTTTTCTCTCTATTGAGTGTCCGGTAATATGATAGTCCTGCACTGTGTCAATTCTTGGTTTGACATCTCATTCAAAAATTCCCATCTCTCACACCAGGTAAAATAAAAGTCCCTCCATCAATACGTGAAGACATCACAAGCCATTCCATTCAAAGAGCTGGGTCTATCTCAGTGACACCCAGAGATGGCTAGCTCATATACAACCAGTCTACTCTTGTTGATACAGGTCTACCACCGATTTTCCGGCACCTTTAGATCCAGTCTTTCTGGATTTTCCGTTTTGCTGGCCTGCAATGTCAGCCGCAGAATTTGGCTATGGGAACGGATCTGCCGGCTCCGGCTGGGCCGGAGTTCCAGAGCCCTGGCTGCGGGTCGAAAATATGACTCTCCGATCGGCACAGATGTCCCGACGAGGTCGAGATCGGCTGTCTCCCCCGGCCTAGGCACCACATTTCGGGGGGACTTCCGGAGGGGATTTCAAGTGAGCTCCCGTAATTATGTCCAGATTAAAGGAGGTGTCGGACCATCAGCTGCTGGAAAATCACTGGTGGCCCTGTATTTACTTGTATTTACTTGTGAACTTTCTAACCAAGTTACCTCAATATTACTGAAACCAAGAACCTTCTGTGATCATTTGTGTGCTATTTGAGTCCTCCTGAGAACATGCACCCTAGGTTGGTAATAACTGGTCTAGATTATGCACACAGATCTTGATGCAGAATTACACTTACCTTGTGAGCCCAAATGTTTCTAATGGAGCCAAGCTGAAACCAACCAAGAAAAATTATGTATTCATGTATTTTTAAATAAAATTATTCCTTAGACTAACTGTTTACGCAAAGCACATTGAGATGTGTCGTAAGTTGACTGGTGAATCTTTTCACACAACTTTTAATTCCTTTATATGTTTGCTGAAAGGTCTTTCGGTACCACAAAGCAACACGTTTACTTTTTTAAGGCCGAGAAAAATGCTGGAGAAACTCTGTGGGTGAGGCAGCATCTATGGAGCGAAGGAATAGGTGAAGTTTCGGGTCAAGACCCGAAACGTCACCTATTCCTTCGCTCCATAGATATTGCCTGACCCGCTGAGTTTCTCCAGCATTTTTATCTACCTTCTATGTTTCCAGCATCTGCAGTTCCTTCTTAAACGCTTACTTTTTAAGGCTCTTTTTATGACATGTTGAGTCTTTAGTCTCGACTGTCACCAACATGATATTTCGTTTCTCCCTGAAGTGGAACGAATATGCAGAATAGATGCCTCTTTTTATGATATCTGTTTCAGTCTTGCTCGTTCTATGTTCATGTTTCACTGTACAGCGTGGTCAAGGACTCATCTTTACTTTGCAGTTTCATTTTCATTTCACTCCAACTGAGAACAAGGTAGTATTGAAGTTAATAAAGGGAATTAAGTCGTCATATCAGTACCTCCATCATTACTGGCCTGGTGTAATGCTTATGCACTTAATAAACCCCAGTGAATGAGCAGTTAGAACAGAGATGTGTGCTTCTTATGTACAGATTTATTTTATAAAGGTAAGAAATTCACAGTGATTTTGTTTTATAGTTGGCTTTAAGTAACGTGTTCTATCAAGGGCGGCACAGTGGCACACTCGTACAGTTGCTGCCTTACAGAGCCAGAGACATGGGTTCGATCCTGACTATGAGTGCTGTCCGTACGGAGTTTGTACGTTCTCCCTGTGACTGCGTTGGTTTTCTCCAGGTGCTCCAGTTTCTTCCCACATTCTAAAGACGTACAGGTTTGTAGATTAAGTGGCTTCTGTAACTTGTCCCTGCTGTTTAGGATAGAACTAATGTACGGGTGATCGTTGGTCGATGTGGACACGGTGGGCCAAAAGACCTGTTTCAACCCTGTATCTCTAAACTAAACTAAACGAAAAGACAAAACTTTAAGTAGGATGTCAAAAATTAAATTTTATTTGAATTTTAAATTTAGATTAAGTTTTTTCAAAGTTTGCCAAGTAATGTCATAAATGTTATATCAATCAATTCGCACAATCTGAAAAAATTGCAGTTAATAACTACAAAATTAGTCTGCATTTATGTAGCTCTTTCCACAGCCTACAGACGTCTCAAAAGTGTCTACAGTCAGTGAACAATGAAATATTTCTGACCTATAGTCACAGTTGTAATAGCAAAAATGCAGCTGCAAATTTGCACACAGCTCCTGATCATCCCCAGGAAAAGTTTTTTTAATGTTGTAAATTTGGGTCAATAATTCAATGTTGCCCCATGGAATCATTTGCACGTACTTGAGGGAGTGGGCAGTTTCTCAGCATAATGGCTTATTAGATGATGTATCACTCCATCAATGCAAGAGTGGAGAGTCTGGTGCGGGCTGCACTTTTTAACTTAAGGGCTTGTCCCACTTGGGCGTTATTTGCGCATCATTTACGCGACTTCATTTACGTGTCCCAACGCATGGCATGCATTACGCGCGCATGGGGCATGGTGAGACGTGGTGGCGTAGGCAGTGATGCGCAGTAGCGCACGGCGCCCCAGGATTTTGGGGATTCTCAAAATCCTCGCGCGTCACCTGCGTGACGCGCAAATGACGCCCAAGTAGGACAGGCCCTTTAAGAGTGAGAGTGGTACCAACTGAGGTGACACCTCACTGTTGTTGCTAACAGACTAGTTTAGTTAATTCATATAATAAGGTTGATCAGTCAGGCACACAGCTGCAGCATTTTATTATTCCTGTAGATTAAATTGTTTTAAATTATATACCAGGAGGAACAGAACGATAATTAGGGTAACCTAACAGGAGACAAAACTTCTGGCCAAACCGTTGCTGTTTGTGTGCCGTGTGCCTGTAAGGGTGGTGGACTTTCATTGTACTTCTGGTACACCTTATTAAATAGGCAATCTTTCCCACAGCTTATAGATTTCTTCAGAGCCTTTACTGCTCCTAATCATAAATATTGGGGAAAATCAAATTTCCTTTGTATTCATTTCCTTGGATTAAGGCTAATCTTCCTTGAGGATTTATTTTTCTCCAATTGATTAATTTTTTAACCATCCCTCTTTAATTTTCCCTTTGCAATCTTTCAGTTCTGCTCACAAGCCCTTGCTAATATTCTCGTGGCATTGCCTACTACACTGCCCTGGCAACGCATTCTAAAGTGTCTCCTTTTATTGAGTCTCCATGAACAGAAATAACTATATTATTTCGGCTGTGTCCACACATATCTCACCCCCCTCAGGAGGCTTACAAATCCATGTTTTATTGCTTTTTGGCAGTATTTGCTGTATGAACAACAGGGAAGAGTGCATGTAAAATTGTTAATATTTTTATTAATTTATTCATTTTTCCAAGTTCGGGTGCCATAATTTATCATCCTTCCCCAAATTTCCCCTGGAGGAGATGGTGTGATCTTTTTTTGGTCCTTGTGGTGAAAGTACTCTCACAAAGCGGCTGGTTTGGGAGTTCTAGAAGTTAGATCCAGGATAAGGTAACAGTGATGTATTTACAAGTCGGAACAAGATGATCCTTCGGGGAGAACCTACATAGTACCCATAGAGTCAGGGGAAAGGGACTTCACCGTCTATATCTCTCGTTTCCATTTCCCCTGACTCTAGTCTGAAGAAGGGTCTCGACCCAAAGCGTCACCCATTCCTTCTCTCCAGAGATGCTGCCTGTCCCGCTGAGTTACTCCAGCATTTTGTGTCTATCTTTGCCATTCCAACAGGTTTGTTTGCCTTGGATGGCATTGAGCTTCTTGAATGTTGGTAGAGCTGCACTAATCCTGAATCATGCCTTTTTAAGGATGGAAAGACTTTCGGGTGTCAAAAGATGTGTCACTACTCAGACCCTGCCCTACTCTTGTAGCCACTGTGTTTCCATGGACGCCCAGCTGTGGCTGTGGTGAATGAATGCACTCCATGTTAATGGGAGTCAACCATAAATGCACCATTTTGATGGAAGGAGACTCAGCAATTGTAAAGCTATTGACCGTCAAGTGACTATGATTAAACTTTCTTTTGGCGGCGATATTCCTTATTTTAGTTTTAGTTTAGAGATACAGCATGGAAACAGGCCCTTTGGCCCGCAAAGTCTGCACCGACCAGCGATCCCCATATACTATCACAATCCTACACACTAGGGACACTTTACAATTTTTACCAAAGCCAATTAACCTGTACATCTTTGGAGTGTGGGAGGAAACCGGAGCACCTGGAGAAAACCCACATGGCCATGGGGAGAAGGTACAAACTCCATCCAGACAGCAACCATAGTCAGGATTGCACATGGGTGTCTGGCACAGTAAGGCAGCTACTCTACCGCCACATCACCATACCACCCCAATTATCTGGAAGTTTTATGGTATGAATGTAAATTTCCCACCTGCTGGCCCATCTCTTATTGTTTTATGAGGAGCTACAAATGGAATTGAACATTGTGCAAGCCATGAAGGTCGTTGGGTCCAGGAACTGTTCTAAAGAACTCCAGCAGTGATGTCCTGGAATATTAGACCAACAATCATTAAAAATCTTCCTTTGAGTGAATTATGTCTTCAACCTCAAGAACGTTTCCATTTGATGTTTTACCAGGGCTCTCTGATGCTATACTACGTCAAATGCTCCCATGTTGTCAAGGATAGCCAATATCACCTCACCTCTTAGGCCTCTAATTGAACTAAGGCCTTAATGAGTTCTGGACCTGGGACCTCTTGGTGAAACATGGAATTAACTTAGAATTCTGGATTACGAGGCCAATTGGCCCGGCATTAATTAATTTGTCCAACTCCATGTTCTTCCTTCATAATCTTGTAAACCCTTCTTCTGCATACACAGGACCCAATTTTGAGAGTCGAGTATTGCAATTCAGTTCATAACAGTGTACTGTGTAGAGCAAAGTCTTCTCATATCTCTTCCAGTTCTTGGTCAAAGCTATCCCCTCTAATAACTAGACCATTTATCCTTTAAAAACTATAATTTTAACATGTCCTTTACATATCCACCTAACACATTTTTAAAATGTAGAATATTATCAAATAAATCATGTATCGTCTGCATCTGAGATATGTTAAAAGCTTCCAATGACAGTGGCAGCAAGTGGTCTGAAAAATATCCCGAGTCCATTCTCTGTACATTTTATATTATGTGTGCCATCTAAAGGGATGTTTAAAATAAAACTATCATGGGGCTTCAAGAAGCATATGGGTTTCGAAAGGGATTTATTAGTGGAGAAATATTGTTATGAGATAGATAGGAAAAGAAATTAAAGCTGCAGTGTGGAATTCTGTAAATGTGCTAATACTTACCCATGATTCTCTTTGGTCTCTGTTTTATGAGTACATTCCTTCCTTTTATTCTAGGTGTCAGTGAGTTGTTTTTTAATATAGCTGTATATCAGGTATGTTATTGGATATTCTGAAGTCTAGTTTTGAGATGAGAATATATGTGTTCAATTCTAAAAATGTATTAGTGAAAATATTTTACCAAACATATTTTGTTTTTTATGGGGCGTGCAATATTAATCTAAATTGAGAGTGTCTTGCCTTACACCCATTGCAAAGACTGCTTGTCACCACAATAAACATATTGAAAAATACACTGCTTTGAAACCACAATGGGATATATTGGATTAGCACAGTCCAATTATAAAGTAATCTGACATATAAAAGTAAATTCTCACAATGCTGACAGCAAATTGCCATGTGATATGAGCAGAATTAGGCCATTTGGCCCATCAAGTCTACTCTGCCATTCAATCATGGCTGATCTATTTCTCCCTCCTAACCCCATTCTCTTTCCTTCTCCCCATAACCCTTGATACCCACACTAATCAAGAATCTATCTATCTCAGCCTTAAAACTATCCATTGACTTGGCCTCCACAGCCTTCTGTGGCAAAGAATTCCACAGATTAACCACCCTCTGATTAAAATAATTCCTCCTCATTTACTTCTTAAAGGAACGTCCTTTAATTCTGAGGCTATGACCTCAAGTCCTAGACTCTCCCACGTGGTAACATCCTCTCACACATCTATCCAAGCCATTCACTATTCAGTAAATTTCAATGAGGCGGCCCCTCATCCTTCTAAACTGCAGCGAATAGAGGCCCAGTGCCATCAAACACTCTTTACTGCTGAATAATGCTGCCTAACCTGGAGCTGACATTAACCACATCACACATCAGACTGTTTACCTTTAGTGAATGGTATTTGTTAACTGGTTGAGCTTTACACTGCTATGATGACTACATTTAGATCTTCATATTTTGTGATCACTGTTCACACAAGTATAGATACATAGATACATAGAAAATAGGTGCAGGAGTAGGCCATTCGGCCCTTCGAGCCTGCACCGCCATTCAATATGATCATGGCTGATCATCCAACTCAGTATCCCGTACCTGCCTTCTCTCCATACCCCCTGATCCCTTTAGCCACAAGGGCCACATCTAACTCCCTCTTAAATATAGCCAATGAACTGGCCTCAACTACCCTCTGTAGCAGAGAGTTCCAGAGATTCACCACTCTCTGTGTTAAAATGTTTTTTCTCATCTCGGTCTTAAAGGATTTCCCCCTTATCCTTAAGCTGTGACCCCTTGTCCTGGACTTCCCCAACATCGGGAACAATCTTCCTGCATCTAGCCTGTCCAACCCCATAAGAAATTTGCAAGTTTCTATAAGATCCCCTCTCAATCTCCTAAATTCTAGCGAGTATAAGCCGAGTCTATCCAGTCTTTCTTCATATGAAAGTCCTGACATCCCAAGAATCAGTCTGGTGAACCTTCTCTGCACTCCCTCTATGGCTATAATGTCCATCCTCAGATTTGGAGACCAAAACTGTACACAATACTCCAGGTGTGGTCTCACCAAGACCCTGTACAACTGCAGTAGAACCTCCCTGCTCCTATACTCAAATCCTTTTGCTATGAAAGCTAACATACCATTCGCTTTCTTCACTGCCTGCTGCACCTGCATGCCTACTTTCAATGACTGGTGTACCATGACACCCAGGTCTCGCTGCATCTCCCCTTTTCCTAATCGGCCACCATTTAGATAATAGTCTGCTTTCCTGTTTTTGCCACCAAAGTGGATAACCTCACATTTATCCACATTATACTGCATCTGCCAAACATTTGCCCTCTCACCCAGCCTATCCAAGTCACCTTGCAGTCTCCTAGCATCCTCCTCACAGCTAACACTGCCCCCCAGCTTAGTGTCATCCGCAAACTTGGAGATGTTACCTTCAATTCCCTCATCCAGCTCATTAATATAAATTGTAAATAGCTGGGGTCCCAGCACTGAGCCTTGCAGTACCCCACTAGTCACTGCCTGCCATTGTGAAAAGGACCCGTTTACTCCTACTCTTTGCTTCCTGTTTGCCAGCCAGTTCCCTATCCACATCAATACTGAACCCCCAATACCGTGTGCTTTAAGTTTGTATATTAATCTCTTATGTGGGACCTTGTCGAAAGCCTTCTGAAAGTCCAGATACAACACATCCACTGGTTCTCCCCTATCCACTCTACTAGTTACATCCTCAAAAAATTCTATAAGATTCGTCAGACATGATTTACCTTTCGTAAATCCATGCTGACTTTGTCCAATGATTTCACCACTTTCCAAATGTGCTGCTCTCCCATCTTTAATAACTGACTCTAGCAGTTTCCCCCACTACCGATGTTAGACTAACTGGTCTGTAATTCCCCGTTTTCTCTCTCCCTCCCTTCTTAAAAAGTGGGGTTACGTTTGCTACCCTCCAATCCTCAGGAACTACTCCAGAATCTAAAGAGTTTTGAAAAATATCACTAATGCATCCACTATTTCTGGAGCTACTTCCTTAAGTACTCTGGGATGCAGCCTATCTGGCCCTGGTGATTTATCGGCCTTTAAACCATTCAATTTACCCAACACCACTTCCCGACTAACCTGGATTTCACTCAGTTCCTCCATCTCCTTTGACCCGCGGTCCCCTGCTATTTCCGGCAGATTATTTATGTCTTCCTTAGTGAAGACGGAACCAAAGTAGTTATTCAATTGGTCCGCCATATCCTTGTTCCCCCTGATCAATTCACCTGTTTCTGACTGCAAGGGACCTACATTTGTTTTAACTAATCTCTTTCTCTTCACATATCTATAAAAACTTTTGCAGTCAGTTTTTATGTTCCCTGCCAGTTTTCTTTCATAATCTATTTTCCCTTTCCTAATTAAGCCCTTTGTCCTCCTCTGCTGGTCTCTGAATTTCTCCCAGTCCTCTGGTATGCTGCTTTTTCTGGCTAATTTGTACGCATCATCTTTTGCTTTGATACTATCCCTGAATTCCCTTGTTATCCACGGATGCACTAACTTCCCTGATTTATTCTTTTGCCAGACTGGGATGAACAATTTTTGTAGTTCATCCATGCAGTCTTTAAATGCCTTCCATTGCATATCCACGTCAACCCTTTTAGAACTAATTGCCAGTCAATCTTGGCCAATTCACGTCTCATACCCTCAAAGTTACCTTTCTTTAAGTTCAGAACGATTGTTTCTAAATTAACAATGTCACTCTCCATCCTAATGAAGAACTCAACCATATTATGGTCACTCTTGCCCAAGGGGGCATGCACAACAAGATTGCTAACTAACCCTTCCTCATTACTCAATACCCAGTCTAGAATAGCCTGCTCTCTCGTTGGTTCCTCTACATGTTGGTTTAGAGAACTATCCCGCATACATTCCAAGAAATACTCTTCCTCAGCACCCCTGCCAATTTGATTCACCCAATTTATATGTAGATTGAAGTCACCCATTATAACTGTTTTGCCTTTGCTGCACGCATTTCTAATTTCCTGTTTGATGCCATCCCCAACTTCACTACTACTGTTAGGTGGCCTGTACACAACACCCACCAGCGTTTTCTGCCCCTTAGTGTTTCGCAGCTCTACCCATACCGATTCCACATCCTCCAAGCTAATGTCCTTCCTTTCCACTGCGTTGATCTCCTCTCTAACCAGCAACGCTACCCCACCTCCTTTTCCTTTCTCTCTATCCCTCCTGAATATTGAATATCCCTGGATGTTCAGCTCCCAGCCTTGGTCACCCTGGAGCCATATCTCCGTGATCCCAACTATATCATAATCATTAATAGCTATCTGCACGTTTAACTCATCCAACTTATTACGAATGCTCCTTGCATTGAAACACAAAGCCTTCAGGCTTGTTTTTACAACGCTCTTACCCCTTTACAATTATGTTGAAAAGTGGCCCTTTTTGATTTTTGTCCTGGATTTGTCTGCCTGCCACTTTTACTTTTCACCTTGCTACCTATTGCTTCCGCCCGCATTTTACACCCCTCTGTTTCTCTGCTCACCCATTTAAGAACCCCACCACCTCTTATTCTCTGTTTATTATTGTTTTCTTCTTTCCATCCTACATGTTGGGTTGGAGTGCTTTCCTTCTCTGCCTCCTGCCTCACACACTGTCTAATAGCTTTCTCTATTTGAGTCCCTCCCCCCAACCGTTCCAGTTTAAAGTCTCCCCAGTAGCCTTTGCAAATCTCCCCGCCAGGATATTGGTCCCCCTCAGGTTCAAGTGCAACCCATGCTTTTTGTACAGGTCGCACCTTCCACAAAAGAGGTCCCAATGATCCAGAAATTTCAATCCCTGCCCTCTGCACCAGTCCTTCAGCCACGTATTTATCCTCCACCTCGCTCCATTCCTACTCTCACTGTCGCGTGGCACAGGCAGTAATCCCGAGATTGTTACCTTTGCTGTCCTTCTCCTTAACTCCCCTCCTAACTCCATAAATTCTCCTTTCAGGACCTCTTCTCTTTTTTTACCTATGTCATTGGTACCTATATGTACCACGACCTCGGGCTCCTCTCACTCCCCTTTCAGGATATCTTGGACACGTTGAGACACATCACAGACCCTGGCACCAGGGAGGCAAACTACCATCCGGGTCTCCCGACTGCATCCACAGAATCGCCTGTCTGACCCCCTAACTATAGAGTCCCCTATTACTAATGCCCTCCTCTTCTTTTCCTTACCCTTCTGAGCAACAGGTTCCTTTGTTTCTGCTGGTGCCTTTTAAATCCACATCATTCAAATTCACAATCTTTTATCCAGAGCTGTAATAGTTTATTTTCAGAATAGCAAGGAGTGTGAAGGCAAGGAAGGATCACATGTGGTCGTACAAGTCTTTGCTTCAAAATCATAATCTATTTGAGATCACTTATGGGCTGCATTTTAATCATACATTTACTTGCTACAATTTGCAGACTAAAATGATCGCTGAAGGTGGCACGCAAAGGTGGAATGTGACGGTAGATCCCTTTAGCAGTGGGCTCACAGCTTAGTCCACTTTAGTCTCCATTTGTGAATTACACACTGAGTCATAGAGTCATGCAGTGTGGAAAAAGCCCCCTTGGCGCAACTTGCCCGCGCCAACCAACATGCTCAATCTTCACTAGTCCCATCTGCCTGCACTTGGCCCAGAAACGTCTAAACCCATCCTATCCATGTCCCTGCCCAAATATCTATTAAATGTTGTCTCTCTCTTTCTGCTGTTTCCAATTACAGTACCACATAATGAAGGGAAGACCTTAGCCAGTGTGAAAGGGATGGGGTTATCATGTTTCTCTCATCGTTGAATCCTTTCAGACATTTCCCATAAAGTTTAATGGAGAGCCTCCTAACCAAATGTGCAGATCAAGCACAGTGTTTCTGCAGTTTGAGAGATACAGCATGGAAACAAGTCCTTGAGCCCACCGAGTCCACGCCGACCACTGATCACCCGTTCGCACTGTTTCTATGTTATCCCAAAGATGGATACAAAGTGCTGGAGTAACTCAGCAGGTCAGGCAGCAACTCTAGGGAAAAAGGATTGGTAGTCCCTACCTACACACTCCGTTTTCCCATGAACGCATCCATTCATTACATATCAGGGGCACTTTTACAGAGGCAAATTAACCTACAAATTCACCCTCTTTGGGATGTGGGAAGAAAGTGGAGCATCTAAAGGAAACCTTTGCACACACAGGGAGACTGTTCAAACTCCATGCAGATAGCACCCAAGGTCAGGATCGAACCCAGGTCTTTGGCACTGTGAAGCAGCAGCTCTACCAGCTGGGCCACAACAATGATCTCAGGACCGAGGTGAATTATTGTTTTACAATAGATTTTATAATAGAATAAAAATAAGCCCTTTTACTGTATAATCTACATCTGCATCATATCAACCAGCAAACCGTTTTACCTATTACTTAAGAATAAAGTATGAATGGCAAACCAAATTAATAAAAGTTGTAATCAACATGAGAAACAAAGAACTGCAGGTGGTGGTTTAGAAAAAAGACAAAAAGTGTTGGTGTAAGGCAGCAGGTTAGGCAGCATCCCTGAACAACATGGATATCGGGTCGGGACCCTTCTTCAGATGGGGGGTGGAAGGGGGGGGGGGGGGAAGCTGGTAAAGAGGAGGACCATCAGAATGTCACTTATGCATGTTCTCCAGGGATGTTGCCTGACCTGCTGAGTTGCTCCAGCACTTTGTGGCTTCTAAACAGTCATCAATTTGTTGGTCTGCAGGCAATGATGCTGTGAAATGTCCTTTCTCTATAATCGAATTCTGCAAAGTAATTTTAGGCATGGGCTTCTTCAAGTCGTCAGTTTAGAGGCAACCCTCTTACAGTTGTGTACCTGCTCTGCTTTTTTCTGGGATCCTTGCATCCATCCATGCACACTTTGCAAGCTTTTCTCAATCAAACACCATACGGAGCCAGGGAACTGGGCCAGACATACAATTTGTGGAGTTTACTTATCTCCGTCACCGTTGTTAATCAATGTGAGGTGAAGAACGTTCAGATTGATGGCGTCGTACCTACGGCCCACTCCCCCACAGCTACCGGGACCTGGGTTCAACGTCAATGTGCTTGTGCCCTGTGACAGGGTGGGTGTCTGTCCAAAGTATATATTTCCTCCCACAACTCAAAGATGCGCTAGTAGGTTAAATAGCTAATGTAAATGGCCAAAAATCAAAAGGAGAGTTGAGTGAAAAACAAAGTTCTGGAGTAACTCAGTGGGTCAGGCTGCATCTGTGGAAAGAATGGAAATGGGACATTTTGAGTTGGGACCCTTATTCAGACTCAAGTCTGGAGAACTGTCCTGACACAAAACAGTGCCTATCGAGTCTGAAGAAGAGTCTCGATCTGAAACATTATCTGGCAGTATGAAGAAGGGTCCAGACCTGAAATGTTGCCTATCCATTCCTTCCACAGATGCTCCCTGACCAGCTGCATTTCTGTCATGCTTTACTTTTTAATCAAGATTCCAGCATTCAAACATACAGAATAATGCAAGGCTTGGATAGAGTGGATGTGGATAGGATGTTTCCACTAGTGGGAGAGGTCATAGCCTCAGAATTAAAGGACATTCTTTTAGGAAGGAGATAAGGAGAGATTTCTTTAGTCAGAGGGTGGTGAATCTGTGGAATTCTTTGCCACAGAAGGCTGTGGAGGCCGTCTGTGGATATTTTTAAGACAGAGATTGATAGATTCTTGATTAGTATGGGTGTCAGAGGTTATGGGGAGAAGGCAGGAGAATGGGGTTAGGAGGGAGGGATTGATCAGCCATGATTGAATGGTGAGGTAGACTTGTTGGGCCGAATGGCCTAATTCTACTCGTTTTCCTTATGATCTGCAGATCCTTGTCTCTCAAAAAAAAAGAGTTGATGCGAAGAAGACTATGTTGCACAGGTTAAGGGAAATAAGGACAGGAGAAAGGGAATAATGGGATTACTCTGTTGGTATCTGGCATGGACCCAGTGGGTTGAATGTCTTCCTTCTGTGCTATTGTCTGTAAAAGAATATTCTGTTGTAGTAGTTGGCTGGAAATGATGTCAGGAATTTCTTAGGATGTGAAAGATGTTAATATGAGGTCACACATCCTTCAGTTGGAAACTTCCCAGTTACGAGTTTAGAGAAGTAAGGACCAAAACATGAGCATTAAAATGGAGACACACGAAACTACAAATGTCAGAATCTCCAGCAAAATACAAAAAATATGAGGAACTCAATAGGTCAGTGAATAAGTGTGGAGGAAATGGACAGATGGGTTTTCAGGTCATGATCCTAGTTCCGACTAGGGGGTAGAAAGCTGGAAGAGAGAGGAGGGGCAGGACAAAGCATAGCAAGTAATGAGTTTGGATTGGCAAATGGGTGGAGTAGGTGGCAAAGGTTGGAGGTGAAATGGAGTCAGATAAGGAGAGAGGAGGAGTCAAATCATTGATCACATTGAATGGCGATGCTGGCTCAAAGGGCCGAATGGCCTACTCCTGCACCTATTGTCTATTGTCTATTTCCAAATGTAAATTCATAGGGTGGGATATAGATGGAAGGAGATGGGGGAGGGGGGGGATGAGGGTGGATAAAAGAGAAATGAGAGACCCAGCCTCAAGCTTGACAGTAAATTGGCACAATGTCTAGGAAAACATGAATAATACACGGTCAATATGCAAGTTAAAAATAGACAGGTGTAGTTAAATAAATAAAATGTAAGATCACTCACTTATTAAGAGCAAAATTCCTCAAAGCCTTCTTTCTTTTCTCTTCTCTTAGGAGCTTAAGCCTTTCCCAATGATAATTCAATGTATTGCAGATTAAGAGGCCAATAGCAGCAGAAAATCTCAGACTGATAAACAACAACACACCAGGGGCATGAGGGAACTTCTATTTGACTTAAAGTCTTACCAGTTCCCTCCCGTCGCTGGTTGCCGTCCAAAACTCAGCTCCTATAAAGTATTATAAGAGAACTTGCACGGATTAGTGGAAACCAAGCCCCATTAAAAAAAATTTACAACACCAACACAAGTCTGGCAGAGCATGTGAATATTCTGGCTAACCCCATATTTATGACCAAATTAGTATAAATTTATCCTGTGGTGTTTTCCGCTTTGATTTACTAGTTGGAGACTGTTTTCTTCCTTCTGCCAAATTCAACTTTGCCCATTTGTTAGGATCCTTACCTTTCAATTAGAAGGTTGTGTTTTCAAGCCCCATTTCAGTACTTGGAATACAGGATCCAAGTTAACACTTAAATGTTTACTGCAGCATGTAAACATCGTCTTTCCAAAAACCAAGGTTGGTCGCATCTGTTTCTCTCTATGGTTTAGGCAGGGACTGTGATCCCATACAAGTATTTGAGGAAGAACAGGGAGTTCTCCCTGAGTCCCTCCCAACATTCTCCACTTAACAAATATCCATGGAACCCAATAGTTTAAGTGGTTGACCATCTGGTTCTGAAAAATGCTAAAGGAATTGACGGAAACAAGTCTAAGATGGCAAAGTGACCTTGAGATGCAGGATCTTAGAGTTATGGAATCATATAGCATGGAAACAGGCCCATCTGCCCATCGTCCATGCCAACCAAAGTGCTGGAGCAGCTCATTGGGTTAGGCAGCATCTCTGGAGGACTTGCATAGCGACGTTTCAGGTCAGGACCCTTCTTCAGACTCCCGACCGCGAACGCTGCCGAACAATATCTTCCAGAGATGCTTCCTGACCCATTGAGTTACTCCAGCACTTTCATCTTTTTATTTAAACCAGCATCTGTAGTTCCTTGGGTCTCCATGCCAACCAAGGTACCTATCTAAGCAAGACCTATTTGCCCGCATTTAGACTTTAGACTTTACTTTAGATTTTAGAGATACAGCACGGAAACAGGCCCTTCAGCCCACCGAGTCCACGCCAACCAGTGATAACCCCGTACACTAGCGCTATCCTACACATTAGGAACAATTTTTAATTAACAGAAGCCAATTAACCTACAAATCTGTACATCTTTGGAATGTGGGTGGAAACTGAAGCACCCGGATAAATCCCACAAGGTCACATGGAGAATGTACAAGCTCCATACAGAGAGCACCCATAGACAGGATTGAACCCGGGTCTCTGGCACTTCTATCACTGCGCCACTGTGCTGCCCCTGATTTCAAGAGTCAAGAGTGTTTTATTGTCATATGGGACAATGAAATTCTTACTTACTGCAGCACAACAGAATATGTGAATATGTAAACACTGTACATAACGGGGGAAAAAAGAAAAAGTTCAATAAATAACAAATATAGTGCAAATAACAAATAATAATATAGTCTTTTGCAGTTCGGAGCTCATAGCTTATTCGTTGTGTTTAATAGCCTGATGGCTGTGGGGAAGAAGCTGTTCCTGAACCTGGACGTTACAGTTTTCAGGTTTCAGTATGTTCTTCCTGATGTCAGTGGTGAGATGAGTGTGTGGCCATGATGGTGTGGGTCCTTGATGATTTTGGCTGCCTTTTTGAGGCAGCGACTACGATAGATCCCTTCGACGGTGGGGAGGTCAAAGCCGGTGATGGACTGGGCAGTGGTCACAATTTTTTGTAGTCTTTTTCGCTCCTGGACGTTCAAGTTGCCGAACCAGGCCCCGATGCAACCAGTCGGAATGCTCTCTACCGTGCACCTGTAGAAGTTTAGGAGAATCCTCTTCGACATGCCAAATCTCCTCAATCTTCTCAGGAAGTAGAGTCGCTAATGTGCCTTCTTTACAATTGCATCGGTGTGCTGGGTCCAGCAAAGATCTTCTGATATATGCACGCCCAGGAATTTGAAGTTATTGACCCTCTCCACCATCGTCCCGTTGTTATAAACAGGATTGTGGGTCCTCATCCTTCCCCTACCAAAGTCCACAATCAGTTCCTTGGTCTTACTGATGTTGAGAGCCAGGTTGTTGTGCTGACACCATTTGGTCAGTCGGTCGATCTCAACTCTATACTCTGACTCGTCCCCATCTGTGATTCGTCCAACCACAGTGGTGTCATCGGCGAACTTGATGATGGAGTTCGCACTTTGAGCAGCTACGCAGTCATGGGTATAGAGTGAGTAAGCAGGGGGCTGAGCACGCAGCTTTGAGGTGCTCCCGTACTAATTGTTACTGAGGATGAGTGGTTCCTCCAATTCGAACAGACTGTGGTCTGTGGATGAGGAAGTCGAGGATCCAATTGCAGAGGGATGTGCAGAGACCCAGTTCCGTGAACTTGGTAACCAGCTTGGAAGGGGTGATGGTATTAAATGCCGAGCTGTAGTCTAAAAAACAACAGCCTGACGTAGGTGTTTTTATTGTCCACATGGTCCTGTGTGGAGTGGAGAGACAATGAAATTGCATCCTCCATTGACCTGTTGTGGCGGTATGCCAACTGTAGTTGGTCGAGGTTCTTGTCGAGGTAGGAGTTGATGTGCACCATAACAAACCTCTCAAAGCACTTCATCACCACAGACGTTAGTGCCACTGGTCGATAGTCATTGAGGCACGTCACCTTACTCTTCTTGGGCACCAGTATTATTGATGCCCTCTTAAAGCAGGTGGGAACCTCAGACCTCAGAAGTGAGAGGTTGAAAATGTCTGCAATATCTCCCGCCAGTTGGTCTGCACAGGTCTTGAGAACTCGACCGGGTATACCATCAGGTCCAGGCGCTTTCCGAGGGTTCACCTCCCTGAAGGATCTTCTGACTTTGGTCTCTGTGACTGTGACTGTAACACTGTCAGAGCGAATAGGGGCTCGGGAAGGCGCATCAGTGTTCTCCCTATCGAACTGTGCGTAGAACGCATTGAGCTCGTCAGGGAGTGATGCTTCGCTGTCGTTTGAGCCACCTCTTGATTTCACCTTTTTAGGATGTGATGGCATTCAAGCCCTGCCACAGTTGCCGAACATCCATCTCATCCTCCAGCTTAGAACAGGATTTGATCCATATCCCTCCAAATCTTGTATATCCTTGTACCTGTTCAGTTTCCTTTTAAATGTGCTTACTGTAGCCGCCTCAATCACTTCTTGAAGTTCGTTCCATTCACCCACCACCCTCTGTGTGAAAATGTTGCCCCTTAGTATTCTGTGAAATCTTTCCATTCTCATCTTAAACCTATGCCCTCCAGCTTATCTAATGATGGCTCCAGAGGCCATCTGGCCTACTTCTGCCTTATTCCCTAATGTTTTTAATTAGATTTCATATTTGCCTACAATTAAAGTTGTTGCATCAGTTCAGAGAAAATCATTATTCATCTAAACCGTTTTCAGATGTTCCTGAGAAATTGTTGTTGCTTCAATGCAAGATCTTTCTACTCTTATTATAACTATTTCTGAATATTTATACCCAATTCACTTTAAGTGATTCCCACACTCATGTATACATTAACTAACTCCTTGAAGTATTCAAAATAAACATTCAACTATCTACAAACGCCATCGACAACAGAATCACTATTCTTTCATCTCGCTGGATGCCTTTGCACTTGGGGTTTCAGTTATCTATGTCAAAAGAGACCAACATCTGTGAACTAGCTCCTTTTATTTATAATCCCAGAACCATAGACCATAGACCCTGTGCCTAGGGAGGTGGAAATATAGACATAGAAACATAGAAACATAGAAACATAGAAACACAGAAAATAGGCAGGTGTAGGCCATTCGGCCCTTTGGGCCAGCAACGCCATTCAATATGATCATGGCTGATCATCCTAAATCAGTACCCCATTCCTGCTTTCTCCCCACATCCCTTGATTCCGTTAGCCCTAAGAGCTATATCTAACTCTCTCCTGAAAACATCCAGTGAGTTGGCCTCCACTGCCTTCAGTGGCAGAGAATTCCACAGATTCACATCTCTCTGGCTGAAAAAGCTTTTCATCATCTCAGTCCTAAATGGCCAAAGTGGCTCATGAATGATGCTTGCCCGCGATCAGTATTGTGGGCAAGCATCCCTGCAGAACCCCCAATCTAGCTTGTGGCATGAAGTTGACACAGAATGACTAGAGAATTTGTCCATGAAACAACGCACCCAACGGCGCTGTATTAGAAGGACTACGGTGATTAAAAAGGCAGCTCACAACCTTCTCAGGGGCAATTAGAGCTGGACAATAAATTCTCCCCTTGCACAAATGTAGAAAGATGAATTAAAAATATACGATCGCTATATTCAATGCTCACAGCTTGAGATATTTCAGCATGGCCAAGTAAATGATTGTATTGTGATCAAGAACAGCAGGCAGAATGGAGCACCAACATTCACAAGTACCTCAACAAGTCGCATGCAGATTCTTGACTTGGAAGTGTATCACAATTCCTTCACTGCCTCGGGCAAGGTCTAATTCCTGAAGCTCCCTGCCTAACAGTGTTGCTGATGTGCTTTCATCAGAAGGAGTACTGCGGTCAAGAAGGCAGTTCATCACTAACTTCCCAAACACAATTGGATTCAAAGTTCATTTGGTAACAGGCGACAAAACGTAACGTGGAGGGTCAATTTTGGGATGGGATGCCTTTGACCAGTGGTGCTGAGACTCTGGTTGTTTGTTCATTAATGATTTGTTCATAAGTTCATAAGTCATAGGAGCAGAATTAGGCCATTTAACCCATCAAGTCTACTCCACCATTCAATCATGGCTCTTTCAACCTTTCTCCCTCAACCTTTTTCTCCTGCCTTCTTCACATAACCTTTGACACCCTTGATATGAATGTTGGGGGTATGATTAGTAAATTTACAGATGACATGGAAATTGGTGGTTTGGTTGCAGTGGAGAAGATAATCTTAGGTTACAAAATGATTTAAATCAGCTAGTAACTTGACCAGAGCAATGGCAACTAAATAATAATTCTGATAAATTTAATTTAATTCTAAATTCAAAATGAAATTTTAATAAAGGAGCACATCCACCCATATGGTACGGCTCTAGGATATATTAAGAATGGAGGCACCTTGGTGTATAAGCCCATAGATCCTTAAAAGAGACAGCTTTAGGAAATAGGATGATGAGGAAGACATACACATTGCTGGCCTTCATGAGTTGTGACATAGCACATAAGAGCATAGAGAATGTGGATTAACTTTATGAAATGTTATGCCACAGCTGGGGTATCATGTGTATTTCTTGGCATCACACTATGAGAAGGATGTGAATGCATCAAAGAGGGGACAGAGGAAGTTTACTACAATGTTGCTTGATGTAGAATATTTCAGTTATGAGGTGAGGCTGGATAGGCTGGAAAGGACACAAAGTGCTGTAGTAACTCAGTGGGTCAATGGGGTAACACGGTGGCACAGTGAAAGAGCTGCTGCCTTACAGCGCCAGAGACCCGGGTTAAATCTTGACAACGGGTGCTGTCTGCATAAAGTTTGTACATTCTCTTTGTTACCGCTTGGATTTATTCTGCATACTCTGGTTTCCTCCAACACCAAAGACATGGAGGTTTGTAGGTTAATTGGATTTGGTAGAATTGTAGCAGTTGTCTCTAGTGTGTAGGATAGTGATGGTGTGTTCACTCGGGTGGTGAACGGGGTGTCACTGGAAGGGGTGTTCACTGATCGGCGCGGACTTGGTGAGCCGAAGGGCCTGTTTCTGCGCTGTATCTCTAAAGTCTAATGTCTGAAGTCGAAAGTCTAAAGGGTCAGGCAGATTGTAGGTGGTGAAGGGGGGAAGGGGGGAAGGGGGGGGAGGAGGAAGGGGGGAGGGGGAAGGGGGAAAGGGGGAGGGGGAAAGGGGCAGGGGAGTGGAGAAAACTAGGTGAGAGGAGAGGCAGGACAGAGCATGGCAGGTACACTTCAAGCTGCCTTGGCAAGGCTACGAGCATAATCAAGGGTGAGTCGCATTCCCTCGCCTCCCCTCTCCCATCAGACTGTTTCTTCCAAGCTATTATCAGACAAGTGACCCACCCTATCATCAACTAGAGAACAGTCCTGAGCTACCATCTACCTCATTGGACTATCTTTAATTGGATTTTTCTGGACTAAACGCTATTCCCATTTTGTGCAACAAAATAGTAAGATTAAACGAGAACTTACCAGTTTGAAGTTTGATCTTTATTTTATGAGGAGTTACGTTGGTGATTACGTGAAGAAGGCCCGTCAGGGCGCATGCGCGTCAATCTTCAAAGCAGCGGTATGAAATCACAGACAAAACCATAATTGAAGTAACATATTAAGATGATCAACATGAGAACTACCATTATGACCTTTTTTCTATGAGAGAGGGTTGGGCGTGGCGGGCACGTAATCACCAACGTAACTCCTCATAAAATAAAGATCAAACTTCAAACTGGTAAGTTCTCGTTTAATCTTACTATTTTACTTCGGAGTCACGTGAGTGACTACGTGAAGATTTTAAAGCTCTGTGATTTTTATGCCGCAGATCAAAATCCCGGCTTCTCACTGCATCGATTGACTGAGTATCATCAATAATGCTGTAAACATGACATTGCATATCATGCAAAAACAAAACAGTTTTATTTTTGGTCATAAAACAACCAATAAACCCTCTTAATGTAGGGCAACAAACGAAACAGAATGAAACAGTATTGATAAACAGACTTTAAACAATAGCAACAGCACTCAATATTGAGTTAGCAAACAGCCCTCCATCGGCAATCGGCCGATGGTAGTATTGCTGAAACACAAGTTCATTTTTCCAACCTGCGGCTTTTAATATATGGTCGATGGGAACGTCCATCGCCCTGGCCGCGGATGTTGCTACTGCGCTAGTGGAATGAGATGTAAACACATAAATGTTAATTCCTGCCTGAACCAACTCTTGCTTTAACCACCTTGAGATAGTCTGAACTGCCACTCTTTTATGTTGGCTTTTTGTAACTGACAAATAATCCTGTTTCTTCTTGTCTTAAAGCCCTTGTGGCTTCAATGTAATGTAACAAATGTGTCCTTACACATAAACATGGAGCTGTAGGATATGCTGAGAACACAATCTTAAAACCTGTCACACCTGGCCTGCTTTGTTTGAGCAGGTCAGAAATATAAAACAGAACATTCTCTGTATTCACTTCCATTCTCTCGAACTGAAGTTTTTTGGAAAGTCTGCACTCTCTGTACTGACACCAATGCCATTAGCATAGCCAATTTCATGGTTAATTTTAACAAAGTTATAGCCGTGACAGGGACCCAATGACGAAGTATGTTACGAACAACCCTTACCTCGCAGATTACCATATACCTAGGCTTAGGCGGTTTGGAATTAGATTCCTTTCATCAACCTAGATATGCGAGGGTGAGAACCTATACTTTGTGTCCGTGTACCTATTACAAGATATGCGGACCAAGCACTTCTAGCTGTATTGATAGCAGTATAGCTAAGACCTTCATCATAATAAAGTGTAGATAAACTCTAACACATTTTCAATAACTACAGTATCATATTGAATATTCTTTTGAACACAATATTGTTCCTTTTTTTTTTTTTTTCATAAGTCATATACTGTTTTTGAGTACTCTTTCTCCAGACTGCAGCGAGTATATACACCGTTGGCCTAGAAAGTCCTCGACCAATGCAAGGCATTCTTGAAACCTGCAAATTAACAGATCCATACCGTCACATAACGGATGAACTTAATGCGTTACTGGATGCTCCAGCAAATTCCTACTGTTTGGAATCAGCAAAAAGAGGTTGGATCGCTATCTGTAACATCAAAGGGAACCATGGTTGAATCAGGCAATTTGGTATCACCAAAACCCCTGAAGCGGCATCCTGCTTGATTTTCTCAAACACCGACCTATGAGGCAGAATGGTGGGAAAATGTACACAAACATATCATCCCAATCTAGTGAAAAAGCATCAATTGCCACTACCCCTGGATCTGGTGCCTATGAAACATATTTTGGCCTTCCATATAGAAGTACTATGTTCTTGAACACATCCTGGTTCCACATCCACTCTGTGTTATGATGGAATTTTCGTGAGCTGCCATCTGGTACTACATTAAGTTTCCCTGGCAGATAGATAGCTCCAATCCAAATCTCTCTATCCCTACTCCAGGTCCAATTGTATTTGCCAACCTGTCACATGATAACGATTTGATTCCACCCATGTGATTCATATCAGCAACTGCTGCAGTGTTGTCTATTTTGCACTGCACATGCAAACTAGTTTAGTTAGTGCCATAAGCCTTGAGTCCATAAAATACTCTTGGTTAATTCCCCATGTATGCAGAAGCAATGTTCATCTGTCTCCACCGCTGGATCTTGTATCAGTAGCACCCTACCCAAGTGCTCTGACATCTGTCTGCAAATCATGGAAGCTTGGTCCAATAACACTTTGGAACTACTAGTGGACACATGCTGAATCCACCATTGTACATCAGCAACAGCCTCTATTGATAGAAGCATAGGTCTATTATAATGACCGCAATGTATCCTCAATGCTTGTTCCTTTGACCTTTGTAATTGTAGATAATAAAGTGGCCATATTGAACTGCTGGAAATGCTGCCAGCCATTACCACAGCAGTCTTGTCACCTGGCTAATTGAAGGCTGTGCGTTAGCAATTAACTTGATATAGCTCTTAATTAGCTGTACCCTTTTTTGCCTGGGCAAGGTCACAATGATGTTGATTAAGTCCATTGTGAACCCAACTAGTCAATTTGTGTCACAGGGATAAATTTAGATTCCTCAGAATAGCTTATAAAGCCCAATTAAAATTGGTTTTTACCAACTGCCACTGATGCTTCAGCTGTTTCCTTTGATTGTCCTACAATCAAGATATTATTTAGCTAAGCCATGAGCACATAACCTTGACTTCTCATCATGCCTAGAATAGGTTTTAACAACTTTGTAATCCCTCTAGGAGCTGAAGACAAACCATTAGGCAGTGGATTGTATTGGCATAATTCCCATCCAGCTGAATTTTAAATCTTCTATCCTGCAAATGAACAGACACTGAATCCGCATCTTTAAGATCTCCTTCACAAACGTTTCCATCTTAAAATGTCTATACCGTACAAAAGGGTTAAGCCTATTCAGGTCTGTATAATTCTGCTTCCCCCCATCCTTTTTTGGTCTGGGAAAGATATTGGACACAACCTGATGGCTTTGGTAAACTGCCTTAGCAATTACACCTTTATTACATAAGCTTGCAAGTTCCAGCTGAACTTCCAATTGTTCAGTGATACTGAAGTCAAACTCCTTTTTTGGAACATGTTGCATGGGTAAATCAGAATTTGCATTTAAGCTTTATTCGATGCCCTTGAATAACCTTCAGTATAAACATATCTGAGATAAACATTTAATTGTATCACATTAGATCTGTCTACATGAGAACCAGACCCTCTTACCTCCTTACCACCTGGCATTCTTCCCCGGCCTTGAGCTGGATATCTCACCTCCGTGGCGGTGCTACAGCCGAACGCCAACTGCGCTGCATCGTAGCTGGACTCATCCCTTGCCCGGACCAGTCTGCTCCCTTATAGGGATACTTCCGCTTTGGTGAATATGTGGCTGCCGTCTTAGCCTCCTCCTCCAGCTCCTTCACCTGCTGTGCGAAATCCTCGCCAAACAGCTGTGCCAGTTGCACTGTGCCAGGCTGGCATTTATGCTGGTGGCAAGTTCCTCACCCAGAGGCTCACCAGCATCCGACAACATGGCAAACCGTGCTGCACACGGTGTCAGCTCTGACAGCTGCCTGCCCTCCCATTGGAAGTCGTCGGACTCAGGGTCAGAGCGTATCTGCCCTTCTGCACTCACCTCTTGCAAAGAGGGTGCTTTCAAGCAGGCCTCTACTAGGCACTGCCAGCGGAGCCGTCCCCACGGCCACCCGCCTGCACAACTCCTCCTGGAGTATGGCTTTATGAAGCATGCCTCTCCAAGGCACTGCCAGCGGAGCCTTCCATAAGGCTTCCCGCCTGCACAACTCCTCCTGGAGTTGTGGCTTTATGAGGCAGACCTCTCCTAGGCACTGCCAGTGGAGCCTTCTCTATGGCTTCCCTCCTGCATTACTCCTCCTGGAGCGTCTCTGTGGAGCAGCCCCTGTATGAGCTGCTCCTTTTGGATAACCGCTGGGGAACGGTATCCTGTCCCCGACGGGACTCTCGTGGCCCGACTCTGCGAAGTCTATAGCCCTTACTGACTTAACTTATGCCGACCGCCCGACTGGCGTTGGCTGTGTACCCGGCTGGGCACTTTCTGAAGTCTGTCGCCGCACCGCTACCGGTTTGCGACTCCCCCGAGGTGACAGGCTGCCTTTCAGAGACTGCGCTCCCGCAGCTCTCTCTCTCTCCTTGTCGGCAGCAGCCTGCACCTTTCCCTTGTTCCTGCATATGGGGGAAAAAACAGCCAGAAACAATTTCTATACTTTTTTATAACTCCTCCAAAGTCTCCCCGACTTTGGTGGAGTTGTATTTACTCACGTTGCAGCAGGAGCTCCGTGCTCCCGCTGCCGTTGTCACCAATGCGTCCGACGTAATGACGCGCATGCGCCCTGACGGGCCTTCTTCACGCAGTCACTCACGTGACTCCGAAGTAAAATAGCTTTTTCACTGTACCTTGGTACACGTGACAGTAAACTAAACTAAAATAAAGGTAATAGGTGGACACTGGCAAGGGGAGGTTTTGATAAACAGATGGCTGGAGCAAAGGCCAGAGATTAAAGCAGATGGTGTGAGACGATTTATATTAATGATTTAGACGAGGGAATTAAATGTAACATTTTCAAGTTTGTGGATGACACAAAGCTGGGTGGCAGTGTGAGCTGTGAGGAGGATGCTATGAGGCTGCAGGGTGACTTGGACAGGTTGGGTGAGTGGGCAGATGCATGGCAGGCAGTATAATGTGGATAAATGTGAGGTTATCCACTTTGGTGGGAAGAACAGGAAGGCAGATTATTATCTGAAAGGTGTCAGATTTGGAAAAAGGGAGGTGCAACAAGACCTGGGTGTCCTTGTACATCAGTCACTGAAAGTAAGCATGCAGGTAAAGCAGGCAGTGAAGAAAGCTAATGGTATGTTGGCCTTCATTGTGAGAAGATTTGAGTTTAGGAGCGAGATTTGAGTCTAGGTGGCGCGACCGACGTTGCAGCGGCCTCTGCAGTCCGTCTGTCTTTTTTTTAATTTTTTGTCCCGTTGAGTGTATAGTTTGTAGTGGGTTTTTATTGTAGTGTTTTTTAATTGTTTTGAACTGTGTATGTGTGTGTGTGTGGGGGGGGGGGGGGGGGACTTTTAAATCTCTTCCCTGCACCGGAGACCTGACCTTTTCCCTGTCGGGTCTCCGTTGTCGTTGGGGCCTAGCACCATGGAGAGGCCTCCAGCTGGAACGATCTGGGAGCTCCAGTTGCGGAGCCTGCGGACTCACCATCGTGGGGCTGGCCGGCTTCGGAGCGTGGAGAGCTGTGGTGGCGCGCTGCTGCAGCCTGACTCCGGAGCTCGGAGGCTCCAGCCGCAGGTCTGGTGGACGGGACATCGGGAGCTCGCGGGTCCCTGGTGGGAGACCGCTTTTCGGAGCTCCCGCAACGGCAACTTCTCCCACCCAAATTGCGGGGTTGAAAACGACCCGGAGCGGGCCCTTACATCTCCCCGCGCGGCTTTAATGGCCGCGGGACTTGCCATTGCCCGCCGGGGGCTTTGACATCTGGAGAAGAATGGAGAGCAGGGGAGAGACAAGACTTTGCCTTCCATCACAGTGAGTAGGAGATTCACTGTGATGGATGTTTGTGTAAATTGTATTGGTGTGTGTCTTGGTTCTTTTCTTGTTGTATGACTGCAGAAACCAAATTTTGTTTGAACTTCATTTGAGGTTCAAATGATAATAAACGGTATTGTAAATTGTAGGAGGTCCTACTGCAGTTGTACAGGGCCCTGGTGAGGCCACACCTGAAGTATTATGTGCAGTTTTGGTCTTCTAATTTGAGGAAAGACATTATTGCTATTGAGGGATTGTTGCGTAATTTCACCAAGTTAATTCCTGGGATGACGGGATTGAGATATGATGAAAGAATGGGTTGGCTGGGCTTGTATTCACTGAAATTTAGGATGAAAGGGGATCTTATAGAAATATATAACATTCTTAAGGGAGGGAAGAATGTAGGAGGAGACGGAGACGGAGGAGGAGGGGGAGGAAAGAAATGGAAGTGGGTCCAGGTGGGGCGCAGGATGGGGTGGGGGGACGCTGGATTTGCTTTCCTTGGATTGGGGCGATATGATAGTGATGCACAGTCATGAGTGGCATAGACAGAGTGGATAATGAGAAACCTTTCTCCTTGAAGGAGATGTCTCAGAAGGCACAGATTTCAAGTGATTGGTAAGAGGGTTGGAGGGGATCTGAGGATTATTCTTCACCCAGAGGATAGCAGCAATTTGGAACACGTTGTCCAGGAAGGTGGTGAAGGCAGGAGCGATGTGAGGGCATATACATTCTAACCATTTAAAAAGTACCTGGATGAGCACTTGAGTTGCTGAGGCAAATAATTTCTGGACCAGTAAATTGGGGGCTTGGTTCTTGGTTCTTGGTTCTTGTTTTCCTGGTCCTCCAGAAATATTCCAAATGGAATTTAAACTGGAGGTAGCGGAGGGTGGACTTAAGCAAAAAAGGGTTCTTGGAGAAAAAGAGCTACCTTAAATGTAGTTGCGCCTGGTTGGGTGAAGACTATTCCATGCTTTAATTGTGCGGGGGAAGAAAAATTTGCTGCACACATCTGTCTTGGTAGCTGATATCTCAAATTGGATCGAATGCCCTCGTCTGCTTCTAATAGGTTTGGGTTTGGTGTAGGTTTGGTAATCTAACCTTGCTTGTCATGCATGGACAGTATTTTCTGTTAATTAAACTTTGATTGCCCTAATGAAGGCAATCAAGATGACCTTTTAGCTTTCAGTCGTTAACAAAGAAGAACTTCCAACAGGGCATTAACTAGTTAAATAATACACACCATTCTGCTATTAAATACTCAACAAAATTTGACTGGTAGTCCAATGCCCAAACTGTGCAATGATAATTACAGAGGAAACTAATGACTGTGATTTGGTTTCTCCCATTTATGAAAATTATATTCGCAACCCAATGTGGCTCTTCTGCCCTCTTGTGGTATTGTCAACTAAAATTGTAAATATTAAACCCAATTATGGATTTCTCATTAAGAAGTATTTATTAGTATTTGAGTCTTGTTTAATTATTTGTCCAAGACATTTGCTGCTTGATTGCTTATCAGATTAATTGTTAAACGAATCATACATGATTACTAATGCAATTTACTGAGGGTTCTTTTGCCCTAAAGAAAACTGGAAAATATGTATCAGCTTTGTAGGAGTATTTTTTAATCCAAATTTTGATCATGTAAGTAATGACAGGAGTGCCTGTTTTCATATTTAGTAGAGTGTAATTATTTATCTGTAATCTTCCTAAAATACTCCCTTCTTCCCGCATATACCCCCCTTCTTTCCCCCATCTTTCCCCCCCCTCCCCCACCCCTCTCCCCTCAGCCCCACCTATTTTCACCCCTCCCACCTACATTCCTTCCTCTAGCTTCACAATTCTAAATATCTCTGTTATGTATGTCAGGCAGCATCTGTGAAGATAAAAACAAGTTAACAATTCAGATCAACGTCTTATCATCTAGGATAGTTTAAATTAATAGGTTGCCCATTCTGATAATTATTTAGACTTTAGAAATGTAAAGGACTTCTCCGTGGATTGTCACCTTGTCGTGGTGGAGAAACTTGTGTGGACCTGAAACCCTGAGAGAAATGCCGTCTGGAGCTATGCTCCTGGTAGGGTCATCCATGGCAGTAAGGTTGAGGGGGAGGTCTCTGACAAAGAGCAATCCAACCAAGATCTCAATGGTGGAACAGGCGGAGGACGATGGCTGACCTTAGTGGAGCATCACAACGGCTGGGAAGGCGGATGAAGGCTGCAGCAGAAAAGGGTCTCTGGTCGTCTTGTACTCCATGCCACTGGATCCTGACCCAGATCTGTCAAGGACCGTGAGGTGGCTGTCTGTGCACCAGTCTCCCCACGTTAAACAAAGTCATGCACAGGCATCCTCCATATATGGAATAGCACCCTGGAGACACCCATGGTCAGCCATGACCGAAAGGGGCCTAAGAAAAGATGTAGCACGGAAATAGGCCCTTCGGCCCACCGGGTCTGTGCTGAGCAGCGAACAACCCATACACTAACCTACACACACTTGGGACAATTTACATTTTTACATAAGCAAATTATCCTACAAACCTGCACATCTTCGTAGTGTAGGAGAAAACCAGAGCACCTGAAGAAAACCCATGCAGTCTCAGGGGGAGCATTCAAACTCCGTACAGACAGCACCTGTTGTCAGGATCAAACCAGGTTCACTGGTGCTGTAAGGCAGCAACTCTACCGCTACGCCCCTATGTTAGAATAAAAAGTCTTTCTTAGGTGTGGAGAAGGGAGAGGGACAAACAAAGAGGTTCTGTAGGTACAAAGGAAACCTATTGATGGGGGAATTCCAAGAGAAATGGAATAGCACAAGTAAGTTTCACCATCATTTCCAGCTGGCCCCACCATCATATTTCTCTTAGTCTCCACTATATTACAGACATTGTAGTCTTATCCATTCTCTTTACAAAAAAACGTAAAACATTAAACGAACATTAATTGACTTGAAACATTAACTCTGTTTCTTTCTCCACGGATGCTGCTGGACCTGCTGAGTAATTCCAGTATTTTCTGAGTACATGACATATTTTGAGTGCCTGCAGTTTTTTTGCTCTTTGATTAATTTTGAATAGCCATTGTTTCAAAACAGAACATTTGTGTGCAATGGATCCCATGAGTAGCAATAAGATATTGCCCAGATGACTGCATTTTAAATGGTGCTGGACATATGATTAATAGTGAGCAGAATATCACAAGGAACTCCTTTCAAATTAACAACATAAGTGTTTTTCTCCATCTAAAATAGGGGATATGGCCTCAGCTTAATGGTTTAACTGAAAGACAAGACCCGTGAGTGTGCTGTGGCATTCAGTGCTTTACTGGAGTATTAGCTTAGAAATTAGATTCCAATCTAAGTGTAACACTTAAATCCACCGTCTTCGGACTGAGAAGCAAGAGGGCCGACAGGAAGTCTGCATGGTTCCTTTACTGGTTCTAAAGTAGAATGCAATGTGTAGGATAGACACAAAATACTGGAGTAACCCAACGGGTCAGAGAACATCTCTGGAGAAAATGGATGTTTCAGGTTGGGACCCTGCTATAGGCATTGCTATTTGGAGTAAATGACTGCATAACATAGCTATAAGTAGTATTGCAATATGAAAGGTAGTTTGACATACATAGAGCATAGAAGGGTACAGCACAAGAACGGGCCCTTTGCCCACAATGTTTGTGCCAAACATGATGTCAAGTTAAACTGATCTCAGCTGCCTGCACATGATCCATATCCCTCTATTGCCTGCACTTCCATGTGCCTGCCTAAAAGCCTGTTAAATGCCACTATCGTATCCGCCGCCTCCACCACCCCTGGCACTGTTCCAGAACCCTACTACTCTCCATGTAAAAAACGTGCCCCGTACATCGCCATTAAACTCCCCCTCATCCCCCTCACCTTATAGCTACGCCCTCTAGTGTTGGACATTTCCGCCACGGGAGAAAGGTTCTGATTGATCATTTGGAAATCAGGACATTCTGCCAGGAGAACTCCCTTTATTCTTTCGTAACATTCTCACAAAGTCAAAATAGAAAATAATGCTGTCTAACGTGTAGACGACACAATTCAGGAATGTGATGGAATACTCTCCAATAGTGTGGATAATTTCAACTCCAACAACACCAACAACACCCAAGAAACCTGGCACAATCCAGAAGAAAGTAGCCTACTTAATTGTTATCCTATGCACCGCATTAAACATTTCTGTACAACTTTCTAAACATTAATTCCCACCACCAATTTCTCACAGTGGCTGCAATGTGTACCATTTACAAAATGCACTTCAGTTACTCACCTAGCCTACTCCCAGAGCACTTCCTAAACTTGCAGACTTGAGCAGCTAGGAGGACAGGGATCTCAGGCACATGGACACATCGCCACTTGCATATTCACTGGCAAGTCGCAAACCATCTTGACTCCAAAATATATATCCTTTCTTCATCGCCGTTGGGTCTAAATCCTGGTATTCCCTCTTCAACACCAACTTTGCCAGAAGGACAGCAGTGGTTCACGAAGGTTTAGTTTTAGTTTACTTTTAGTTTAGAGATAGAGAGTAAAATCACGCCCACCGAGTCCACGTCGACCAACGATCCCCGTACACCGGCATTACCCTACATACTAGGGACAATGCACATTTTTTTACCAAAGCCAATTCACCGTCAAACCTGTACGTCTTTGCAGTGTGGAAAGAAACCAGAGCTCCCAGAGAAATCCCACGCGGTCACTGGGAGAACGTACAAAATCCAGACAGGCAGCATCCGTAATTAGGATCGAACCTGGGTCTCTGGCGCTGGAAGGCAGCAGTGCAGCTGCTGCACCACTGTGCCACCCTATGCTTACCACTATTTTCTGAAGGACAAAATATGTGGGTGGGGTAATAAATGCTGGCCTTTCCAATGATGCCCTGATCCCAAAGATGGTTGAACAGCAATCAGGGTTACGGAAATAGCTAAATCAGTTGAAGGATCCATAAAGAGTTCAAAAGCAAGCTACTCAACGATGTACAGCAAACTACTTTCATAAGATGTCTCCAGTGTTTCTCAAAGCCGAATATAACACAATGATCAAATAACAAGAAATAAGCTCAAGATCGTATTGAAAGCAAAGTAGTCAGTAAATTTTAAGGAGTATTTTCAAGACAGGATGAAATGATGATTTTGTTTCTATTTACAATCTTTGATAATTGTTTTAATACTTTATTTTCAAAAGTAAAAGTTATTTGCTAAGTGAAGAAAGTTATCAAAATAATTTACTTAGTATGTCTTTTCCCAGCAGATACAGTTGTTCTTTGTCCTGTATGTGTGTCCAAACAATTTGCTTTGTAATCCCTGCTGGGTGTCCCTTTATGTCACCAATGGGACTTCCTGTTTATCTTTTCCCTCATCCCGGTCAGTAAGATTACTCTAATTGGTATAATAACACCAGTTAGAAATGACAGATCATAATAGCAGGAGTTAATTGGGGATTTGTTAAATGTTACCACTGAGAGTTCTTGGAATGCATCTTTTACGTCAAACTGAGTGAATTAGGCTGTAATTTAGAAAGGCCCCCCAATGATAACCAATGTGTGCAGCTAAAGAGCACAGCAGGTCACAGTTTTGTGTAGCACATTGTGATCTTTTCATTAGGACCTGGAAACCCAAGCCAGTATGCCCTTGGAGGAGCTGCAGATGCTGGTTTACACCAAAGATAGACACAAAATGCTGGAGTAACTCAGAGGGACAGGCAGCATTTCTGGCTAGAAGGAATGGGTGACGTTTCGGGTCAAGATAGGTGCGAGACCGTGAAGAAGGGTCTCGACCTGAAACGTCACCCATTCCTTCTATCCAGGGCTGCTGCCTGTCCCACTGAGTTACTCCAGCATTTTGTGTCTACCTTTGGAGGGAGTGATGATCAGAGGATCAAGGTTTGGGTAATGTAGCCCCATCTTCTTCTAATCCACCATTAGGGCACAGCTGCTGACTAGATACATGACAAGAGTCTACATTAGTCTACTTGCCCTGTTGCACCTTAAGTTCGCAAGAAGGTTCACCAACTTCTAATCACAACCATAGAAATGGTATGAACTTATTCAGCCCAGTGAAACTATTTCAAACCCTAACGAAATTCTCATATGGCAGAGAAGGGCACCAAGTCCTGGAGTAACAAGTCCAGGGCCAGGCAACTTATCTCTAGAACATGGATAGGTGACGATTCAGGTCATGACCCTTCTTCAGACTGGTTGTAGTGGGGGGAGGGGGGGCAGAAGAAAACTGGAAGAGGGGAGGGGCAGGGCAAAGCTTCGCAAGTAATAGGCGAGGGAGGATTTTGTTAGGCAGATAGTTGGACAAAGGCCAAAGATGAAAAGACAGAAGGTGTGTAATAAAAGGATTGCAGAGTTGCGAATTTTGAAGCTGGAGGAAGGAATGCAGGTGGGAGGGGAGGGGAGGGGGAGGTGGGAAATAGATGCGGGTGAAGGTGGGGCACAGGGGGAAGAGAGGGGGGAATGGAAGGGGAGGTGAAAAAGGGAGGGTAGTTATCTAAAGTTGGAGAAATTCAATGTTTAAACCAATTGGTTGGAGACTACCCAAGCAGAATATGAAGTATTGTTTCTCCAGTTTGTGTGCGGACTCACTCTGACAATGGAGGAGCCCCAGGACAGAAATGTCAGTATGGGAAGAGGAGCTAAAATGGTTATTAATCATTATTTTTATACAGCAAAGATGCTGGAAATGCTTTGCAGATCAGACATTAATATACTTCCAATTAATGTATTTTCCTTTCCCTGGCCTGAGACTTTTGCAGTGTGGAGAGTGTGCCAAATCACTGCAGTCTATGTGGTGAAGGCGCTTGTTCATTGATGCAGTGTGGGAAGAAATAGATTATTTAAATGATCAGGAGGCACAGTGGCGCTGCGGTAGAGTTGCTGCGTTACAGCGCCAGCAACCCGGGTTCGATCCTGACCTTGGGTGCAGTCCATACGGAATTAGTATGTTTTCCCCGTCACTGCGTGGCTTTCTCTGGGTGCTCAAGTTTCCTCCCACACTCCAAAGACGTACACGTTTGTAGGTTAATTGGCTTCTGTAAAAGTGTCCCTAGTGTGTAGGATGGTACTAGTATATACGGATGTGATCGCTGGTTGGCACAGACTTGGTAGGCTGTAGGCCCTGTTTCCACGCTGTATCTCTAAAGTCAAAAGTCGAAAAGCAGTCCTGAAATTGCTAAAATTGTGCCTCTGCCTTGGCATAGTGAAAGATAGCAGCAGATATGTAAAGTCTTTGTGATCTTATCATCAAGACACGAACAATTTAGGCTGGTAAAGCCAGACTTCTGAGGTATTCTCTGTATCTCTTAATTATTCAATGTTGGCTTGGGTCCTATCTAACTATTACATCGCCCTGCTCTGAATGCCATCTCATGTTCCATCTCTTGTGACTCCTCCATCATTTTATTCCACATCCTGCACAATAAATTAATTCTGCCCAGTGGACTACTGACTTCCCTTGCTATTCTATCATGTTGTTAAGATATGTTTCCATTTAAAACAAAAGTTTAAAAAAAAATCTTCCATAAGAATAAAAGGTGTTTTTAGAAACATAATGTTTATATCAAATGATAATGATATCAAACTTTACTTCTGTTAACGTTTCTTACCAAATATTTGTTGCTAATTCACATACAACCTTTATTCAGAAGTTAAGAAAATGAGGTAGCCTGGTCAGATAATTATTTAGACTTTAGAGATACAGCGTGGAAACAGGCCCTTCAGCCGACTGAATACACGTCGACAAGGAATCCCACGAATGCTAGAACTATCCTAGGGACACTAGGGATAATTTAAATAAGTTAATTAACCTACAAACCTGTATGTCTTTGGAGTGGGGGACGAAACCCGGAGAACCCCGGAGTACCTGGAGAAAACCCACGCAATCACAGGGTGAACGTACAAGCTCCTTACAGACAGCACCAGTAGTTGGGATCGAACCCGGGTCTCTGGCACTGTATTCTTAAAATGTTTTGGTTACATTTTGTAATTTTTAATACAATTATAAACTTTATATTGGATCCTTCCAGCATATCATTCCAATGTTTGAAATCTTTCTGAATTCCCAAGGATATTTGAGGTCTTTATTTTTGCTCTCCTTTGGAAGTTTTCCAAAGTGTCTGTATTGTCCACCTTGAAAGACTAAACTTGTAAAAGAACAAGACTGTGTGCTTTGTTTCATATTAAATGGTTCTATGTATGCAACCTAATACCCCTGTTGGCTAGGCTACGGGCTACATGAACTTTTCAAGAGTTGTGAATAATGATGCCGGAATCTCTTTCAGAGCAGATGTTAATTTGGTAACATATGATGTTGAGATACACTTGATCTTAGTTTGGCGCAAATCTTCCATTAGGGGATATTTTCCAGCATTTGTCCTCTTCCTCCAACACATTTAGATCCATTTGCAGCAGTCCTGTCAGCTCCACAAACCTGACGTTCACTGTCATCTGGAATCTTGCAGGTCTAATTCTCCAACACTTGTAATTGAATCATTTATCAAACCAAAATCGGAACTGCAGAACATTATTTGTAATCTGGCTCCAGGTAGAACCATTCCATTCATTCATCTCAATCCACCAAAGAGATTCAAGGACAGTTTCTACCCAGCTGTTATCAGGCAACTGAACCATCCTACCAACAGCTAGAGAGCAGGCCTGAGCTACTATCTACCTCAATGGAGGCCCTCGAACTATCCTAGATTGGAATTTACTGGATTTTTATCTTGCACTAAACGTTATTCACGTTATTCCCTTTATCATGTCTTTGTACAATGTGGATGTATTTCTTTCCGTTAACTGGTTAGCATGCAACAAAAGCTTTTCACTGTATCTCGGTACATGTGACAATAAACTAAACTCAAATTCAAACTCAATTCAGGATGTAGCCATTCCATTCCAACCCATTGCAACAGTTCCTCAACAAAACCAATAACAATAGAGTTGTACAATATGGAAACAGGCCCTTTGGCTCAACTTGTTTTAGTTTTTGTTTAGTTTAGAAATACAGCACAGAAACAGGCCCTTCAGCCCACCGAGTCCACGCCAACCAGCGATCCCGATACACTAACACTCTCCTACACACCCACTAGAGACAATTTATAATTTTACTGAAGCCAATTAACCTACAAACCCGTACATCTTTGGAGTGTGGAAGGAAACCAGAGCACCCAGAGAATACCCATGCGGTCATGGGAAGAACGTACAAACACGCGGAGTCAGGAACGTACCCGGGTCTCTGGATCTGTAAGGCAGCAACTCTACCGCTGTGTCACTGTGCTGTTCATGCCGAGTAAGATGTCCCATCTAAGACGGTCCCATTTGCCCACATTTGGCCTATATTCCTCTAAACCTTTCTTATCTGTGTACCTGTCCAAGTGTCTGTTAAATGCTGTTATAGTACCTGCTACAACTACCTCCTCAAGTAGTCACTTCCAAAACATACAACTTCCTCAGGAAGTTCTAGTGCATTCATTGGGCACAATCTCCTTTTATTGAAAGCCATGTTGGATAGAAGATCAAATCAGAAACACTCAGCTTTGGAGGCAGCATCTGTGGAATGAGAAATAGGGGGTGAAGACTCTGTATTAGAACTGAGATAGAGACACTCACTTTGCCTGTGACTTTAATTCTCTATCCCATTCATACCATGTCTGTTCCTTACAAGGCTGAATGTAAACAACTCATCTTCAAGGCAGATTGCTGCCTTCCAAAATCAAAAAAAATCTGCAATTTCAGGTAACTAATTTTCGCAACCTGTATCAGAAATGGTCCACAGTTCCACTGTTCACATCCTTGTATTTCACTCATTAGCACATCTTCCCCAGCCAACAATGGGCCATTATGGACTCTACCCTTCCTCAGGTGATCTGGTTTGTTCTGATCTTTTCTTGCCTCCAGTTCCTCCCCCTGCCCACCCCATCTCTTACTTCCAGTCTGAAGAAGGGTTTCGACCCAAAACATCACTTATTCCTTTTCTCCAGAGATGCTGCCTGACCCGCATTTTGTGTCTATCTTCAGAAATGGTCCAATCAACTGTGAGTTATCCATCTGCAATATTGACTCAAAGGTTCTCTCTCCACTAGTTTGGCCTGACCTATTGGGTAGTCCCGATAGCTCTGCTTATCACATTTTTTATGGCCTCTTGTTTATGTTCTCTCTCATCCCACATCAGCCACATGGATTCACCATGGTAACAGCAGTCTCACTTATTTGAAATATTCCCTTGGGCCTATCCATTCATCAACCACACTCCCTCTCTTCAACTTAAAACTATCTGGTTTGCTCACTTTTCCCATTTTGAGAAAAGGTCTTTGACCCGAACCATTACCTCTGTTTCACTTACCATGGATGTTGCCTGACTTGCTGAGTCTTTTCAGCATTTTCTGTTTTAATTTCATATTTTCCCCATCTGTGCAGTTTCATTTTGCTATAGAGCAGCACAATAGTGCAGTGCCAGACACCTGGCTTCCATCCTGTACGTTCTCCCTGTTCCACCATGCCAAAAACATACAGGTTTGTAGGTTAATTGGCTTTGGTAAAAATCGTAAATTGTCTCTGGTGTGTCGGATAGTGCTAGTGTACATGGGTGTGGGGTGATCGCTGGTCAGCATGGACTCAGCGGGCCGAAGGTCCTGTTTCCACGCTGAATCTCTGAAATGTTCAAATAAAAGATACACTTTCTGACCTGGTCATAAGATAAAATATATTTTATGACTACATTGAGCACCTTAACCTCAAATGATAACTAGTCTTTGTACCTATAACTACGTTAATCTGACTATTTCTACAAACAGTCACTTCAAAACTTTCTAACCTACAAGAGGTAATCCCAGATTCCAGTGAGTTGTTAAAGATAAGGAAAGTGGGCTTGCAAATCACACATTACCTGAAGAAGTTTGAAGAAGGATCTCCGAAACGAAACCTCATCTATCCATGTTTTCTCCAGAGATGCTGCCTGACCCGCTGAGTTACTCCAGCACTTTGTGTAATATTTGAAAGCCACAATCTGCAACTCTTTGTTTCGACTCTGTGATAGGTTAGAAACATAGAAACATAGAAAATAGGTGCAGGAGTAGGCCATTCGGCTCTTCGAGCCTGCACCGCCATTCAATATGATCATGGCTGATCATCCAACTCAGTATCCTGTACCTGCCTTCTCTCCATACCCCCTAATCCCTTTAGCCACAAGGGCCACATCTAACTCCCTCTTAAATATAGCCAATGAACTGGCCTCAACTACTTTCTGTGGCAGAGAATTCCACAGATTCACCACTCTCTGTGTGCAAAATGATTTTCTCATCTCGGTCCTAAAATACTTCCCCCTTATTCTTAAACTGTGACCCCTTGTTCTGGACTTCCCCTACATCGGGAACAATCTTCCTGCATCTAGCCTGTCCAACCCCTTAAGAATTTTGTAAGTTTCTATAAGATCCCCCCTCAATCTCCTACATTCTAGTGAGTACAAGCCGAGTCTATCTAGTCTTTCTTCATATGAAAGTCCTGCCATCCCAGGAATCAGTCTAGTGAACCTTCTCTGTACTCCCTCTATGGCAAGAATGTCTTTCCACAGATTAGGAGACCAAAACTCTATGCAATACTCCAGGTGTGGTCTCACCAAGACCCTGTACAACTGCAGTAGAACCTCCCTGCTCCTATACTCAAATCCTTTTGCTATGAATGCTAACATACCATTCACTTTCTTCACTGCCTGCTGCACCTGCATGCCTACTTTCAATGACTGGTGTACCATGACACCCAGGTCTCGTTGCATCTCCCCTTTTCCTAATCGGCCACCATTCAGATAATAGTCTACTTTCCTGTTTTTGCCACCAAAGTGGATAACCTCACATTTATCCACATTATACTGCATCTGCCATGCATTTGCCCACTCACCCAACCTATCTAAGTCACCTTGCAGCCTCCTAGCACCCTCCTCACAGGTAACAATGCCCCCCAGCTTCGTGTCATCCGCAAACTTGGAGATGTTGCATTCAATTCCCTCTTCCAGTTCATTAATATATATTGTAAATAGCTGGGGTCCCAGCACTGAGCCTTGCGGTACCCCACTAGTCACTGCCTGCCATTCTGAAAATGACCCGTTTACTCCTACTGTTTGATTCCTGCATACTAATCTCTTATGTGGGACCTTGTTGAAAGCCTTCTGAAAGTCCAGATATAACACATCCACTGGTTCTCCCTTATCCACTCAACTAGTTACATCCTCGAAAAATTCTATAAGATTCGTCAGACATGATTTACCTTTCATAAATCCATGCTGACTTTGTCCAATGATTTCACCACTTTCCAAATGTGCTGCTATCCCATCTTTAACAACTGACTCTAGCATTTTCCCCACTACCGATGTTAGACTAACTGGTCTGTAATTCCCCATTTTCCCTCTCCCTCCCTTTTTAAAAAGTGGGGTTACATTAGCTACCCTCCAATCCTCAGGAACTACTCCAGAATCTAAAGAGTTTTGAAAAAATATCACTAATGCATCCACTATTTCTGGGGCTACTTCCTTAAGTACTCTGGGATGCAGCCTATCTGGCCCTGGTGATTTATCGGCCTTTAATCCATTCAATTTACCTAACACCACTTCCTGGCTAACCTGGATTTCACTCAGTTCCTCCATCTCATTTGACCCCCAGTCCCCTGCTATTTCCGGCAGATTATTTATGTCTTCCTTAGTGAAGACAGAACCAAAGTAGTTATTCAATTGGTCTGACATGTCCTTGTTCCCCATGATCAATTCACCAGTTTCTGATTGCAAGGGACCTACATTTGTTTTGACTAATCTTTTTCTCTTCACATATCTATAAAAACTTTTGCAGTCAGTTTTTATGTTCCCTGCCAGTTTTCTTTCATAATCTATTTTCCCTTTCCTAATTAAGCCCTTTGTCCTCCTCTGCTGGACTCTGAATTTCTCCCAGTCCTCTGGTAGGCTGCTTTTTCTGGCTGATTTGTATGCTTCATCTTTTGTTTTGATACTATCCCTTATTTCCCTTGTTATCCACGGATGCGCTACCTTCCCTGATTTATTCTTTTGCCAAACTGGGATGAACAATTGTTGTTGTTCGTCCATGCAGTCTTTAAATGCCTTCCATTGCATATCCACCGTCAACCCTTTAAGAATCACTTGCCAGTCTATCTTGGCCAATTCAAGTCTCATACCCTCAAAGTTACCTTTCTATACGGTCAGAACCCTTGTTTCTGAATTAACAATGTCACTCTCCATCCTAATGAAGAACTCAACGATATTATGGTCACTCTTGCCCAAGGAGCCACGCACAACAAGACTGCTAACTAACCCTTCCTCATTACTCAATACCCAGTCTAGAATAGCCTGCTCTCTCGTTGGTTCCCCTACATGTTGGTTTAGAAAACTATCCCGCATACATTCCAAGAAATCCTCTTTCTCAGCACCCCTGCCAATTTGATTCATCCAATCTATATGTAGATTGAAGTCACCCATTATAACTGTTTTACCTTTGTTGCACGCATTTCTACGGTTGCATGTTGCAGGTTCCCAGAAACAACAAGATAATTATGCTCAGGTAGTATTTTTTATTAATCTTGATGGAGAGAAATATTGGCTGGGACACTGGGAATAAAAACGTTGTTGTTCTTCAGAGTGCAATGGGATCATTTACACCCACTTAAGGCTTCATTGAACTATGGTTAAATGTAAGGAGAGCAGAGTGATTTCAAAGTCACACGAGCGATGATCTTGGTCTTGATGTATTGATGCTACCACTATTAACATTATAAAACAGAATTAGGATTTACATTATTTAAACACTTTAAATGGCTAGATATGTCATATCTATCCTGTGTGCATGGAAACACAAGACTTTGCACAAGTGTACAGTAAATAACAAGGGCAAACAGAAAACACTTGTTGCAAGTGTACCAGGATCCCCTGCATACAATTATGTAATAAATTAAACTAAGGTTGGACCAAAGCTCACTTTGGAATACATTCAAAAGTAATTAGCATTTCTTTAATATTCTCAAGGAATAAAGGAGAGCACCTAACACTTTTTAAATCTATTTTAAAATATTTAACAGTTTACCACCAACAGAGTAACTGTGAGGTTTATAACTTTTCACATAAGCAGATAATGCATACCTCTTTTATGCCATTCATTTCTCTCTTACTATACAAGCTTCTTTTTAAGCATTTCTAAATTTAAATGTAAATATTGTTCATTGGTAAATTTTTAATTTGTACCATATGTAACAGATCAGAATGGGTGTGTCCCCCTTAGCAAGTGTACCATGTCACCTACAACTATATATTATGTTGTATGGACTGGATTCATTTGGAAAGTAGGTACACATTTAAGATCTCCCCCTCCCACTCCTTCACTCCCCCTCTTTCCCTCCCCCTCTCCTCTCTCCCTCCTTCCCTCTCCCCCTCCCTCCTTCTCTCTCCCCCCTAGCCCCACCTATCTATCTCTCTCCCTCACTCTCTCCCTCCCCCCCCCCTCTCCCTCTCTAAGTAACATAATAAGCTGTTTTGCTATAACTTATCAGATATCTGTATTTTGGAGAATGATGCTGATACAAATTTCCCTTCAGATTTTTTCAACATGCTGGGTCTATTTTCTAAGTCACTAGAGGGAGCAGTAGGTCAGTCAAGTGTACTCTTGCACATATATTTAATATGGATTAAAACACAGCAACACTGTTCTAACAAAACTTAGTGCTCAAAACTGAGCCTCAGATGATCAGTTGTCAAATAAAATAAATTCTAATTCTAATAAGAAACGACAACATTATATAGTCAAGATGGCAAACAATCAATGGTTTATTGTCACGAATGCACTGCACAGTGAAGTTCTTTTTGCATAGCTCACACATGCATACGTTGCCATATTTCAGCACCATTTACTTAGCTATGGGCAGTATGTTATTAGTTCTGACACTTGTACAGATGTGAAGTAATGATAGCACATTCTCTGGTGTGTCCCATGCTGTTGATCAGATCGCCATAGAAACAATCATCTTAGAATGAATAGGTGGGTAAAACCAGAGGGAAAAATCCAACCAAGTTGGAGGAAAGAAATCAGGAATATTTCATTTCTGACTCTAAGCAGTTTAATTGAAGGCAGATCACATCACCCCTGATTTATATTAACATTATCTAACTCTTAAAAGAGTTGCTCATGTAATTAAAAGCAGATCCACTTCTATTGGAAAGATTAACATTGGAGTCAAGCAGCATTCTGCACACGAGACAGCAAATGGTACAATAGTTAATTGTACCTTTCCATGTTCCCGTCATAGCTTTGCCTTAACATAACTTGCAATGACAACCCTATTCTTCCCACCACAGTAAAATAGCTGTGCCACAAACTCGAAATCCAATCCATTCAGGTGAAATTGATGATACCAAGACTGAAAGTGAAGTGTTTTAAAAATGTTTCTCTTTCCACAGGTGCTGCCTGACCTGCTGAGTGTTTCCAATACTTTTTGATCAACTTCCAAAAATAATTTTGATTTGTGAGAGACAATCTCCCTTGCACAGTCATGCTGACTATCCATAATCAGTCCTTGCCTTTCCAAGAAAAAAGATACAAAGTGTGGATTAACTCAGCAGGTCAGGCAGCATCATGGATAGGTGACATTTCGGGTCACCTATTTTTCCGAAATGCTGGTAGATCTGGTCCCTCAGGATCCACTAAATTTCCCACCACTGACATTAGGTTCAGCAGTAGGGTGGCACAGTGGTGCAGCAGTAAAGTTGCTGCCTTACAGCGCCTGAGACCTGGGTTCGATCCTGACTACGGGTGCTTGACTGTACGGAGTTTGTACGTTCTCCCCGTGACCTGCGTGGGATTTCTTTGGGATTTCCAGTTTCCTCCCACACATCAACGATGTACAGATTTGCAGGTTAATTGGCTTGGTATAATTGTAATTTGTGCCTAGTGTGTGTAGGGTAGTGCGGGGATCGTGGTTGGCGCGAGCTCGGTGGGCCGAAGAGCCTGTTTCTGCGCTGTATCTCTTATCTAAACTAAACTAAGTAAAGAATGTATTTCCCAGACTTGTCCTTGCAGTTCTTCTCAAATAAAGGCTCAAAATTAGCTACCCCCAGTCTTCTGGTACCTCACCCATGGCCAAAGATGATGCAAACTCTCCCAGGAACACCACAATCTCCTCCTTAGTTTCCCAGAATGACCTAGAATAACCTTGATCAGGCCCAGGGGAATTATCCACCATCTTAAAAAGCTTTAGAATGATTAGCACCTCCTATTTTGTAATATAGATATATTAAGATATTGCTGTTCATTTCAGTTCATTCCTTAGATTCCATGACCCTCTCCATGGTAAATACAGATGATAATAATGTATTTAAGACCACTCCCATCTCCCTTGGCTCCATAGATTGATGACAACATTAATACAACTCAAAGAGACCTATTCTCTCCTGTATTAACCTTTTTGCTCTTCATATATTGTAGATTGGCCTTTACCTTATCTCCCAGAGCAATCACAACTCCTTTTTTGCCCTCCTGATTTCCCTCTCAAGTGTACCCTACATCTCTAATATCCCTCAAGGGATTTGTTTGATACCAGCTGCTTTTAACTGACCAGAGTCTCAATACCCAGGGCAACACAATGGCGCAACTGGTAGATCTGCCGCCTCAGAGCACCAGAGACCCGGGTTCAATCCTGATCTCGGGTGCCATCTATGTGGAGTTTGCATGCTTTCCCAGTTTCCTCTCACATCCCAAAGATGAGTATAGAAGTTGGGGGGTTCATGTTGCAGTTGTATAAGAACAATCAGGAGTGGTTGAGCAGGCTAGGAATCTATTCATTGGTGCCCAGGAGGATGACAGTTTATCTTATGGAAATGTACATAAAGATTTAATAGGAACCTGAGGGATAACTTTTTTTTACATAAAATGGTGGCGGGTATATAGAACAAGCTGTCAGAGGAGGTAGTTGAGCCAGGCACTATCACAATGTTTAAGAAACATTGAGACAGGTACCTGGATAGGATAGGTATATAGGGATATGGGGAAACGCAGGCAGGTGAGACTAGTGCAGAAGGGACATGTTGGTCGGTGTGGGCAAGTTGGGTCTGTTTCCACGCTGTGTGACTCTGCGACTCTACGATTCTATGTGCGGGATTGTAGGTTAATTGGCCTCTGTAAATTCCCCTTATGTGTAAGGAGTGGATGTGAAAGTGGGATAAAATAGAACTAGTGTGAATGCGTGATCGATGGTCAGGGTGGACTCAATGGGCTGCTGTAACTTTCAATTCAATTCAATATCCGTTGTCAACCAGGATTCATAATCATGCCATTTCACTTCACATTCACAAGGACATGCTGTCCCTGAACTCCCCCTCTCTCAGTTTTAAAAGCCTCCCACTTACCAAACATCCTTTTACCTGCAAACCATCTCTCTCAGTCAATCTTTGCAAATTCCTGCTTAATGCCTGTAAAAGTAGCCTTGCCTCAACTTATAGATGTCTGATCTTTCTAGGATATTTCCTTCAGAAGAATCCACTATAACGAGGGCATAGTTTCAGAATAAGTGGTCACCCACTTAAGACATAGATGAGGCAACACTTCGTCTGTGAGGAGTTGTGAAACTTTTGAATGTTTTATTCCATAGAGCAGTGAAGGCAGTTATGAATTAGTTTTAGTTTTTAGTTTTTAGAGATGTGTGGAAACAGGCCCTTTGGCCCACCTGGTCCATGCCGACCAATGATCACCTATACATTAGTTCTAACCTACACATTAGGGACAGTTTCCGGAAGCTAATTAACCCACAAACCTGCACATCATTGGAATGTGGGAGGAAACCAGAGAAAACCCACATGGTCACGGAGAGAACATACAAACACCGTACAGACATCACCAGTAGTCAGGATCGAACCCAGGTCTCTGGTGCTATAAGGCAGCAACTCTAACGCTGCGCCACTATGCTGCCCTTGGGCAAAGAGCAAAAAACATTTAGTCTACAAGAGAGTCATGGGCTACGGGCAGGGACCAGGACATTGCCTTATCCAACATTTTCAATTGTTATCTTATTGAACAGATCAATTGGCCTTTTCCTTCTTAAATTTCTTCTGTTCTGCAGCATCAGTTTAGTTTATTGTCACGTGTACCAAGGTACAGTGAAAAACTTTTGTTGTGTGCTAACCAGTCATTGGAAAGACAATACATGATTACAATCGAGCCATTCACAGTGTAGAGATACATGATAAATGGAATAATGTTTTGTGCAAGATAAAGCCAGTAAAGTTCAATCAAAGATAGTCCGAGGGTCAACAATGAGGTAGATAGTAGTTCAGGACTGCTCTCTAGTTGTGGTTCTAGTTGTAGTTGCATTCTTGATCATCCATTGAATAAGACATTGACTTACAAACTTCTCTTGAGTTCAGAAACTATTTGGTGTTATGTCAAATCTGTCCTTAAACCTGATGAATCTAACACACCATCATACTTCTTCTTGGCACAAACACCATTTCTTTGGCGTTGGCCTGGGGTGCTCAGCGTTTTAATTCACTCTAATGTTTGGTATTATTTATTACCCACCATGCAGGCTTCAAGAATAGAAAGTAAACAATTACTGAGCAGGTCAAGCAGCTTCCCAGTGAATACCCTTTGAAGGCTCTCAACTTGAAACACTATCTCCGTTTATCTCTCCATGGATACCACCTGTCCTACCGAACATAGAAACATAGAAACATAGAAAATAGGTGCAGGAGTAGTCCATTCAGCCCTTCAAGCCTGCACCGCCATTTGATACAATCATGGCTGATCATCCAACTCAGTATCCCATCCCTGCCTTCTCTCCATACCCCCTGATCCCTTTAGCCACAAGGGCCATATCTCACTCCCTCTTAAATATAGCCAATGAACTGGCCTCAACTACCATCTGTGGCAGAGAATTCCACAGATTCACCACTCTCTGTGTAAAAAATGATTTCCTCATCTCGGTCCTAAAAGTCTTCCCTCTTCTCCTTAAACTGTGACCCCTAGTTCTGGACTTCCCCAACATCGGGAATAATCTTCCTGCATCTAGCCTGTCCAACCCCTTAAGAATTTTGTAAGTTTCTATAAGATCCCCCCTCAGTCTTCTGAATTCCAACGTGTACAAGCCGAGTCTATCCAGTCTTTCCTCATATGAAAGTCCTGCCATCCCAGGAATCAGTCTGGTGAACCTTCTCTGTACTCCCTCTATGGCAAGAATGTATTTCCTCAGATTAGGAGACCAAAACTGTACGCAATACTTCAGGTGTGGTCTCACCAAGACCCTGTACAACTGCAGTAGTACCTCCCTGCTCTTATACTCAAATCCTTTTGCTATGAATGCTAACATACCATTTGCTTTCTTCACTGCCTGCTGCACCTGCATTCCTACTTTCAATGACTGGTGTACCATGACACCCAGGTCTCGTTGCATCTCCCCTTTTCCTAATCGGCCACCATTCAGATAATAGTCTAATTTCCTGTTTTTGCCACCAAAGTGGATAACCTCACATTTATCCACATTATACTGCATCTGCCATGCCTTTGCCCACTCACCCAACCTATCCAAGTCACCTTGCAGCCTCCTAGCTTCCCCCAGCTTCGTGTCATCCGCAAACTTGGAGATGTTGCATTCAATTCCCTCATCCAGCTCATTAATATATATTGTAAATAGCTGGGGTCCCAGCACTGAGCCTTGCGGTACCCCACTAGTCACTGCCTGCCATTCTGAAAAGGACCCGATTACTCCTACTCTTTGCTTCCTGCCTGCCAGCCAGTTCTCTATCCACATCAATACTGAACCCCCAATACCATGTGATTTAAGTTTGTATGCTAATCTCTTATGTGGGACCTTGTCGAAAGCCTTCTGAAAGTCCAGATATAACACATCCACTGGTTCTCCCTTATCCACTCTACTAGTTACACCCTCGAAAAATTCTATAAGATTCGTGAGACATGATTTACCTTTCATAAATCCATGCTGACGTTGTCCAATGAACTCACCACTTTCCAAATGTGCTGCTATGCCATCTTTAATTACTGACTCCAGAATTTTCCCCATCATCGATGTTAGACTAACTGGTCTGTAATTCCCTGTTTTCTCTCTCCCTCCCTTTTTAAAAAGTGGGGTTACATTAGCTACCCTCCAGTCCTCAGGAGCTACTCCAGAATCTAAAGAGTTTTGAAAAATTATCACTAATGCATCCACTATTTCTGCGGCTACTTCCTTAAGTACTCTGGGATGCAACTTATCCGGCCCTGGGGATTTATCGGCCTTTAATCCATTCAATTTACCCAACACCACTTCCCGGCTAACCTGGATTTCACTCAGTTCCTCCATCTCATTTAACCCCCGGTCCCTTGCTATTTCCGGCAGATTATTTATGTCTTCCTTAGTGAAGACAGAACCAAAGTAATTATTCAATTGGTCTGCCATGTCCTTGTTCCCGATGTTTCGCCTGTTTCTGACTGCAAGGGACCTACATTTGTTTTAACTAATCTTTTCCTCTTGACATATCTATAAAAACTTTTGCAGTCAGTTTTTATGTTCCCTGACAGTTTTCTTTCATAATCTATTTTCCCTTTCCTAATTAAGCCCTTTGTCCTCCTCTGCTGGACTCTGAATTTCTCCCAGTCCTCTGGTAGGCTGCTTGTTCTGGCTAATTTGTAGGCTTCCTCTTTTGTTTTGATACTATCCCTGATTTCCCTTGTTATCCACGGATGCACTACCTTCCCTGATTTATTCTTTTGCCAAACTGGGATGAACACTTGTTGTAGTTCATCCATGCAGTTTTTAAATGCCTTCCATTGCATATCCACCGTCAACCCTTTAAGAATCATTGGCCAGTGATTGGCCAGTCACATTAGCAACAATTTCCAGCAGTACAACATTTTATTATATTTTTGCTGTACCATTGACCTAATTGATTTGCCACGTGCTTGCTGCAAATTTAATAAAGCTTACATTTCCAAATGTTCATTATTAATAATAATATAAACAGAAAATGTTTGACAAACACAGTAGTTCAGACAGGGACTGTTCAGCAAAACTAATAAAAATATTTTCATTTTTAATTCCATTTAATTATTAATTGCCTGTTTTAACCTATGGTTTGTTGCTCAATTGAATCAAATACATTGCAACAGACCATCAGTGGTACCTGTCCCAAGTACAGATGGACAGTGGAGGTCAATTTAACAACACCTATCTCTGGGGAGTCACCATGATGTATCCTTTAGTGAACCCGAGCTTCTTTTGCCATTAAAATATGTTATCAAACTAAGAGCGAGAGAGAGAGAGAGAGAGAGAGAGAGAGCAAAACAAAGTATCATGCAACAGCTGTGAAATACAAGTCAAAGCAAAAGGAAAGACCCACCAGTCCAGGTAGAATCTATATAGAGAGAAGCATTAAGTTACATATGGATAACCCTACAGCCAAATAGTCCACATCTGGTGCCTACAGGGAAAGTGGTTTACCTGAAATCGTTGAATTCTATATTGGGTCCAGAAGGCTGCCACAAGGCCAGATGGAGGATGAGGTGCTGTGTCTTCAAGCATACGTTAAACATGGTTAGAGGTGCAGGAAGCCGCAAACAGGTCAAATAGAAGTGGGCTGAAGAATTAAAGTGACAGGCAACTGAAAGTTCAGGGTTTCCCATATGGACTGAATACAGGTGCACTGTGAAGGAGCCACTCAATCTGTGTTTGGTGTCTCTGATGTAAAAGAGACCATATTGTGAGCTCTGAATGGATTAACTAAGATTGGAATAAGTACAAGTGGGATTCACCACTATTTGGGTTCCTGGATGGTACAACATAGTACAGAGGCAAGCCCTTCAACCTACATTGTCCTTGTCAAACATGATACTAGGTTAAACTAATCTGCCTGCATGGATTCATATTCCTCCATTCCCTATATAGCCATTCCAAAAGCCTCTTAAAAGCAACTATCATATCTGCTTCCACGACCCCTCCGTGTTCCCCCGTGTAAAAAAATGCTCTGCAAATCTCCTTTAAACTTTGCCACTCTCACCTTAAAGTTCTGCCCTCTAGTCTTTTAAGAGTCAAGTGTGTTTTATTGTCACATGTACCGAAACAGAATAATTACATTTTTACTTACAGCAGCAAAAGTTCAATAAATTAACAAAACAATATTGGGCATAAACAAAACAAAGCCTGGTCCCAAGGCAGTTAGTAGTTCAGAATTTAGTTGGAGCTTGTAGTGTCCAATAACATTATGGTCGTTGAGAAGAAGCTGTTCCTAAACTTGGATGTTACAGTTTTCATTCTTCCTGATGACAATCATTGATATTTCCATCCTGAGAAAAAGGTTCTGACTGTTTATATTATCTATGCCTCTCATAATTTTATAAACTTCGATCACATCTTCCCTCACTCCAAAGAAAACAATCCAAGCTATCTAACCTTTCCTTGGAGCTATTACTTTCCAAACCTCCCTACCTAGAAAGGAAGGCATTAGGTCAAATAGCTGGTGTTACTTATCCTGTGGTTGCATGGGAAACTGCTGTGAGAATGGGGGCGGGTTAGTAGAGAGGGAAGACAGGAGCAAAGAGAATGGTCTTTCGTGAATACTGGGAGGGGAAGATGTGTCTGGTGGTGAAATCTCATTGAACGCGTCCAAGATATCCTGAAATCGGAGGGAGAGGAGCCTGAGGTTGTGGTACATATAGGTACCAATGACATAGGTAGAAAAAGAGAAGAGGTCTTGAAAGGAGAATTTAGGGAGTTGGGAGGAGAGTTAAGGAGAAGGTCTACAAAGGTAACAATCTCAGGATTACTACCTGTGCCACGTGACGGTGAGAGTAGGAATGGAGTGAGGTGGAGGATAAATGCGTGGCTGAGGAACTGGTGCAGCGGGCAGGGATTCAAATTTCTGGATCATTGGGATTTCTTTTGGGGAAGGAGTGACCTGTACAGAAAGGACGGGTTGCACTTGAACCCGAGGGGCACCAATATCCTGGCGGGGAGATTTGCAAAGGCTACTGGGTAGACTTTAAACTAGAACGGTTGGGGGGAGGGACTCAAATAGAGAAAGCTAGTGGAAAATGTGGGAGGCAGGAGGCAGAGAAGGGAAGCACTCGGACCCAAAATGTAGGGGAGAAAGAAGAAAAAGATAATAAACAGAGAATAAGTGGTGGTGGGTTTCTTAAATGTGTATATTTTAATGCTAGGAGCATTGTAAGAAAGGTGGATGAGCTTAGAGCCTGGATTGACACCTGGAAGTATGATGTTGTGGCGATCAGTGAAACATGGTTGCAGGAGGGCTGTGATTGGCAAATAAATATTCCAGGATTTCGTTGCTTCAGGGGTGATAGAATTGGAGGGGCAAGAGGTGGGGGTGTTGCATTGCTTGTCAAGGAAGATATTACAGCAGTGCTTTGGCAGGATAGATTAGAGGGCTCGTCTAGGGAGGCTATTTGGGTGGAACTGAGAAATGGGAAAGGTGTAGCAACACTTATAGGGGTGTATTATAGACCGCCAAATGGGGAGCGAGAATTGGAAGAGCAAATATGTAAGGAGATAGCAGATATTAGTAGTAAGCACAAGGTAGTGATTGTGGGAGATTTCAATTTTCCACACATAGACTGGGAAACACATTCTGTAAAAGGGCTGGATGGTTTGGAGTTTGTAAAATGTGTGCAAGATCGTTTTTTGCAGCAATACATAGAGGTACCTACTAGAGAAGGGGCAGTGCTGGACCTCCTGTTAGGAAATGAGACAGGGCAAGTGGTGGAGGTATGCGTCAGGGAGCACTTCGGGTCCAGTGATCACAATACCATTAGTTTCAATATAATTATGGAGAGGGTCAGAACTGGACCTAGGGTTGAGATTTTTGTTTGGAGAAAGGCTAACTTTGAGGAGATGCGAAAGGATTTAAAAGGAGTGAATTGGGACATGTTGTTTTATGGGAAGGATGTAGAAGAAAAATGGAGGACATTTAAGGGTGAAATTTTAAGAGTACAGAATCTTTATGTCCCTGTTCGGTTGAAAGGAAATAGTAAAAAATGGAAAGAGCCATGGTTTTCAAGGGAAATTGGACACTTGGTTCGGAAAAAGAGAGAGATCTACAATAATTATAGGCAGCATGGAGTAAATGAGGTGCTTGAGGAGTATAAAGAATGTAAAAAGAATATTAAGAAAGAAATTAGAAAAGCTAAAAGAAGATATGAGGTTGCTTTGGCAAGTAAGGTGAAAGTAAATTCAAAGGGTTTCTACAGCTATATTAATAGCAAAAGGATAACAAGGAATAAAATCGGTCCATTAGAGAGTCAGAGTGGACAGCTATCTGCAGAGCCAAAAGAGATGGGGGCGATATTGAACAATTTCTTTTCTTCGGTATTCACGAAGGAGAAGGATATGGAATTATGTGAGGTAAGGGAAACGAGCAGAGTAGCAATGGAAACTGTGAGATTCAAAGAAGAGGAGGTGCGGACACTTTTGAAAAATATGAAAACGGATAAGTCTCCAGGTCCTGACAGGATATTCCCTAGGACATTGAGGGAAGTTAGTGTAGAAATAGCAGGGGCTATGACAGAAATATTTCAAATGTCATTAGAAACGGGAATAGTGCCGGAGGATTGGCGTACTGCGCATGTTGTTCCGTTGTTTAAAAAGGGTTCGAAGAGTAAACCTAGCAATTATAGACCTGTTAGTTTGACGTCAGTGGTGGGCAAATTAATGGAAAGGATACTTAAAGATAATATATATAAGCATCTGGATAAGCAGGGTCTGATTAGGAACAGTCAACATGGATTTGTGCTTGGAAGGTCATGCTTGACTAATCTTCTTGAATTTTTCGAAGTGGTTACTAGGGAAATTGATGAGGGTAAAGCAGTGGATGTTGTCTATATGGACTTCAGTAAGGCCTTTGACAAGGTTCCTCATGGAAGGTTGGTTAAGAAGATTCAATTGTTGGGTATTAATGGTGGAGTAGCAAGATGGATTCAACAGTGGCTGAATGAGAGATGCCAGAGAGTAATGGTGGATGGCTGTTTGTCAGGTTGGAGGCCGGTGACTAGTGGGGTGCCTCAGGGGTCTGTGTTGGGTCCACTGTTGTTTGTCATGTACATCAATGATCTGGATGAAGGTGTGGAAAATTGGATTAGTAAGTATGCAGATGATACTAAGATAGGTGGTGTTGTGGATAATGAAGTAGATTTTCAAAGTCTACAGAGAGATTTAGGCCATTTGGAAGAGTGGGCTGAAAGATGGCAGATGGAGTTTAATGCTGACAAATGTGAGGTGCTACATCTCGGCAGGACAAATCAAAATAGGACGTACACGGTAAATGGTAGCGAATTGAGGAATGCAGTTGAACAGAGGGATCTAGGAATAACTGTGCATAGTTCCCTGAAGGTGGAATCTCATGTAGATAGGGTGGTAAAGAAAGCTTTTGGTGTGCTGGCCTTTATAAATCAGAGCATTGAATATAGAAGTTGGGATGTAATGTTAAAATTGTACAAGGCATTGGTGAGGCCAATTCTGGAGTATGGAGTACAGTTTTGGTCGCCTAATTATAGGAAGGATGTCAACAAAATAGAGAGAGTACAGAGGAGATTTACTAGAATGTTGCCTGGGTTTCAGCAACTAAGTTACAGAGAAAGGTTGAACAAGTTAGGTCTTTATTCTTTGGAGCGCAGAAGGTTAAGAGGGGACTTGATAGAGGTCTTTAAAATTATGAGCGGGTTAGACAGAGTGGACGTGGATAAGCTTTTCCCATTGAGAGTAGGGAAGATTCAAACAAGGGGACATGACTTGAGAATTAAGGGACAGAAGTTTAGGGGGAACATTAGGGGGAACTTCTTTACTCAGAGAGTGGTAGCTGTGTGGAATGAGCTTCCAGTGGAAGTGGTGGAGGCAGGTTCGATGTTATCCTTTAAAAATAGATTGGATGGGTATATGGACGGGAAAGGAATGGAGGGTTATGGTCTGAGTGCAGGTAGATGGGACTAGGGGGAAGTATTTTATTTTTAATTTAAAAAAAAATAATTTAAAAAAAAAAAAAAAAAAAATTTTTTAATGTTCGGCACGGACTCGAAGGGCCGAGATGGCCTGTTTCCGTGCTGTTATGGTTATATGGTTATATGGTTATATGGTTATATGGAAGATGGCACAACGTGCAGAATCCATTGAATGTTGAGTAAGAGAATGATCTATTGATTTAATTTACCTTTAAACATCCATTTGTTGCAGTGGTGATCTCTTTAAGAGGAGACCGAGCATTCTTTGTCTATGTTCTAAAATCATTTGTTCAGCTTTACCACTTTGTTTCCATTATTGACACGTCCTCTTCTAGTACTTCACCTGGCAAATTCCAAAACATAGCCTTTGCTCCTGTGCCTAATAAATCTGGTCATTCTCACAGGCTCAAGAGTGCGTGGAAGTGAACTGTGCAGCTTCTGCTAGTGGAGATCGGGAGCGCTTTAAAAATTAACGGTGTGTAATGTTTGTGCATATTTCAGAGGTCTCCTTTACAATGGCTTTGTCTTTATATTCTTTGGATCGTCTGTGCTAACTATAACTATTGCAGGCAGCACAGAGTAATAGATCATGATGCCGTTCAATGTGCTTCTGTAATCTGATACAATGATACAATTTATTTGTTGTCATTTGAACCTCATTGAGGTTCAAACGAAATTTGGTTTCTGCAGTCACACAAACAAGTAGAAGAACCAAGACACAACACAGTTTACACAAACATCCATCACAGCGAATCTCCTCCTCACTGTGATGGAAGGCAAAGTCTTATCTCTCCCCTGCACTCCCCATTCTTCTCACGATGTCAGAGTCAAAGCCCTCGGCGGGTGATGGTAAATAAGTTCCGCGGTCATTAAAGCCGCGCCGGGCGATGCAAGACCACGCTCCGGGTCTTGATGTTGGACCCCCGGCGAGCGCTAGCAAGTCCCGCGGCCATCAAAGCCGTGCCGGGCGATGTAAGGCCCCGCTCCAGGTCATCCTCAACCCCGAAACTCGGGCGGGAGAAGTTGCCGTTGCGGAAGCCCCGAAAAGCGGTCTCCCACCAGGGAACCGCGGGCTCCCGACGCCACCATCCACCAGACCTGCGGCTGAAGCCTCCGAATCTCCGGGTTCGGGCCGCAGCAGCGCGCCACCACAGCTCTCCACGCTCCGAACTCGGCCAGCTCCACGATGGTGAGTAGTCCGCTGGCTCCGCGACCGGAGCCCCAGGTCGCTCCGGTTGGAGGCCGCTCCACGGCGCTAGGCCCCAACGACAACGGAGACCCGACAGAGAAAGGTCGGGTCCTCCGTACAGGGAAAAGATTTCAAAACTTTCCCCCCACACACATACCCAGTAAATAAACCCCACTATAACTACACTCAAACGAGACAAAAAATAAAAATAAATAAATAAAGACAGACGGACTGCAGAGGCCGCTGCGACGTGAGTTGCGCCGCCCACTCGTAATCTGTATTTGTGGTGCAGAGATATTTAGATATATAGTTGCCATCTACTTATTACAATGGTTCATGGATATAATTGGAGTGGGTCTTTGACAAATTCATTAACCAGCCAAATGCACTTTGCACTGAATCCCTCCTTCCGATATCTGTCGTGGGAGGATAGTTCACCCTGTTTCAGAGTGGGTTGGGTGGGAGTTGGTGAGACTATTTAACAGTTATTGACATCTTTAATGGATCACATTTTAGTTTACTTGAGAGATACAGCATATAAGATGGCCCTTCGGCCCACCGGGTTCAGGCCAACCATTGATCACCCGCTCACGCCAGGTCTATGTTATCCTGCTGTCTCATCCACTCCCGACACACTAGGGACTAATTTACAGAGGCCAATTTACCTAAAACGCCGGGATGTGGGAGGAAACTAGAGCACCCGAAGGAAATCCACGGGGTCACATAAAGAACGTCCAAACTCCATGCAGACAGCACCTGAGGTCAGGATGGTACCCAGCCAGGTCTCTGGTGCTGTGAGGGAGCAGCTCTACCAGCTGCACCATTGTGTTGGGACTGAGGGGAGTAGTTGATATTGGGCTGGTCAGAAAGCTAAATTAATGTGCACATATTAATATGGAATGCACCTTTAGCCATGTTGGGTTAAACCCAACTAATTGTGTGCCATTTATACTCTCAGGCTGAGTATCACTTCCAAGTCAGTGTTACTGGTGAGATAATTATAAGAACATCCATTTTTATCCTTGCACCTGGGCCCAGTGGGAGAAGAAATTTTAAGAACATACACCACTTTTGAGGACACTTTGTCCTTCACCGTTTCACTACAACACAGGTGATGAAAAGATGTTGCAGGATAACAAAATCGTCCATTAATTTTAGTGCGCACTATTGCTTAAAATAAGGCATATTATTTCAATTGATCGGGTTTGTAGTTGGTCAGATGTTCCATCTGCTTCCATTTTGACATTTCTCACCACTGTTTCTGTTCCCTGTATCGTTCATTGTTCCATTTTTGCCCTTGGCTTGGTATCATTTATGATCTTTCAACTGGCAAGGATTTCAATAGCTGTGGAAGAGGAACTGCTTCAAACCAATAATTTGGTTAAAAATATAACAAAGCTTGCAGTATGGGCTGATGTGATCTGTGCAAGTGGTGCTTTGATACAAGTAATCAAGGAGTTTAAACCCCATGGACATAGGGATATACAGTGTGGAAACAGGCCATTCAGCCCACCAAGTCCATGCCGACCATCATGCTAATCCTACACAAAAAAAAATTAATCTCCTTTCAAGCAGATTTGTTTTTTGTTCAGGACTACATAATGTGCCCAACAGGCCAAATTGTACTTAGTGAGAGGGAAATTGACTCATAGTCAAAGTTGGATGACTTACAGAAACGGCAAGAGTTGATACAGACGGAAAGAGTGCGTTTTTTAAAGTTGTAGAATTTTTTTATTGGATTTAGTTTCAAAACTTGATGACTGCAACAGACTCAAACAAAAAATGAACTGTTGTTCCTTAAGCTTGCTTTGGACTTTTATTTAACAGCGCAGGAGGCCACAGGGGTTTGTTGGTTTGGTTAGAGTTGGTTTGTTGGCTCTGTACCACATTCCCAAAATTCCCAGCTATGTTAACTCTGTCCACTTACATATAATACTGTTTTTCCCATTGCTACTCCTGATCAGTTGTTAATCTATAGATTGCGGATATCGGCAAAACTCCTGGCAATTTCTTGTATAGTTCCTGGTTGATTCTTTGTCCTTGTGCCAGGAATTGTTTCTTTCATGCAAAAATTGTTTCTGCATATCATCTTGCAGAAATGAACTACTCAATTTGGGATTTTTTTGCCAAATCATGAAACTATGATCCTGCTATTCAGCAAAATGTCATTCTCGCAAGTAACGCACCAAAGTAAAGTAAAAACATCAATGAATGAAAAGCTTACTTTATACAGCAACTTAATATTCTTATTCCATGATGAAGCCATCTTAATATTCTTATTCTAATTAATAACTTAATTCCAAAGCATTCAGCAAAGCAAATAATAAAATTTCTGAAAATATAATGTACAAAAGTTGTATAGAAAGCATTGACAACATGGTCTTACAAATGGATAATGAATTATCAGCCAGCAAGTTGACTTCATCCACACTTTACACTGTCTCAGGAAAGCAGCCAAGATAATCAAGTAGCATTTTACCAAGGTCATCCCCTCTTCCCTCCTCTCCTGTTGAGTAGAAATGATAAAAGCTTGAAAGCACAAACCACCATTTACCGAAACAGCTTAATCTCCGCTGTTATCAGACTACTGAATGGTCCACTCATTACCTAAGGGCACAGGCCTGATCTCCCAACCTACCGGCCATTGCATGTTTTGTTTGTCTGCACTATCTCTGTAGCTGTATGCTGCAACACTTCATTCTGTACTCTGGTATTCGTTTCTCTCTGCACTATCTGGTATACTTGTGTATGGCTGGATTGTACATATGGAAGGAATGATTTGACTGACTAGCACACAAACAAAGGTTTTCATTGTATCTCACTAAACCAATACCAATGGCAGACAATATCCAGCCTGTGGGGAAAGTTTCTTCTGCCCTTTAGTTCCAGAGACATGAGCACAAAACATCTAGAGCAGCTCTGAAGAAATGCTGCTATCTTGGCGATACTGCCTTCCATATGAGGCGTTCGTGTGAATTTATTATAGTGTTCTCAGCAACGTAAATGGTCCCATGGGCACCATTTCAAAGAAGAAACCCTCAAGTGCTGATTAAAATGTATCTGTCCATCAGAACTACTAAACATATTTTCTATGCACAGGTTGTCAGCTGAAGTTAAATATTGTGGTTTAACACATGAGTCCTTAAGCTATTAGTCAAACATGCACTTATGCATATTTCAGCCACACATATTTTTAGATAATTATTGAGGATCCCTTACCCTACTCACACGTCTCTGTCTGCACATTGTGCTATTTTATGAAAGCTTGCTGTGAATAAATTGACTGTGATATTTCATACCTTTCATATTTTACATATTTCATATGTTACAAATGACTACAACTCTTATAGAGGTACAAAATCACGAGAGGAATATATCGGGTGGACACACTGAGTCTTTTGCCCAGAGTAAGGGAATCAAGAATCAGAGGACATAGGCTTAAGGGAAGGGGAGAAAGATTTAATAGGAACCTGAGGGATAACTTTTTCACACAGTATAGTGTATACTGTGGGTGGGTGTATAGAACGAGCTGCTGGAGGAGACAGTTGAGGCAGGTAGTATTGCAACGTTTAAGAAACATTTGGACAGGTGCATGGCTAGGACATGTTTAGAGGGATATGGGCCATACGCAGACAGGTGGGATGAGTGTAGATGGGACATATTGGTCGGTGTGGGAAATTTGGGCCGAAGGGCATGTTTCCATGCTGTACCACTCTATAACTCACAAATAACCCATGAGCTTCGAAGCACTTGGAGACAGTCAGAAAGAGCTGTAAAGTACTTAAAGATCTTCACTGTGATATCACAATAAGATATTAAAGCTCCAATGCAGACAAGAAAAGTGAGCGTAGGATGGGAGAAGGGTTCCACGTAATGTTCCATTGAAAGCACAGTCCTACGCCAATATGCCAAAGTGTCCATCAACACAAAGGAGATCATGAAAGACCTTGATACATAAGCTTGTGTTTCAGAAGTGGGAGTTCCTGCAACATCAGGAGCTCTTCAGGATGGAGTTGCCTCTGTTAAATGAACATGGAGAAAAGGAAAATTGTAAAACAAGGAACCACAGATGCTCGTTTACAAAAAAAGACACAAAGTGCTGGAGTAACTGAGTGGGTCAGGCAGCATCTCTGGAGAAAATGGATTGATGACATTTCGGGTCAGGGCATTTCTTCAGTCTGAAGATGGGTTCACCTATCCACATTCTCCAGCAATGCTCAAACTGAAGAAGGTAGACATAAATGCTGGAGAAACTCAGCGGGTGAGGCAGCATCTATGGAGTGAAGGAATACGTGACGTTTCGGGTCGAGACCCTTCTTCAGACTGATGTGAGGTTGGGGGGGGGGTGGGAAAAAGAAAGGAAGTGGAGACAGTAGGCTGTGGGAGAGCTGGGAACGGGAGGGGAAGGAGAGAGAAAGCAAGGACTACATGAAATTGGAGAAGTCAATGTTCATGCTGCTCGGGTGTAAACTGCCCAAGTGAAATATGAGGTGCTGCTCCTCCAATTTACAGTGGGATTCACTCTGGCCATGGAGGAGGCCCAGGACAGAAAGGTCGGATTCAGAATGCGCGGGGGAGTTGAAGTGCTGAGCCACCGGGAGATCAGGTTGGTTAATGCGAACTGAGCAGAGGTGTTGGATGCTTCGCCATCGACTCCTTCCAAGGACCCAAGCAGTCTTTCCAGGTGAGGCAGAGGTTCACCTGCACCTCCTCCAAGCTCATCTATTGCATCCGCTGTTCTAGGTGTCAACTGCACTACATCGGCGAGACCAAGTGCAGGCTTGGCGATCGCCTTGCCCAACACCTCCGCATCCGACCTTTTTGTCCTGGGCCTCCTCCATGGCCAGAGTGAGTCCCACCATAAATTGGAGGAGCAGCACCTCATATTTCACTTGGGCAGTTTACACCCCAGTTTCAGGCAGTCCTTGCTTTCTCCCTCCTTCCCCTCCCCAGCTCTCCCATAGCCTACTGTCTCCACCTCTTCCTTTCTTCTTCCCACCCCCCCCCCCCACCCTCACATCAGTCTGATGAAGGGTCTCGACCCGAAACGTCACCTATTCCTTCGCTCCATAGATGCTGCTTCACCCGCTGAGGTTATCCAGCATTTTTGTCTACCTTCGATTTTTCAAGCATCTGCAGTTCTTTCTTAAACACTCAAACTGAAGAAGGTTCCTGACTCAAAACATAACCTATCCACGTTCTCCAGAGATGCTGCCTGACCCACTGAATTACTTTTTTATTGAGGAACTTCTGAAAAGTAAGAAAGATAGAAACAAGCATCTTTATCTAACCAGAAAGACTTTTAAGTAGTTAGGCTCAGAAGCATCCAAGGGAAAGGTTTGGAGTTGAAGGTGAGAGGGAAGGGAGCAATCATGGGGGGGAGGGGGAAGGGGTGGGGGGGAGGGGGGTGGTTGAGGGGTTGGGGTGTGGAAGGCAAAGGAGTAGCAATGCAGTGAAGGCAAGTAGGACTCAAATCTCCCAACTAAATGATTCATTTACTCCATGGAGATTTTATTGTGAAGGGGTTAAGTTTGCATGATGCTGGTGAAACCAGCATTTTACTGAGATGAAGTTTATATAATAATCACTTCATGTGAACTTTCCCTGTTCTGGTTGGTAAACCGAAAGTTACAATAACAGAACTTAACCACCCAGACCACACACTCTGATCAGTGGAAACGCTGTTATGCAAACCAGGTACAGCTGGTAAAAAATGAGGTTGAATCTTAAAGCCTCAAACTTAAAATATCTGAAACAATGACAGCTACGTATTATCTGATTCTAATCTCTGGTTGTATTTCTATAAAGTGTAAATCCTCTGTTGGAGATCAAAATCTCCATGTTCTTTGATTTTCACTGGTTATATTTAAAACCAACTTTGAAACATTGTATTTTCTATTCTTTCATCTGTTTCACATCCGTAACTACCTCAGAATAGCAATGTTAATGCCAACCATTAAACCGACTATTCTTATTCAATCAGGCAGCATCGTGTTCAACTTTCCAGCACATTATGTTTTGCTCAAGATCCCAGAATCTGCAGTTCCTTGTTTCTTTATTCTTATTCAAACTTGTGCCACCTTAAGCCGTTGAATAATAATTCCATGTTGAGCTGAGTTAGATATTACTCTTTTATCATGAGGTCAGCTGAGTTAGCTCGTTCACAATAGTTGAGGTTCAAACTTGTTATCTTTGTTACATGAATCACCTATTCTCTCAACAAGTGGGTTGGTCTTTGTAAGTGGGTCAATTTGGAGATATTTTAATATTCTCACCTGAATATAGCCAAAAGGAAAGCTACCATATTGTAAACCAAATTGTCCCTTAAGCATATTGGAGATTAGTATGGATGAAACAATATGAACTGAATAGAATCAATGTCTGAAATAGTAGTTGCCGTCTCCTGATAATGAACAGATTCAATTTTTCTGGTGTCTGAAGTGGGTCTTGAACCGCAAACCTCCAAATCAGAAAGGGTGGTATCTCTGGTAAAGACTTGTAGTTCTCAAGAGACAGACAAAAGACAAGTCAAGTCAAGTCAAGTGAGTTTATTGTCATGTGCCCCTGATAGGACAATGAAATTCTTGCTTTGCTTCAGCACAACAGAACATAGTAGGCATTGACTACAAGGCATTCTATAAATATATATACACATGAATCAATATACAGATAAAGTGCAAATAACAGTTAATTGGCTAATAAAGTTCAGTGTTTTGTCCGAGCCAGGATTAATAGCCTGATGGCTGTGGGGAAGTAGCTATTCTTGAACCTGGTCGTTGCAGTCTTCAGGCTCCTGTACCTTCTACCTGAAGGTAGTAGGGAGATGAGTGTGTGGCCAGGATGGTGTGGGTCCTTGATGATACTGCCAGCCTTTTTGAGGCAGTGACTGTGATAGATCCCCTCGATGGAAGGGAGGTCAGAGCCAATGATGGACTGGGCAGTGTTTACTACTAGAGTACTCTTGATTTTACATGGAACATAGAACAGTACCATGGCCATCCGGAGGCAGGGTGCGATGGGTGCGGTCGCACCCCCCTTTTTTTCCAGAGTTTTAAAAAATCCAGAGGAAAAAAAAAGTTGGTACCCCCATCAAGTAACTACTAGTTATCTGGGACGTGTAAGCAAGGGGAGGTAAGTGTTGAGAAAATATCTCTTAACACAAGTCAACTATCTCAGAATGCCTGTTGTGGACGGGGAATGTGTATAAACTTCCAGTAAACTATCAGTGGAGATGGAATTAATCAAGGAGCGCGGTATACCCATTGATCTAGTGTAAAACTGGATGGGGTGGGGTGGCATATCTTATAGATTTGGCTATTGTTCTTGAGGGAGGGGAGTTAATGTGCAGTATGTATTTTGCATTTTACTGAATAAGGCGTTGGTTATATCAGCGCATGAAATGGACGGTGATGATCACGGAATCGGTTTCGTACAGCTTGCAAGACGCTAAAGGAATCCTAAAGGATTTGCGGTCTGGTTTGTTGGGCTGTTTGTTCACCGATTCACTGCCACTCCACCTCCCCACTTAGCTGTTTATTTTCAAGTGTAAGTGGTGTTGTCTGAAGAAGGGTCTCCAGTGAAATGTCACCTATTCCTTCTCTCCAGAGATGCTGTCTGACCCGTCGAGTTACTCCAGCAATTTGTGTCTATCTTCTGCAGAATACCGTCCTCTCCAAACGCCGATACAATTCTGACCTCAAAAGTTATCCCAGAGCTTCTGTGACCCGAGGACGAGATCAAATTATATTAAACTCAGTGTGTAGAAAGGAACCACAGATGCTAGCTTACATACTGAAGATAGACGCAGAGGAACTCAACGGGTCAGGCAGCATCTCTGGAGAAAAAGGATGGGTGACGTTTCGGGTCAGGTCTGAAGAAGGGCCCCGACCAGAAACTACTCTTATCCTTTATCTCCAGTGATGCTACCTGACCTGCCGTGTTAGTCCAGCACTTTGTGTCCATCTTTTACATCAAACTAAAGTTGTCTTGCACAACTTACCCCCCCCTCCGCCACGCAATTATATTGAAATATAACTTTACTGTGCTTCCCTGAACGACTCGGGCTGTAGTGTTCTCTTGGGTTTAGACTCTCTGTTACCTGCTGCGAGAGGCAACAAGAGTGTATATGCACCAAAAAATGCTACAATTAAATCATTACTTGCCGCAGCATAACAAGTCTGCAAGCACAGTATTCATAGATAACACAATATCTATTCATATAACCATCGTCTATTCATAGATAACACAATAAACAAAAAAACAGTAATACATTAAAAAACATTATTTGGAGCGGCAGTGGCGCAGCGGTAGAGTTGCTGCCTCCCAGCGCCAAAGACCCAGGTTCGATCCTGACTATGGGTGCCGTCTGTGTGGAGTTTGTATGTTGTCCCTGAGACCATGTGGATTTTCTCCGGGTGCTCCCCCCTTGATACTATTAATACTATTCATTCACTCATTTTACCCCATCCCCGCCCTATCCACTCACGCATAGCCCCACATTCGCAGGCGCGTCTAGAGAGGGAGAGGGAGGGGGGTAGAGAGAGAGGGCAGAGAGAGAGGGGGCAGAGACAGAGGGAGAGGGGGCAGAGACAGGGAGAGAGGGGCAAAGAGAGAGGGGCAGAGACAGAGAGAGAGAGAGAGAGAGAGAGGGGCAGAGAGAGAGAGGGGGGAGAGGAGGGGGGAATGGAGGGGGAGAGGAGGGGAGAGGAGGAAGGGAAGAGGTAGGGGGGAGAGGAAGGGGAGAGGAAGGGGAGAGGAGGGGGAGAGGTAGGGGGGAGAGGAAGGGGGAGAGGATGGGAGGAGAGGAGGGGGGAGGGAGGAGGGGGGAGGGGGGGGACGAGGAGGGGAGACGAGGAGGGGAGACGAGGAGGGGAGCAGGGGGGGGGGCAGCTGGGGAGCGAGCGGCGGGGAGCAAGAGGCGGGGAGTGGCGGGGAGTGAGCAGCGGGGAGCGAGCAGTGGGGAGTGAACAGCGGGGAGCGAGCAGTGGGGAGCAAGCAGCAGGGAGCAAGCGTCACGCACCGCAAGGAAGAATGGCATGCAGATCCATTGTGATGTCATCAGCGAAAGACAGTCGGTTTTTTTCAACGTTTTGTCAGATTTTTGAACATTTTCATTAATAACTCGAGAAATAAAGCGTGATATTTTCAGATGGCGATTTCGGACTCCAGGGGAAAATCTCTACCGGAATATGTAATTTTTTTACCGTTAGCGTGTCGTTTTTATGAGAAGATGTGATTATACACAAACAAATAAACACACACACGAACAAACACACACACACATCCAAGATCAGACTTTTTAATAGTTATATGGATGGATGTTATTATTTATTTTTATATGCTATTGAATCAAAATCAAGAATTATAAATTCACATTTCAAAAACAGTTTCACAATTCAGTAGTACTGATTTTCAGTATTCCATACTGATATTTGAGAATATATGAGGTTGCATGCAAAATACTGATTTTCAAAAATCCAGTTTCTGTGTAATACGTCCTTTTGCATTTATGTGAGAAATACCGATTTCCCCAACAAAATACTGATTTTCAGCTGTCAAAATACGGAAATGCACTGTGAAACTTGGCAGCTCTGCAATTATTCACGATCACATTGTATTTGAGAATTCAAAATGTGATTTTTGATCTTGTTTATGAGTCATCATGGAACTAGAAATTGTTATAATAGTATGATAGTAAAATAGATTAGTTTGAAAGCGATCATAGTAATGTAAATGCACCATTTAGTTTGACTCAGTTTTCATGATGGAAATTGAAGTCGAACTAAATGTTGTATTCACCTCACTATTCCATGTTGAAATTGATGTGATGTGAAGTTGTTAGGTCAGGAGCACCATTAAAGGTGCACTGCACACACTAACACAGTCTAACAGTAACAGGCAATCAAATCAACACAAAAAAACATTTTCTAAAAAAAGGTTTTCTTTACAGCAAAAACGTACAGTATTTTATTTGCCGTTTTTGCATGCTCCTTTATAAAACTTTACATAACATTTTACAACAGTACAACTTGATTATTAAAACATGGACAACTTAAATTTTTGATTTAAAAAAATGTACACAACAATGACCCCAATCATTAACTTCCACCCACACATTACTCTTGACTCAACCAAAATTATTTCTGATATATTGATCATAAATTTGGTACCAAAATTTTCCAAAATAAAGCTCTGAATGCACCAGAGAGCATTTCAAACCCCAGATCTTCCAGAACCCTTAAGCAGGCCCTGGATCCCGGCCGTGAGGGACTTTGCGCTTCGCTCTCGTGGTGTGCGCTGTGCGCACATTATTTCACATAATTTTTTTGTAATCCTCTCATGCTACCATCCTTTTTGAAAAGCTTTGTATGCGCCTGCAGTACACCAACCAAGCCCTTCAGCCCACAAAGTTCATGCAAAACATGCCAAGTTAAACTAAACTCCTCTGCCTGCATGTGATCCGTATCCCTCCATTACCTGCATATCCATGTGCCTGTCTAAAAACCTCTTAAATGCCACGATTATACCTGCCTCCATCTTGACACGTGACAGTGCATTCCAGGCAGCCCCCCCACCCTCCACTCCCTATGTAAAAAAAAAATATCCTGAACATCTCCTTTAAACTTTGTCCCTCTCACCTTTCCAACACATACTTGTCTTAAAATATCTGCCTCATGTTGGCGTGAGCCAGACCCTGACCTGAGTATGGACAAATGAAAAATGAGGTTCTGCAAAGAACAATAGTTTCTTTTGAATTTCTCTAGACGCAGAACAAGTTTGGACTACAATTTAAGCTCGATATACTTGACATATATTAAATTCTACAATGATAGCCCTACAATTAGAGTAGCATGATGGCGCAGCAGTAGAGCTGCTGCCTTACAGCACCAGAGACCCAGGTTCGACCCTGTCTATGGGTGCTGTCCGTATGGAATGTGCACGTTCTCCCCGAGATTGCTTGGTTTTTCTCCAGATACTCTGGTTTCGTCCCACACTCCAAAGCTGTACTGGTTTATAGGTAAACTGGCTTGGTAAAATTGTAAATTGTCCCCAGTATGTAAGAGATAGTGTTATTGTACAGGGATCGCTGGTCGGCGCAGATGTGGTGGGCCGAGGGTCCTGTTTCTGTGCTGTATCTCTCCATTAAACTAAACTAAAGATAGACATAAGGAGAAAAAATAAGCAGAAAACTTGCAAGATCTAAGAATCTATGCATGCAAATTTCCCGATATGTTCCCCCAAGGCTTAAACCCCTGTCTCACGGTGCGAGTTGACCCATGAGTGACCCCGAGTTTAAAACAAATTAAACTCGTGGTAATCACGTACGATTAACGTAGCGGGAACGTCGGAACTCATGGAAGCAACTTCGCGACTCGTGGCGCTAACAGCAGGAATCCATGAAACTTGATAACTCTTGAAACATTTCAAACATGTTTAAAGTGTTCCACGAGTCAAATTACTGTTGAAGTTAAAAAGTGAAACATTTAAACTCGTTCTAAGTACTTGGTGGCCCGTGAGTTAAACTTAGTGACTCTTGAGTCTACCATGTTAACTCGTGGGCACTCTGAACTCGGCAGCTAGACAGAGAAAAAAAAGGTGAGTAAAAAAAGGTGATTTTTACTCTAAGTTACATTCATGACTTGAATGTAATATTCCTTTCATCATACAACACAAAATTGAGGAAGTGGCACAATATATTCACATCTTGATTCTCACAATCATTTGTGAGAGTTAAGGACTCAGGTGCCTCATATGCTGTGTTTTTAAATGTAAAAAATTGTCCCCTCTCAGTAGATCAGAAAATAAGACAAACAGCACGGTGAATGTGAAACAAAGTCTTTATTCATCTTGTTCAATATAAAAAACGTTTTTTTGCACATATTGAGAAAAGGAGCACCACAGCAAACAATACAGTGGTCTGAAAAAGGGCTTCTCAAACATGCAAATCAACAAATGAAACACAAATAAGTATTTCCATAATATACTCTCATTCAGCTGAGAAATGGAGCACAAGCCTAAATTCAGGCAATAAAAGAGACAAAGCAAAGCACTCAATGGCAAGTTTTGAGATCTACCATCAGATAAGCAGATGCATGATAACCACTTTTTAAAGAAAAGACAGATGCAATGAAATTACTTACACTAAAATGAAAAAAATAAATCCACACTTAAAGTTAAATAAAACAAAGTCATTTTTACCATGTGATGATTTTTCAACACGTCGGTAGACGTTGTTGGCTCAAGAGTAACTCGGGAGAGGAATGTGGTAACTCGAGAGACGAACTTGGAACATCGCAGAAATGACAAGTAAACGGCAAACTTAGTCATACCCGTGGGAACTCGGTTAAACTCTTGATCATAAACTTGGAATCTCGTACACAACCACGAGTCTTTCACTCGAGGTCACACGTTGGTCAACTCGCACCGTGAGTCAGGGCCATTACAGAAGTTTTCCTGTAAGGACAAAATGACTGGAGTAATGTTTGTGCTAAGTGCAGATGTGTGTTGTTTTAGAGGAGAAGATACAAAATGCTGGAGTAACTCAGCGCGTCACAACCCGTCGACTATGAGGAGAAGCACTTCTTCAAAGTAGGATAACCTTGAGAAGACTTCACACGGGAACAGTGAAATGTAGAAACGATTAATTGCAGATGTATAGTTTAGTTTAATTTTCCCACCAAGTCCACACCAACCAGCAAACAATCATGCACACAGGGGACAATTTATATGAGCCAATTAACCTACAAACCTACACGTCTTTGGAATGTGGAAGGAAACCAGAGCACCTGAAGGAAAAGCACAGGTCTCTGCTGCTGTAAGGCAGCAACTCTACTGCTGCACCACTGTGATGTCCAGTGATGCTGTACCTTGTTTCTACATTTCCTGTCCATGTTCTCCAGAGATGCTGCCTGATCCACTGAGTTACTCCAGCACTTACTGTCTTCTTTTGTAAACCAGCTTCTGCAATGTCTTGTTTCTACATTTCTCTGTGTGTTGTTTTATCTGTGGGGACATAGTGTCCATATCAGTGAACTTATTCATGTTCATTAATATAGTTTCAACTGACAGACCAACATGATTATATGTTCAACAGAATTGTTTGGAAATAAGCAAACTATAAAATCATTATTGAGGGAGGTTACAATGATTCATAAAGGTCCAAAATATTCCTGGTATTCAGGATAGAAGCTCCCGCACTTCACTGTTTCACAGAGGAAGTGAAGATTAAGCAAGGGACCTCGACAGAACTTTTAGAGCAAGATTAACACATTAATTTATGGTCTTTTTGGGGGTTTAAAAAAAGCAATTCATCTAACCTATAGGTACTGAACATTCATACTATTAGTGCTTCTTTTTACATGACAAAGCAAAGCCTAAAAGTTCTATATGTTAAAAGGAAGTTTCAGAACAGTTCACAATCTAAAAAAGGATTGACAAAAACTGAGAGAAACAACAGTTGCAATTCATGAAAGCGTTCATTATTGTGAGGATGCCAAAATATTGTGAGGAATGTTGGAAGAAAGGTTGACAGACTGTGATTATTGTGGGTCAGTGGGCAGTTACCTTGCCTTAGTTTAACCTGATGTAAGGGTAGCACAGCAGTGCAGCTGCTGCCTCACAGCACCACGGACTCAGGTTTGATCCTGACCTTGGGCGCTGTCTGTGCGCCGTTCATACATTTTCCCTGTGCGTATTCTCCGGCTGCTCCGGTTTCCTCCCACATTCCATTAATGTGCAGGTTTGCAGGTTTATTGGCTTCTGTACATTGTCCCTAGTGTTGAGGATGGAACTAATGTATGGCTAATTGTTGGTTCACATGGACTCGGTGGGCTGATGGGCCTGTTTCCATGCTGTATCTCTAAACTAATCTAAACTGACATTGTGGGCTGAAGGGCTCTACTGTTCTATGTATCAGAAAAATGAATGTGCAAAGCCATTATGGAGACGAGTGCAAAAATCTATTCTATAGCTATGCACCAACAATATTTGCTGATCGTGCCTTCTCTTGGATATTATGTTACACATCCCTCTGTTTATTTTGTCAGTGGACAGGGATGATTCAATGAAGCAGAAGAAGAATTCATGCCCAATGCTGACCATTCAATCAAATATTATCAAGAAAAATATATGCACTGCTTAATGCTGGGTGCAAATTGGTTTTTGCAATTCCTACATCACAGCAATGATGTCAAAAAGGCTGTCATAACAAAACCCACTGGATATAATCATGAAGAAAGCCTATCAGCAACTCTACTTTCTTAGAAGTTTAAAAAGATTTGGCATGTCACTGGATATTCTAACAACTTCTACAGATGTACCATAGAAAGTATCCTGACTGATTGCAACATGGACTGGCCCATGCAATTCTAATGCATGGGAATACAAGAGGCTGCAGAGAGTGCTGGACTTAGACCTCTCTTACATCACATCTACACGAAGCAGTGCCTCAAGAAGGTAGGATTTATCATGAAGGATCCCTACCATCTGAGCCATACCATCTTCTAATTTCTACCATCGGGCAGGAGGTACAGAAACCTGAAGTGCCACACTTTCAGGTTCAAGAACAATAATGTTCCTGCAACTATCATATTTTTGAGCCAACCTGCATAAATCTAATCCTACCTCAGCAATTTAATATTAGAGTTCACCACAGACTTCTTTTTTTTTGCCCAACTTCTTATATTTTGCTCAATCTTTCCCTTACCACTGTCTTGCAGAACTTATGTTTGATTTATGTGGTAACATATTTGTAATTTATGTTTTTGTGTGTTGTCTGAGTCTATGTGCCTTTAATGCTGCTGCCAGTAAGATTTTCATTATGGATACAAGGAACTGCAATGTGTAAGAAGGAACTGCAGATGCTAGTTTAAACAAAAGATAGACATAAAATGCTGGACATACTCAGCGAGCCAGGCAGCATCTCTGGGGCGAAGGAATGGGTGATGTTTCGGGTCGAGACCATTCTATAGACTGCAATTACTATTGATGGTTAACAAATAAATACTCCAATGCAGGAACCTTCTTTCGAAGAAGGGCCCCGATCCGAAACGTCACCTGTCCATGTTCACTAAAGTTGCTGCCTGAGTCACTGAGTTACTCCAGCACTTTGTGCCTTAAGGTTTTCATCATCCCTGAGCATATGACAATAACTTCAAGTTGACTTAACTTGATGGTCATCATGGTTTTGTTCGGGGAGATCCCATCTGACAAATTTAAATTAACTCTTTGAAAATATAGCCAAGTGAATTAATGAGGGAACTGTGATTTACTTCAACTTTGGTAAAGCCTTTGACATCGTCTCACATGGTGCTAAAGAGTAATGCCCTCAGGAATCAGGGCCAAAATTGTTATTTGGATCCAATATGGGCTTGGAAATAGGAGGCAGAGAGCGATGGTGGAGGGTCGCTGTTTTCGTGATAGAAAATGAGTGACCACTGATGCACCACAAGGATCATTGCTGGGACTCTTGCAGTTTGTAATGTACATTAACAACTTGGATGTGAATGCAAGGGCTTTGACTAGTTAGTTTGAAGATGGCACAAAAACTGATGGTGCTATAGATTGCGAGGTGTGTAGTCTTCAGATGCAAGTTAACAGTGATTTGCCAAGACACAAAATGCGAGAGTAATGGGCCTGTCCTACTTAGGCAATTTTTCAGGCGACTGCCAGCGACTGTCAAGTTGCCGGCTGTCGCCTGAAAAACCGGCAACTGGAACAGCGACTGTCAGAGTGGAACACGCACGCTTCCTTCACCAGCCCGTTATGCAGGCGGGGGACAGGGCAAGCGGGGAAGTGCTGGCTGAGTGAAATTCTCACGGTTCAAAGCCAAGGTGATACAGACACACACTGCGATGAACTGCAGGAAGGTTGGCGCTGTAATTAAGACGGCTAAAGCACAGTGTGCGGTAAGTCCTTTAAAAGAGGGGGGGAGGGGGGAGGGGGGAGGGGGGAGGGGGTAGAAGGAGGGAGAAGGAGTGGAGACAACTTTTAAGAAGCCAGAGATACACTGCTGTGAAGCTCGGCGGACATTTGACATTACCGGTCGGTTATCCTTGGTTCTGAAAACTACTGCTTACGTTTTTTTTCCCCAATGAGCCAATGAAATTCACAGGTCAGCACCGGCTACAGCCTACGAGAATCTACGAGAACCATCGACCTCCTGGCTACCCACTGGGACCTCCTGGCGACCCACCTACGGCACGAGAATTCTCGCTACTCTCCATGGCGGCTTCATTCTAATTGCCGCTCATTTTTCAACATCTTGAAAAATTTGCGGCGACTATAATGAGGCCGCGACTAGTTCCCAGAATGCGGGAACTCCTCACGACCATGAAGGCAACTCCCCGGCAAAAACCTGCAAACATGTGGCAACCATGTGGCAACTGCATAGTCTCCTGCATTCGCCTAAAAAGTCGCCTAAAAAGTCGCCTAAGTGGGACAAGCACATAACTCTGCAGATCAGCCAGCATCCTTGGAGAACATGGATAGCTAAAGAAGGGTCCCGACCTGAAACATCACCTATCCATGTTCTTCAAGGATGCTGCCTGACCCACTGAGTTACTCCAACATTTTGTGTCTTTCCTTGGTTAACCAGCATCTGCAGTTGTTTTTTTCTACAGAAGGACCATAGTGTTACTATCCAATATCCCTGAACATGGCAGTGTCGAGTAGATAAGATGGCAAAGAAGGCATAGGGAATGCTTGCATTCTATGACCAGGACACTGAATACAAGTGCAGGATGATCATGGTATAACCACATGAATTGTTATGCCATATCTGTTGCATTTCCACTCGCTACTCTATAGGAAAAATGGGATTACAATGGGTAAACACACCAGAGATTTCAATGGTTTCCTTAGAGCCACGTGTACCACGTACAGGGAAATACACTTTTTGCATACAGTTCAGTAAGACTAGCCAGGTGCATACTGTAAGCACAATCCTCCCCAGGAAGCTAACTGGGATAGAGCATTTCATACATAGGGGGAAGAAAGACAGAAAAAGCTGGAGTAACTCAGCGAGTCACACAGCATCTCTGGAGAAAAGGAATAGGTCGAGACCCTTCTTCAGACTAGGGGGGTGGGGCATGGATTTGTTAATGCTGGAAAGGAAAAAGCTGAGGGAGAAGATATATACAAAATGATGTGCATAGAGCGGATAGCAAGTTAGAAACTTTTCCCATAGCAAGGATATAAAAAAAACAGAGGGCATCGATTTAGGGTGAGGATTAGAGGTTTAGAGGTGATCTGAAGAAGAATTTATTTCACAGAGAGTGATTAGGCAAAGAAACACACTGACTGAAGGAACAGTGAAAGAAAAAGAATCTTAAGAAATATCGAGATGAGTATTTGAATCACTAAGGCACAAAAGGCTATTGTCAAGTATTGGTATATAGGATTAATATGGATCAGTATTCAATGATCTTCATGGACATGGTGGGCCAAAGCTCTTGCTTCAGTGTTAAATGACTCCCTGATTCAATGAAAGGTGCTACATATATACAAGCCTTGCTTTCTTTAAAGATATAACAAATAATCATTTAACAGGAAACCGTTGGGTAAAACCATCCCAAACCTATCATAATCATAATCATAATCATAATCGTAATTTATTAGCCAAGTATGTTTTGCAACATACGAGGAATTTGATTTGCCATACAGTCATAACAAAATAGCAACAAGACACACAACTACATAAAAATCGACATAAACATCCACCACAGCGGCTCCTCCGCATTCCCCACTGTGATGGAAGGCAATAAAGTGATAGAAACGGTTGTTATAATATGCATTGTCATAATATCCTATCAACAACGTGAGAGCAGTCCTGAGCTACTATCTACCCTCAGGCTAGCTTTAATCAGATTTTACTGGATTTTACCTTGCACCAAACTATTCCCTTTATCATGTATCTGTAAGCTGCAGATGGCTCGATTGCAATCATGTATAATGATGCTGACTGATTAGCATGCAACAAAAGCTTTTCACTGTACTAAACTAAACTAAATTAAATATGCTGTTATGAATATCTACAATTTCATGTCCATACTGACATTGCCTTATGATTTCAGCAACTCTCTCACATTTGAAACATTGAAATGAAGTTTTCTTTTCAATTCTGAAAATCCAGAAGATTTGAGAAACTAAATGTCCAGCTATGCTTTCAACTCATTATCTTATAACATGTACAGTCAACCATTTGTTTCACTTTGCATTATTCTATCCCACACCCACATAACTCAGAGCATCTTATGGGCCTGTCCCACTTAGGTGACTTTTTAGGCGAGTGCAGGAGACTCTGCGCTCGCCACATGGTCGCCACATGTTCGCTGGTGGTCCCTGGTGAGTCTCCTTCATGGTTGTGAGGAGTTCCCGCATTCTGGGAACTTGTCACGGCCTCAGTATGGTCGCCGCAAATTTTTCAACATGCTGAAAAATTTTCTCGGACCAAAAATTGGTCGCCATGGAGATAATTGATAATCCTGTAGTCGTAGGTGCAGTTGTAGTGGGGTCGCCATGTAGTTGTAGGTAGTTGAGGTAGTCGTAGGTAGTTTTAATTAATCGCATTTTCATTGGCTCATTGGGGGAAAAAAATGCAAGCAAGAGTTTTCAGAACCAAGGATAACTGACCGGTAATGTTAAATAGTAAGATTAAACGAGAACTTACCAGTTTGAAGTTTGATCTTTATTTTATGAGGGAGTTAAGTTGGTGATTACGTGAAGCCCGCCAGAGCGCATGCGCGTCAATCTTCAAAGCAGCGGTATGAAATCACAGATAACAGAATATTTCAAGTAACATAGTAAGATCAGCAACATGAGAACTACCATATGACCTTTATGAGAGAGAGGGTTGGGCGTGGTGGGCACTTAATCACCAACGTAACTCCTCATATAATAAAGATCAAACTTCAAACTGGTAAGTTCTCATTTAATCTTACTATTTTACTTCGGAGTCACGTGAGTGATGCCGTGAAGAGTTCAAAGCTCTGAGATTTTATGCCGCAGATTCAAATCCCAGCTTCTCTCTGCATTGATTGACTTCGGATGGGAAACAATCAATAATGCGTTAAACATGAAATTGAATATCATGCAGTAACAATTGATTTGAATAACCAAAACAAACAGTAACCCCTCTATCCCAGGGGAAACTAAACAGAACTTAATACTGAATTTGCAAACAGCCCCCGATCGGCAATCGGCCCATGGTAAAAATTGTTGAAAAACCAATTCATTTGACCACCCGGCGCCTGTAAGAATATGATCGATGGGAACATCCATCGCCCTGGCTGCCGACGTTGCTGCTGCACTAGTGGAATAAGATGTATACACATCAGTGTTAATACCTGCCTGAATCAACACTTGCTTTAACCACCTTGAGATAGTCTGCTCTGACAATCTCTTGTGTGGTTTCTTGTAACTGATAAACAATCCTGTTTCCACATTTCTTAAGGTCCTTATAGCCTCAATATAATGTAATAAATGTGTCCTTACACATAAACATGGATCAGTAGGTTATGCTTAAAACACAATTTTAAAACCTGTGCACCTGGCCTGCTCTGTTTGAGCAGGTCGTAAATATATAACATATCATTCTCTTCAGCCACTTCCATCCTGTCTAGCTGAAGCTTTTGCAAAATCAGCACTCGCTATGCTGAACCAATGCCATGAGCATCACCACTTTCATGGTGAGTTTTGTCAATTCAGAGACATGACAGGAACCCACTGTCGAAGCATCTTAAGGACCACACTTACATCCCAGATCACCATATACCTGGGTTTAGGAGGTTTTGAGTTGAAATTCCTTTAATCAATCGAGCTATGAGATGATGAAAACCCAATAGGATCTTTTCCTGACCCCATCAAAACCATACGAGGACAAAGCACTTAAAGCTGTATTAATGGTGCTATAACTGAGCCCCTCATCATCGTAGAGTGTCGACAGGAACTCTAAAATATCCACAATACCTGCACTACTATAGTCAATATTATTTTGTACACAATATTGCTCCCATTTTTTTACATAAGTAATATACCGCTTTTGAGTACTCTTTCTCCAGGCTGCAGTGAGCATGTCCACCGTTCGCCCAGGCAGTCCTCGCCCCAGGTATGGCCTTCTTAAAACCTGCAAATTAACAAGTCAATACGATCACATAACGGATGACTTTCCTGTGTTAGCGGATGCTCCACTAAATTCCTACGCTTGGGAACCACCAAAGGAGGTTGGATCGCTAACTGTAACATCAAAGGGAACCATGCTTGAGTCGGGCAATTAGGTATTACAAGCACCACCGAAGCGGCATCCTGCTTGATTTTTATTTTTTTTTATTTTTTTTTGTGGACTCCGACCTATGAGGCAGAATGGTGGGAAAATATATAAAAACATACCACCCCAATGTAGCGAGAAAGCATCAATTGCAACTGCCCCCTGGTCTGGTTCCCATGAAACATATTTAGGCAGCTGGTAGTTAAACCTCGATGCAAAACAAATAGATATCTGGTATTCATATATAAGTACTATATTATTGAACACCTCCTGGTTCAACATCCAATCTGTGTTGTCATGGAACTTTCGTGACCTGGCGTCTGTTACTATGTTGAATCTACCTGGTAGATAAATAGCTGAAAACCCAATATCTTTTTCAATACACCAGGCCCAAATTTGATTAGCCAATCTGTCACAAGATACCGACTTGATTCCACCGATGTGATTAATATATATGCCACTGCCGTAGTATTGTCAATCTGAAACTGAACATGTAGGTTACCTTTGTTAGAGCAATAAGCCTTATCCATAAAAAGCTCTTAATAGTTAATTCCCCATGTCTGCAGAAGCGATGGCTCTTGCTCAGTCCATCCGCCTCCACAGCTGAAACTCGTATCTGTGACACCCCACCCGAGTGCACTGACATTCATCTACAAAATCATAGAAAGCTGCTCAAGCACTACCATACTCGAACTACTGGACACATGGTGAATGCACCATTGCAAATCAGAAACAGACTCTGCTGATAACTGCATGGGTCTATTATAATGACCCGGATGTATCCTTAGTGCCTGCATTAGCTTGATACAGCTGTCAATTAGCTCTACCCTTTCTCCCTGGGCAGAGTCACTTAATTGAATCAATTGTGACCCAAATAGTCAGGTGTTAATTTGGATTTCTCTAGATGAATAATGCCCAATCTTTGAAAAGTGGATTTAACAACTACCACCGGTTACTTCAGCTGTTCTCTTGGATACCCCTGTAATCAAGATATCATCGAGATAAGCCATGAGCACCTGACCCTGGCCTCTCAGCATGCCTATTATAGGTTTTAACAATTTTGTGCCATAGTTAATCCATCCAGGTGAATTTCAAATATCCTCTATCCTGCAATGAACAGACACTGGGTAATCCGCATCTTTAAGCTCTATAGTCGCCATATAGCATCCTCTGGACCCAGTTGCTTGGCAGTGACAATTCCATCTTACAATGTCTATACTGCATCCCCCATCCTTTTTTGGCCTGGGAAAAATATTAGACACAAATTGATGGGGTTGGTGAAACGACTTTCCAATTACACCTTTATCACATAAGCTTCCAAGCGCAGCCTGAACCTCCATCTGTTCTGTTAATGAAAACTGAACAGTTCTCCCAGGAACATGCTGAATGTGCAAATCATAATTTGGATTGAACTCCATTCGAAACCCTTGAATAACACTCAGTATAAACAGATGTGAGGTAATTTGCTTCCATTCATCCCGGAACAGATGTAATGTACCCCCAGATTTTAGTTGTGTCACATTTGATATGTGCACATGAGAACCAGGCCCACCTACCTCCTTGGTACCTGGTGGATCCTGTTGTCCCCGGCCCCTGGTGGGAAGCCCCACGTTTGACCGTGGTCCCGCTGCAGAATGCCACCTGCGCATCTGCATTGCCGGCCGACTTGTTCCTGGTCCAGACCAATCTGTCCCTCGTTTGTAGGGGTACTTTCTTTTTTGGAAACTTGCCGACCGCCGGTGGCTTGATCAAGCCCACTGTCTTTGCCTCATCTTCCATTTCCTTGACACGCTTGGCGAGGTCCTCTCCGAAGAGTAGGTTGGCCGGCTGTATGTTGCTGGGCTGGCAGAGTGCTGCAACCTTGGGATTAATGGTGGGCCGAATGGCACTTTCCCTGAGACAATTGATCTCAAAATGGGCGCTACAAAGCAACCCTAGTACCTCTTGCTGCGTCTCCGACAGATGCCCTCCATCCACCGTTCTAGCGAACGCCGTGATTCCTGAGCCAAGTAGTTTCAGGATTCTCTGCAGCTTCATCTCCTGGGCACTCATGCCCACGCCCATCTGGCTCCATATCACCCGGTTCACTGCTGGCACCTTCAGCAACACGCAATTCCCCGGGACTCCTGTTTCTTGGCGGTTCCAGACTCTGGCGGGACAGCGAATCGTGCTGCCAGAGATAAGACCTCTGACAACGGCCGTTCTTCGCTAGGCTCGAACTCACCGTCAGAGTCGGGGTCAGAACTCAGCTGACCCTCTGCAGTCGCCTTTTCAATGAGGGTGCTATCAAGCAGCCTCTATATCGTGGAGGCCAGCTCATCTCCCAGTGGCTCTCCAGACTCTGACGGGACAGCGAATCATGCTGCCAGAGATGGGACCTCTGACAACGGCCGTCTTCGCTAGGATCGAAGTCACCGTCAGAGTCGGGGTCAGAACTTAGCTGCGCTCTGCACTCACTTCATCAATGAGGGTGCTATCAAGCAGCCCTCTACCAGGTGCTGCCGGCGCGGCCTCTTCTGCAGCCTGCCGCCCACACGGCTCCTCCCCCCCCGGAGTGTGTGTGTGTGTGTGTGTGTGTGTGTGTGTGTGAGTGTGTGTGTGTGTGTGTGTGTGTGTGTGTGTGTGTGTGTGTGTGTGTGTGTGTGTGTGTGTGTGTGTGTGTGTGTGTGTGTGTGTGTGTGTGTGAGCGCGTCTGCGTGTGCGTGTGCATGTGCGCGTGCGCGTGCTCGTGTGCGTGTTCGTGTTCGTGTTCGTGTTCGTGTTCGACTCCGACAGTCGCCGTTCCAGTTCCTGTTTTTGCAGGCGACTGCCGGCAACTTAACAGTCGCCAGCATTCCGCTGAAAAATCGCCTGCATGGGACAGGCCCATTATTATTCATGTCATTTAGTTTGTGCAGTATTATTCATGTCATTTAGTTTAGTTTATTAGTTTAGAGATACAGTGAGGAAACAGGCCCTTTGACCAGCGATTCCCATACACTAACACTTTCCTACACACAGTAGGGCAATTTAAACTTTTACCAAAGCCAATTAACCTATAAAACCTGTATATCTTTGGAGTGTGACAGGAAAATGGAGCACCCGGGGAAAACCCATGCAGTCACCTGAAAGCACTGCAGTCAGGATCGAACCTGGACAGCAACTCTACTGCTGCACCACTGTGCCACCCCTTTTTTTGCTTAAAAGAAGGATATTTGCTCTTTTTTCTCTCATCATGCCCGCCCTTGCCTTTGCCATGGTCTCATGACCCCCATATCCCCTCCCCTGTTCTCTACAATTTTTTTTAATCTGTATCTTTATATCATTCTTCCAACAGCTCTGCCAGGATTTTACTCCAATCTTGTCTGTCAGCAACGTGTAGCTTTTTAAATCCTTGCACATAATGTCATCATTAGAGATAGATCTGTCAGCCAGTACACTCCTCTTCTCTTGCAATTCCTGCCCTTGGGGGCATTGTCTTACCACCACCCCAGACTAACACTCTCTTTAACAGCATCTTCTTCTGCCTGCTGTCTGTTCTCATTCTCTGACAAAGAAGTGACCCCGAGGCATTTTTCTGTGCATAAAATAATTTACTGCACCCATTGATTTCAATTGTGGCATTTAAAAATAAGTTGAGTGGCACTTTTTGCAGTTCACATGAGAGCACATATATCACTAATTAAATTGCCAGTTATGACTAATCAAAACTGACTTCAATTTTCTCTTTTCCAGTTCTGACAAAGAGACTTTGACCTAAAAGCTTAATTCTTTCTCTTACCAAAGTTTCTGCCTGACCTGCTGCATGTTTTCATGAATGACTTAATTAAATTTGAGCTCACAAGAGAGCTCATGGTGATTGAGTATCATACAGTTGTTCCCTTTCATGTATCTTTCTGGGGTTCAACCTTGGTTCGAAGTACAACACCATGGTTGCCTTTCAAATGCTTCTTGGAATCTTAGACCAAAATAAATAATTCAAATGATTGCAGAAACCGTGATTGAATAGTGTGCTGTGCCAGGAATACTGAGGGCAATGGTTAATAGAAGGCTCTCTCCAATATTATTGTATTGTTATATATAATGTGAACTCTTAAAGCATTAAAGTCACCGTCGAGTCGATCACACTATGACAGATGATGGAGACAATTTAACTTTACATGGAATCATATAATCTATGCATTGCTATTTCTAATCTATATTACTAAAAGTCTGATCTTGACCACTTCCTGTTGTTCTGTATATTGATTTTAGAATAAACGCTGCCACTTACAGCTGTGATTTTTGGCCATCTTACTCAGAGTCCCCCTCCGCTGCGCAGGACAAGAGGATTTTTCCCATCAATGAAAAATAAAAGAGTTATTAGTGTATAAAAAATGTTGAGATTCTCTCTCCTGAAGGCCACGCCCCTTCCGTAGAGACTATAAGATCCGGATGTGTTGAGTGCCTCAGTCAGTCTCCGCAAGATGGGGGAGCGAGAAGATCACACCTCTCAGTCTGAGCTGTGAATAACACTGAACACATGTCTACTAAACTGTGAGTGTGGTTTTACTGACCTTGAGTGCCCTTAATGTGGTTTGAAAATGAATATGTGGTTGGGTTTGAAGTGAGGCACTGCAAATGCCTGTTGGTGGTGGTTGGTTTGAGGTGAGGCACTGCAAATGGCTGTTGGTGGTGGTTGGTTTGAAGTGAGGCACTGCAAATGGCCGTTGGTGGTGGTTGGTTTGAAGTGAGGCACCGCAAATAGCCGTTGGTGGTGGTTGGTTTGAAGTGAGGCACTACAAATGGCCGTTGGTGGTGGTTGGTTTGATGTGAGGCGCTGCAAATGGCCGTTGGTGGTGGTTGGTTTGAAGTGAGGCGTTGCAAATGGCCATTGGTGGTGGTTGGTTTGAGGCGAGGCACTGAAAATGGCCGTTGGTGGTGGTTGGTTTGAAGTGAGGCACTGCATATGGCCGTTGGTGGTGGTTGGTTTGAAGTGAGGCGCTGCAAATGGCCGTTGGTGGTGGTTGGTTTGAAGTGAGGCGCGGCAAATGGCCGTTGGTGGTGGTTGGTTTGAAGTGAGGCACTACAAATGGCCGTTGGTGGTGGTTGGTTTGAAGTGAGGCACTGCAAATGGCCATTGGTGGTGGTTGGTTTGAAGTGAGGCACTGCAAATAGCCGTTGGTGGTGGTTGGTTTGAAGTGAGGCACTACAAATGGCCGTTGGTGATGGTTGGTTTGAAGTGAGGCACTGCAAATGGCCGTTGGTGGTGGTTGGTTTGATGAGAGGCCCTGCAAATGGCCGTTGGTGATGGTTGGTTTGAAGTGAAGCACTGCAAATGGCTGTTGGTGGTGGAAACTTGACAACTTCCTGTTTGCACTCTATATTGATTTTAGAGAAAACGCCACCACTTACGGCTGTGATTTTTGGCCATCTTACTCAGCCCCCCTCCGCTCATCAGGTGCAGAGGATTCTTCCCATCAATGAAAAATAAAAGTGTTATTCATGTTTAAAAAATGTTGAGAATCTCTCTCCTGTCAATTGCGCCATGGAGGTCACGCCTATTCCGGTGGGAGGGGGACGGATTATAAAACCCAGAAGTGTGGGTGTGACTCAGTCCCTGCAAGATGGGGGAGGGAGAGGGAGAGGGAGAGGTCATGACTCTGTCTGAGCTGTGAATCAACTGAACACACTGAATGTCTACTGAACTGTGAGTGTGGTGTTTTGTGGTTTTGTGTGTGGTTTTATGGTGTTTTCACCCTGCTTGAAATGGTATGAAGCTGCATTTGAATGTGGTGGCCTTGCACCCTGCATGAAATGGTACGAAACTGCAATTGAATTTGGTGACCTTGCACCCTGCTTGAAATGGTATGAAACTGCACTTGAATTTGGTGGCCTTGCACCCTGCTTGAAGTGGCATGAAACTGCACTTGAATTTGGTGGCCTTGCACCCTGCTTGAAGTGGCATGAAACTGCACTTGAGTTTGGTGGCCCTGCACCCTGCTTGAAGTGGTAGGAAACTGCACTTGAGTTTGGTCACCTTGCACCCTGCTTGAAGTGGTAGGAAACTGCACTTGAATTTGGTGGCCTTGCAACCTGCTTGAAGTGGTATGAAACAGCACTTGAGTTTGGTGGACTTGGACCCTGCTAGAACTGGTAAGAAACTGCACTTGAATTCGTTGGCCTTGCCCCCTGCTTGAAGTGGTATGAAACTGCACTTAAATTTGGTGGCCGTGCACCTGGCTTGAAATGGTAGGAAACTGCATTTGAATTTGGTGGCCTTGCACCCTGCTTGAAATGGAATTTCAAGGAATAGCCATGAGTCAACTGCCAGCCCACCAGCCATGAGTGACCTGCCAGCACATCAGGCTTGAGTGACTGGGCTGCCACCCCAAGAATCCATTTGGCCCACAATGTCCATACTAGCCCTCTGGAAACCAGTCCTTTCAGCCCACAACACCCATACTAGTGCTCCAGAAAGCCCCCCCCACCACCACTGGCCACCAATATAGGAATTGGTGGAGAGGTGGAAAATTGCGTTGGGGGACCAGCCCTCCCATGTGAACATGGGACCCAACGGGTCCCACTTAGTCTAGTCGCTTCTAGTTGGTGAACACCATTTACAATCAACTCTTTGTTTCCTGATGTTAAGCCGGAATATTTCTTAAACCATTGTGCGTATCTATCATGAAATTCTGTAGTATATATTCAGCTATGTACTTTTGCATTAGCTTATATTTGCCATAACTTTTATTATAGTAGTTTATTAAGTCCTGGGGATAATAGATATGTGCATGGAGGGTGGGAAAGAACAGAAGGATAAACTTGTGGAAGCAAGGAACTGCAGATGCTGATTTACACAATAGGACACAATGTTTGAATAACTCAATGGGTCAAGCAGCTTCTCTGGAGAACATGAATAGGCAACCTTTCAAGTTGGGATGAAAACTTCTTTTAAGTAGGGTTTAAATTTCCTTGAGAAAATTTTGAATGGAGCAGTCAAAATGTGGAAACACAGAACTGTAAATACTGGTTTACATAAAAGGACACAAAGTGCTGGAGTAACAGTGGTGGGATAAACTTATAGGATTATAATAGGCCTGTCCCACTTAGGCGACTTTTTAGGCAACTGCAGGAGACTATGCAGTCACCACATGGTCGCCACATGTTCACGGGTGGTTGCTGGGGAGTCGCCTTCATGGTAGTGAACAGTTCCCGCATTCTGGGAACTAGTTGCTGCCTCATTATGGTCGCCATGGAGCGTAGCGAAAATTCTCGAGCCGTAAGTGGGTCGCCAGGAGGTCCTAATGTGTTGCCAGGAGGTCAAAGGTTCACGGAGGTTCTCGTAGGTTGTAGCCGGGTGAATTTCATTGGCTCACTGGGAAAAAAAATGTAAGCAGTAGTTTTCAGAACAAAGGATAACCGACCGGTAATGTTAATGTCCGCCAAGCTTCACAGTCGTGTATCTCTGGCTTCTTAAAAGTTGTCTCCACTCCTTCTACCCCCTTCTCCCCCTCTCACCCCCCCCTCTTTTAAAGGACTTACCGTACACTGTGCTTTAGCCGTATTTTTACAGCACCAACCTTCCTGTTCATCGCGGTGTGTGTTTGTATCACCTTGGCTTTGCACCGTGTGAATTTTTTAGACAGCGCTCCACCCGCTTGCCCTGTCCCCTGCCTGTGTAAAGGGCTGGTGAAGGAAGCGATCTGTTTGTGTGTGTGTGTTCCACTCTGACAGTCGCCATTCCATTTGCCGTTTTGTCAGGTGACTGCCGGTAACTGTCAAGTCTGCCGAAAAATCGCCTAAGTGGGACAGGCCCATAAGAAAGATAAATTTATAGGATTAGATGCAAAAGGTTAATGGCAAGTCAATGGAGTATACATATAGCAGTAGACCAATGGGCTGCCACTCTAGCGTATATTCCTATGTAAAGCATTTTGTATTTAGTGAAGCAGTCAATGAGGATGACTAAACAGCAGCTCTCCAAAACCAAATTTTTGCTGGAAATTATTTTTGTTCAAGCAATTCTTCAGCTGCAGATGATGGACTTCACTATCTATCAAGATATTAGTAAAAAATATCAATAACAATTGTATATTTGGATGAAGATTCACTTTGTGTGTATAAGCATAGATGGCTTTGGTTAACAAACCTGCGCAAACATTCCACAACATTAAATGCAACGATATTGCAGCAAATACTAGCCATTAGGCAATTTGAAAGCAAATGACAAAACTGCTGAGCATTTCTCCAAATAATTTTTTTAAAGCAGAAAAACCCTGTTTGTTTCACTGATATAGGAATAAGTTTGTAAAGGCCCTGTCCCACTTTCCCGAGTTACTCACAAACTCTCCCGAGTTTTCCCTTTGATTCGAACTTGGAGAATTACGGTAATAGCCGTTCATAGGTACTCGGAGCTACTTTTTAAATTCGTGGACATTTTTCAACATGTTGAAAAAACGTCCCGACTTACCTGATGCCCCGAGTTCCTACTGCTGGCATTACGAGCCGCTACGAAACATCTACGGACTCCTACGGGCTCCTACGGACTCGCTACCGACATTACCCGACATTCCCCGAGTTCGAATCAAGGGGAAAACTCGGGAGAGTTTGTGAGTAACTCGGGAAAGAGGGACAGGGCCTTTACTCTCAAGTTTTTGTTTCAATTTTTGAGTTTAATATCAATCAAATGTTTGTAAGATGAGTTACCAGCAAACTTCAAAGTGGGTTACAGGTCAAGTGTGGCAGAAGAGATTGCTGTTCAAGGTATCTTGTCCTCCCAAGAGTAAGCATGTAAGAGTTAACATTGAGTTTTGTGGTTTGATCTTCATGTTTCACGACAGAAGGGTTAAAATATACTCATCTGACTGTCAAAGTATCATTTTTACCAGGTCCCATTTGGACCATGGGGGATGGGTGGATTGTCTACGCTTCAAACATTGGACATTGCTGCAGCGTTGACTGAACTTGCAAAGAAAGTATTTGGAAAAGCTGCAATGCAATTTTAATTTATAGAATTGTTGAAGCAGCATGTTTAAAACATTTGGATAAACAAATGTTCAGCGTGTTTTCTGGAATACCCCAAAGGCACAACTTCCAACCTTTGACCAATGCAGTACACAATTCACAAAATGGCACATCTGCATTTTAAAAGCAGAACTCTCTCTCGAGCTCTTAATTTTTTTTTCAGATTTACTCAATTTGCAACATTTTAATTTTGAATTAAAATGCATTTGCCGAACAAATATGGAATAAAATCAACAAAAATTAATGAATTTAACCTTCTCAGTTTTGGAGGTTAAATTCATTCATTTTTGTTGAATTTATTCCATTTGAAAATATTGCAAATTGATTCAATGAAGTTTATCAGCTATATTATCATTAATACTATTTTAAAATATGCCCATATGCACAGACACTTACAAGAAAAAAGAAGATTGCTTACTCATCAGGCCATATCACAAATGGTTGGATATTTTTTTAGTTAATGAATGCTATTGATTTTATTTTGATGTCAAAAATTACTGATAAATTGCAACCTGATAAATTCCAGTTTAATTCAGATGTCATCTAGAGCAGAAGATAGACACAAAGTGCTGGAGTAACTCAGCGGGTCAGGCAGCATCTCTGGAGAAAAGGAACAGGAGTCTGAAGAAAGGTCAGAACACATCTTCAGACTCCTGTTCCTTTTCACCAGAGATGTTGCCTGACTTGCTGTGTAAGTCCAGCACTTTGTGTCTACCTTCGGTGTAAACCACCACCTTCTTACTCATCTGCAGCAGAATTTGGTTTATGTAGACAAAAGGAACTGCAGAACTTTACAAAAAACCCACAAAGTTCTGGAGTAACTCAGTGGGTCAGGCAGCATCTCAGGAGGACATGGACATACATTGTTTTAGGTGGGAACTCTTCTTCAGAATTTGGTTTATGCTCGCTGAGTCATTTTTGGGCTGGTCGTCATTTTATCGATGGTTGCAATTAGCTGTGTGTTTGTCCATATCTTTGGGTCTTCGATTTATGGACATTTCCTTGAATGGTAAATTATAGTTAGCAGGCACACTGGTCACAAGAAAACAAGAACACAAGAGAAATAGAAGCAGGAGCAGGCTACCTGACCCCTCAAGCCTGCCCTGCATTCTACGTGATCGTTGCTGGTCTACACTAAGCTTCCTCCTCCAACAAGGGTAGCATGTTGTTGGTATTGGTTTATTATTGTCATGTGTACCAAGATACAGTTTAATTTAGCTTAGAGATGCAGCATGAAAACAGACCCTTCGGCTCACCGAGTCCATGCCGACCAGTCGTCACCCATATACTAGTACAGTTTTACACACTAAGGATAATTTAGAGAAAATAATTAACCCAAAAAAATGCATGTCTTTGGAATATGAGAGGAAACTGAAGCACCCAGAGAAAACCCACGCAGGAGAACATGCAAACTTCTTACAGACAGCTCCAGTACTCGGGATCGAACCCTGGTTTTTGGCCCTGTAAGACAGCAATTCTACCATTGCGCCACTGTGCCGCCCATTAAATAGTTACAACAGTAATAAGCTTTTGTTTGCATGCTATCTAATTAAATCAATAATACTAAAGATGAATGCATAACTACAACTGCTAGAAGAAAGAGAAAAATACCAGTGTGAAATATAGTTTTCAACGTTGTAGTGTCACGGTTCCAGAGGAAAAGGTCTAATGTCTACAATGAGGTTTGTTGGAGGGCTGGGATTACATCCAACCTTGATTACAGAGGGGAAGAAGCTGTTCCTGAGAATGGTGGTGTGTGCTGTCAAGTTTTTGTATCTTGTGCCTGATGGGAGTGGGGTGAAAAAGATCTTTAATTATGTTGGCTCCCCTACTGAGGCAGCATGAAGTGTAGATGGAGTCAATGGTGGGGAAACAAGGAACTGCAGATGCTGGCTTACAAAAAGGACACCATGTGTTGGAGTAACTCAGCGGGTCAAGCAGCATCTTTGGAGAACATGGATAAGGAACATTTTGGGTCAAGTCCAAAGAAGGGTCCCAACCCGAAACTTCGCCGATCCATGTTCTCCGGAGATGCTGCCTGACCCATTGAGTTACTCCAGCACTTGGTGTCTTTCAATGGTGGGGTGCCTGGTCTATGTGATGAACTGGACTACATCCACAACTCTCTGCAATTTCTTCCATTGGACAACACCATTTCTTCCAAGTTCCTATTCAAATCTGATTTGGAAGTATTTTGCTTCATCCTCCTCAATCTTAGAACTGTTTGAATACCTAACCACACAGAGGAAATAATCCAAGAAACTAGCTCACCACCAGCTCACTAAGGGCAATTCAGGACAGACAGTCCTTATGGTCATTCCGCGCATGCCTATATTCTGGAGACTGTGAACTTGGCTGCTGCTCTGATCCCTATCACTGGTAACAGGCTAGGAGAGGTCAAACATCAGCACTTTTGAGCTTAGGCCACAGTTAAATAAGTAACAGCTGTGAACAATTATCTGAAGACAGACACAAAAAGCTGGAGTAATTCAGCGGTTCAGGCAGCATCTCTGCAATAAAAAGAAAAGGTGACGTTTCGGGTCGAGACCCTTCTTCAGACTCGACCTGAAACATCACCTATTCCTTTTCTCCAGAGATGGTGCCAGACCCACTGAGTTATTCTAGTGTTTTGCATTTATTTTTGGTTTAAACCAGCATCTGCAGATCCTTCCAACACAGATATATCCAATTAGCTGATATTGGCTTAGTCCACCTGAACCACATCAGCCTACTCATTATAAGCCCAGGCATTCCAACTATAGGAGGGAAAGTGGCGTGCCTCCCTGCTGGCTGTGTACCCCTTTTACAGGTTTGGATGAAGACTAAGCTATTGGGACAACCTGAGACCATGAGCACCACCTCTTTGTGGTCAAGACTGAGATATCAGAACAAGCCCTAGACAGCCAGCAACTCCTTTGAGGCCAAGACTGAATGGCCAAGGCAAGCCTGAGACTGCCAGTACCCCCATATCTGCCCACGTTCAACAAGGGGTTGTGTTTGCATGCAGAGGCGAAGACTGAGCCACCAAGAAAAGCCTGAGACCTCCATCGTCTCCTCTTCAAGCCAAAGACTGAATGACTGGGGCAAACCTGAGATTGCCAGCACCTGCTCTTCAAGGCAAAGGCTGAGCTGCTGGGACAAGTCTGAGACTGCTATGTTGCCACTTTTGAGATCAGGACTGCGCTGCCATGACAAGGCTGGCAAAGCTAGAGTGAGGTGCGGGAACACTTCTGAGATCACTGCGCATCTCCTTCGAGACCAGGACTGAGCTGCCAGGACAAGCCTAACATTGCCAGCACTCCCTTACATGTGCACTCATGATGAGGGGCAGTGCCCCCACCTGGGGACATTCTTGTCACTATAAATAAACCATATCACGTGAGTTCACCTTATTGCGAGTGTAGTCGTTGCCGAAATAGCGATATGGGGGGAAAAGGGGAAGTACAACGGGATCTGGGGGTCCTTGTACATCAGTCTATGAAAGTAAGCATGCAGGTACAGCAGGCAGTGAAGAAAGCAAATGGCATGTTGGCCTTTATAATAAGAGGAATTGAATATAGGAGGAATATAGTATACATATAAGATTGTTAAGGGTTTGGACATGCTAGAGGCAGGAAACATGTTCCCGATGTTGGGGGAGTCCAGAACCAGGGGCCACAGTTTAAGAATAAGGAGTAAGCTATTTAGAACGGAGACGAGGAAACACTTTTTCTCACAGAGAGTGGTGAGTCTGGAATTCTCTGCCTCAGAGGGCGGTGGAGGCAGGTTCTCTGGATGCTTTCAAGAGAGAGCTAGATAGGGCTCTTAAAAATAGCGGAGTCGGGGGATATGCGGAGAAGGCAGGAACGGGGTACTGATTGGGGATGATCAGCCATGATCACATTGAATGGCGGTGCTGGCTCGAAGGGCCGAATGGCCTACTCCTGCATCTATTGTCTATTGTCTATTGTCTATTGACATCCCCGATGCCAGAAGAACAAGGTAAACTAATTTTTATGAGGCCAGGGGAAAAAAACCCTATTAAACTATTTACAGTGGAAATGAAAATCTTGCAAGTTTTAAAAGAAGCCAGCAATTCACCCTGCTGTTTTACTGCCCAAGCAGCAAAGGTACAAAGCCACCCTCTGGGCATTGTTAAAATCATGAAATGACTCATAAAACAGTCCATAACTATTTAAGGAAGTCACAAAATGTGAAATCCCTAACCGCACAAAATTGGTTCAACTTAAATTTACAAGAAAACAGCAACAAACAAGGAATAAATGAGCTTTCAGTATACCTCAGCATGTTTCCCAACTTACAAACATGGATGAAAGTGAGAAATATTGACTGCAAAGTGTGAATGTAACAGCACATAGTCATAGTCATAGTCATACAGAATGGAAACAGGACCACCACTCCAACTTGTCCACGCCGACCAAGAAGCCTCGCTACTGCTACTTCCATTTGCCCACCTTAGCCTGTCTACCTCTGAACCTTTCCTAGCCTTGTACCTGTCCAAGTGTGTTTCAAATGCTGTTATAGTTCCTGCCTCAAATGATAGCTCCTCTGGTAGCCTCCACTGGTAGCTCAATATACATACCCTCTGAATAAAAAAGTTGACACCCAGGTTGCTACTAAATCTTGGTCCTCTCACCTTAAACCTGTGTTCTATAGTTCTTGATTCCTTCACCCTGGGTAAAAGACTGTGGATTTACCCTATCTATTCCCCTCATGATTTTATACACCACTATCGTATTAACTGACATGAATCGAGTAGGAGATAAAATCCATTATGTCCTTGAACTGATGTGTTCAATGGAATCATCTGGGAGGTTAGTGTGTGTGTTAAAGCACTTCACTTGCTCCTGCAAAGTGACAATGTTTGGAAGAAATATGACTCCATTTTATTGTGAAAGTCATACATTAGTCCAGGACTATTTGTGAAATTATAGAATAGCTTCCAAAGGAGACCATTCAACACGTCACACTTATGCTGAAGATTTGCTGGAGTAACTCAGTGGCAAAATGCTGGAGTAACTCAGCGGTGCAGGCAGCATTTCGGAGAAAAGGAATAGGTGTTGTTTGATGTTGAGACCCTTCTTCAGACTCCAGAACAGCTATGTTGTCTCCTTCTAAGAACAGTCTGGTTAGTTCCGCTCTCCTGCTCTTCCTGCGCAAATCTATACTTTCTTCTCCATCAAACCCGACTGTGGATGTTTTGATCGCCCTGACCGCGGGAGAAAAGGAGGAAGAAGGTAAAAAGTTATTCGCCTTCCATCACAGTGAGGAGTGTGAGGTCACCGAAAGCAAGATGGATGCCGCCTGCGCAGGTGGGGACTCGGAGGGATTGCCGTGAGTGCGGTGGTCTCGGTGTTTGCGGGCACGTCGCGCCTCGAGAGCGTCCTGGAGTCTGATGCGAGTGTGGACGGCTTTCTGACTGTTCGGGCGAACTGGGACGGCAGAGAAAGCGACAAGCGGTCGGTGCAACTCTGGTCACATCACGGTGAAGAGCGTGTGTGTGGCCCGGACATTGAACAGATGGTTGTGGGTCTCCGCTTTTGCTGTGTGCCTAGGGATTCTCACATGAAGCTGGGGTGGCTGTTTATGTTTAATTTTTAGGTAATATTGTGTCTTGTTGCTTTTTTTGGTGTGACTGTATGGTAAATCAAATTTCATTGTACCTTAGGGTGCACGTGAAAATAAAGGACTATTGAACTATTGACTATTGAAACATACATCCAATTCTATTTTGTAAAGACGGTCATTGAGCCAGTTTCCATGATCCTCTCTTACATTTTGATATACCTCGAATCATTGAAAACTGTTTATTTACATCGGTCAAACCCTTCATGACTTTAACCACTTCGAACACACGGAGACTTGCATGTTGAAAAAAATAATAACTCGTTAATTGGTATGGGCCTGTCCCACTTCGACGGTTTTTCAGGCTGTCAAGTCGCCGGCAACTGGAACGGCGACTGACAGAGTGGAACACACACACATCGCTTCCTTCATCAGCCCGTTATGCTGGCGGGGGACAGGGCAAGCGAGGGGAGCTCTGTCTGAGTGAAATTCACATGGTGCAAAGCCAAGGTGATACAGACACACACCACGATGAACAGGAAGGTTGGCGCTGTAATTAAGACAGTTAAAGCACAGTGTATGGTAGGTCCTTTAAAAGAGGGGGGAGAAGGGAGGAGAAGGAGTGGAGACAACTTTTAAGAAGCCAGAGATACACAGCTGTGAAGTTCGGCGGACATTTAACATTACCGGTCGGTTATGCTAGGTTCTGAAAACTACTGCTTATCTTTTTTTTTTCTAAATGAGTCAATGAAATTCACCGGTCAGCACCGGCTACACCATACGAGAACCTACGCGAACCTTCGACCTCCTGGCAACCTGCTAGGACCTCCTGGCGACCCACCTACGGCACGAGAATTCTTGCTACTCTCCATGGCAATTTCATTCTAGTCGCCGTTAATTTTTCAACATGTTGAAAAATTCGCGGCAACTATTATGAGGCTGCGACTAGTTCCCAGAATGCGGGAACTCCTCACGACCATGAAGGCGACTCCCCAGCAACCACCCTCGAACATGTGGCGACCATGTGGCGTTTGCATAGTCTCCTGCAGTCATCTAAAAAGTCGCCTAAGTGGGACAGGCCCATTACTGCCATCTATCTACCTAACTGCAATCTTTCATTCCTGGAACCCTTCAAGCAATCCTACCTGTACTTTCTCCAAAGTCTTTGTGCCCTTCCTGATGCATACTATCTAGAAATGGACTCAACAATGCACAAACCAGTGATATGCATGTAGGTTGTGCTTATTACTATTAAGGAGCTCAGTAGATTATGTACCTCGGCTTGAGTTTATTTTATTTTATTTTATTTTATTGTCACATGTACCAAGGTACAGTGAAAAGCTTTTGTTGCATGCTAACCAGTTAGCGGAAAGACAATACATGATTACAATTGAGCCATCCACACTGTACAGATACATGATATATTATATATGATATTATATTATCATATATGTATATATCATATTATATTATGATAGATATAATACATAGAGCATAGGTTTAACAATGTGTATTTCCAGAATGCTGGTTCATTCATTGTGTTTAGTGTTCTATCGGAATCCTTGATATGCAGCCCAGTAAATGAGTTGGTAATGGTAATGTCAAACCATAAAATTAATTGTTTCATTAACCTGACATCTAAGTTGCTGGACAAGAAACTGCGATAATCCTTTAAAGTATTTAAATAGATGTGGTTCTTAAAAAAAAAAAACTTTTTCCTGTATTTATTCTACTTTCATGTTACTCTTTTCAATTATCATTTTAGAACGTTTCTGTCCCATTACTACACAATTCCTTTTGATTTTATCATGAAGAGATTTTGTACTTGGTCTTCATTTTTGTATAACAGAAGTCTTGGTAGCATTTATATTCTTTCCAATCACCTTTCCCATCAAATTCAATTGTTACCATTTTTTGGTCTTACGTTAGAGTTTGTTTGCATATTAGTGTTGTAGCTACGATGAAAGTGAAATCTGAATTCACGAGGACAGTTAATCTCACTGCTTTGCTTTCACTCAGTTTATAAGCCTGACTTTAGCACTAATCAGAAACAGTTTCACTTAGCATAATGTGAATAATTATCGCACAATTTAGTTTAGTTTAGTTTAAAAATCAGCATGAAAACAAGCCTTTCGGGCCACTGGGTCCACATCGACCTTCAATCACTCGTTTATAGCTGTGCTAGATTATGCCACTTTCTCATCCACTCCCTGCACTTTAGAGGCAATTTACAGTGGCCTGTTAACCTACAAACCTGCATGTCTTTGGGTTGTGAGAAGGAACTGGAGGAAACCCATGCATTCACAGGGAGATAGTGCAAAATCTGCATGGACAGCACATGAGGGCAGGATAGAACTCGGATCTCTGGTCCTGTGATGTAACGACAGTACTGGCTGCGCCACTGTGCCACCTGCTCAATTCATTTTGCCTTTTTAATTTCCATTTTTCATGCTTGGGTTTCATTTTTGAATGACAGAAGTCCTGGAGGTATACAATTACTGTTGTTGAAATTCGGGTCTGGAAACATTATAGGTGCAACAACAGCAATCTCTGGCTCCTGTTAGCTGTTAAGGTGAGTAGGTGGACAACAACTAAGGCATTAATAGAAAATGAACTGCTCTCCGTGGATTGTCACCTTGTCGTGGTGGAGAAGCTTGTGTGGTCCTGAGATCCTGAGAGCAATGCCGTCTGAAGCTATTGGTATGGCCACCCATGGCGGTAAGGTCGAGGGGGAGGACTCTGACAAAGAGCAATCCAACCAAGGCCCCCTTTTCAGACTAAATAAAGGTCCTGACCCGAAAGGCCACCTATCCACATTCTCCAGAGATGCTGCCTGACCCGTTGAGTTACTTTGTGTACTCCCTCAAGAAAATGCTCATCTGCACGTTGGAAGTCCCTGTGGATCAGTTCCTACTATTCTTTCAGATAGTCATTGCCAAATATGAACAGCTTCTGTGTGGAGAAATAACAATCTCCTCTTTTTCAATTCACTTCCATTGCTAAAGATGTCTCCCATCTTGCTCCACCTGATCATTTTGATTAGTTTGTTCTCCACATAAAACTCTCTGCCTCAAGAAGAATGGTCCCAAATTCCCCAACTTTTCTCACAGAACTGAAATGCCTTGTTCCTGTTTCAATCAAACACAGTTGAAGGCTTTATACACAGCACTGCAATGAATCACCATATACAGTATTTCTTATGACTTTTAAATTTTACACAAGTCATAAGAAATGTGAACTGATGCCGACATTCATAATTTGCAATGGACAGCATAAAACATCTTACGAGTATCATCGTAAACACCCTATCACTTTCCGCATCCAACATATGTTCGCCAGTTCAAGTTTAAGTGCATATAGGGGCATTACAGTTGTGCAGTTAGTAAAGTTACAGCACCAGGGTTCGATCCCGACCACAGATTCTGTCTGAGTGGAGTTTGCACGTGTTTGACCACAAGGGTTTCCTCCAGGTTTCCTCCCACAACCCAAGACAAGCACTTTTGTACATTACTTGGCCTCTGTAACTCTCCTCTAAAGCGTAGGAAGTGGATGAGAAAGTGAGATAACAGATATTGTCTACCTAGTGTGAATGGGTGATCAATGGTCGGCGTGGACTCAGTGGGCTGAAGAGTCTTTTGCCATGTTGTACCTTTCAATAGACAATAGACAATAGGTGCAGGAGTAGGCCATTCGGTCTTGAGCCAGCACCGCCATTCACTGTGATCATGGCTGATCATCCACATTAAGTACCCCGTTCCTTCTCCCCATATCCCTTGACTCCGCTATCTTTAAGATCTCTACCTAACTCTCTCTTGAAAGCATCCAGAGAATTGGTCTCCGCTGCCTTCTGAGGCCGAGAATTGCACAGATTCACAACTCTCTGGGTGAAAAAGTTTTTTCCTCATCTCTGTTCTAAATGAATTACCCCTTATTTTAAACTGTGGCCCCTGGTTCTGGACTCCCCAACATCGGGAACACATTTCCTGCCTCTAGCAGGTCCAATCCCTTAATAATCTTATGTGTTTCAATAAGATTGCCTCTCATCCTTCTAAATTCCAGTGTATACAAGCCCAGTCATTCCATTCTTTCAACATATGACAGTCCCGCCATCCCGGGAATTAACCTTGTGAACCTACGCTGCACCCCCTCAATCGCAAGAATGTCCTTCCTCAAATTTGGAGACCAAAACTGCACACAATACTCCAGGTGAGGTCTCACTAGGGCCCTGTGCAACTGTAGAAGGACCTCTTTGCTCCTATGCTCAACTCCTCTTGTTATGAAGGCAAACATGCCATTAGCTTTCTTCACCGCCTGCTGTACCTGCATGCTTACTTTCAGTGACTGATGATGGACTCTCAACAGTTCTGTGTGGAGAGTACAAGATCTCATTGGTAACTGTAAATACCCTGCTAATAGGCATATAACCATCTGTGGGGAAATGATTGTATTTTTTAAATCTCTTCATTCATGGGAAGATTAGATTAACATGGATTAGATTAATCCATCCTTAAATGCTCCTAGAACTATTGGTTTAGAAAAATTATAGCAGGAGGGAACAATGGAGGACCCAGTGTGTGGGGGGGGGACCTCCGTGAGGGAGGTGGGGGAGGAGTAGTGGACAATGGGGAGTGAGGGGGAGAAGAGTGGACGTTGGAGGACCAAGCGTGGGAGGACCACTGTGGGGGGGGGGAGAACAAATGAGGAGCTGATGTACTTTGTAACTTTGTCAGTGCCGTAGGTGGTGACTATTTGCATACCTTGGGTATGCAAGCGAAGAATTGACAATAAAGCATTCCATTTCATAAAGGGCCTGTCCCACTTGGGCGACCTAATCCGCGAGTTCTGTTGAGTTTGCCCTTGACTCATACTCGCAGCATGGTCGACACGAGGTCATAGGAGGTCTTCGTAACTCTCCTTCATGCTCGAGCGTGGTCTCCGTGTACTCGAGGCCTCAGCTAGGTCGCGGCATTTTTTTCAATATGTTAAAAAATGCCCGCGAGTAAAAACGGTCGCCAAGGAAAAAAAACGATACTTTTTTTACTCGAGGGAAGGGGGGGAGAGAGGGAGGGGGGGAGAGAGGGAGGGGGAGAGAGGGGGGGGAGAGGGGGGGAGAGAGGGAGTGGGGGGAGAGAGGGAGGGGAGGGAGGGGGGGGAGAGAGGGAGGGGAGGGAGGGGGGAGAGAGGGGAGGGGAGGGAGGGGGGGAGAGAGGGAGGGGGGGAGAGAGAGGGAGGGGGGGAGAGAGAGGGAGGGGGGAGAGAGAGGGAGGGGGGAGAGAGGAAGGGGGAGAGAGGGAGGGGGAGGAGAGAGAGAGGGGGGAGAGAGGGAGGGGGAGAGAGAGGGAGGGGGAGAGAGAGGGAGGGGGGGAGAGAGGGAGGGGGAGAGAGGGGGGAGGAGAGGCGGGGGGAGGGGGGAGAGAGAGGGGGGAGGGGGAGAGAGAGAGGGGGGGAGAGAGAGAGGGGGGGGAAGAGAGGGGGGGAGGGAGAGAGGGGGGAGAGAGAGGGGGGGAGAGAGAGGGGGGGAGAGAGAGAGGGGGGGAGAGAGAGAGGGGGGGAGAGAGAGAGGGGGGGAGAGAGAGAGGGGGGAGAGAGAGAGGGGGGGAGAGAGAGAGGGGGGAGAGAGAGAGGGGGGGGAGAGAGAGGGGGGGGAGAGAGAGAGGGGGGGGAGAGAGAGGGGGGAGAGAGGGGGGGCACGTCAATAAAACCCCGGATGCCTGGACGTGAGTCAGTCACTCTGCAAGATCATGAGGGAGAGGCCACGAACTGTGAATCTGCCATGTACTTGCAATAAATGATTTGTTAGCCCTTAATGACAATGCCATGAGTTGTTTGGCCTGCTGCCCTGCCTGTGCTTGAAAGTGCAATGCTTAATTGGAAATGAAATGAAATGACAATGCCATGAGTTGTTTGGTCTGCTGCCCTGCTTGTGCTTGAAAGTGCAATGCTTAATTGGAAATGAAATGAAATGACAATGCCATGAGTTGTTTGGTCTGCTGCCCTGCCTGTGCTTGGAACTGCAATGCTATATTAGTCTGACTGTCTTTGGAAGGAATAAATGCTTTATTAGGTGCGACTGGGTTTGTAAGGAATAAATGCTTTATTAGGTCCAACTGTGTTTGGAAGGAATAAATGCTTTATTAGGTCCAACTATGTTTGGAAGGAATAAATGCTTTATTAGGTCCGACTGTGTTTAGTCCAAAGGTCTCGCAATTTCGTGACTTCCGCTTAGTGGACAGGTCGTGCTGATTGCGTAATTTCCCGTGAGTGCAGAGGTCACGCTGATTGCGGAAATGCCGCTGACTGCAGAAGCCCCACAGTGGAGAAGCCGCACTCAGCCGTGTGAGTAGATTCAAGAAAGTTTACTGTCATATATATGGTGTGTGAGTCAGTGTGTGTATGTGAGTGTGTGTGTGTGTGTGTGTGTGTGTTTGAGTATATGTGTGTGTGAGTGTGTATGTGTGTGTGAGTGACTGTATGTGTGTGAGTGACTGTATGTGTGTGAGTGACTGTATGTGTGTGTGAGTGACTGTATGTGTGTGTGAGTGTATGTGTGTGTGTGAGAGTGTATATGTGTGTGTGTGAGAGTGTATATGTGTGTGTGAGTGTAGGTGTGTGTGAGTGTGGGTGTGTATGTGTGAGTGTATGTGTGAGTGAGTCTGTGTGTGTGTGTGAGTGTGTGTGTGTATATTGGAATTGGTGGAGAGGTGGAATGGTTATCGGTAGGTCCCTAGACTTTCTCTTATTTCAGATACCTATTTCGAGGTGCATATACAGTATATTGCAATTTTCAGTCCAAGGCTGAACGTGAATGTGTGTCTTGTTCAATTTTGGCACGTGACAATGTTATCTGAGGAAAACACAAAGTATTGGAGGAACTTACTGGGTCAAGCAGCATCTGTGGAGAGAATGGAAAGATGCAGCTTCTTCAGAATCTGAAGTATAATAGTGCAATGAAGCACCTTGCCACAACTGTGAAGTGGTTTCTGTTAGAAGCCTATTTTACTGTTTTTAAGCACATACATTTCTTTAAGTTTATTAATTTTTTTAGTTAGTCCTTGCTAGTTCACTCACTCTTCCTCTGTCTACACCTTCTGCATTGTCTTCTTATGCTTTCATTTGATTCCTTGTTTAGCTAATTTCTCTCTTACACCCTCTGTGATCCATTTAATAGTTAGAGCATACTATGGGTGTATGAGAGATATTTAGATGAATCAAAGTCAGATTTTCCCCACAAAGTATTTGTCAAAGAGGAGGGGAGAGAAAGAGCATTGTGCAATGTGTATGTCTAGAGATGATGTTATATATGACACAGAAGGAGATCATTTGGCCCTTTGAGTTCATGCTGGCTCCCAGTAGAGAAATCTTGTCTCCATCAATTATTGTCATTATCCTTTGTGCTATGAGGAAATATACGATCTTAATAATCTTTACACTTACAGGTGAGGAGTGAAGTTGCAAACCTTGTTGTGGAACTTCATCCTTAATAAGAAATGAATAGAAATATATTGAGGTGATAAAATAGGTCCCTATTGATCCATTGATGGAAATAGTTTGGGTGTGAAGTACGTATATGAACCAGGAAAGATCAATTTTTATTGCCACTTGTGACAGCTGATCATAATGCCCAGGGTAAGAAGGAGAAACATTAGTAATGGTTCTTATTTCTAGCTATTCCATTGTGACATCCTGCTGTATGTCAGGTGAGAATCAGATCTGTCATGGTGTTTCTATTTACCATTGTTGAACCACACAATACTTGGTGTCATGGCTATGGAGAACGATCGCAGGTCTATGCACTTGCAGTGGATGGGTTAGAAATTAAGCTATGATTAGTTTAGAGATATAGCATGGAAACATGCCCTTTGGCCCACCGAGTTCACCCAAACCATCCACAACCCAGTTACACTAGCTCTATGTTCTCCCACCTTCTTATCCACTCCCTACACATAGAGCAATTTACAGAAGCCAATTAACCCTCATACCCACACGTCTTTGGAATGTGGGAGGAAACCAGAACACCCAGAGCAAGCCCATGAGGTCACAGGGAGAACATGCAAACTCCACACAGAGAGCACATAAGGTCAGGGTCAAACCCACGTCTCTGGAGCTGTGAAGCAGCAGCTCTACCAAATGTGCCACAGTGCCGCCACTAAACATTAAACTGCCGCTGTTGCTCACATTAATGTCCAACAAAAAACTAACATTGTTTAAGGTTACCAACCACCAAGTCAGATTTCTTTCTCAAGGTAGACACAAAATGCTGCAGTAACTCAGTGGATCAGGCAACAACTCTGGAGAAAAGGAATAGGTGACATTTCGGGTTGAGACCCTTCTTCAGACTGAGAGTCAGGGGAGAGGGCTCTATCCCAGAGATGCTGCCCGTTGAGTTACTCCAGCATTTTGTGTCTATATTCGGTATAAAGCACCATCTGCAGTTCTTTCCTACACATTCTTTCCCAAGGTGTTTAGCAGAAGAGGAAGGGAGAGAATGAGCATCATGTCCTAGGTATGTCAGGAGATTATTTGGACTTCTTCTAAACTGAAGGTGTTGCATTAAAATCAAACACCTCTTGTCGCAATCCTGTTGACATTTTGAAATTGTTTTAGGCAAAGGAAATTTCTTGGTGAATTTCTTGGATTGGGTATTGACTGTCAGTCAGAAGAAGAGACGCTGCCATACTACATCAAGTGGTTCTTTTATTCTCTGAGGACTATGTCTACTCTGTAGGTACATAATTCATATTGTTTGACCAGCAACTTCAATCTCGTTGCTCCTTGCACCAGTCTTAAATTCGTATAATGAAATTTCTATCCCATAACTTGTATTAAAAAGTTAGAAACATGTAAACATCCCACACGAATGATACAATGATACAATGATACAATTTATTTGTTGTCATTTGAACCTCATTGAGGTTCAAACGAAATTTGGTTTCTGCAGTCATACAAACAAGTAGAAGAACCAATACACAACACAATTTACACAAACATCCATCACAGGGAATCTCCTCCTCGCTGTGATGGAAGGCAAAGTCTTATCTCTCCCCTGCACTCCCCATTCTCCTCCCGATGTCAGAGTCAAAGCCCCTGGCGGGCGATGGTAAATAAGTCCCGCGGCCATTAAAGCCGCGCCGGGCGATGCAAGGCCGCGCTCCGGGTCTTGATGTCGGAGCCCCCGGTGGGCGCTAGCAAGTCCCGCGGCCATTTAAAGCCGAGCCGGGCGATGTAAGGCCCCGCTCCAGGTCATCCTCAACCCCGCAACTCGGGCAGGAGAAGTCGCCGTTGCGAGTCATGGCAAAGACCGTGGCAAAGACCAAAGACTATAGCCAATGGTTTGACATTCAATGAACTGGTCATATTTCTTCTACATTATACACTAAATTTTATTATATTATCAATGATTAGCATTGCAGAAAAATTGGTAAGGCACGAGGAATGTGAATTAGGTTACGAAAGGAAACAAAGGCTAAAATAATGGAAACTCCATAATTTAATTAAATCATAGCTATTCTGAATTTAGCATCCCATCAACATTCCTGTAACCCTTGACTTTCCTATAAACATATCTATCTCAGCCTTGGGTATGTTCAATGATTCAGTATTCATTACATGATCAATCTGAAGAAGAGTCTTGTTCCGAAACGTCACCCGTCCCTTCTCTCCAGAGATGCTGCCTGAGTTACTCCAGCATTTTGTGTCTATCTTCGATTTAAACCAGCATCTGCAGATCTTTCCTAAACATTCTGTATTCATCATTCTCAGAGGTAAAAAAATCCAAAAGTTCAGGACTTTTTGATGGGAAGAAAGTGTTTTCTCATTTCCTTCTTAAATGACCACCCTCTTATTCTGAAATTATAACCCCTATGTCCAACCTCAAACTTCATTAATACAGATGCAATGCTGGAAGATCAAAGTGTTGCTAATGCATTATCTCTACTCAAGAAAACCAAAAGAGTTACATAAGACAACTGCAAGCCAAACTGCCTAATTTAGTTGGTGGAGGAGTTATTGAAAGCTGTTTTTAATGACAGAATACATTTCCACAGGGTTAATCAAGGAGAGTCAAAATTAATAAATGAAAAACAAATGACACCTGACCAATATGAGTTAGTAAAGAAATCTGATGGAGCAGACAGGGTAGATGGTATGTATGTAAAGTTCTAGAAAACATTCCACATAGTACCACATAAGGAAGTTTGTTAATATAACGGTGGTCCTTTGAAGGAGGGGAAAGTTGAGGTGCGGGCACAATGATATTGCTCAGTGACAGGCTACAAAGGGTGTTGTGAAAAGATTATTTTCAAACTGGGAAGTGGTTTTCTGTGATGTTCCCCAAAGGGCTCGTTTTGATTACATTGTTCTTCTCAACTTCTATAAACAATCTTGACTTAGGAGTCGGAATCTGCGTTGTAAAATTGTCAAATAAGCAAAAAAAAATTAGCAAAGCAGTAAACGAGGATAGTTATAGATTTAAAATGGCTTGAGTGGGATGGCAAATCGGGCAGAGGCTGGGCAAATCAAGTTCAATGTGTGGAACCGTGAGATCCAGTAACTTGACGAGAATTAGCATCTACAAACAATTTACCATCGATGGCACAATATCAAAAAGTTCACGTGAACAGATCACGCAGAAGATGGCAAAAAAGGGAAATGGATTTCTTAGGTTTATAAATAGAAAATATAAGCATAGGTATAATCCTGCAAAATTAATCTCTAGTTAGGAACCATTTGAACTGTAATGGGGCCATGCCTGGATACCAGGGAAGATGCACATACCATAGAAAGGGTGCAGATCAAGTTTACCAACCATTATAAAGAAAGATTGGAAAAGACAGAACTATTCTCCCTGGTCACACTGGAGAGAGCACTCTCCAAGACCGATGGAGTATAAACTGCAAGTGTTTCCTTGCCAGAAGACTAAAGAGATGAAAATAGTTTGTTTTTCCCCATCGGACAATTTCCAGTAACAGGAATGCTCCATCTGTGAAGATGGAGAGAGATGGATTCTGTTTCAGAATATTTCTCTCACTCAGTAAAATTCTGGAGGAATTGCGAGTAATTTAAACCATTTTGAGAAAGTATACTGTAAACACAGAGTACATGTGCGAAATTGACAAAGGATTCTAAAGTGAATGCTGGCCACCTGAAATGTAAATGCTGAAAATGCTGATTGACTAAATGTTGTATTGAAATGTTGAGTCTGGAATGTTGCTTAGTCTGACGGTGAAGTGCAAATTTGGAGGTTGTTTAATCTGAAAGTTAGGTGAACTTTATTGGAACGTGTTGCCAGGGAAGATGGTAGAGGCAGATATGCAAGTCCAATAGTAGCATTTAAGAGATCTTGTACAAAGACACCTGGATATGCAGGGAATAGAGTAATGTGGATCACATGGAGGCAGAGGAGATTGCCTGACCGTGATTCATAACGCTCCATTTTAGGCATAAACTAACCTTTAGCTCTCATTGCCACCTTCTTCTCCTCCTCCTCCTCCTCCTCACGCAATGTCTTTTGATTCTCCCTCCACAGACCTTTCCATTTGTTCTCTTTTCCTTTCCCAACCCTCATAAGATCATAAGATATAGGAGCAGAATTAGGCCATTCAGCCCATCAAGTCTTCTCCGCCATGCAATCATGGCTGATCTAGTTGTCTCTCTCTACCTCATTCTCCTGCCACCCACCCCCCCGCCATAACCTTTGACACCATTACTAAACAAGAACCTATCAATCTCTACTATCAAAATACCCAATGACGAGCTCTTAGATGAATGTAAAATGCTCCATTAACTATTTCAAAAGAAGGACGAATGATCTCTCTTGGTGTCCTGACCATAATTCATCTTTCAAACAATTGCACTGAAACAGATTATCCCATCAATTTATGTGAGTGGGAGCTTGCTACATGTCGTGTAATGTACATTCTAATATTAACATTTCAGATACAAAATCAATCACTCACAATGTTACTCAAAAATAAAACGGAAAATGTTGGGAAAACACTTGGCAATTGTGGATGTCAAAACAAAGTCAACGTTTCAGGACAAAGACCCTTCATCAGAACACTTTAGTTTAGTTTAATTTAGTTTAGTTTAATTTACTTCATTATTGTCACGTGCACAGAGGTACAGTGAAAAGCTTTTGTTGCGTGCTATCCATTCAGCGCTAAAACGATACATGATTACAATCAAGCCATCCATACTGTTCTTTCAAAGATTCTATAAATGTTTCTTCTTTGTCATAAGTTTCCATTTTCCAGTGATTTGTGAATGATCCTAACCATGTTGACCAGCAGAGGGTGTAAGATATTAGTGTTAATGTAAAGACTGCACATCAAACCTGAGCTCATATAAATCAAATTACAATCACATGGATATGCTCTCCTTGGGTTCATCGATTGTTAATGCTCGAGTGACATTTCCTTGTAAGGAGTATATGGTCAGGGGATACAAATCTTAATCGTTGCCCTCTGTAAATCGTCTCTAGTCAGCTGGGTGGAAGGTGAATTATGGGCCAGTGCATGGGCATAGAGAGAAACAGTAACAGGAAAATAAAACTAACCTTCTTCCATGTCAAAGGAAAGCTATGTCACAGGAATGAAATCTTAAATGGCTCTCTAAATCTCTTTGCAGCTTCAGATTTTAAATCTTGACAAAAAGTTCCTTCAAATTCTTTTAAAGGAGATTCAAAGGCAGGTTTACAAATGCAAGATAGTTCCTTCTCTATCTACAGACATATATTATTGTCTGGGTCTCGCTAAATTGTTTCTCACCACTTATAGACAAATGTTAATGGAGGGAAGGGCAGAAGGAATGCAGTATCACAGAACGGTTACTGCTTAGAGGAGGACTCTTGTTGTCACGCTGGAATGAGTAAAGAGAAGATTTACGAGATGTTGCCAGGACTAGAGGGTGTGAGCTATAGGGAGAGGTTGAGTAGGCTGGGACTCTTTTCCTTGGAGCGCAGGAGGATGAGGGGTGATCTTATAGAAGTGTATAAACTCGTGAGATGAATACATCAGGTAGATGCACAGAGTCTCTTTCCCCCGAGTGGGTGAATCAAGGACCAGAGGACATAGGTTTAAGGTGAAGTGGAAAAGATTTAATAGGAATCTGAGAGGTAACTTTTTCACACAAAGGGTGGTGGGTGTATGGAACAAGCTGCCAGGGGAGGTTGTTAAGGCAGGGACTATCCTAATGTTTAAGAAACAGTTAAACAGGTACATAGGTAGGACAGATTTAAGGGACATGGGCTAAACGTAGGCAGGTGGGACTAGTGTAGCTGTGACATGTTGGCTGGTGTGGGCAAGTTGGCTGTTTCCACACTGTATCCCTCTATGACTTTTTGACTGATAGGTCCACTACATCTATATCATATTTATTTAAAAACAATCCTATAGTCCCACATCCCTGACTTCCCTATCCCAAGCTCAAGTGCTGTAAACACTTTTCTTTCAGATTTTGAACACAACCATTGGATTTGTTTCCATCTTGACAGTGCATTCCAGACTCTAACCATTCAAAGTGTAAAAACATTTTTCCTCAAGTTGGTTTAGAAAGTTTTGAAATCACTTCCATTCCCTATCCCCTGGTTCTTTGCCCAAACTTTGCAGAAATGCTTTGAATATAAACTCCCGAGAGCGAACTCATCCGCTGAACTGTGATCTTAATCAGAGTCCCCAAGGTTGAAGGATGTAAAGGCAAAGGTTGATAACTTAACATTTAGAACATTAATGATGTCTAGACTTGGTTCTTGGAAGCTTATTCCCTGAAACAGATGCAGAATAATGCCACAGTCATGAGTGGTGTGGCAAGGAAGTGTGCTGTGATTTGCAGAATAGTAGAAGGAAACAGAGAAATAAATGCAAAGGGTTAAAATAATACATCAATCCCATATCTTACATGAAGAACTAGGGAATGATTTAAACTGAAATTTGCAGCATTGGGTGCTGGGGAAACCCCACCCCATTGTGGGCCAGTGATGGCAGTAGATAATTGGGGATTTGGTACTGAAGCAGAAAGAATTTGTATGCTGCTATTTGACATGGTAGGGAAAAGAGATTTCAAAATCTTTGGACAATCAAGTTTAGAGGTAATATATTGACACTGGTGTAAATGAGAAATATCTAATTTTTGAAGTTGGGGTTAAATGATATTTTTTGAACTGCATCAAGTAACTGTGAAAACCCTATAAATTTGCCAGACTGTTCTTCAGCAGCTCAGAAGAAATGCCAGACTGAGATACAGTCCTGAACTCAAATAAGATTGCCCATTAAAACACCCTGGCACCATAGTTCTGTAAGAAGCCTGCTTTTACTGTTTCTAAGCACATAACTCCTTGAAAATGTATTACTTTTTTCTCTTCTGTGTTACATCCTTGGTAGTTTATTCATTCTTCTCCTCTCTCCAACTAATGCATTGTCATTTCATGCTTTCATTAGACCCCTCCTCTATCTCAATTCTCTCCTAATCCCACTTTATTCCATTTAATAGCAGAACCTACTATGGGTGTTCCACAGTTTTCTGGATTAATAATGCAAACATCATTTTATATGTTACTTCTCACCAGATTAAAACCATGCCTAAACCGAATCACAGTGCAAAACGAAACCATACCTTCAGAAAGATCGCCAGCATAATTAATACCCTGCTCATAAATTAACACAGCGGTGTTAATGGACCTCCAGAGGATTTGCTTTGCCAGTTTAATACAGCCAAAAAGCTTCATTGTTGAATAAATAAATGTTGTTCTATTAAAATCATGAAGCAGTTTTGACACAAGGAAAATGTGTTATTTTCTAAGGAAATCACCACAGAGCAGTAAAAACAAAAAGTCCTTCTTATAAACACTTGACTTATTAATCATAAAACTTTGTTCAGTTAAAAATAGTAAGTGTGCTGCTCAATGGAAATAATTCCGTTTATAAGGGAGGTGAAAGGAGAGGTATGGTTTTCTTACTAAGTCATTGAGGTAGCTGATCAATAATGGGGTGCTGAAAGAAACAAACTGCCATGCTACTGCATTGGCATGTCTGACGACGGGGAACATTTTTAGTTTAGTTTACATTAGAGATCTGCGCTGACCAGCGATCACCCCATACACTAGCACTATCCTACACAGTAGGGACAATTTACAATTTTTACCGAAGCCAATTAGCCTACAAATTTGCATGTCTTTGAAATGTGGGAGGAAACCCATGTGGTCACTGGGGAAACGTACAAACCCCGAATAGATAGTCAAACATAGAAACATTAAAAAAAATAGGTGCAAGAGTAGGCCATTTGGCCCTTCGAGCCAGCACCGCCATTCAATATGATCATGGCTGATCATCCAGAATCAGTACCCCGTTCCTGCTTTCTCCCCATATCCCTTGATTCTGTTAGCCCTAAGAGCTATATCAACTCTCTCTTGAATACATCCAGTGAATTGGCCTCCACTGCCTTCTGTGGCAGAGAATTCCACAGATTTATAACTCACTGGGTGAAAATGTTTTTCCTCATCTCCGTCCTAAATGGCCTCCCCTTATTCTTAAACTTGGTTCTGGACTCCTCAACATTGGGAACATTTTGCCTGCACCTAGCCTGTCCAATCCCTTAAGAATTTTATATGTTTCTATAAGATCTGCTCTCATCGTTCTAAATTCCAGTGAACATAAGCCCAGTTGATCCATTGATACTGGGTCTCTGGCACTGTAAGGCAGCAAATCTGCTACTGCGCCACTGTGCCGCCCCTCGTTCACCGAAGTGGGCAACCTGCAGTCATGCCCTGTTGAGATTCTCGAAGAGTTGGTCCACCACACTTATGTCCCATGAAAGCCAGATTTCCTAAACTTTATTGCATGCCCCTGGAACCAGCAGTCCCATATCGGTTTTATAGCATGTTAAGTTAGACTCTAATCCTTTGCTCAGAATAATCTTCATTAGAGTTTCCTCTTTCGTTTGTCTGCTTTAATTGACTTTCATTTGAATTGTTCTATTTTAGTTTACATTTCCATCATATATTACTTCCAAGCACACTTGGCTGGCAGATTTTATGATTTAGTTAAGATTGGCATAATTCATGGGATATCACATTGTGAGAATGATACATTAAAAGTCCTCACTAATGTTTATAGCTTTATTTTGCCCCAATATTTTCCATTAAACTTAAAGTTAATTATAAAACTGCAGCAGCACATCCATACTAGATGTACGAGAATGTCCATACGAGATTGATCCCAGGAATGATTTTGGTAACAAATGATGAGTGTTTGACGGCACTGGGCTTGTACTCGTTGGAGTTTAGAATGATGGGGAGTGACCACATTGAAATTTACCGAACAGTGAAAGGCTTGGATTGAGTGGATGTGGAGAGGATGTTTCCACTAATGGAAGGGTCTAGGACCAGAGGACATAGCCTCAGAATAAAAGAACGTACCTTCACAAAGGAGATGAGGAGGAATTTCTCTCGTCAGAGGGTGGTGAATCTGTGGAATTCATTGCCACAGAAGGCTGTGGAGGCCAATGGATATTTTTAAGGCGGAGATTGACAGATTAGTACAGGTGTGAGGGGTTATGCGGAGATGGCAGGAGAATGGGGTTGAGAGGGAAAGATAGATCAGCAATTATTGATTGGTGGAGTAGTCTTGATGGGTCGAATGGCCTAATTCTGCTCCTATAACCTATGAACTTATATTTTGCAATCAAGTAAAGATGAGAATAATAGTGCTGAAATGTCTGCTTCAGGGAATATCCAAAAGTTGTTCTGCATGTCGAGTCATTCTGCCTTAAACTTTATGGAAAGCCATCAATACAGCCATCTTTACCATACACCATAGTCCATCTGAACAGACCAGACTTCCCACCATTGATTCCGACTGCACTTCACGCTGCCTCAGAAAAACAGCCGACATAATCAAAGACTTGTCCCACCCTGGCCATTCCTTCTTCTCCCCGCTCCCATCAGAAGAAGGTACAAAAGCGTGAAACACAGCACCACCCGACTCAAAAACAGGTTTTTCACCCTCTGTTATCAGGCTTCTGAATGGTCCTTCCATAAGTTCAGGTAACTGTCCGACTTACCTCGATCCCATTGCGAACATTGGACTTTGCCTGCGGAACTGATGCAGTGCAATGCTGAGAACTATATTCTACACTCTGTATCTACCCCTTTGTTCTCTCTATTGTACTTGAGTTTGACTTGCATACATGTATGGTATATCTGGTCTGTTTGGATAGCATGCAGAACAGAGCTTTCCAGTGTATCTTAATAAATATAATAATAAATCTAAACCGGAACCAGCTATCTTTCTATCTTTATTTCAAATGAGGTGGGCAGATCTTTAACAATTTCACAAGTTGATGCATGTAAATGACTTGTTGACTTTGCTGCACGCTTGTAGAGGAAATTGTTTTGAGCCATGGGGTGTGTGGAAAACCTTAATTGAAGCCAGATGCTATTAGTTTAGTTTAAAGAAACAGCGTGGAAACAGGCCCTTCATCCACTGTGTCCGCACCGACCAGCCATCACCTGTCCACTAGTTCTACACTAGGGACAATTTACAGCCGCCAATTAACCTACAAACCTGCACGTCTTTGGAATGTGGGAGGGAACCGGAGCATCCGGAGAAAACCCACTCCTCACAGGGAGAATGTATAAGCTCCATACAGACATCACCCACAGTCAAGATCGAACCCAGGTCTCTGAGAGCAACAACTCTACCGCTGCACCACTGTACAGCCTAAAAGGTGTGCAACTAATTCATAATCTGTCTCCTTTGGAGTGTGTTCCTGCCCAAGGTATTTCAGGCTAATGTTTCACGCTAATTGCCAGTAGTTTATTGTCTTCATCCATCACTCAGCCAAACTCAAGTTCAGGAACGTTTGTATGGCATGAGATCAATGATTCATTTTCATTTTGTTCAAAGAATTATAGTTCCCTTATTAATAACGTGTGGCGCTCAGTCAAGGATAAATAGTTCAAAAAGATTGATGGGGTGTATAACTTTATTAATCACTCCGAGCAGTCTTTGAAACTGGGTGATTCAATTGGTCAAATACTGGTATGTAGCCTAGATTGCATGGAATCATTATTTCCAAACTGCATGGATTTAAGTAAAGCCATTTGGATTTAAGCAAAGCAAGGCACAGGGCTGTTTCTAATTCAGTGTCAATTGATGCTAAATCATCAGTCTTATTTAAGTTCATGGCGATCATTGATGCGAGAATATCCTACTAATAGAGTGGGAAGTGCTATTCTGAGATTAATGGGTCAAGACACATCGTTGAGTGATGTAGGAAGAGCTTTATCCTGCATGGACAGACTTCAGCATACAGCAAAATGTTACTGATTAGTGTGTTTTAGATTACATTTTACTCTGCACTTTAAACAATAGGGTAAATTCAGCTCAGAGCCGCGCTAGATGGGATTTCAGACCAGAGCTATTTTTCCAAATCATAATCACTGCCAGGATGGGCTCATTGCCAAGAGTGCAACCTTGTTGTATTTTCCCTCATGAATCAAGTCCATTCATTTTTTCTGCTGAGATAATTTTACAAGTTCACACTCCCAGCGTGGAGCCTCATTCACCAGAAGTACATAAGCGGAAAATCTGGCTCCAAAATCGTTTTCATCCTTCAGTTTTTATGAACTGAAAGCAGTGAGCTGCATGTCTCCAAATCATCAAGATCTAATTCTGGCAGACATGGCCCCACAATGAGAACGCAGATTCAGTCATTCTCAAGTGAACCATTTATAAATGTGGTTGGCGATACCTTTTTAATGTCCTAAATTATAAGCAGACATTTCTTTAATAAGGTCGCAGTATGCTGTCAAGATCTATGTATCTTTATGAGTTACACACGGCTGTCGTAGGAAACATTTGCAGATGACTTCTTAATCTTCATTTACCCATTGCTTTCTCTGTAATGACACCTTTAGGAGAATCCAGCTAGGAAAAGCAGATTAGAAGATCATGTTTGTTTTCTTCTATTATGTGGGTGATATAGTCATCAGTTTTCCCCAGGTCCTTCAGTTTCCAAATGCAATCAGAAGTTATGTTTGATGTATATGACTGAAAGTAAATCTACCTTAAAATCAAGCTTTTCATGCTTCACCATTTATGCTATTTACACCAGTGGTAGCATTTTCACTTAATTCAATGGTTCAATGGTTCTTATTGTCACACGTACCAAGGTGCAGTGAAATTCATTTTTGCATATAGTTCAGTAAAAGTATTACTACACATAAGCGCAATCTTAGTTCAAGTACAAGAGTATAGGAATAGTACACTGAGGCAGTATGCAAGAGTCGCCAGGTTTTGACACCATTTTGAAGTCCCAGATGTTATAAATGCAGGGTTCTTAACCTGGCCATAAAGGCCTGTTGGCCTGGTGGCGTTGCAGGGTCGGCCTGGCCAAGCAAAGACGTTAGTGTCTTCCATTGCTGGTCCACCGCTCTGTACCGCTGCAGATCACATCCAGTCCATGCGCTTGGTCAGAACGTCTCAGAGTGGTTAAATGTCTTTTACAATCATAGAGACCTTTTGCTGAATGGTTCCCCAAACCTCATGCTAATCTGAGATGCATCTTGTTCCAGCGAATACAAAATACTATGACCAACAGATATCAAAAGAATTAGTTGACAAGATTACTATGTATGTAACAGAATGGGTGGCACAGCGGTAGAGTTGCCTTACAGTGCCAAAGACTCGGGTTTGTTCCTGACTATGGGCGCTTCTCTGTATGGAGTTTGTATGTTCTCCCCGTGACCTGTGTGGGTTTTCTCCAGGATCTCCAGTTTCCACCCACTACAAAGGTACAGGTTTGTAGGTTAATTGGCTACTTAAGGTAATTATAAATTGTCCTAGTGTGTGTAGGATAGTGCTAATGTTCGGGGATCGCTGGACGCCACGGACTCAGTGGGCCCAAGGGCCTGTTTCCGCGCTGTATCTCTAAACTAAACTAAACTAAACGGCAAGTTCTTCCTAATACTTCCTTAACAATTCTGGTGTCAAAGTGAGATCTAACTGATATCAGCCAATACATTTTAATAATTCAAGGGAATAGTTTAACAGGGCCAGAATTGTTTGCTGATGTTGACCCATGATCTCTTATTGCTATTGTTACTGATTACATTCAGAGGGGATTTGAGGATTTCTTCCCTTGGTGGACTGTTGGCCGTACAGCCTGGATTTGATCTGTCAGTCACACCTCTCAAACAGCACCATTTACAGTAAATGAAAGTTAATTTGTCATTTTGATTGAATCTCAGTCATCAATTACCAGGAGAGCTTTGCATGCGCTTATATTTAGCTGACTATGCAATCTTACAATGCAGAATATGGCCGTTTAGCCCATAATGCCTGTGTTGGCTCTTTGACAGAGAAAATCAGTGCTCCACGGCCTTGAAAATATTTTCCTTGTCAGGTTATTATTCATTACAGATCACCTCCTGCACGACCAGGGACTTGCTTCTTTCTTCTAATAGTGTTTATGATTTATCTCTTATTTTTTTGCAGTCTTTTTTTCTTTTCAGTCTTGCAGAATTTACGTGTAATTTATGTATCATTAATGTTTAGTGTGTTTTCTGTTCTATGTGCCTGTGATGCTGCTGCCAGCCAGATTTTAATTGAACCTGTACCTCCACCCCAGTGTACATACATTTTACAATACAATACAATACCATTTATTGTCATTTGAACCTCAAATGAAGTTCAAACGAAATTTGGTTTCTGCAGTCATACAAACAAGTAAAAAGAACCAAGACACAACACAATTTACACAAACATCCATCACAGCGAATCTCCTCCTCGCTGTGATGGAAGGCAAAGTCTTATCTCTCCCCTGCACTCCCCATTCTCCTCCCGATATCAGAGTCAGAGCCCCCGGCGGGCGATGGAAAATAAGTCCCGCGGCCATTAAAGCCGCGCCGGGCGATGCAAGGCCGCCCTCCGGGTCTGGATGTTGGAGCCCCCGGTAACGCTAGCAAGTCCCGCGGCCATTAAAGCCACGCCGGGCGATGTTAGACCCAGCTCCAGGTCATCTTCAACCCCGCAACGCGGGCGGGAGAAGTTGCCGTTGCGGGAGCCCCGAAAAGTGGTCTCCCACCAGGGACCCGCGAGCTCCCGATGTCTCCGTCCACCCAACCTGCGGCTGGAGCCTCCGAATCTCCGGGGTCGGGTCGCAGCCGCGCGTCACCGCAGCTCTCCACGCTCCGAACTCGGCCAGCTCCACGATGGTGAGTAGTCCGCAGGCTCCGCGACTGGAGCCCCAGGTCGTTCCGGTTGGAGGCCGCTCCACGGTTCTAGGCCCCAACGACAATGGAGACCCGACAGAGAAAGGTCGGGTCCTCCGTACAGGGAAAAGATTTTAAAAGTTTCCCCACCCCCCGCCCCCCACACACATACCCAGTTTAAAAAAAACACTATAACTACACTGAAACGAGACAAAAAAATAAAAAAAGACAGACGGACTGCAGAGGCCGCTGCAACGTGAGTCGCACCGCCCACCCCACCAACTCCCACCATCCCAGTCACCCTGCTCATCTCCCATCCCTAAGTCCCTTTATCCCCTCTTTCCCCTCCCCATTCCCTTCCACACACATCACGTCCTCCATCTTTAAATTTCACCTCATCTGAGTTAAATCATCAAAATCTCAATGATTCTTCGAGTCCAGTGGTAGCATTTAAAAACTTTTATTCAGGCATTGGGCTTACATACTATCCGATTGAAGCATGATACTGAAGAACAAAGAAACTATGAATGCAACGATTTAAACATTCCCGCGGATCAGACAGTTTCTCCCTTGTCTTTCTATTTGGTGGCACAATTCAAAATAATTTCTCTTTCTGTAGCACTATCCTACAGGTTAGGGACAATTTTACAATTACCGAAACCAAATTAACCTACAAACCTGTATGTCTTTGGAGTGTGGGACCTGGGGGAAACCCACATGGTCACAGGGAGAATGTACAAACTCTGTACAGACAACACCTGTAGTTAGGATCGAACTTGACTCTCTGGCGCTTTAAGGCAGTAACTACCGCTGTGCCACCGTGCTCCGTTCTATGATCTTTGGCTACAAGGATGACACTCTCTCACATATGGGTGTTTTTCCCCCCCATTAGAACAAGTTTAAACTGGCCCGAATCAACACTGCAGCATTGTTAAACATCTTGTCAACATACAATTCACACTCTCACTCAATTTGTCACCTATTTGTTACCTTTTCACCTCTAATCTCTGTCAGTATCTCCACCTATTCGACATGGTGGCGCTGTGGTAGAGTTGCTGACTTACAGCGCTTGCTGTGCTAGAGACCCGGATTCGATCCTGACTGCGGATGCTGCCTGTGCGGAGTTTGCATGTTCTCCCCGTGATCGCTTGGGTTTTCTCTGGCTTCTTCGGTTTCCTCCCGCACTCCAAAGACGTACAGGTTTGGAGGTTAATTGGCTTAGGTTTGTATACTTGGTGTCAGCATAAATTATCCCTTATGTTAATGTGGCTTGTGTTAATGTGTGGGGATCGCTGGCTGGCATGGACACGGTGTCTCGAAAGGCCTGTTTCCGCGCTGTATCTCTAAACTAAACGAAACTACTAAACACCTGTATCCACCTGTCATTTGCCAGGGTTTGTCCCACCCTCACCTCTATTTCATACCACCCCCCCCCCACACCCCACTCCTTTAGTTTGCAAAAGATTCCTGACCCAAAACGTCCCATGTCTTTTCCTCCACAGATACTGCCTGAGTGGTTCAGTTCCTCCAGCGTTTTGTGCTTTGCTCAAAATCCCAGCATCTGACATTTCTCATATCACTGTCAATAAACTCGACTTGCCTTGACTTGTTCCATCTTCCCTTCAACGAGTGTGGTTTGGTCATATTTGCTTTGCAATTTCTGGCTGACCATTGAGAGCCAGCAACTGAGAGGTCAAGCCTGAGTGGATTTATGAAGTGGTGAGAAAAGTACACTGTTTGTATCTATTCGTTATCACATTTTCCACAGCCAACAATGGACCATTGTGGGCTCTACCTTTCCGTGATCATCATTGCTGGCTTTGATTTCTTCTTTCCATACCTTTCATTCATTTGTGCTCTGCACCTTTTCATACATCTAGTTTCCTTCTCCCCTGACCCTCAGACTGAAGAAGGGTCTCGGCCCAAAATGTCACCTATTCATTTTTCCAGACATGTTGCCTGACCCGTTGAGTTACTTCAGCATTTTGTGGCAATCTTCTGAGAAAAAGTATCGTCTACCACAGTTCAATCAAGCTACTTGAGCTCAATGATGAGGTGTCAAGAAACTAAATATCTCGCACAATCACAGACTTGTTGCTGTGTGACTCACAGCTTCAAAATCCGGCGTAGAGACGAGAAGTATCATTTATGGTCCCTTCTTCAAACATTCACAGATGACGGATATGGTACAACCTGTTAAGCTGTGTGAGCCAAAGTGCCATTCAACCCATCAAATCTGTGCCAGCACCTAATGAAGCTATTTGCTCAAAACCATTCCCCAGCCCTCTTCCCATAACCCTGACAATTTATCTCCTCCAAATGCTTATCAAAATCCATCTTGAAAGTTCCGAGTGATTCCATTTCCATTACTCTTATAGGAAGTGAGTTCCAGATTCTAACTATCTATTTTACCCCACATGAGCTGTTGCAGTTTCAAGCACAGGTCAGCCCAAACAACTGATTGCATTTTCATTTCATTTTCATTGCCATTGCAGTTTCAAGCACAGGGCAGGCCAAACAGCTGTTCGCATTTTCATTTCATTTCCATTGCCATTGCAGTTTCAAGCACAGGGCAGGCCAAACAGCTGATTGCATTTTCATTTCATTTCATTTCCATTGCCATTGCAGTTTCAAGCACAGGGAAGGCCAAACAGCTGATTGCATTTTCATTTCATTTCCATTGCCATTGCAGTTTCAAGCACAGGGCAGGCCAAACAGCTCATTGCATTTTCATTTCATTTCCATTGCCATTGCAGTTTCAAGCACAGGGCAGGCCAAACAGCTCATTGCATTTTCATTTCATTTCCATTGCCATTGCAGTTTCAAGCACAGGGCAGGCCAAACAGCTCATTGCATTTTCATTTCATTTCCATTGACATTGCAGTTTCAAGCACAGGGCAGGCCAAACCGCACATTGCATTGTCATTTCATTTCCATTGCCATTGCAGTTTCAAGCACAGGGCAGGTCAAACAATATAATTTCATTTTCATTAAGGGCTAATGAAATAATTTATTGCAATAACATTGCAGACTCACAGTTCAGTTGATTCACTGCTTAGAATGAGAGTCGTGGCCTCTCCCTCGCAATCTTGCAGAATGACTGTCATGTCTAGGCATCTGGGGTTTTATAGGCCTGCTCCCCCCCCACCCCCCCTCCGGAAGGGGCATTACCTTCATCGTGGTGATTGACAGGCGAAAGGATCTGAAGGTTTTTTAAACACTCATAACTTTTTTTATTTTTCATCGATGGGAAAAATCCTTGGGGCCTGCTCAGCAGAGGAAGACTGTGAATAAGATGGCCAAAAATCATAGTGATATATGGTAGCGGTTTTTCAAAAATCAATATACAGCATAGACAGGAAGTGGTCAAGATTACACTTTTAATTATATAGATGTCCCAGATAGAACAATGAAATTCTTACTTGCTGCAGCACAACAGAATACAGTATGTAAACATAGTACATTGTAAACAATATAATAAACGAGAGAGAAAAGAAGTTCAGTTCAAAAAAGTTCAAGACAGAAACTGAGCAGGAATGAATAAATTGAAGATTTTAAATGCATAGTTCCAAGTTCAAGTGACATATTCACACATTCAGATATTGTGACTCAACAGAGGTTTTTATGCTCATTGTAATCTACTTCACACCCAGTGATTGCAGTACAACCGCGCCAAAGTGTGAGCACGGACAAGAAATGGATTCTCAAAACTGCTTACATTTTCTTGGAAGGATGTCAACTTCATTTACAAGAAAACGTCAAATAGGATGTTTACTGCGTTGAAATTAAACTGAGATCAGTTTTGTTTGTGTGGGGAATAATTCTCGTATTAAATTATATTTTTGTAATGGATAGCACCTACTTTATCCACAGGTTTTAAATCTTAATATATAATAACATTATTGTTAAAAAAATAACACTTGTTTGAAATTTCTTCCCTTACTGTTTTGACAAAAAAGGTTAATAGGATTAAGGCATACGATTTACATTTGTTTCATCAATTTAGTTTGAGGGGCCAGCATTTTTTTGCCTATCCTTAATTACCCATTAGAAGGTGGCAGAAAGGCACGTTATAGATCTGCTGCACTCTTTCTCGCTAGGCTTTATATTTTAGATCCAGTGATGATGGAGGAAAGGAAATACGGTTCCAGGTTCCAGAATTGTTAGGGTTTATTCGAGGGATATAAAATTACACGGATAAAGCAACCATTAATTCAAAACAAGAACCTTTTTTACACAAACGGTGGTGGGTGTATGGAACGAGCTGCCAGAGGAGGTGGTTGAGGCAGATATTGTCGCAACGTTTATGAAACATTTAGACAGGTACATGGACAGGACAAGTTTAGAGGGATATGGGCCAAACTCAGGCAGGTGGGACTAGTGTAGATGGCCATGTTGATCGGTGTGGACAAATATGGCCGAATTGCTTGTTTCCGCACTGTATAACTCCATGGCTCTATGACTCTAATCAGTGTTCAGAAAGTCTGTCCTAATGTACATTGTAAGCAGAGACCAGTTTGAAATTAAAATGACAGTTTTTAAACAGATAGTCTGTCGACGCGCATGAGTATAGGGTTGCAACTGTCCCGTATTAGCCGGGACATCCCGTATATTGGGCTAACTTGGTTTTATCCCATAAGGGACCGCCCTTGTCCCGGTTTTGACTGCTACTTCTCGGGTTGAGGGGACTGTTGGGTCGGAGCACCGCGTCCAGCCCCGCCTCACCCGTCCCGACGTAGTGCAGCCCATGGAGTGCAGCAGTACCGCCTCGCCCATGGCCCCGTCGGTCGGCACCCCATCCAGCTGTCCGACCTTCGGACCTTCGCTTACCGCCGACACCACCTTCTCATGGCCGATCATCGGTTCATGAGATGGATGGAGTGCCGGACTTTGCGCGCGATGTCACGCGCAATGTCCGGCGCCCGGGCCAAAACTCCTCAGCTGGCCCGCCGGCTGGGCTTTGTGTGCAGACCAGCACCCGGACCAACTCATCATTCACCCAGCCACAGCCGAGTCCGTCAACGAATTGCCGTTGGGAATTTGTCTCTTATTTTGACCTTATTTGTCCCTTATTTGGGAGTGAGAAAGTTGGCAACCCTACATGAGTATGACTTTCTCTCAGATGCATGAGCCACGTCTAAGGTAATGGGTAATCTTATTGGCGTACATCAAACAAAGAGTATTCTTCTTAACTTATTTCACACCATTTTGATAGAGGTGAAGGAAACTTCCGGAACAGACTTGTTTGTCACTAGATACATCACGCATGGCTTTAGGCACATGTGTCGATCAATAGATGGCGTATTTGTGTATTCAAGAGGGTCAACCCTCACAGAAGATTGGAGGCAGAATGGATGTGGAGAGGATGTTTCCATAGTGGGAAAGTCTAGGACTAGAGGTCATAGCCTCAGAATTAAAGGACGTTCCTTTAAGAAAGAGATGTGGAGGAATTCCTTCAGTCAGAGGGTGGTGAATCCGTGAAATTCTTTGCCATAGAAGGCTGTGGATATATATATATATTTTTTTGTTTTTGTTTATTTTATTAGAAGTTAATACAATACAAAACAATACAGTGGTACCTAATTTTAGGTGCCAACTATGTCTATAACGTAATACATTCTATGTACAACCTCTAGTTTTATGTTTTTGAAAAGGAGGTTAAAAAAAAAAAAATATAGAGAGAAGAAAAAGAGGAAAAATAAATAGTAGAAAATAGAAAAACGTGAAGTGTGTATATAAGAAAAGAAAAAGTAGAAAGTAGAAATAGTAGAAAAAGACCCTTAAAAAAGAAATTTTCAAATCTTTGTTCGGAGATGTAAATCTATCCGTAAATCTATCAGTAATCTTTACGGTACTGCTGCATCACATGATTCCAAAAAGTCGATGAAAGGGGACCAACTCCTTAAGAATTGGTCATATTTATCTATTAGGCGGAGTCTCATTTCTTCAAGGTGTGCTATGTCCGTCATATTCCTAATCCACATTTTAATAGTTGGTATAGCTGTATTTTTCCAAAATTTAAGTATCAATTTCTTTCCAATTATTAACCCATAATTAAAGAATACTTTTTGGTCTTTGTTTAAATTGATATCTTCTACTATTATTCCAAATATAATCCATTCCGTATTAGGTTCTATTCTTGACTTGAAGAGCTTTGTAAATATATCAAATATATCGCTCCAAAATTTATTCAACTTTGTACATCCTACAAATGAATGTGTTATATTGGCATTTTGAAACAAACATTTATCGCATCTGGGAGAGACGTTTGGATAGAATTTATTCAACCTCGTTTTTGAATAATATAGTCTATGTAATAATTTAAATTGAATTAAATTATGTCTTGCATTAATGGAACAATTATGTGTGTTCATCAGATACTTTTCCCATCTATCTTTCGGGATCTTTATCATTAGTTCATGTTCCCAATCTTCTCTTAGTGCCTCTGTTGAGGGTAATTCTCTATTTAATATACTATTATAAAAATATATTAGTTTTTGTGAATCAGCCTTAATATTCATTGCTTCTTCTAAACGGTCTAAAAATATAGTTTGAAATCTATGTATATATTTCTTCATAAAGTCACATATCTGTATATATTTAAAATATTGATTATCATTCAGTTTAAATTTTAATTTTAATTGTTGAAATGATAACAATTTGCCCAATTCATACATATCTCCTACTTTCCTAATCCCCAGTCTATCCCATTGTTTATATGTTTTGTCGATAAGAGATGGTTTGAATGCAGGATTATTCAGTATTGGGGTTAATACTGATAGATTATTTAATTTCAAGGATAATTTTATTTGTTTCCAAATTCTTATTATATTGTGAATAATTGGGTTCTTCTTATATATTATACTATTCAATTTTATCGGTGAGAACAAGATCGTTCCTATATCGTACGGGAAAACATTCCTCTTTCTCCATTCTTATCCACTCCGACTGGTGAGTGGAACTATCCAACCAGTACATTATGTTCTTAATATGCACTGCCCAGTAGTAATACGTAAAGTTAGGTAGTGATAAACCCCCAACTTCTTTAGGTTTACACAAATGCTTTCGTTGAATTCTGTGTGCTCTATAATCCCATATAAAATTAGTGATATTAGAATCTAGTTTTTTGAAAAAATATTTCGGAATCTGTGGATATATATATCCTTGATTAGTACGGGTGTCAGGAGTTGTGGGGAGAAGGCAGGAAAATGGGGTTAGGAGGGAGAGATAGATCAGCCTATCACTTATGACCTTTTGACCTTATGACAATGTGCTGGAGTAACTCAGTGGGTCAGGCAGCATCTCTGGAGAAAAGGAATAGATGACGTTTCAGACCCTCACATGTCTAATTTTGGGTGTCTGGGTTTTCTGTCCTCAGAGGCTTCTAGAACTTCCATGTGAATTACTATATCCCATCAAAATGTTTTTGATTATTCAGAGGTGTCTTAGCACTTACAGTGTGCTTCCTTTGCTAACATGTAATTCTCCATAGCTGTTTGTCCACATTTAAACATTAAAACATAGTGCATAATTCTAGCAATTGAAACTACAGTTAATTGTTTATTGTTATCTTTGTGCTCATAACCTATATAAACGATGTACTTTGAGTTTGGAGATTCAACCGAGAGGGTCTTCAAGAGAATATTGTTTTTCTTGATGAATAATGACTTTTATATCTACCAGTTTCAGCCTCTGTGGCTTATTCACGTCACAAGAATATTGTATGATTTGGAGTGGAACAAACAAACAGTGAGGTTCCCATTGAAGTTGCACGCTGTTCTACTCGAAACTTGTCTGCTGCCTGCTGTCCTACGTAGTTTCAGAGGTAGTGGGTTTAGGAGTTGCTGTCTGAATAATCGAGGTGAGTTAGTGAGGCTACTTATAAAACAAAACTCCATTATCCCACTCAAAATACATGCAGTCAACTAATTCCCATCCCATTCCCATACTGATCTTTCTGTCCAGGGCCTCCTCTACTGTCAGAATGAGGCCAAATGCAAATTGGAGGAACAGCACCTCATATTTTGCTTGGGCAACTTACAACCCCAGCAGTATGAATATTGTAAGTTGCCTAATTTCAAGTAGCCCTTGCATTCCCGCTCTCTCTGTCTCCCCTCCCCTCCCCCCCCCTGTCCCCCCACCCTAGTGGTACTATTAGTTTCATTGTTGTCCTGCTTTGTTTCACTGTTTCGCTGTTCATATTCATTCATTATCACCTTTACCACAGCCAATGATGGACCATTGTGGGCTCCACTTTTCCTTGATCATCGGTGCTGGCTTTGATTTGTTCTCATCATACCTTTCATTCATTTGTTCTTTGTACATTTTCATGCCTCTAGTTTCCCTCCCCCTGACTCTCAGTCTGAAGAAGGGTCATAGAAGCATAAAAACATAGAAAATAGGTGCAGGATTAGGCCATTCAGCCCTTCGAGCCACCACCGCCATTCAATATGATCATGGCTGATCATCCAAAATCAGTACCCTGTTCCTGCTTTTTCCTCATATCCTCTGATTCCTTTAGCCCAAAGAGCTAAATCTAACTTTCTGGTCACGAGAAGTCCAGATACGACCTTGGTAAGGCCATCAAAAAGGCCAAAAGGGACTTTTGCTCCAAGCTGGAGGATGAGACGGATGTTTGGCAATTGTGGCTGGGCTTGAATGCCATCACTTCCTACAAGGCAAAATCTGGAGGCAGAACAAATGTCAGCAAAGCATCACTCCCCGACGAGCTCAATGCGTTCTACGCACGCTTTGATAGGGAGAATACTGACGTGCCTTCCCGAGCCCCCGTTCGCCGTGGTGGTATTTCGGTCACAGTCACAGAGGTCGACATCAGAAAATCCTTCAGAGGGGTGAACCCTCGGAAAGCGCCTAGACCTGATGGTATACCCGGTTGTGTTCTGAAAACCTGTGCGGACCTACTGGCTGGAGTTTTTACAGACATTTTCAACCTCTCACTTCTGAGGTCTAAGGTTCCCACCTGCTTTAAAAGGGCATCAATAATACCGGTGCCCAAGAAGAGCAAGGTGACGTGTCTCAATGACTATCGACCAGTGGCACTAATGTCTGTGGTGATGAAGTGCTTTGAGAGGCTGATCATGGCGCATATCAACGATTGAGATGTTGAGCCTCTTGAGTGTTGTAGGAATAGCATTCAGCTGATTAGACAAGATGTACTCCATAACGTTCCAAACATATGCTATGGGATGTCAGAGGTGAGTCATTCGCCACAGGAAACCAGTCCTCTGACTAAACATGGGCCCAGTTGAGTTTCTGGTAAATCACGAAAGGATTCGGAACGGAAGTGACCATTGTGCAATCATATGTGAACATTTCCAAGATGAAGGAAGTCTTCGATGAAATATCTGTAGATGGTTCGATTATGAATCACATTATTTATTTTATGACATCAGGTAATCAAACCAGCACTGCAGTGAGTGTAAGAGTCATCTATGCAGCCAGCCGATTGCATTAGATCTTATCAAAAGATGAATATGCTTACAAGCCTCTGGTGCAGGCAAGTGGGATTAGCTGGTTAATGCATCTTAGACAACATGGACAAGTGGGCTGAAGGGCATGTTTCCATGCTCCATAGCTCCCTGACTCTCTGAGTCAGCAGTGACCATGGACCACCCATTTACACAAATTCTACATTAATCCCATTTATTTCATAGCTGTTCCTTCATTGTCACTGCACCAACATCCAGGAATTCCCTCTCTAGCAAGTACTTTGAGACAAAATACATTCACCAGGTGAATTGCAGCAGTTTAAAGACATGGCTCACCACAGCCTTCTCAAGAGCAAATAAGGATGGCAATAAATGCTGACCTCACCAACGACATGCAGGTGCAAAGAGAAGAATAAATAAAATAGAAGAGTGATGTCTCTTTATTGACTTTATCCTGTTACAGCCTTTGAAAGTCTCTAACTGCAGTCTCTAGTTGAATGGTGGATGAACATTGTGAATTTATGCACTGTAAAAAAATAAAACATTCCATATTAAAAGATAGACATTGGTATGTCAAATACATATTTTGTACATCAACTACTAACATGAAGGGATAGATAGATTATTATCTGTTAGATGATAAGAGGACCCAAAAATATACAGATTGTGACCACTGAAATTAAAGCATAGAGTCATCGAGTTATTGAGTCATAGAGCGTGGAAACAGGGCCTTCAGCCAACTTGACCAAACCAAGCAATATACCCCAACACTATTAGTCCTATCTGCCTGCATTGGGCCCATATCCCTCTAAATTTATCCTATCAATGTACCTGTATATTTAGTAAAGCTATTGTTGACCATATCCTATGGGCAAAAATAGCTGAAATTGGAGGGGACGGTTCCCAAGTTATCGTGAAGTTGAGGGGGGTGGGAAGATTGATAGCTTGGATGGGATTGTAAGACTGGGATCAAGGTCAGAGGGGCAGCACATAAGGTCTCTTGTGCAGTGTGAGGGGAGGGAGGGGGAGGGTGTCCAAAGGAGGAACGATAAGCAAGGTCTAACCTGATACATACAGTAGCCTAGACAAGTGCAGAGTTGGGAAAGCACAGTGGTTCCAGAAGTGCTGAATGATTAATATTCCTGGGACAAGGGTCTATGCTTCCAAGCATCATTTCAAAGGGAACACATTCCATAGGGAACAACGAAGATAGACACAATCTGCTGGAGTAACTCAGCGAGACAGGCAGCATCTCTCCAGAGATGTTGCCTGTCCCACTGAATTTGCACCAGCATTTTGTGTAATTTTGTGTCGACTTTGAAAACGACTCTTCAATCTGGACTCATTGGGCTGTTTCTATACATTCTCTATTTAATCGAGGATTGTATCTTACTGATCTGTATGCAAAAACAGAATTTCACTGTACCTTGGTTCAAGTCTTAATAAAGAACCATTAAACCATTCAATTATCATCAAGCAGCCTTTGCCATTCTTCTATGTAATAATCTCGTCTTTATCAGAGCTCAGAATAGAGCATTTGCTACATTCCTAGATTCAGTTGTCTTGTGTTCTGAAATAAAAAGTGCAATTTAATTTGCAAATGAAAGGAAAGTAACTCTCGATTGATAAAAAATTCCCCTCTAACCCACTCTCTTATCTCCATTATTACTTTGATTGTTATTTTAATCATAATGTAGACAGTAGTGAGTAGCAAGCAAGGTGATGGATACCATGGCTTTGATTACTTGGCTCTTTAGGAGCAAACTGGTTATGTATCCAGACCTGCCACAAAACAATGACACAAGATCTGTCCATAAATGGGCAAATTAAAGCAGGGGCAGCAATGTAACCTTCTACTCAGTAAAACACAGGCTGTGGCACTTCGTGCTCGTGGTTGGAGTCCCATGCATGCACATGTATGTGTGTATTTGTACATTTGTGTTTGCAAGTGTGAGTGTGTATCCGTACTTTTGTAACTTTTCATGTTAGCACCATTCTTCATCAATTGTAATTATCCATTCATTTTACACTTTGCCAACTTTGGACATCCTCAGCTCTTGTCAATGTTTGTGAACCCAATTCGAGTCAATTCTCTGCCAAGTTCTGCGCCTCTTCAACATAAGTTTCTATGGATTGCATACTGAAATGCTAATCATGGATGGACTGTAAATAGGGAGGTTGCACGGCAGTCAAGGTCATGACCCGTGACCCGTACTGTTGCCACGCAACGCCAACTGGAGTACATGCGGTGAACTGCAGGTAAGCACTTACCAACTGGAGTACATGCGAGTGAACTGCAGGTAAGCACTTACCATGGTTCCACTGTAACGGGCCCGTCTTTTTTCCCCCAGCATCCGGACTCCATGATGAATGGTTCCACACTCGCGGACCCCGGGTGGGGGGGGGGGTGCCGAATGCAGCGCGGTCAGTGATTCTGGGTGGGCAGAGGGACCAGACTATCCCCAACTCTGCTGCAGCTGACCGGGACGTTACTGGGTTTTCGTTCCTGTGTGTCCGCTGCCCAGAGCCGCGGCCCCGTTCCACCCGGCCCCATGTGTGGGCGCTGCCGACCCACAGCCCATGACAGTGCGGCCGCACAGGGGAGGATGGGCGGAGGGCGGCCGTGGCCGGACAGCGCTGACCCCGGGGGGTGAGTGGGGCTGTCCCGAAGGATGCACTCCTTCGGCCGCTTACACCTTGGTGCCGTTTTTAACAGATAAGTACGCCTTTCGTGTGTTAACAGTGTATGCCGGAAGCTGCCATGTCCTCCAGATGGATTGAGCTACTCCGTGCGTCACGCCCTTGGACCCGATGACCTTACGTGCAACCCCCCTATACTGACCTTGCTGTTGATGCCCACTTCCAGTTACTGAATACAAAAAAACCTTTGCCAAGTTATTTTATTTCAAACCAGCTGCTTTAAGGGCGACAGAGTGGCGCACCTGGTAGAGCTGCTGCTTCAGAGCGCCAGAGACCCAGGTTCGATCCTGATCTTGGGTGCTGTCTGTGTGGAGTTTGCAAATTCTGCTTGTGACCGCATGGGTTTCCTTCAGTTGCTTCGGTTTCCTCCCACAGTCCTAGCAGGTTAATTGGCCTCTGTAAATTCCCCCTAGTTTGTAGGGAATGGGATAACATAAAGCGAGTGCGAATGGGTGGACCATGGTCAGCGCGGACTCAGTGGGCTGAAGGGCCTGTTACCAAGGTGCACCTCTAAAATCTAAACTAAACTTAATGATGCAACTTTAAGGAACTTCAACAAGCTTGATTTAAAAAGGCAAATTTAACCAGAGCTCCCTCTGCTGATCCCAGTCAGTAACAATGCCGAAAGGTTGCACCTCTGCACATGTATATATGTGAGTTATTTGGTGTATCATTGATCATCAAAGTCTGTTCATCATTCCATCTTCAGACATTGGTTGCTAAGGCTCTGAGCTCTGGGACCCCTGGTCTATTCAATCATTTTTAATCTTTCTTTGAACCATTCTCTTTCATCACGCTTGGGATGTTTTTACTACATTATAGGCACTATTTAGAAAAAGGATATACTTTTGGTCATTGATAATATTTATCACTATTTGTAGTGACTCCCAGCCATATATGGTGGGGACATTGTAAATTATAATTTTATTGAATGTCAGGAGGGGATGGTTAAATGATTCTGGTGCTTGTATGATAAAAATGTTACTTCTCAATAGAACCAGGATGTTTAGGCACCAAAAAACTCTGAAATAGGCAGGCAAAAAGGCACAATAAAATTACAAAAATGGCACAAAAAGGCATTTATTGACAAAAAAAAGGCATAAAAAGCCTTGTATTTCCACCACCAAAATATGGTTTAAAATGATAATATTAAGGTATTCTACATTAAATGACCAAAGTTGCCTGGTTGCACATAATTACTAGCATTTTTTTCAAATTATCTGGTGTTAAACTATGCCGTCTGTCAGACAGAATATGCTTCAGTTGTGAAAAACTTCTTTCTATCTCAGCTGAGGTCACTGGTGCATACCTGAAACAAGCTACAGACTCTATATTCATGTTGATATCTTGTGCATTACAACTACCTTTGAAACTTTAGCTATGTTTTGTATTTCTTCAAGATCTTTGTTAGCTAAAATCACTCTCTAACATTTTCCTTGTATGTCTTTACCTACATCGCCAGGAACTTTACGAATATCGTCAGTTACTTTGTTGAAAACCTGCAAGTTATTCACTAATATTTCGTCACGTTTCTCAAGGGAAGTGGTAGCTCGTGGGAAGTTTGCAAAATTGGAAGCAATAAATAGATTTTGGAGAAGACTGAACCAGCAGGCAGTGGCACGAATGAATGAACGACCGACAGTGGCGCCCCCGGTTTCGCCCCTGTGGTGGAAATTTTATTGTAATTTATTCTATGTTAACACGTTAATAATAACATTAATATTAACGTGTTAACATAGAAAACGTCATTGTAATCATGGTACAACTAGAGAAAATAGCACGACCTTTTAGCAAAATGGCAAAAAAAGGCTGATATAGGGACTCGATCGTGAAAAGGGCATTATCTTGGTGTAAATCATCAAAAAAGACATGAAAAGGCACTTATGGCATTTATGGCAAAATCCTGGCTCTACTTATCAATTATGAACACATGGCCACATGCTATCTAGACCATTCTGAATTCAGGCACAGACAGCTTCATCATCGGAGGTCTTTACTTTAGACTTTAGACTTTAGAGATACAGCATGAAAACAGGCCCTTTGCCCTGCCGAGTCTGCGCCGACCAGAGATCACCCCATACACTAACACTATCCTACACACTCATGACAATTTACAATTTACAGAAGCCAATTAACCTACAAACATGTACGCCTTTGGAGGGTGGGAGGAAACTGGAGCACCTGGAGAAAACCCACGTGGTCACAGGGAGAACGTACATGCAGCACCCTTAGTCAGGATCAAACCTGGTCTCTGGCGCTGTAAGGCAGCAACTCTGCCATTGTGCCACTGTGCTGTTCGCTGTGACACTATGTTGCAAATGGAACTAAATAATGAAATCTATAATAAAATCCATTCTTTTGACCTTATGATGGAGAAAAGATAATTGACAAGTCATGCTTGGGCCCAAGTCGTTAAGCACTTCATGAAATTTAAATGGCACCTGGATTTTATAGGTTAATACTTTGTGGACTTGTATTGATGGGCTGAGCAGCTTCCTTCTGGAATATTAATGTTCTATTATTATATGAGCTCTTGCCCTGAGGCTGAGATGACTGCTCTCCTTAATGCTAGGTTAACCAATGACAGTGAGGAGTTACTTTCTGATCCAGGGCTCCTTGGCAAATTTGTAGTCAAGTGTCACCTTCATATTGGGGCAGTCTCTTTCAATGTACTTTACTCTAGAATTCCATTCTGCTCCTTTGACCATGTCTGGACCAAGACTACGCTGAGATCTGGAACAGAGTGCACCTGGCAGCAATCTTATTGACAACTTCTGACACAGTGACGCACCTGGTAGAGCTGCAGCCTCAGAGCCCCAGAGACCCAGGTTCGATCCTGACAGCCAATTGACAACTTCCTCCATTACCTCACTGATTGAGGATGGACTAGTGGGAGAGCAAAGGGGCACGTTGCCAAATTGAACTTACTTCTCGTAGACCAGAAATAAGTATGCATTATTGGATAGATGCTAGTGGTGAAATGTACTGAAACAATTTTAGGTAATCTATCTTTAACGTTAATTCAGTTAATTCCGCAGATGCTGCTAGGTATTTCGAACATTCTTTTTTACATGAAATTCCAGGAACTACATTGTTTTGTGTCTCATGGTTGGAGCGATGTTTTTTTCCCCTCTCTTCTCTTCATATTCATCTCCTTTCATTGACACATCCTCCCAATACGTAAGTCAGCTGCACTTAACAGTGTCATCTCTTACAGACCAGTTAGTCTAACATCGGTAGTGGAGAAAATGCTAGTCAGTTATTAAAGATGGGATAGCAGCACATTTGGAAAGTGGTGAAATCATTGGACAAAGTCAGCATGAATTTATGAAAGGTAAATCATGTCTGACAAATCTTATAGAATTTTTCGAGGATAATAATAATAATAATAATAGATTTTATTTATATAGCGCTTTTCAGGACTCAAAGTCGCTTTACAATTGAGAGTCAGGAATAAACAAAACAAAATAGAGCAGTAAGACAGAGGGGGGGGGGAACATGGGACTAAGGGTATGCAGAGGTGAAGAGATGGGTCTTGAGGCGGGACTGGAAGATGGTGAGGGACTCAGAATTTCGGACCGGTTGTGGGAGGGAATTCCAGAGCCTGGGAGCTGCCCTGGAGAAGGCTCTGCCTCCAAAAGTGCAGAGGTTTGATTTCGGAGTGGAGAGGAGACCAGCTGATGTGGATCTGAGGGACCGTGAGGGTTGGTAGGGGGAGAGGAGGTCAATGAGATAAGGGGGGGCCAGGTTGTTGAGGGCTTTGTAGGTGAGGACCAGGATTTTGTAGGTGATCCGGTGGGAAATGGGAAGCCAGTGAAGTTCTTTGAGAACTGGGGTGATGTGGTGCCAGGATTTGGTGTGGGTAATGAGTCGAGCGGCTGCATTTTGGACCAGTTGGAGTCGTTTGATGCTGCTGGAATTGATTCCGAAAAGTAGAGAGTTACAGTAGTCCAGTCGGGAGGAGATGAAGGCATGGATGAGTCTTTCAGCAGCGGGGGGTGTGAGAGACGATCTGATTTTTGCAATGTTGCGGAGGTGAAAAAATGATGTTTTGACAACATGGCGGATGTGAGGCTCAAGGGAGAGGGTTGAGTCAAGGATCACGCCAAGGTTGCGTGCCTGAGGAGATGGGGAGACAGTGGTGCCGTCGATAGTGAGAGTGGGGTTGTTAATTTTAGTGAGTGTTGATTTGGAGCCAATGAGGAGAAATTCTGTTTTGCTACTGTTTAATTTAAGGAAGTTGAGTTGCATCCAAGATTTGATGGCTGATAGGCAGGAGTTGATATGGGAGAGAGGGGGGTGGTGGGGGGACTTGGTGCTGAGATAGATCTGGGTGTCATCAGCATAGCAGTGGAAGTCCAGGTTGAAGTGACGGAGTATATGACCAAAGGGGAGGATGTAGATGATGAAGAGGAGGGGACCAAGAACGGAGCCTTGGGGAACGCCTTGAGTGACAGTGGCTGTGGCAGAGGTGTGGTTATGGAGAGAGATGAAGTGGGATCGGTTGGAAAGGTAAGAACGGAACTAGTAAGGATGTAACTAGTAGAGTGGATAAGGGAGAACCAGTGGATGTGTTATATCTGGACTTTCAGAAGGCTTTCGACAAGGTCCCACTTAAGAGATTAGTATGCAAACTTAAAACACACGGTATTGGGGGTTCAGTATTGATGTGGATAGAGAACTGGCTGGCAGACAGGAAGCAAAGAGTAGGAGTAAACGGGTCCTTTTCAGAATGGCAGGCAGTGACTAGTGGGGTACCGCAAGGCTCAGTGCTGGGACCCCAGCTATTTACAATATATATTAATGATCTGGACGAGGGAATTGAATGCAACATCTCCAAGTTTGCGGATGACACGAAGCTGGGGGGCAGTGTTAGCTGTGAGGAGGATGCTAGGAGGCTGCAAGGTGACTTGGATAGGTTGGGTGAGTGGGCAAATGCATGGCAGATGCAGTATAATGTGGATAAATGTGAGGTTATCCACTTTGGTGGCAAAAACAGGAAAGTAGACTATTATCTGAATGGTGGCCGATTAGGGAAAGGGGAGATGCAACGAGACCTGGGTGTCATGGTACACCAGTCATTGAAAGTAGGCATGCAGGTGCAGCAGGCAGTGAAGAAAGCGAATGGTATGTTAGCATTCATAGCAAAAGGATTTGAGTATAGGAGCAGGGAGGTTCTACTGCAGTTGTACAGGGTCTTGGTGAGACCACACCTGGAGTATTGCATACAGTTTTGGTCTCCTAATCTGAGGAAAGACATTCTTGCCATAGAAGGAGTACAGAGAAGGTTCACCAGACTGATTCCTGGGATGTCAGGACTTTCATATGAAGAAAGACTGGATAGACTCGGCTTGTACTCGCTAGAATTTAGAAGATTGAGGGGGGATCTTATAGAAACTTACAAAATTCTTAAGGGGTTGGACAGGCTAGATGCAGCAAGATTGTTCCCGATGTTGGGGAAGTCCAGAGCAAGGGGTCACAGTTTAAGGATAAGGGGGAAGTCCTTTGGGACCGAGATGAGAAAAACATTTTTCACACAGAGAGTGGTGAATCTGTGGAATTCTCTGCCACAGAAGGTAGTTGAGGCCAGTTCATTGGCTATATTTAAGAGGGAGTTAGATGTGGCCCTTGTGGCTAAAGGGATCAGGGGGTATGGAGAGAAGGCAGGTACAGGATACTGAGTTGGATGATCAGCCATGATCATATTGAATGGCGGTGCAGGCTCGAAGGGCCGAATGGCCTCCTCCTGCACCTATTTTCTATGTTTCTATGTTTCTATCATCCTTTCCCCGCATTTGTGTAATTCACTCTTCCCAATCTCTATTCCATCACAGACCTTCTCTCTTTCCTCTCCATCCCTCACCCTTCTCTGCAACTCCAAACATAACATTTCACAGTTCCGTCGAAAGATCGGTGACCTGAAACATTGACTCTGTTTCAACCTCCGCAGATGGTGCCAAGCCGGCAACCTTTCTCCAACATTCTCTGTATTTGCCTCAGATTTATGGCATCTGCACAATAGGATCAACCCATAGAGAGAGGCAACAGTTTGCACCATATCAGTGATCAGTACTGGGACCAATACCCAGTTGATAATGTATGAAAGGAAATTGGAGGTGAGTGCAGAAATAAAGTAATAGATTATACTTAAATGGGTGGGCCTGAATACAAGAAGGAATCAAACAAGTTGATCAAGTAAAGGAAAGACTTGCATGGACTAAATAACTGGGGTAGATGCACGTCTTTTCCTCATGGTGGGGGAATAAAAAACCAGAGGATTATAGGTTTAAGGTGCAAGGGGAAAAATGTAATAGGAACCCGAGGGGCAAATTTTTCACACAGTGGGTGGGTATATGGAACATGCTGCCAGAGGAGGCAGTTGAGGTAGGTACTATAACTGCATTTAAAAGGCAGGTACATGGATAGGAAAGGTTTAAATAGATAAGGGCCAAATGCTAGCAAATGGAACTAGTGTAGATGGGGCACCTTGGTCGGCATGGGCAAGTTGAAGTCGAAGGGCCCGTTTCTGTAGTGTATGACTGTATGACTCCATGTTGATGTTTGAAGCTTGCCAAAAGCCTGTATCATGTTGGAAGGATCTTAGAGGGTATTATACGAGACTGAAAGCAATGAGTAATTGACCTCTCTTCCTCAGTTGTAATTCAATTTACAGTTTGCCATGATGAATTTGTCAGTGCATCGTCTCCAGGAGGTTTCCAGTTTTATCATATCCCACATGGCCTTCGTTGTCACAGCAAGATCTCAGCTTCTTTATTGCCCTCCAGCCCTCAATCTGCCCTCTGTGGCCCTTAACATTCAAGAGCCATAGGCATTTTTTTTTAATTGCCAATAACTAATCTTTGCCACTTCACAATTGGTGTGCAGAAACCCAATGCCACAAACCAAACTATGATTACTATTATTCTGAGTAAATGTACTTCATTCAGGGTGCTCCACTCTTTGTCATCCAAGAGGAAGCCTAACAATATCAAAGGTTCCCAGTAGAATATACTGCTCCCTGTTGCCCTTCTATCAAGTGCGGTTGGTTAATTTGAGGCACAAAAATGTTTTTGAACCGATGCAGCTGCTGAAAATATGAAGTAAAAACAGAAAACACTGGATGAACCCAGCAGGTCAGGCAGTGACTGTGGAAAGAGAAACAATTAACGTTTCAGGTCCAGGAAACATCATCAGAATTGAAGTAGCTCTTTAGTTGGGTTGTTGCTCTCTGACCAAGCGGAAGGTACTTTTGATAAAGGAAGGGACTCTTTTTCAGGAACATGGGAGCAGGAGAAGGCTATTCATATTTTTGAGTCTATCCCACCAGTCAAAATAATTCTGCTTCATTTGTATTTTATCTCTTTTCAATTGATGAATTCCAACAAACTGCCTGAGGAGCTCAGTGGATCAGGGCATCATCTGGTGAAGGGAAATGGATAGATGATGTGATGAAGATTCCTGAGCTGAAACATCATCTGTCCATTTCCCTCCACAGATGTTACCTGACCCATTGAATTCCTCCAGCCCTTGATTTTTCGCACATGATTCCAGCATCTGCAATGTCTTGTATTTTCTCCCTCCAGAATTGACCTTTTTTCCAATCTGCCTTTGACGCAAATAACACCTTTCACATTGGTCTACCATTCCAACTGAGCAACAGGCTAATTGCAGAGCTGAGGTAAATCCTAACTCAAATCTAATGAAGGGTCCCAGACCTGAAATGATAATCATTTCTCTTTCATGGATAGTTACTGACCTGCCGAGTTCTTCCAGCATTTTCTGTTTTTCTATCAGTTTTCTGCCATCTCCCATCTGTATTTGTAAAGGTCAATATTCCAAGACCCCTCATTGTCCTCACCAACACAATACCCTAATTTTAGCTTCAGAACATATTTTGGATTTTGTAAATCTTTGCATGCTGGCATAATGATTGTACAATCCGCAATCCTGATTAACGCACAATCCACTGCCCATGATTAATTACAGTATGTCATGGTAAGATCTACATTAAATCTTTAGAAATACAAGCAACTTTTAAATAAAGTTTACAGTGCGGCACCGTGGCGCAGCTGGTAGAGCTGCTGCCTCACATGCCAAGGATGCCGTGTTCAATCCTGACCTCAGATGCCGTCTGTGTGGAGCTTGCACATTCTCCCTGTGACTGTGTGGGTCTCATCAGGGTTCTCCAGTTTCTGTCTACATCCCAAAGACATGCGGGTTTGTACGTTAATTGGCCTCTGTCAATTGCCGCTTGTGTGCAGGGAGAAAGATAACATAGTACCGACGTGAAAGGGTGATCGATGGTCAGTGTGGACTCAATGGGCCAAAGGGCCTGTTTCCATGCTCTATCTCTAAACTAAATAGCAATATAAAGATCCACTGCTTGTCAAAAAGAATCTTTCAACAACTAAAGGATTATGCCACTGAATCGGAAATTAAAAAAAACCACTAGACCTTATTGTGAATAGCTGCACCTGCACGATTACACTTGAGCTGAAGTTTGTGAAGTAACTTTCAACAATTCATGGACAATGAACCTTCTTGCGACACTAACTGCATAACAAGCTATTTGGTTATGTGGCTATGCGAAACAGCAGCTGTTTGATTTTTTTTTAAGTTTAGGGAAGTAATGTGCATATTGGAAATGACCCCCAGTCCCACAGATTTTTCCTGATATACGCTTGGTGTGTATCATGTGACCAGCTCATGAACTTCACAGACCAAGATTTGGTTTGAAACCCAACAGATTTTTACCATGTTATGCATATTTTATTTTATTTTGAAACTGTCGTTCATTCTCTTTGCTTTTTTTTTTAATACATTCCTTTACCAATGGAACCACATCAGTGTGGCTGACATCTGCACGTAGTTGATGGAAACCTATTGTCTTTGTCAACGGACTCATTCAGATTTTCGATACTTTTAGCGTCCTTTTTTAAATAGGGACACTATATTTATCCCTGAAACTACTCTGGGGAGTTAATAAAAGGAGAACTTTAATCTTCATTAATATGTGGATAACCAATAAAGGTCAAGTCTTAAAAAATAGCACATTACTTAAGCATATTCTGCACTGTTTTCTGAAGTTGACTATTCTAGAACTAATATAATAGTGGCCAAAAACAACAAATGGAAGCTGAAATAATCATTCAGCGATAGGTTGCTGGTCCATCATTTAATAAGATCACAGTTGATAATTTACCACAGTGGTATTTCAGGCTTTAGTTTTATTTTGCTCTCATATTGGGTTTTATTTTATTTATTGAACTTTAAAAAAATTATGCCATCTATTGAGTTCTGTGTTTACAGACCTGTGATGCTGTTGCAAGTACAAATTTCTTTGTTCTGCTTTGGTACACATGACAATTAAACACTCTTGACTCAACTTTTTCCTGTACTTTCTCCATATCCCTTCATTCCTCAATATAGGCACCTTGTGTTTTATGCGGGGGTTATGTTCCTGAAAAGCAGTGCGTCATTCAAAAACACCTCATTTAAACATATACATTTAAACATTTTAACGTATTAACTAAACAAGCGCATTATTTCAAAAAGGCATGAATCAAATACGCGTAAAGCACAAGGTGCCTGTGTATAAAAATCTCTTGTCATGAATATATTCAGTGAAAGGGGCTCCCCATCCCATGTGAGTGGTGGGTTCCTAAAATCCAATACCCTCTGGTGAAGACATTTCTTCTCGACTCTGTTCTAGATGATTGATCCTTTATTTGGTCACGGAATCCCCCTGATCCTAGGCACCACAGGCAGGGATAATATAATTTCTGCACCTACTCTGTCAAGTCTTGTATGAATTTTGTGTCAAGAAAAACAAACTGCTGGAGGAACTCTCCAGACAAGCAGTGTCTAAGCAGCAGACCCTCGGTTTCTGTGTATATTGGCGGCAGAATTGGTAGATTACTTTGCCAGTCGTAAAGTGATTGGATTCAATGTGAAACATAGAAACATAGAAACATAGAAACTAGGTGCAGGAGGAGGCCATTCGGCCCTTCGAGCCAGCACCGCCATTCATTGTGATCATGGCTGATCGTCCCCATCAATAACCCGTGCCTGCCTTCTCCCCATATCCCTTAACTCCACTAGCCCCTAGAGCTCTATCTAACTCACTCTTAAATCCATCCAGGGACTTGGCCTCCACTGCCCTCAGTGGCAGGGAATTCCATAAATTCACAACTTTCTGGGTGAAAAAGGTTTTCCTCACCTCAGTCTTAAATGACCTCCCCTTTATTCTAAGACTGTGGCCTCTGGTTCTGGACTCGCCCAACATTGGGAACATTTTTCCTGCATCTAGCTTGTCCAGTCCTTTTATAATTTTATATGTTTCTATAAGGTCCCCCCTCATCCTTCTAAACAAGGAAGCAAGGAAGGTAAACCTTTACCAAGGTTCCACATTTATGGAAGGCTGACTTCTTCATGATGAGATGGACCCACTTTGCAGTAATGAAGCCAAGCTTTCTTCAACAGTAACTGTGAAGCCTGAGACTCGAACAACCTGATGGAACAGGCAGCGAGTGCTTGTGAATGTCGCCCTGCAATTTTGCCTGCATAGAGTCATGGAGTTATAAGCATTTGAAACGGACCCAATTCATTCATGCAGACCAAGATGCCTCATCTAAGCTAGTCTCATTTGCCCGCATTTGGTCCATATTTCTCTAAACTTTTCCTGTCCATGTACTTGTCCAAGTGTGTTTTAAATGTTGATATTTTACTGGCCTAAACTACCTCCTCTGGCAGCTTATTCCATATACCTATCAACCTGAGTTGGGAAAAAATCTTTGGCATTCGTTTTTCATCGAGACCTTTAAATCCTGGAACTCCACAGAGCACGATGGGAATATTTTCACATAGGATCAGTGGCTACCAAGAAGGATGTGTAAGGAAAACAAAGGATATTGATCAGTAGTTTACCAGTGATGCCTACACACCTGGAATAGATTTTTTTAAAATATAGCATGGACAAATCTGTTCATAGCTAAGACAAATAGAGATCACGAGGAGGTTTTCAAAAATAAACTTAATGAACTGTAGAAAACGATTGTACCATTTAAGGTTAAGAAGCCCTATTTGGTAAATAAGTTATCCATGGATCTATACAAGCAAAGAGGTAAGCAATCACATTTAGACCAGAAGAAAAAACTTAGAATAACCAACACAGATCAATCTGCCTGGGGTGATAAAAAGATGACTAAGGTTCAAAAAGAGGATATAATTTTCAAAAGCAATCAAAATAATGCAAGAAGTTACAAATATCTTCAGAATGAAAGAAACAGCTCAGGAATGATTAAGTTTGGTTTAAAGGTAATAGATAATTCGACCCACCAAATTCACACCAACCCATTCATTTTAGTTCTATGTTATCCTTCTTTTGCATCCACTCCCTATACACTAGAAGCAATTTACAGAGGCCAATAACTCATCTTTGGAATGTGGGAGAAAAGTGGAGCACCCAAAGTAAACCTACGCGGTCACCAGGAGAATGTGCAAACTCAACCCTGACTACTCCCAAGGTCAGGATCGAACCTGAGTCTCTGGTACCGTGAGACAGCAGTTCTACCAGCTGTGCCACTATCACCATGGATATTCATTAATGATATTAATGAAACTGTTAACCAAGGTACTGTTAATGAAAAAAAAAAGTAATTGCAGTCATGTATAATTCTTGCTTTGCAACAGTAATTACAGTAGAGGAAGTGGATGGCAGGCCAGACATATCAAGGATCTAACACCAATTAATCAACAGGGACAGACCAAAATTAACATATATCAGGGTAATGAAGAAAATATTGAAACTGAAAGAGTGACAGATACCCATCGCCATCTGTGAGTTTTGTCAAATTAAAATCCATGCATTTTGCCTTGACGATAATCATTGAAACATACACTTAACTTGCACGCTGTTTCTGGAGGTAACAAAGTTGCATGTGTTACCCCGCTACTTACAGTAAATGCATCTGCAATTATTTTCATTTCATTAACAATATCTTCGTTAGCAGTTTTCATTACTATTATTTCTGAGCTTTCTCTTTTGCTTCTAAGATAACTAACATGCTTATGTAATGTGACAGACAATAAAAACAGAGAACCATGTACAACCCGACCCAAATACCTGTCCAGAAATTACTGAAGAGTAGAGTGAATGATAAAGAGAACGAATACCGTGACATTTTTCAGATGATCAGAGCCAGCATGGATTGGAAGAACATAATCAAAATCTTTAATAGAACTAACCAAAGAAGTGGAGAGGAAAATGTTGGTGAGTGAACATTGCTGTCATTCATCCCTGGTAAGAGAGCCGATCATTTCAAGTTTTATAACTCCATGTTCTAAGCTAAGTTGAGCTGATTATGATCATGGTATAAGCTTCCCAAAATGATCTTGTGCTAGAATACATTTTTTTTCAAGGATCAGAGGGCATAAGTATAAGGGGGGAAAGTTTTCATAGGAACCGAAGGGGTAGCTTTTTCGCACAGAGGGTGGTAGGTATATGGACCGAGCTGCCAGATGAAGTAGTTGAGATGTACAATGACACCGTTTTAAAGAATATTTGGACAAAGAAATGGATACAAAAGGTTTAGAGGAAATGGATCAAACATGGGAAAATGGGACTAACTTAGTTTCTCCACCAGTTTGGTTTTACTCAAGGTTCCAGCATCTGTCGGATTTGTGTCTCTAAATCAACACTCATTTAATTGGAACATCGAGGTCATGAAAGCAACCATTCAGCACTTCTCTAGTGAATCATTTGATGGGAAGATGGCTGGCTAGGATGTACATTTTGTTCTATTGCATCAGAATGATTTGTACTAGTGTCTTAGAGAGCCTTTGAGTTATACAGCATGGAAACAGCCCCTTCGGCCCAACTTGCACACACCGACCAACATGCTACATCGATACTAGGCCCACCTGTCTGAAGAAGGGTTTCGACCCGAAACATTGCCTATTTCCTTCGCTCCATAGATGCTGCCTCACCCACTGAGTTTTACCAGCATTTTTGTCTACCTTCGATTTTCCAGCATCTGCAGTTCATTCTTAAACATTTTGTCTACTCCACCTGCCTGCGTTTGGCCCGTCTATATATTACTAAACTCTCATCTTGTTTGTTTGTATATATGCGTGTACATGTGTGTGTGTGCGTGTGTCCCCGAAATAGCACCAAAATGGTACACGATGGTGCTACAATTTTTGGCCCACCTTACTCACCATTGTCCTGTGATGTAAATGAAATAAGTTTTGTTCACATTGATGGTATATTTTACAAGTTATTCACATTTTAAACTTTACAAAAATCACTTTTACAAAAATCACTTTTCCACTTGCTCTGCCCATTCAACGCGTACAATGTCGCAATGACGTCACAATGGGATCCCAAATTTCATTTTTTTAAAGTCTCCATGGTTTTTTTTTGCATGTACTTGCCTGGCCTCACAACGGGGACCCAACGGCTCCACGGGTAAGTTTTCTTCTACTTTACAAATGCCTCCACGGGTCCTCTATTCACTTTATTAACTTTAACTTAATTTCAGCCGACAACGACACAACTTTGAACGCGGCAGCCACGTATCCACACAGGCACGTGCCGTCAGGGTAGGCAAGGTAGGCACTGCCTACCCTGACAAAAATTATAAAATGGTAATAACTAAATATAATTAGTAAAGGCATGGGAGAATTATGCCTATCTAAGAGATCGATCTCTTAGGTAGGCATAGTTCCCCGTGCCTTTCATCCGCAGCACTTGTAACCCTTGAAGGTCTGTGCAGCCCACGTGCCGTCAGCGCTGCTTCAAGCCATCAATTTCAAGCGGGGCTGAAGGCAGCTGAAATTCTGCCTTTGTAGCACTGCGCAGGCGCAACAGCCTACTGCGCATGCGCAGCACTAGTTTCTTGGCGGGGTTTTCAAATATGGATTGCCATTATTTTAAATGTATCTTAGGAAACAAAGAGAGAAGCATGGTGTACCGATAATGTGGTAAGTACATTTCTTGGTGCTTTATGTTTTTAAATACCGTATTTCCCGGGGTGTGGGGGGAGAGCTCCTTTCACAGCGTTTGGGGAGTCTGGCCCGGGGTAAAGTTGTGGGGAGGGCACGAATGTTGTGAAGGAGGGGGTCGGGATCATGCCACTTGCGACGCTCCATTACGGAGCCATTGCATTGAGGATGGGGGGGGGGGGGAGAGAAGCAGCCTAGAAGGGTGCGAGCGGCCGCCAGGCCGGACAGTGGAACCGGCCACCTCCTCAGCGCCTTCTGCCCCCGCTCACCTCTGGCAGCTCTCAGTCTAAAAACCTCTCTCCTGCCGCTCGCTGGCCTCACTCATGTCAGCCGCTTCCCGCAAATCCTTAAATTCCGACAGCGCGGTTGAGGTTACTCGGCTGTGGGAATTTAAGGATTTGCGGGAAGCGGCTGACATGAGCGAAGTCAGCCAGCGGCAGGTGAGAGGTGTACAGATGGAGAGCACTGCCAGAGGTGAGCGGACCAGCAGAAAGCGCTGAAGTGGCGGCCAGTTTTGCTGTCAGGTCCCGGCGGCCGCTCGCAGCCACCCGAGCTGCTTCTATCCCCGGCTACAATGCGGTGGCTCCGTGCCCGGAGCGCTGCAGCAGCGGTGAGTGAGTGAGTTACTGGCATTATCCCCGACCCCCTCCTTCTCAACACTCCTGCCCTCCCCAGTTTGCATCTCGATGTAGATATTACAATTTCATATGAATCTAGTGAATGATGAAGCCCTTTTATTCCATTTTAAATAGCGACTTGCTTCATTAATGGGTATATTTCTTAAAGCCTGTTGTTTCCCTTACCATTTACCATCACAGTATTTATAGAGAAGTGAGTTTCATAACTTGAGATGATTCATTCCTCATTTACACATTATTTGTCAATTACTCTTTTTTGATTACTCATTTGTTTTCTATTTTGCTTTCACTTTATTGCCTCTGATAGGAAACCCTTATCCATTACTTAGATTGGCATATTCATTCTGACCATCTCTTTCTTCCGGAGACAGATAAAATTCCTTGGTAACCTATACTTCAATTACATTTTCAATCAATATTTTGTCCATTTTCTAATGACCATTGTAAAATTAAGCATAAATGCAGGCATAATTTGATCATAGAAACTAACAGAGTTAAACAATTGTAATAATGGTGTTTTCACACTTCTCAAGTTCATATACAGGATGTGGGCTTCTTTGGCAACCATTTAATACTTATCTCTAAGAATCTTTGAGAAGTGATTGTTGAGCCACTACAATTGCATTTAAACCATTGCGATGACTGATTGACCTGCATGTTGTAGCACATAAAAACAAGTATTAAAATGGCACCTTGTGAGGACTGGTACAGGTTTATTGCAGTTGCTTAGCAGAAGCGTTCACTCACACTCGCTTTATGTAAGCCATTGTGCGTGTTTGCAAAGCTAACACAAACTGGCACTGTTCATATGTCTTCTCCAGAAGTTGCTGAGTGCTGGAGTAGGTCAGCGGGTCAGGCAGCATCTCAGGCGAAGTTTTGGGTCAGGAACCTTCTTCAGACTCAGTCCCAACCCTACTGAGCCACTCAAACACTCCTTGATTTTAGTTTTTTGAGATGCAGCCCACCAAGTCTGCACCGATGCAACAATGATACACAAGCTCTATGTTATTCCAGTTTTGCATCCTAGACACTAGAGGCAATTTACAGAACCCAATTAACCTACAAACCTGCATGTCTTTGGAATGTGGGAGGAAACCAGAGCACCCAGAGAAAACCCACGCAGTCACAGGGATAATGTACAACCTCAAACTCTTTTGTAACCCAGCATCTGCAGTTCCTTGTTTCTTCACGTGTCCTCGAAATTATCCCTGAACTAAGGAGGGAGTAAGAGACGGTCATAATGAAAGTTACAGATTCACATTTAGGACTAACTGTTTAAGGATTGCAGATTTACTTCCATGAACGATGTCAGTGACCCAGATGATCAAGGGCATGATGCAACCAGTTGAGATACTTTCTACAGCACATCTGTAGATGTTTGTTAACATGCCAAATCTCTTCAAACTTCCAAGAAAGTAGAGGTACTGGTGCACATTCTTCATGATAACATCTACTGTATGTGTTGTGCCCAGGGCAGGTTATCTGAAGTGTTAACACCCAGGAATTTGAAAATACTAATTCTCTCCACTGCCAACCCACCAATGAAAACTGGCGCATCGTCTCCTGAATTCCCATCTCTGAAGTCAAAGATTAGTTCCTTAATAGACAATTTGTCCATTCCAGAACCAGCTCGATAGAAAGAGAATGATCAAGAATGATTTACCAACATCATGCTGAATTGAGAGTTTGTACTCATCTCCACATGTTCAGATTAATATACATCAGTGGAAACAATTGTACAATAATAACTACAACGAACAGGCTCATTGTGGCGGAACTGATCAAAGGTGAAATTCTCCCTCAAATTGCTTATTTGTTACATCAGTATGAATAACATTTCAGAGAGATTTCGGCTAGTTCCATGTGCCACATTGCTAGCTTGTTTATAAAGGAAAAAAATTGCAAATGTAGAAAATCTTAAAATAAAACAGAAACTGAAGGAAATGCTTATCACCATAGTCAGCGTCTGAAGGAGAGGATGGGTTATTTTTTTAGTTTAGTTTAGAGATACAGCACGGAAACAGGCCCTTTGGCCCACCAAGTCCGCACTGGCCAGCGATCCCCACACATTAACACTATCCTACACTCACTGGGACAATTTACACATACACCAAGCCAATTAACCTACAAACCTGTACGTCTTTGGAGTGTGGCAGGAAACCGAAGAACTTGGAGAAACCCCACGTGGTCTCAAGGAGAACGTACAAACTCCATACAGACGACACCGGTAGTCGGGATCGAACCTGGGTCTCCAATGCTGTAAGCGCTGTAAGGCATCAACTCTACAACTGCACCACCGTGGCCACCCTACGTGTTTTAAGTGGGGACTTTTATCAAGTTCAAGTTCAAGTTTGCATTTATTATCACTTCACCCATTGAGGTACAGTGAAATATCAGTCTGATCAATTGTTACATAGAGTGTACATTTATTTTTATGATACATTTTCTTCCACAACTCCCTGCTTCACTCTTCCATTGCCAAGTGTACCTATTCCCCTTCTTCAGGCAGCTTCCCACATGACATAGGAGGCACGACACCTGCGACTTTACCTGCAAAGGGACGGCTCAGTGGCGCAGTGGTGGAGTTGCTGCTTTACAGCACCAGAAACCCGGGTTCGATCCTGACTACGGGTGCTGTGTGTCCAGAGTTTGTACGTTCTGCCTGTGACCACGTGGTTTCTCCAGGTGCTCCGGTTTCCTCCCTCATTCAAAAGACGTACAGGTTGAAGGTTAATGGCTTCTGTAAATGGTTAAATGTCCCTAGTGAGGAGGATAGTGCTAGTGCACGAGTGATCGCTGGTCGGCGCGGAGGACCTGTTTCCACGCTGTATGTCTGAAGTCTAAAGTCTAAATGAACATCTAAAAGAATCTGCAGATGCTGGGAATCTGCAGGGTCTTCGACCTAAAACTTTAAATGTGTTTCTCCTATAACGACTGCCGATTTGTCTTGGTTGTCTTGCTGTAATCTAACATGATTCGGTATGTTGATGGATTGAGATGAAGAAAAATAAGGAGGAGCAGATTTGGAATTTTATGACCAACATAGAATGTTCTGCTTCGAGCTCCAAAGTCTAAGTTAGTCTATGTATCAGTTTAGTTTAGTTTAGTTTTGTTTAGAGATACTACATGGAAACAGGACATTCAACCTACCAAGTCGACACCAACCATTGTTCGCACTAGTTCTAAGTTATCCCACTTTTGCATCTATTTCTTACACGCAAAGGGGAATTTACAGAGGCCAATTAACTTACTAACATGCCGTCTTTGGAATGTGGGAGGAAACTCTCGTGGTCACATGGAGAACAGGTCACATGTCACATCACAGGTCACATGCAAACTCCACACAGACAGCATCCAAGGTCAGGATCTGAGACTGTGAGGCAGCAGTTCTAACATCTGCCATCACTTAGTAGAGTTTAATTTGCAAAACTGAAGTATTAAATTCCTACAAAGATAAGAATAACTAGTTACTGGATGCTCTGAAAACACTCCTTTATAAAGTTGCATTGCATTGTACCATTGTACCAAGGCGCAGAACAAATACTTGTAAATCTGGGATTTTTTTAAACCCAGTAAACATGTTATTTGTACCTATTAATATTTCAGCTTACAGGATTCCAAACTGTGAGAGAGCAACTTTATTTTGAGGAAGTGGTTTCGGAACTAAAATACCATACTTGCTACTCTCTTCTAAATTATATAAATGTCTAAATTTTAATTAACTCTCATATTGTTTTAATGTAAACTGCACAAAAGCATTTCTGTGCAAAGAAATGCACGTAGCTTTGAAGTAAATGTAGGAAAGCTCATGAAAATTTGAATAGTGATGAGACTTGTCTCAGAGATAAATCCGTATTGTGTACAATTTCACAAATATTATCAGCATGGTCGATGACATTGTCATTCTTTATGCTTAAGTGACATTTCCCAGGTTTGAACATGTTGCTTAAGGCAAAGTTGCTATGCGGTTTCTCATCTTTAGATTGTTGCATTTCATTGAAAGATTAACCAATATGCCTCTGGAATTTAAAATTGCTTGACACCACTTGAGCAAGAACAATATCAGGGAAGAGCAGCCACCCTGACCCGCTGAGTTACTCCAGCATTTTGTGTCTATCTTCAGTATAAACCAACATCTGCAGTTCCTTCCTACACAGATTATACAATGCCTCAAGCAGAATTTCTCATAGTCAGAGATTCAGACAGCACGGAAATAAGCCCTTCAGCCCAATGCAACCATGCTATCCAAAATGCCCTATCTAAGCTAGTCCCATTGCCTGCGTTTGTTCCCTAACCCCTTAAACCATTCCTATTCATCCAAGTGCCTTTTAAACATTGTTATTACCTCATAAACAAATTTATATGTTTATGGTCATTCTGTGTATGGACCAGTGGCTCTGTTTGCAAGTCTTAACATCTACTTCTCTTTAACAAAAAAATATTTATAAAGGGATTTGGCACAAGGGAGATGTGATCAAGTTCATTTTCACTGTAAATCTCTTACATTTTTGTTGCTTTACTATCTCTGCTTTTAATGTAAAATTTAATTCTTCTCGATATTTTTTTTAACCATTTTTATTATTTCAGATTAGGATAAAATAATAGCAGCCACATGCAAACTGTAATAAAATCCCAAGCTTCAGTTTAACTTCCGCCCACAAAGTCTCTACTCTATTTTAATAGGACGGGAAAAGATTTTTTGACAGTTGTGATTACACAATATCAGCTGGTGGGTGGAATCTGCCTGACTGAAAGGGAGGGTTAACAAAAACGTAGCTATGAGGAGGAATACATCGATAGATAACAAAAAGTGTGTGTGTTATTTTTAATAGAATCATTTGATTTAATAAGAGTGGGAAAGATATTGGAAGTCCATTAAATGTTTATTTCTCTCAGAGTCATAAAGTGATACAGCATGCAAACAGACCCTTCTGTTCACTTGCCAACACCGGCCAACATGTTCCAGCTACACTAGTTCCACTTGCCCATGCTTGTTCCATATCCCTCCAAACCTGTCCTATCCATGTACCTGCCTAACTGTTTCTTAAACGTTGGGATAGTTGCAGCGTCAACGACCTCCTCTGGAAGCTTGTTGCATACACCCACCACCCTTTGTGTGAAAAAGTTACCCCTCAGATTCCTGTTAAATCTTTTCCCCTTCAACTTAAACCTATGTCCTCTGGTCCTCGATTCACCTACTCTGGGCAAGAGACTCTGTGCATCTACCCGATCTATTCCTCTCATGATTTTATGCACCTCTGTAAGATCACCCCTCATCCTCCTGCGCTCCAAGGAATAGAGTCCCAGCCTACTCAACCTCTCCCAATAGCTCTGCCTCTAGTCCTGGCAACATCCTCGTAAATCCTTGGTTCAATGAATTTGGAGCCTTGCGGGACTAGTCACAGAGGGAATGCACTCACAACGAGCAAAATATTGTATCGATACTTCCATTCAAGTTTATAAAAAAACATCTGATGGGCTTGAGAAGGTATTTCACTAATTCTAAAAGGATATTAGATTGCATTAAAAGTAGATTGGAATTTAAATTGGAATATACCATAATGGTTAAGACCTACTCTTGATGATACTAACTGTTCCAAAGTTGGTGTTAAGAACAAGAAACTCAATTAGACTTAGCTGACCCAGCACCAACATAGTCACACTGTATGAAATGGACTTCCATTACGCTGACATTTCTTTGAGGTCAATTCACTATGTCAGTTGGATGATCCGCATGAGTGTCTCACTAAAACACTCAGGATCAGTTCAGTTATGAGCGGTAATAACTTAGATGCTGCTCATGTTTCCACCACAGCAAAAGGATGTTGTGAGATAGTTCTACACAGGGAGGTGATGTCGTGCAGATCAATATCCATCAACATCAAAGAAAGGGCACATGGGTAGCTTACAAACAAATTCTTCAATTTTAACTAACTACACAACCCTCCCCCTCTCCCTTCTTCCCCCATATAAGCCACCCCACCCCCTCCCCCTCACCATGCCATCTCTCTCCACTCTCCCCTGTGCCCAACTAGACTGGCACCCACCCCTTGCAGTTTCATTCCTTCCTCTAGCATCACAATCGCAACTCTTCAATCTTTTTGTCTCACATTTTTCTCTTTTCATCTCTGTCCAACCATCTGCCTATCAAAAAACCTCCTTACCTGTATCAACCTATTACCTTCCAGACCTTGTCGTGCCCCTCCTCTTTTCCAGTTTCCTCCCCCCCCCCCCCCCCCCCACATACACACACAACAGTGTCAGAAGAAGGTTCCCGACCCAAAACGTCACTCCGGTCCATGTTCTCCAGAGATGCTGCCTGGCCCACTGAGTTACTCCAGCATTTTGTGTTTTCTCAACGGCACATGGGTACTGGTTTATTTTCTGCAGGAGTAGAGACCCACCTTCCTCCCACACCAACTCAAACTGCTCTTCATCGTGATCAGCATCCTCGTTAGGTTGTACAAAGAGCTGGCCCCATGGAGGAGAATGAAGGCAATATTGACTTGCGATCCATCAGCTCTTTATGCACACATGGGCCAGCCATTAAAATCTGCATTTGGCGTGTGTGTTTATTACCTTTCAGCAGAGTGTGGATTCTATTGAAATCAGACTGCAGCCCTTCAAGTTAACTGAAAAGGACAGGTTCTGGATTGCGAAACTTGTTGAACTCAAGGCACTCAGCCTCTATATTTAATTGTCTTTATTTAAAGTATGAAATTAGACACCTGTTGCACAATACTTGGTTCCAGATGCACATTATTTGCAGACGCTAAATGTTGAAGTTACATTGTGCAACCATTCAACGATTCCTGCCAAGGATTGTAGGGTAGAAGGTTTTTCATTTGTTCTTTCTATGAACGCTGCATTAAATGTCATGGCACCATCTCATCTTGTGATAACAATGTGATTGCCCTTTAATTCCCCTCTGAATTGAACTTGCAAGCCACTCATTTCTATCATTACTGCGATGTTGAAACAGTCAAAGAGAAAAAACAGATCAATCATCAGTCACGGCATTGAGCCAGGAAGTCATGTTGAAGCTTCATAGGACTTTGGTTTGGCCAAATTTGGAGTATTGTGTGCAGTTTTGGTAGCCCCATTATAGGAAGGACGTGGAGACCTGGGAGTATGCAGAAGAAGTTCTCCAGAATGCTGTCTGGATTAGAGGGTATTTATTTTCATTGTTGCTTAGTGGGCGGCACAATGGTATAGCTGGTAGATCTGTTGTCTCACAGCGCCAGAAACCCGGTTAGATCCTGACCTTGTGCTATCTGTGTGGGATTTGTACTCTCTCCCAAGGTCTAGTTTCCAGCATATGTGGGCCAGAGAGTTTGACCCATAGAACTTAGCTCCATTAGGTCTATGCATCTGAGTCCACAGATGACAATTCAACCTTGTCTGGTATAATCTCGCCTCATTTGGAAACACGGAGCTGCAGATGCTGGTTTACAAAAAAAGACACCGAGTGCTGGAGTGGCTCAGTGAGTCAGGAAGCATCTCTGGAAAATATAGGTAGGTGATCTTTTGGGTCAGCACCCTTCTTCAGACCTAGATTCATAATCAGAATCTGAAGAAAGGTCGCAACCAAACCATTACCTATCCATGTTCTCCAGGGATGCTGCCTGACCTGCTGAGTTACTCCAGTATTTCGTGTGGTTTAAAACAAAATCTAGCCTAGGACATTGTTATGAATTTTGAACACCAGCTTTGGAAAACTAGACTCTAGAAATGGAACACTCTCATTAGACATTCAGTATCGCTCATTAAGCATGTGTAATGTGGTCAAGATGAGCTGCATAATAAAATATCGCAAAGTGCTGGAGTAACTCAGCGGGTCAGGCAGCATCTCCGGAGAACATGGATAGGTGACGTTTTGGGTCAGGATCCTCCCTCAGCTAATTGTAGGAGTGGGGAGGAGGAAGAATGCTGGAGCATAAAAGGAGCAGGACAAAGCGGGGCAGGTAATAGGCAGATGGATCAAAAACCATCAAAGATCATTAACGCCCCTTGCCTGTGTTAATCTATACCAGCAACGCTCCTCTCTTCCAGCTTTCTTTCCTCCCAAGACAATCAGTCTGAAGAAGATTCCTGACCTGAACTCGTCATCTTATCCATGTTCTCCAGAGATGCTGCAAGTAACTTGCTGAGTTACTCCAGCACTTTGTGTTCTTTTAGTAAACCAGCATTTGCAGTTCCTTGTTTCTCCATTTTAGCTCCATAATGTTACCTCCACCTATCTCCTCTCCCACCCCCCCCCCCACCCCCCACCCGCAGACCCCTGCACATCCCCTCCCTATTCCTCTGAACAATATGCCACAGGACGATATTTGGGTGGCATGGTGGAGCAGCAGTAGAGTTGCTGCCCTGCAGCGCCAGTGACCCGGGTTTGATAATGACTACAGGTACTACAGTTTTGTAGGTTAATTGACTTTGGTAAAAATGTTAAATTGTCCCTAGTGTGTAGAGTAGTGTAGAGTACAGGAATCGCTGATTGCTGGGGACTTGGTGGGTCGAAGGTTTGTATCTCCAAACTAAACTAAACTGAACTAACATCAATGTGAATAAACACAAAATGCTGTAGTAACTCAGCCGGACAGGCAGCATCTCTAGAGAGAAGGAATGGGTGATGTTTCAGGTCGCGACCCTTCTTCAGACTGGCGTGTACCCACAACTCCTGCCCTCCATTCATTACTCTTTTAAGTGAGATTTAATTGCTACTTTTGTGCAAAAAGGACTGATTAAGCCAACAATGACCAGTTTTACAGCAAACTCTTGTAGCCAACCAGCACAAGAGATTTTTATCTTATGTTTGTGAACTGAATTTAAATCGACAAGTGCAAAGCCAGAGTTTAACGCATTGTTTCATTCTGCCAGTCTTTGCTTCCTGTCTTGTTAACAATAAAATACCAAATTAAACTGGTGATACAGTAAGTGAACCTAATAAGTAATGTTAGATTTCCTTTGGGATTTGCGTTTGAGTTTTTTTGGGTTTGGTTTGTCTGTTCTTCAAAAGATGTAAATTTAGTGGTGAAAATATAGTAAAACCAGAAGTTGCAGCTGGATTGAAAAGAGTCGCCCATTCGAAGACAGGCAATCTAGCAACATGGGAGGGAAATACAAATCAACAGGTTTGGCACCTTTTATTCATTCCCAATTAATGCTCAGTCAAAATGTTCCAGGCACTCACCACCCTGTGTGTAAAACATCTTGCAGCACACATCTCCTTTAAACTTTGCCCTCTCACCTTAAAACTATGACCTCTAGTATTTGATTTTGAATGAATACTTTATTGTCACATGTGATGTCACAGTGAAATTCTTTGCTTGCACACCCAAGGTATGCAAATAGTCGCCACATAAAGAGCGCTTACAAAGTTACAAAGTAGTCTGCGCCAGGTCTACCGTTGTTCTTCCCCCCTCCCCCTCCCTCACGGCGGACCCCCCACGCCAGGTCCTCCATTGCTCCTTTCCCCGGCAGTGGAGTACTCATTTCGCGCGGTCCATCCTCGCTGGGCTGAAGGGCCTATTTTCATGCTGTATGACTATGAGTCTGTTTCCATTTGAGGGGAGGTTAAACCAGAAGATGGTCAGGAGAAATCAGAAATAGAATTCAGGAAATGTTCTTTACTCGAAAATTGTTAAGATGTGGTAGCAGCTGTCAAAGAAGCCCTCGAGGCCACCAACAGGGATGCCTCAGAGGGGAATCTGGACACATGCATTCAGAGGAAAAATAAAGACTTCTGCTGAGATTGTTCCTAACCTCAACAACAAACAAGTAGTTTCCAATTGTCATCACTGATGTAATACAGGAACTGCATGAAAAATAGGAAGGATCTGTTTCCTTTAGCAAAACATTTAGAGGCATGCACGACTTGACCCTTTTCCCAATTTGTCCATGCCAACCATTCACCTTATCTATGCCTCTCAGTCTCCCGCGCAACAAGGAATAAAGTCCCAGCCTACTCAACCTTTCCCTATGATCAGTCCCTAGAGTCCTGGCTACCTCCTCATAAATCTTCTCAAACGTAATTAAACCCTTCCTATAGCTGGGTGACCAAAATTGCACATAAGTTTCCAAGTGCAGCCTCACCAATGTCTTGTACAACTGCAATTGAACGTAACGTCTTCTGTACTCATTTCCCATACGAATGAAGGGCAACGTGACAAAAGTCTTATTCACCACCCTGTCCATTTGTGACCCCACTTTCAAAGAACTTTGGACTTGTACTAGGTCCCACTGTCTTACAACAATCCCCGGGACTCTCACCGAAAGTCCTACCCTGGCTTGACTTCCCAAAGTGCAACACACCACACTTATCTCACACTTAAAAACCAAAGAGCCTATAAATCTAAATTTGCAGATAGAAGGATTAGAGAGGAAGAAGCAAAACAAAATCACCCAGATGGTGATAGCATCTGAAATTTGTTGCTTGAAAGAGTAGTCGAAACAGTAACTGGCATCATATTCAAAAAGTATTTAGACGTGCAATTGAAGAGTTGTAACCTGCAGGTCCATGGATCCAGTATTAGAAGGTGGGATTAGGTTCACTGGTACTTTCTCAATAGGCCATTTTTTAATGTATGATTTCACAGCTGCGTATTTGCCACTGGAAGATAACACAGTAATGCAATAATGAACAGATAATTTTATTTTAGTGATATTAATTGAAGGATAAATACTTGAGGGATAATTGAGAGCAGGGTTTTAAAGTGGGAGGTGCAAACTTTAAAAGAGATGAAGGAAGCAAGTTATTTACACAGAGGGTGGTGACTGCCTGGAATGTGTAACCAGGGCCAGTGGTTCAGGTCGATACAATAATGGCATTGAAGAGTTTTTTGGATAGGCACAAAGATATGCAGGGGGTGGAGGGATATGGATTATGTGAAGGCAGATAAAATTTGGTCTTGGCATCATGTTTGGCACAGACATTATGGGCTGAAGGGCCTGTTCCTGTGCTGCACTGTTCTGTGTTCTATGTTCTATGTTTTTATATTTAATTTATTCCGATTATGCGTTTTGTATTTTTGTGATTCTATGCCTTGTAAGGTGTCCTTGGGTTTTAGAAAGGCGCCAGTAAATAAAATGAATTATTATTATTATTATGTACACAGCAAGATGTCAAGAATTAATTTCCCTGCTTTTATTTCTTTGAAGACACCTGAGAGGGTAGAGAGTGGCTCAGTTTAATATGCCTTCTGAAAGGCAATAACCCCGACTACAACATGTCCTTCAGTCCTGCACTCTTCCTCCACCTACAGCTTTATGCTTGAGCCTCAGTAGTTTAGTTTAGTTTAGAGATATAGCATGGAAATAGGCCCTTTGGCCAACCAAGTCCGCGCCAATCAGTGATTACTCGGACACTAGTTCTATCCCACACACTAGAGGCAATTTACAGAGCCTAATTAACCTACGAACCTGGAATGTGGGAGGAAACCGGAGCACCCAGTGAAAACCTACGCGGTCACGGGGAGAATGTACAAACTCCATATAGACAACACCCAAACTCTGGATCGAATACACCTCTGGTGCTGTAAGGCAGCAACTCATCCGCTGTGCCACTGTGCTGCCCTGTGCGCAGTAGTCGGACTTGTACCAGCAAGCCAGAGTCACAGGCAAGCATACTATTGTCAATATGCTATTGCTGTCCAATTGAGTGAGGATGCCACTTCCCCATGCTTTAAAAATTATAAGATTTATCATCTAAATTAGTTTCGTTATAGGTTTTGGCACATCAATGCCACATAGACAATAGGATTTCAAAACATAGTTAGCATCTGGTGGGTTAAACAGAAAGTTCATCCCTCCTTAGTCGTCCCACTAGTTTCACTGCAATCCACCTTATGGGGCTGTCCCACTGTACGAGCTCATTCAAGAGCTCTCCCGAGTTTTTAAAAAATCAAACTCGTGGAAGCGCGTAGAATGTACGTAGCGTGTACGTCGGAGCTCGGGACGTCTCTTAGCGGCTCGTAACGCTAACGGCAGGTACTCGGGAAACGCGGTAAGCTCGGGAAGACTCATGAAGATTTTTCAACATGTTGAAAAATGTCCACGAGAGCCCCGAGTACCTACGAGCAGACATTATCGTAAATCTCCGAGTTCGAATCAGGGCAAACTCGGGAGAACTCTTGAATGAACTCGTACAGTGGGACAGGGCCATAAGTTTCACTGTTTGCATCCACTCGTTGTTACCTTCTCCACAGCCAACAATGGACCATTGTGGGCTCCACCTTTCCTATATCATCATTGCTGGCTTTGATTTGTCCTTTTCATACCTTTCATTCATTTGTTCTTGGTACTCTATCATATCTCTAGTTTTCCCCTCCGCTGACTCTAAGTCTGAAGAAGGGACTCGACCTGAAACGTCACCTATTCCTTTTCTCCATTTTGGGTCTATCTTCTGTTTTTTAAAGGATGATATCTGGGAACACGTTTATACAAACACTTACAGATAGAATATGTCCTTTCACATGTGCAAATTAATGATTCAGTCATTACTGCCTTTAATAAGGCAGTAATGAAAACTGATACAAACCTCCTGAGATTTATCGGAATGCAGCTTCTTCCTGGGTTAAATTGGGCTCCATTTAACCATCTCAATTCTAACTATATCAAAGCAACAACATTTTGTCGGATTATCAGCTCTTCTTTTTCTAATAATTCTTGTAACATCTGTTCTGTTAAAAATCTTTTAAAAAGTACCCAAAAATTTGAGAAGAATTGTATGGAGACACAAGGAACTGCAGATGCTGGAACATAAAGTGCTGGAGGAACTTAACGGGTCGGGCAGCACCTTTGGAGAACATGGATAGGTGACGTTTTGGATTGGGACCCTTCTTCAGACGGGACTCAATCTTCTGAAGATGGGTCCTGACCCGGAATGTCGCCTTTCCATGTTGTCCAGGGATGCTGCTTGACCCACTGAGTCCCTCCAGCACATTGTGTTCTATTAGAGAAGAATTGTATGTCTGTTACAAACTTTATTAGTTTGCTGATGATTTGAATCTGCTATTCATCTCTATTCCCTAATGCTGAGGTACAGAAAATAAAAAGATGCCACAGGAAGCAAAGACTTTAATAATACTGCAAATTCCTTCCCTCCAGAGATGCTGCCTGTCCCACTTAGTTACTCCAACATTTTTTGTCTATCTTTGGTGTATAACCAGCATCTATCTGCATTTCCTTCCTACACACCGTGATTTTAACTTGTGTTAAACCTTACCTGAGATTTTCAGCAATTGAGGGAAAGCTTGGAAAATAGTAAACAGCACCTAAAATCTTCCAAAGACAGAAAGAAGGATATCAGTTTCATAACCTACCTGAAAGTTAGCGCTGATCTCAGTGCTACATTGGAAGTGGCAAAACGATACCTTGCCCTTGTATCTGAATTAGAATTCTTAAAGCTACAAAGATATCATCAACTGGGGCGGCACGGTGGCGCAGCCGTAATGTTGCTGCCTTACATCACTTGCAGGCCCGGAGATCCGGGTTCGATCACGACAGGCACGTGCAGGGCAGGCAGTCAGTCAGCTTTAAAAAAAAAATTAAACCGCGCATGCGCAGATTGTTCTCTCCGTAAAAATAAAAAATAAAAATAAAGACAGTAACAATTCAATTTGCCCAAGGCTTCCAAGTCTCCTTTATTCTGAATTACTGAATGAGTGGGGTGGGGGGGGGGGGGGGGGTGAATGGTGATGGCAGGTGGAGGGATGGTGGGAAAAACGGAAGTACAGGGAAAAGTTTAATCAGTTGTCATCTTGAATGACAACACTTGTTCAAGGGACCAATTGGGGGGAGAGTTCCTTTCACAGCGTGTGGGGAGTCTGTGCCAGGGGTAAAGTTGCGGGGAGGGCAGGAGTGTTGAGAAGGAGGGGGTCGGCGATAATGCCAGTAACTCACTCACTCACCGCTGCCGCAGCTCTCTGGGCTCCGGGCGCCACCGCATTGCAGCCGGGGATAGAAGCAGCTCGGGTAGCTGCGAGCGGCCGCCGGGAGCCGACAGCAGAACAGGCTGCCACTTCAGCGCCTTCTGCCGGCCCGCTCACCTCTGGCAGTGATCTCCATCTGAACACCTCTCACCTGCCGCTCGCTCATGTCAGCGGCTTCCTGCAAATCCTTAAATTCCCACAGCCGAGTAACCTCAACCTCAACCTGACATGAGTGAGGCCAGCGAGTGGCAGGAGAGAGGTTTTTAGACGGAGAGCTGCCAGAGGTGAGCGGGGGCCGGCAGAAGGAGCAAAGGTGGCGGTTGGTTCCGCTGTCCGGCCCGGCGGCCGCTCACAGCCACCCAAGCTACTTCTCCCCCCGGCCTCAATGCAGTGGCATTGCATGCCTCCATGCAAGGAGCATCGCAAATGGCATGCTCCCGACCCCTCCTTCACAACATTTGTGCCCTCCCCGCAACTTTACCCCGGGCCAGACTCCCCAAATGCTGTGAAAGGAGCTCTCCCCCCACCCCCACACCCCTGGAAATATGGTATTTAAAAACATAAACACAAAATGTACTTACCACATTATTGGTACACGAGCTCCATTCTTCTCTCTTTGTTTCCTAAGATACACTTAAAATATTGATAATCCATATTTGAAAACCCCGCCAAGAAACCAGCACTGCACATGTGCAGTAGGTTGCTGCGCTTGCCCAGTGCTGCAAAGGCAGAATTTCTGCTGCCTTCAGCTCCCTTGAAATTGACGGCTTGAAGCAGCGCTGACGGCACGTGGGCTGCACAGACCTTCAAGGGTTACAAGTGCTACAAGTATTTATATTTAGTTATTACCATTTTATAATTTTAGTCAGGGTAGGCAATGCCTACCTTGCCTATCCTGACGGCACGTGCCTGGATCACGACCAAGGGTGCTGTCAGTACAGAGTTTGTATGTTCTCCCCATGACTGCATGGGTTTTCTCCGAGATCTTCCCACACTCCAAAGACATACAGGTTTGTAGGTTAATTGGCTTGGTATGAATGTTAAATTGTCCCTAGTGTGTGTAGGATAGTGTTAGTGTGCGGGGATTGTTGGTCGGCGCGGACTCGGTGGGCCGAAGGGCCTGTTTCTACCCTGTATCTGCATCTCCAAACTAAACTGAGTCTCAGTTGCCACAGATTATACTTCAACTTGAGGAGTCTAAACAAACCCTTCTCCTCTTTATCACACCACCGTGGGTGCCACAGGCAAGGTTTGCACTTATTGCCTATGCCAAATTCCCCCCTGAACAAAGTGGAGGCCAAGAGTCAACCATTGCGTCATTGTCTAGAGTCACATAGAGTTTGTGTCTCATAAGGACAAATTTATCTTCCCTAAAGAACATTCATGAAACATCTGGAATCTAATAGTCCCGCAGTCACAATTGCAGATACTATTCAAATGAATATTATGAAAAGTTTGGGGTTATATTACATTTGTACATAACTCTTTCCCACTTGCTGCATGGTGGCATTGCGCGAGTGGAATGCCACATCTAAATAAATGGGTAGCTGACTCAGTTTTACATCTATCCCTTCAGCTGACCAGGATGTTTACCGCATTTTATCATAACAGCTGAAATGAGGGCTAAGTCCAGCACAGCAGAAAACCAACACCCTTCACAGAGGATTGAATATTCAACTAGACAAAGAAATTCCTGCAAAAAGAAACAAAGCACAATGGAACACCTTTTAAAGAAGGTTACCACATAATTGGAACGTGCTTCACCTTCAGTCAGCAGCAATTTTTTTTTTAAACAAACCCTAGCCTGATATAGAATTCGCAGTAGTCAGCATTTCATACTCACTGAAAAACACAAGGCTTTGGATTGTTCTGTATTCTTTAAAAGTGTTGTCTTCCTGTGTTGTCTTGCAGAAATTTCTCAATAGGTCAAACAGCTGACTTTCTTAAATGTTACTCAAGATGTGTGATTTAGCCCCGTTAGCAGATTTCTGGTGCAACAGTTCATCATGGAGTGGAATATGCAAAGCTGAGAGTTTGGAATGGTTTGGACTCAACTTTTAAAGAAACAAGAGATCTGGAAATATATAAGCCACAAAGCATTATCTGAAGTCCATCGAGTCTACTCCGCCATTCAATCATGGCTGATCTATCTTTCCCTCTCAACCCCATTCTCCTGCCTTCTCTCCATAACCCCTGACACCCTTACTAATCAAGAATCTGCCTATCTTCGCTTTAAAAATACCCAAGACTTGGCCTTCACAGCCGTCTGTGGCAATTAATTCCACAGATTCGACACCCTCTGATTAAATAAAATTCGCCTTGTCTCCTTTCTAAAGGTACATCCTTTTATTCTGAGGCTGTGCCCTCGGGTCTGAGACTCTCCCACCAGTGGAAACATTCTCTCCACATCCACTCTATCAAGTCCTTTCACTATTCAACAAGATTCAATTAGGTCCCCCCTCACCTTTCTAAACTCAAGTTCTTCCAGCAATTTATTTGTTGTCTGCTTGATATAATCATCTGTTAATAGAGGGGCCATGTTGATTAAAGTGGGGAAATTAGCAGCATTAGATGAGGGCTTACTTCTAATCCTCGGCCGGCTGTACCTTGGCTACTGAGATACTTGTCTCTAAGTCACAAGATTTTGGGTGCAGGTCCTCTTCAGAATAAAATGAAGTTGAGCCCCCCAAAAATATGGCTGTTGCTCCAGTGTAGCACTGGGGGAGAGCTGCACTGATGGCAAATTTCAGAGGAAAATATTCTGGTTTTAGGGGGAGGTACCCATTGATCATCAGTACTGGATTCTGACAATTGCTGTTTTGTACATATTGGGCACAAATTCGCTGTTATGTTTTCTATACTGTACCACGAGAACATTGGTGTTCTGAAGAGGATGTGAAAAGCACTAAATTAATGCAAGTTTATCTTTGGCATGTAGTTGGATGTAAAATAAATTAGGCTAACGAGCCGCTGGCAGAGGTAGCCGCTAACCCTGAGAGACAAGATGGAAAATGTTCTGCTGCTCAGTACTGAGATTGTTCACCTTGATAGACAGAAAATCTGCCCACAAAAGAAGAAGTGGGCGAAATCTAGCAATATCAGCATGAGGTATCCCATGGGAATGTGGCTGTCCGCTTGTGACTGCGTGAGTAACTGCGTGTGGGTATGTGTGTGTGAATGTGTGCATGTGGGTGTGCGTGTGTGCGTGTGTGTGAGCATGCATATGTGTCTCATATTGGTTACATTTTGCTGCACAGGGGTGATGACACTCTAGGTAACACCTTTTAGATAGAAACAAAAATAAAAAAGGTAGCAAACACATCTAGAAGCAATAACCTGTTCCCAGGGACAACACTCTGCTCCCACAGAACTGTTGAACCCCCAACTTTTGTTCCAGACTCCCGGGTTGGTTGGTGTTGTTAGCAGTTCCCTTTCCTCAGCTTCTACACTCTCTTTCAAACCAAGTGTCATCCGTCTGCCTCTCAGAGCCTCAATCTTAACCCCTCCTGCCACGCTCCTTCCCTGCTTCCCTCTTCAAACTCCTCGTGTGGCCATCTAGAGGCTTGGATAGAGTGGATGTGGAGAAGATGTTTCCATTAGTGGGAGAGTCTATAACTAGAGGTCATAGCCTCAGAATTAAAGGACGTTCTTTTCAGAAGGAGATGAGGAGAAATGTCTTTAGTCAAAGGGTGGTGAATCTGTGGAATTATTTGCCACAGAAGGCTGTGGAGGCCAAGTCAGTGGATATTTTTAAGGCAGAGATAGAAAGATTCTTGATTAGTGCAGGTGTCAGAGGTTATGGGGAGAAGGCAGGAGAATGTGGTTAGGAGGGAGAGATAGATCAGCCAAGATTAAATGGCAGAGTAGACTTGATGGCCTAATTGTACTCATAATTTAACATACTTAGGACCTATTTGTTCAGGTAGCCAAGTGCCCACGGTAATGCAAGTGGATCACGTGGCTAAATTGTTAAATTTATTAAAAATGAACTCAATCATTTCTTGCCAGGTTTGTTAATCTGATTCTAACAGCAGCTGTCAATGTACGTAAAATAAGAATCAATTTCTAAACATAGAAAATATAGAAAACATAGAAAATAGGTGCAGGAGGAGGCCATTCGGCCCTTCGAACCAGCACCGCCATTCATTGTGATCATGGCTGATCATCCCCAATCAATAACACGTGCCTGCCTTCTCCCCATATCCCATGATTCCACTAGCCCCTAGAGCTCTATCTAACTCTCTCTTAAATCCATCCAGTGATTTAGCCTTCACTGCCCTCTGTGGCAGGGAATTCCACAAATTCACAGCTCTCTGGATGAAAAAGTTTTTTCTCACCTCAGTCTTAAATGGCCTCCCCTTTATTCTAAGATTGTGGCCCCTGGTCTGGACTCGCCCAACATTGGGAACATTTTTCCTGCATCTAGCTTGTCCAGTCCTTTTATAATTTTATATGTTTCTATAAGGTCCCCCGTCATCCTTCTAAACTCCAGTGAATACAAGCCTAGTCTTTTCAATCTTTCCTCATCTGACAGTCCCGCCATCCCAGGGATCAATCTCGCAATTTTGCAAGAAAAATAGAGTTACCCAAAAACAACACCTTTTATAACCCTGTGGACCACCCAACGTCCTTTCGGTAACCAGTCCATCAACCAGGCCAGACTTCCCAGTATTGAGTCCATCTGAACTTCACGCTGCCTCCGGAGAGCAGCCAATATAATCAAGAACCTTTCCCACGCCCAGTCATTCCTTTGTCTCCCTGCTCCCATCGAGCAGAAGATACAGAAACCTGAAAGTGTGTACCATCAGACATAGGAAGAGTTTCTTCCCATCTGTTATCAGACTTCTTAACGGTCCTTCCATAAGCTAGGACATAGTCTTGATTTTCTAAACTACTGATATTGGACTTTAACTCTGGAACTGTTTTGCTACAATTTTGAGAAACTGTTTTTGCATTCTGCACTCTGGTAATTTTCTCTTTGTGCTTCCTTTAGTACTTACATAGATACATAGAAAATAGGTGCAGGTGTAGGCCATTCGGCCCTTCGAGCCTGCACCGCCATTCAATATGATCATGGCTGATCATCCAACTCAGTATCCCGTACCTGCCTTCTCTCCATACCCCCTGATCCCTTTAGCCACAAGGGCCACATCTAACTCCCTCTTAAATATAGCCAATGAACTGGCCTCAACTACCCTCTGTGGCAGAGAGTTCCAGAGATTCACCACTCTCTGTGTGAAAAAGTTTTTTCTCATCGTAAAGGATTTCCCCCTTATCCTTAAGCTGTGACCCCTTGTCCTGGACTTCCCCAACATTGGGAACAATCTTCCTGCATCTAGCCTGTCCAACCCCATAAGAACTTTGTACGTTTCTATAAGATCCCCTCTCAATCTCCTAAATTCTAGCGAGTATAAGCCAAGTCTATCCAGTCTTTCTTCATATGAAAGTCCTGACATCCCAGGAATCAGTCTGGTGAACCTTCTCTGTACTCCCTCTATGGCTATAATGTCCTTCCTCAGATTTGGCTGGGTTGTATTCATGTCTAATATCAGATTTAATCACATAACACACAAGCAAACGCTTTTCACTGTACCTCAGTGCACATGATAATAATAATAAACCTAAATCTAAACTATATGCTTATGAAGTTTATTTCATTCTTACTGACACATTAGCTGGCTATTTTAGCCCATTGACATTATACTGGGTCACAGATTAATTCTATTTTGGCACTAATCTTCAAAGTGATCTGTGGAGGCAAAGGGCAACACCCAATATGTCAACCGTCCCTTCTCCTCCATTGGTACTGAGTTCCACCAGCAATTAGTACTTGAGAAATTAATTGTTTCTTGGCATTGCAAGAGCACTCAGGGCTTCAGCTGGTTTCCTGTAAATTTAGGCAGATGCAGCATGAAAACAGACCTTCGGCCCACCGAGTCCACGCCAACCATCGATCACCTCTATACTAGTTCTATGTTAGACCTCTTTCGCCTCCTACACACTAGGGGCAATTTCCAGAGGCCAATAGACCAACAAACCTGCAGGTCTTTGGAATGTAGGAGGCAACCAGTGCACCCGCACGGTCACAGGCAGAACGTGCAAATTCCGCACAGACAGCACCTGTAGTCAGGATCGAACCTGGGTCTCTGGCGCTGTGAGGCAGCAGCTCTACCAGTGCACTGCTGTTGCAGGTTAGGTCTCATTGCTACCATGACTGTGACAGGTCACGGTGGCGCAGCGGTAGAGTTGCTGCCTTACAGCGCTTGCAGCGCCAGAGACCTGGGTTCGATCCCGACTACAGGTGCTGTCTGTACGGAGTTTGTACGTTCTCCCCGTGACCTGCATGGGTTTTCTCCGAGATCTTTGGTTTCCTCCCACACTCCAAAGATGTACAGGTTTATAGGTTAATTGGCTTGGTAAATGTAAAAATTGGCCCTATGGGTGTAGGATAGTGTTAATGTGCGGGGATCGCTGGTCGGCACAGACCCGATGGGCCGAAGGGCCTGTTTCCGCACTGTATCTCTAAACTAAACTAAATACAGTGTTATCATCCACACTTTGACTGCCTTTATGATGAAGAATAGGCTGTTCATGACACTGATTAACGGGCCCTATTGATTTGGCATCAGGACTGCCATACCACAGACAACACCAGCTGAGGTCCAAGCTATGAACTGACTGGCTGGACACAGAAATCATCCCAATGGACAGAGGGCATGAAACATCCTTGTGGCCTGCACGACGGCAGCCTTACGTTAATCATTCAGCAACATCTCATACTCCAATTTTTGAAGGGATGGGATGGGCAGTGGGTGCTGCTGGTAAATACATCTCTTCAGTAATCTACATGACCAGCCATGAAAGTTAAAAGAAAACAGCGTGTTAACCCCAACACATTTTCTATTAAGTTAATAAGCGGAAGAGGAGATCAAGAACTTACTGTAAAGAGGTTGCTTCACTCAAATCGTCAAGACTAGCTCATGTACTTCCCTTTTACCTAGAAACAGTGGAGCCTCTTGACTTATTATAGGAAAGAGAGACTTTAGCATTGCATTCAGATAGTGACTTTAACACTTTAAGATGTTTGTTAGCTATTATTGTGCTAACAATAATACAGAAGTTAATGGCAATAATGCTCCAAGCATGTGCTGTTGATGATGAAACTCTCCAGCCCATGTCGGGGGCTATTGTTTTCCACCAGACAAAGAGAACTTGTATTTATATAGTGACTTTCACATCCTCAAAAATCCCAATGTCAATGAATGATTCTGAAATCACTGAATCGTATCAGTGGTGCAAATGCCTTCCATTCTTCAGGTCCAACTGACCTTCATATGTGGGTCATAAAACAAAGTGCTGTGTGAACTCAGTGAGACAAGCAGCATTGGTAGAGTCAGAGGGAAGGTCAATGTTTTGGGTTCAGGGTCGACACCCTTCATCTGGACCTGATGCAGTCCATCTGTCTCAATGCAAGACCTAAAATGTCCACCACCCCTCTGCCTCCACAGATGCTGCCTGACCCATTCAGTTCCTCCAGCAGTTTTGTGTGTTATTTGCCTCATATTCCAGCATGTGCAGTCTATTGCATCTTCTTCATATGTGGGTGGCTAAGTGTCCTGTTGCCAGGCAATAATAGTGCTCATCTCCAGCATTCCCTTTCTCAACTTAGTTGAGTTTAGTTCACAGATACAATGAGGAAACAGGCCCTTCGGTCCATCGAATCCATGCTGACCTGTGATCCTCACACACTACCACTACCCTACACACGCTAGGGACAATTTACATTTATACCAAGCTAATTAACCTACAAACCTGTACGTCTTTGGAGGATCCACCTGTACGAATTCATACCTGTACTGTTTGGCATTGCGGGGATCAAGAATGGAGTGACGAAGGAAGTTCAAGCCATATCATTCCTGGCCACTACACAGAGGACGGCCATTCTGATGTTCATCTTCTTCATTCTTCATGCAATAAACAGGAATTAGGGCCTTATCACAATGCATGAATTCATCCAACAAACCATGTCCACAATACTAAAAGAACAGCTTACACTAAGCTTACTCTACAACAAAATACAATGAATCTCTGTTTACTTGGTACATCCTATAGCGGTATAATATCTTAAAGTGCTTACATCTAAAGGAATACTTTCTGTCGTGTTGCAGAGAAGGTGTTTGGAAGGTGAGGAGGTGTGGGCAAAAACAGGCAGGGACCTCACCCCTAAATAATCTTCCAAGATATACATATACCGCACAAGGTTATGGAACTACACATATAAGATTCATCAAATCTGAACTTCTGCACATGTCACAATCTAGTGAATTGAGAACAGCAAGCTCCCACAACAAGAAATGAAAAAAATAACTCCACCAGGCTAGACAGCTTCTTTGGAGGGCAGGGATAGGCGATGATTCAGTTCGGGACCCTTTAGACTCTGAAGAAGGGTCCCAACCCGAAATGTCGCCTTGCCATATCTTCCAGAGATGCTGCCTGATCCAATGAATTGTTCAGCACTTTGTGTCTATCTTCAGTATAAACGAACATCTGCCCTATCCATGAGTCCAGCATCTGCAGTTGTTTATGTCTAAATAACATTAGTTGAAGGCTTATTATTGACCACGACACATGGAAAAACTCTTTTCTTCAGATAATATTCTGAGATCTTGTCTGTCAATTGGAATATAATGTGTTCAGTTCATCATTTTGTTCAACTCTTCAATACTGCATTGGACTGTCTGCCTGGATGTTATGCCCTACACTGGAACCAGAATCACAATCTTCTGGGGCGGCACAGTGGCACAACTGCAGAATTGCTGCCTTACAGAGCCAGAGAGCCGGGTTTGATCCTGACTACAGTTTCAGTGTGTGTGGAGTTTGCATGTTCTCCCTGTGACTGCATGGGTTTTCTCCAGGTGCTCCTGTTTCCTCCCACATTCCAAAGATGTGTGAATTTGTAGGTTACTTGGCCTCTGCAAAATGTCCCTAGTGTGTAGGATAGAATTAGTGTACAGGATCATTGGTCAGCATGGACTTGGTGGGCCGAAGGACTTGTTTCCATGCTCTATCTCTGAACTAAACTAAACTGAACCTGATTCAGACACAGGAGTGCTACAACTTGGAGTAGAAATTAAACCACCACTGTCTGTCATAAGTATCAAGCAGTTGAAAAATGCAATGGCTCACACTGGTATTCAGAAGTTCCTATGTCCATTATTTTATTAGCTGCAGCAACATATTTCCCTTTAACAAATTAACACTTGCTAACATTTTTAAAAGTCCACTGATTAATGGATTCAAAGAATCCCTTGACCGCGTACTTCACTCACAAACAGATGTTTCCAATGCTGTGCCTACAACATTGTAGCACAGACATTGTGGGCCGAAGGGCCTGTTCAAGTGCTGAACTGTTCTATGTCGGAATCCATCGCTCCTCTGGCAAACGAGACACAGACATCACAGTTTCCTGTCTGAGCAATTATCATATATACGTTCAAATGGCTGAAATATGTACCTTTTCCTGTTCACTTTCTCGCTCTCTTGCCCAAGCTCAATCAACGGCAAGAATCTTTCTCAAGAATAGAAAAATTATGCAGTATCTGCAGTGGTTGTTTTTGTTATTTTGGTTTGCTTTGCTGTTGATGAAGATTTCCCTGCCGTTGGGTTTTGTCTCACATGCAACCTTGGCCACAACACCTGGACAAGCTACTGACCAGTAGCACCACAGAAACCTCAGTATTGCTGTGTCGCAATGATTTGCTTCTTGCCACATTGCAGACGCAGCACTATCAGTCAGGAAGAAGAGGCCCCTTCTTGTCAGCTGACCATCTTCATTTTAGTCTGAAAAATGCCGGCCAGGTTATTTTCAGCACAAGAGCTGCGAGGCTCCATTTAAAATTTAAAATAAATTAACATCAAGAAATTCCAAACCCCCTAACCCCCCCCCCCCGCCCCCCTCCCCCCCATGTCCCCCATCTTCCCAACCTCTGTGATTGTTGTGCGAATTCATCATTAAATAGGCAGTGGAGTTTGCAGATTACATAACGCCTAGCTTTAGGTAGAAATATTGAAAGCTAAAATGCTTTAACTCCCTGTGCAAATTACTTAGTGAGCATTAAAGCAGTCCTGCAGGTTTTACCACGGGAATTCACTATTCAAAATGAGCTTATATGATTTTGATGCAACTATTGAAGTGGCATAGTGGTGCAGCCGGTAGAGCTGATGTCTCGCAGTGCCAGAGATCCGGGCTCAATCCTGAACCCGGGTGCTGTCTCTGTGGAGTTTGCACATTCTCCTTGAGACTGCTTGGGGTTCCTTCGAGTTCCAGTTTCCTCCCACATCCCAAAGGCGTGCGGGATTGTAGATTAGTGGGCTGCTGCAAATTGCCCCTAATGTGTAGGGTGTGGATGCAAAAGTGGGATATCATAGAACAAGTGTAATTGGGTGATTGAGGATTGAAAGGAATTTAGGAGTTACTTGAAATTAGGGAAATCAACGTTTATCCTGCTGAATTGTAAACTGCCCAAGCACAATATGAGATGCTGTTCCTCCAATTTGTGTGTAGCCTCACTCTGACAGTGGAGGAGGCTCAGGACAGAAAGGTCAATATGGGAATGGGAAGGGGAGTTTAAATGTTTGGCAACCGGGAGATTGCCTTGGCCAAGGCCTTTACTTGGTAATTCACTTTTGTTGTAGTTGTGGGAAGTCAGTCCAAAGAGACCATTGGTGGAAATGGATCCATTCACATAAAGGAAATCAAAAATCCAGTTGCAAAAGGAAGTACAGAGGTCGAAGTCTTGGATCTTGGTGATGAGTTTGGAGAGGGTGATGGTGTTCAACACCGAGTTGCAGTCAATGCACAGCAGACTGACAGAGGTGTTGCTGTAATCCAGAAGGCCCAAAGCAGTGATGAGCCAGTGATCTACTGTATTGTTGACCTGGCTGTTGTGGCAATAGGCAACTTGAAGTAGATCTAGGTCATTTCTGATTTAGGAGATGATTCAAACCATAACCAACCTCTCAAAGCACAACATCGGTCATTGGTCATTGAGGCTGGGTATGTGAGGCTGGGTCATTGAGGCTGGGTACGATTAGCAATGGTCATTGAGGCTGGGTACGATTAGCAATGGTCATTGAGGCTGGGTACGATTAGCAATGGTCATTGAGGCTGGGTACGATTAGCAATGGTCATTGAGGCTGGGTACGATTAGCAATGGTCATTGAGGCAGGGTACGATTAGCAATGGTCATTGAGGCTGGGTACGATTAGCAATGGTCATTGAGGCTGGGTACGATTAGCAATGGTCATTGAGGCAGGGTACGATTAGCAATGGTCATTGAGGCAGGCTGCAATGAATGCCCTCTTGAAGCAGGTGGGAACTTCAGACCACAGAAGCAAGAGGTTAAATTAAAGATGTCCTTGAATACTCCAGCCAATTGGTCCACACAGGTCTTTAGCATTTGGCCAGGAGTGCCACCTGGGTCGGAAGCTTTGCGTGGGGTGGTTTAAATCCAGTCTATGGTTTGGATAACTGTTTTTGCCAACTGTTTTGACTTCCTCATCGGCAGACCACAATCAGTGCTGATAGGTGCCAACATCTCCTCACTGGCCATAAACACAGGTGCAACTCAGGGTTGCTTGACTAGCCCCCTGCTCTGCTCTCTTTACACCCAAGACTGTGTGCCGACGCCATCTATAAATTTGCCGACGACACCTCCATTGTTGACCAAATCACATTGCTGATGAATCAGTGTGCAGGAGACAGATCGAGCACCTGGTTGAATGATGCCACAACAACAGTCTCTCTCTCTCAATCTCTCTCTCTCAACTTTAACAAAACCAAGAGACTAATCATTGACTTCAGAAAGGGGAAGTTGAGAGAACATGTACCAGTTTTCATTAGCGGGTCAGTGGTGGAGTGTTAGCAGCTTCACATTTCTGGGCATTAACATCTCAGATGACTTGTCCTGGGCCCAGCACACAGATATAGTTAGGCCAATGCCTCTGCCCTTTGAGAAATTTAACGAGATTCAGCATGTCACCTAATATCCGAACAAACTTACACAGATTCCCTAAAGTCAATACATCGAAAGTATCCTGGCTTGTTTCATCGTGGCCTGGTTCGGGAATTCCAAATCACGGGAACACAAGAGACTACAGAGAGTGGTGGACCCAGCCCAGTCTCTCCAAAAAGCATTTACAGGAGGTGCTGTTATAAGCAGGCAGAATCTATCATGAAGGATCCCCACCATCCCTCTTCTTGCTCCTACCATAGGATAGGCGGCACAGAAGCCTGAAGACCCACACCTCTAGATTTATGAACAGTTACTTTCCTATTTAGTTTTGTTGCATTTAGTTTGGTTTATTGTCACATGTACCTAGGAACAGTGAAAGCTTTTGTTGCGTGCTAACCAATCAGCAGAAAGACAATACATGATTACAATCAAGCCATCTACAGTGTACAGATACGTGATAAGGGAATAATAAAGTTTAGTGCAAGATAAAGCCAGCAAAAGTCTGATCAAAGATAGTCCGAGGGTCACCAATAAGGTCGATAGTAGTTCTGAACTGCTCTCTAGTTGTGATAGGATGGTTCAGTTGCCTGATAACAGCTGGGAAGAAACTGTCCCTGAATCTGGTGGTGTGCGTTTTAACACTTCTATACCTTTAGGGTATAGGAGGAAGCCGAGGCAGCGTGAGGTATAAATGGATTCACTGGAAGGGAGGTGTGATAGTCTGGGCTGCATCCACAATTCACCGCAATTTCTTGCGGTCTTGGACGGAACTGTTCCAAAACCAAGCTGTGATGCATCCGAATAAAATCCCGATATAACTATCAGGTTGTTGAACCCATCTGCACAAGCCTAATCCTACCACGAGAATGCCTCTTGTATTAATATGGTCTTATTTTCTAATTGTGTTATTTGTGACTAATGTCTTGTTTTTATGCACAATCTTATATTTTCATTGTGGCAGAATTTGTGCATAATTTATCTATAATTTATGATTTTGCTCATTGTCAATGTGCCTGTGATGTTGCTGCAAGCAAGATTTTCATTGTAGTGTACCTCACTGTACTTGTGCATATGGCAATTCTGGACTAGTAATAGTAATAGTAACTTTATTGTCAATTCAAATAATGTAACAAGTAGTTACACAGAGGATTGAAATTGCGTTTCCCCATACTCCAATGTGCAAGTAATATTTATAACACAGACAGACAGTATACCAATAAAAATAGACAATGGACATATACATTATATAAAATATTCATTAATAAAAGGTGCAATATAGAAAAGTGCAAGTAGCATACTGCAGACATTGGGTTAAAGTTAATTTGACAGTCAGTTGGTCTTTGTGTAATGTTCATGGAATTTTCTTGAGTGTGTTGAGTAGTCTGATGGCCTGAGGGAAAAAGCTGTTTTTGAATCTTGTGGTTTTGCTCCGCATGCTGCGGTAGCGCTTGCCGGATGGTAGGAGGGTGAACAGTTTGTGTGCTGGGTGGGTGGTGTCTTTGATGATATTGGTTGCTCTCTTGCGACAGCGAGATGGGTATAAGTCTTGAATTGCTGGTTGGGGTGATCTAGTGATCTTCTCCGCTGTCCTCACCATTCTCTGTAGGGCCTTCTGGTCAGCAGCAGAGCAACTGCCATACCAGACTGAGAGACTGCTGGCAAGAATGCTCTCAATGGCACCCCTGTAAAAAGTGGTGAGGGCAGAAGGGGGGAGGTCGGCTCTTCTCATCCGTCGAAGGAAGTGGAGGCGTTGCTGTGCTTTCTTGACTAGGGAGATGGTGTTGGTGGACCATGTCTGATCATCTGTGATGTGTACTCCCAGGAACTTGGTGCTTTTCACAGACTCCACTGCACTGCCATTTATGGTGAGTGGGGTGTGTGCTGCCTGTTTCTTCCTGAAGTCCACAGTTATTTCTTTCGTTTTGTTGACATTGGGTTGAAGGATATTGATGTCACACCAGTTGATGAGTTGTTGTACCTCCTCTCTGTAGGCTGAGTCGTCATCGTGGCTGATGAGGCCCACCACTGTTGTGTCATCTGCGAACTTGATGATGTGGTTCGAGTTATGTTTGGCACAACAGTCATGTGTCATCAGCGTGAACAACAGAGGGCTCAGCACACATCCCTGTGGGACCCCGGTGTTCATGATGGTGGTCTCTGATGAGTTTTTGTCTGTGGTCTGTCGGTGAGGAAGTCCAGTAACCAGTTGCATAGTGGGGTGCTGATGCCTATTTCGCCGAGTTTATTCACCAGGTGTTGGGGGATGACTGTGTTGAAGGCGGAGCTGAAATCGATGAACAGCAACCGCACGTAACTGTTATTGTTTTCCAGATGAGCCAGGCTTAGGTGGAGTACTGTTGCTATGGCATCATCAGTGGAACGGTTGGGACGGTATGCAAACTGGAATGGGTCAAGTGTAGAGGGGAGACTGGATGTTATGTGGGCCTTGACCAACCTTTCAAAGCACTTCATCATGATGGACGTGAGTGCTATGGGCCGGTAGTCATTCAGTGTTGAGGCTGGTGATTTCTTGGGTAGCGGTATGATGGTGGTGGCTTTGAAGCATGCTGGTATGATGGCTTGGCTCAGAGAGGTGTTGTAGATGTCCGTGAGAACATCTGTGAGTTGGTCGGCACAGTCTCTGAGCACACGCCCCGGTATGTTGTCAGGACCTGCAGCTTTACTGGGGTTCACCTTGAGTAGGGTCCTCCGCACATCAGCTGAGTCCAGGTGAAGTGTTTCATGGTCTGGGCAGGGAGGGGCTTTTGTTGGTGTGGTGGTGTTGTCTTCCTCAAACCGGTTGAAGAAGGTGTTAAGTGTGTTGAGGAAGTCTATGTTGTCCTCGCATGGTGGAGGTGTTGGCCTGTAGCCGGTGACAGACTGGATGCCTTGCCACAGGCGCTTGGGGTCCTTAGTGTCTGTGAAGTGTGCTTGAATTTTCTGTCCATAGACACGCTTGGCTGTTCTCACGCCCCGGTTCAAGTTGGCCCTAGCAGTACTAAGGGCGTCTTTGTCCCCGGACTTGAAAGCAGCATTCCGTGCTCTCAGGAGCTCACGTACCGCCCTGGTGAACCAGGGTTTGTTGTTGGCCCTCGTGGTGATGTTTTTGATGACGGTCACATCTTCCATGCATTTGAATATATATCCAGTCACAGATTCAGTGTATTCCGTCAAGTTGACATGATGGTTGGTAGTGGCAGCCTCCCTAAAAACGGTCCAATCTGTGCAGTCGAAACAGTCTTTGAGAGCTGAGGTGGCTCCCTCTGGCCATGCTCTGATCTGCTTCACAGACGGCTTGTTCCTGGTCAATAGAGGTCTGTAAGCTGGAATTAGCATAACAGAGAGGTGGTCTGAGTTCCCCAGGTGGGGATGGGGAGCAGCTCTGAATGCCTGTCTGATGTTGGTGTAGACTTGGTCGAGTATGTTATTTCCCCTGGTTGCAAAGTTCACATGTTTGTAATAATGTGGTAGTACTGTCTTCAGTTTGGCCTGATTGAAATCGCCAGCGATTATGTAGACAGAGTTCTGCATTGAGCTGATCGACTGATACAATGTAGACAGTGCGTTCTTTGTGTTCGCACTGGGTGGAATGTACACAGCTGTGATGTTGATGGCTGTGAATTCCCTTGGCATGTAGAATGGTCGGCATTTAATTGTCAGAAATTCTATATCCTCAGAACAGTGGCTTGACACAGTTTTGCCGTTTGTGCACCAGTTGTTATTGATGAAAATGCATACACCACCCCCCCGAGATTTACCGCTGAGAGTATGACTCCTGTCCGCCCGGAATGATGTTAGTCCATCCAGCTGAATGGCGTTGTCCGAAACGGAGTTGTTGAGCCACGTCTCTGTGAGGATGATGGCGTTGCAGTCTCTGACCTTTCTTTGTGTAGTTAAATCCAGTCTAAGGTAGTCCATTTTGTTTTCCAGCGAACGAACGTTGGATAGCAGAATAGAAGGAAGTGCAGGTCTGTAGGGGTTAGCTTTTAGCCTGGCGCTGATACCCGCTCGGCTGCCCCGCTTGCTAGGTCTAGCACACCGCTTGCGCAGCAAGCTAGGTCTCACACGCCGCGCGCTCCGCCTCCAGTGTCGCCTCCAGTGCCGACCTGTGATGGGAGGAGAGTCTGCTGCCTTGCAGGCCCCTGGGTCTCGCCGGTGTAGAATGCCAAGCTCGCAGAGTGCCTCGGGTTCCAAAGCCAGTGTAACTCCAGAAAGGTTTTCGGAAAAGTCGAAGTCGAAGTTTCTTAGTCCAAGTAGAGTAGTTCTGTTATAGACTACTCTCGCACAAGACTGTGACAGTACAGACAACATACTGAACATAAAACGCACATCACTATCGGGAGCTGGAGTAGCCGCTGCCATACAGGGCGCCGCCATCTTTGCCAGATCCAGAGATGTGAGTTCAAATCTCACCATAGCAGCTGGGAGAACTTGTTACCAAGTAAATCAATAAAACATGAAAAATACAAAAAACAGGCTAGGCATAGGAAAGTTAGTTATAGAAATGATGGATTTAAATACAAACTATCTGGTTCACTCATATTCTTCAGCAAAGGAAACATGCCATCCTGATGTGATCTAATAATATATGACTCCAAGTGTATGACTGTGGTTGATTCTTAATTATCTCCTAAGTTCAGGACTGTCCAACAGTGATGAAATTACCAGTAATGTCCACATCTCACGAATGGATAAAACATTTCCTCTGTATTTATTCATTCATAATCTAACTTGACAACTTGAATGAAGGCTGGAGCTTGAAAATCGAGGCTCAAGGGTGAGGTGGGGATGATGAGGCTCAGAGTTCAGGCTTTGAGGTGCGGAGGTTGCTCGGGTGAATGACAAAGTCATTGACTTAATGTGGGAAGCCCCAAGAAAACCAGTTAACTTGCAACTAATCAATTGGAAACCGAGACATGTCGGGTTCCAGAAATGGACAGGCATCTGCTCCAGGAAGCCCCATTTAGAGAGCACTACTGTGATTAGTAAAGCATGATGGTCTGGTGAGTGCCCAAGTATAGGTACACATTGTACAATTTGACTACATTTCTGAGACAACACTCATTTGGGCATGGTATCATTCTTCATCTTACATGCAAGGGCAATGTACAAGTGGAACTGTCTGGGGCAATTTACAGAATAATGCTTTATTATTTGGAAATGATCACAAATGTATTCCATTCCACAAACAGAACAGAGAACAATATGGCACGGGAACAGGCCCTTCAATTCATAATGTTCATGCCGAACATTATGCCAGGTTGAACTAATCCTCTGTGCCTGCAGGTGATCCAGATCCCTCCACTTACTGCACATCCAGGTACCTATCCAAAAACCTCTTAAATACCACCACCTCTACCTCCACCACCACACTTGGCAGCACATTCTGGGCACTCAACACTCTCTGTGTAAAATAACTTGCCCCTTTAAATTTTGCCCCTCTCACATTAAAGGTATGCCCTCTATCTAGTCTTTGACATTTCCACACTGAGAATAACGTCCTGTGTCTATCCTATCTATGCCTCTCATCATATTATATATTTCTATCAGGTCCCCCCTCAGCCTTCAACATTTCAGACAAAATAATCCAAAATTGACCAAGCTCACTGTATAGCTAATCCACTCTAATCCAGGCAGCAGTCTGGTAAACCTCTTCTGCACCCTTTCCAAAGCCTTCACATCCTTCCTGCAATGGGGCGACCAGAACTACAGGTGACCTTCTGACAGATAGTGCTGAAAAATAGTATTGCACACCCATATTTCAGGAAATAAACTCTATTGTCCTTAACTTTGGTGGCAAAAACAGGAAAGCAGACTATTATCTAAATGGTGGTCGATTAGGAAAAGGGGAGATGCAGCGAGACCTGGGTGTCATGGTACACCAGTCATTGAAAGTAGGCATGCAGGTGCAGCAGGCAGTGAAGAAAGCGAATGGTATGTTAGCTTTCATAGCAAAAGGATTTGAGTATAGGAGCAGGGAGGTTCTACTGCAGTTGTACAGGGTCTTGGTGAGACCACACCTGGAGTATTGCGTACTCAGGTCTCCAAATCTGAGGAAGGACATTATAGCCATAGAGGGAGTGCAGAGAAGGTTCACCAGACTGATTCCTGGGATGTCAGGACTTTCATATGAAGAAAGACTGGATAGACTTGGCTTATACTCGCTAGAATTTAGGAGATTGAGAGGGGATCTTATAGAAACGTACAAAATTCTTATGGGGTTGGACAGGCTAGATGCAGGAAGATTGTTCCCGATGTTGGGGAAGTCCAGGACAAGGGGTCACAGCTTAAGGATAAGGGGGAAATCCTTTAAGACCGAGATGAGAAAAAACTTTTTCACACAGAGAGTGGTGAATCTCTGGAACTCTCTGCCACAGAGGGTAGTTGAGGCCAGTTCATTGGCTATATTTAAGAGGGAGTTAGATGTGGCCCTTGTGGCTAAAGGGATCAGGGGGTATGGAGAGAAGGCAGGTACGGGATATTGAGTTGGATGATCAGCCATGATCATATTGAATGGCGGTGCAGGCTCGAAGGGCCGAATGGCCTACTCCTGCACCTATTTTCTATGTATCTATGTATCTATGTATCTAACTCGCCTGACCTGGTTTGACTCATGCTCAAAAAATGAGACCGACATTTTAGGGATTTCTGACATGCTTGACCAAACCTTTTAATTCAAGAGATGTTTTAAGCAGGAAACAAGTGCTGGCCTTGCTAGTTTCACTGTGAATGAATTAGGAAAAGGAAAATCAACCACAAAATCAATAGAAAGTATAACATGTCTCATCTGTGAAACTAAAACAAAAACCAATGAAACAATGTACTTCGAAGACATGCAGTGGTCATTTGCAGATGTGGGAGGAGTGAATGAGAAGGACCTTGTTATTAAAAGTTTTCCGAGAAGTCAATACCCTTCCCATAAAAACATTATTCACAATCAAACCCAGAAAGGCATTAAATAATTGGCAATCTTGCAACAAAATCACTGCATCTGACCCAGATCTCTGTGGTGGAAGCAATTAAAAGAGGAAATGGGACTGAGGAGGGATAGATTATGGATTAATAATTATAAGGGAACTTGTTTTATTCAATCATAGGATGTGGACATTAATGGCAATTTCAACACTGCTGGCCGGTCCTAAACTTCGTCCTAAACTTCAGAGATAATTAGGAGTCAACCAGAACAGTGCACTTGGAGTCATATATCATCAGATTAGGTAAGGATGGCAGGTTTCCTTCACTGAAGAATATGAGTAGACCAGATAGTTTTATTATAATACAGCATTTCTATAACTAACTTTCCTATGTAAAGCCTGGTTTATGCACTTTCCACATTTTATTCATTTACTTGGTTATGTTCTTCCAGTTCCTATGGTGAGATTTGAATATATTAACGCCTATCTCTGGATAGTCCAGAATTCTTGTAGCAGGTCTTGTAATCCGACTAACAGAAGTATCGTTTAAGAAAGAACTGCAAATGCTTGAAAAATCGAAGGTAGACAAAAATGCTGGAGTGGGTGAGGCAGCATCTATGGAGCAAAGGAATAGGTGACGTTCCGGGTCGAGATCCTTCTTCAGACTGATGTGGGGGTGGGGGGAGGGGGGAGGGGGGAGGGGGGATGGGGAGCGGGAAGAAGAAAGGAAGAGGTGGAGACAGTAGGCTGTGGGAGAGCTGGGAAGGGGAGGGGAAGGAGGAAGAAAGCAAGTTCTACCTGACATTGGAGAAGTCAATGTTCATACCACTGGGGTGTAAACTACCCAAGCGAAATATGAAGTGCTGCTCCTCCAATTTGCGGTGGGACTCACTCTGGCCATGGAGGAGGACCAGGACAGAAAGGTCGGATTTGGAATGGGCGGGGGAGTTGAAGTGTTGGGCCACCGGGAGATCAGGTTGGTTAATGCGAACCGAGCGGAGGTGTTGGGCGAAGCGATCGCAAAGCCTGCGCTTGGTCTAACCGATGTAGAGAAGTTAACACCTAGAGCAGCGGATGCAATAGATGAGGTTGGAGGAGGTGCAGGTGAACCTCTGCCTCACCTGGAAAGACTGCTTGGGTCCTTGGATGGAGTCGAGGGGGGAGGTAAAGCGACAAGTGTAGCATTTCCTGCAGTTGCAAGGGAAAGTACCGGGGGAGGTGGTGGTTTGGGTGGGAAGGGCGAATTGACCAGGGAGTTACAGAGGGAGCGGTCTCTGCGGAAAGCCGAAAGGGGAGGAGATGAGAAGATGTGGCCAGTGGTGGGATCCCGTTGGAGGTGGCAAAAATGTCAGAGGATTATCTGTTGTATGTAACGGCTGATGGGGTGGAAGGTGAGGACAAGGGGGACTCTGTCCTTGTTACGAGTGTCCTTGTTATGAGTGATCAGAAGTATCGTGTACAGTATTGGTCTCTTTATTTAAGAAAGAATGTTGATGTGTTGGGAGCAGAGAAGGTTTATTAGACTGACTCCTGGAATGGGCAGGTGTGTGATGAGGAAAGGTTAAGGAAACTAAGCTTGTATCCCCCTGGAGTTTAGAACATTAGAGTCAACTGATTGAAGCATATAAGGCTGGTTAGCACGTAACAAAAGCTTTACTGTACCTCGGAACGCATGACAATAAACTAAATTCAAGATCCTGAGTGGTCTTGAGCAGGTGGATGCCGAGAGGATGTTTCCTCTTATGGGAAATCTGGCACTAGGAGTCATTGATTAGTTTAGCTTAGTTCAGAGATACAGCATGGAAACAGGCCCTTGGGCCCACTGAGTCCACACTGACCATCGATCACCCATTCACACTAGTTCCATGTTATCCAATTACACCTCCACCTCCTACACAATAGGGGCAATTTACAGAGGCCAATTAACCTACAAACCTGCATGTCTTAGGGATGTAGGAGGAAAGCGGGGTACCCGGAGGAAAGCCACGTGGGTTTCTAGTCAACATTCAGGCTCAGGCAAGCGACACATGCCGGGCAATAGCCATTTCCACCTATCCTTGGCGTGCAATAGCATTATCATCACTAATTCCCCAACCTTCCTAGCAGTCATTATTGTTCAACTGGGCTGGACACTCAAATAAGGTGGTGACAAGACCAGTCAGAGGCTACGTATACTGTCCCATGTTTCAGCCCAGACTCCTCAAAGCCTTTATGTCACTAGTTCACAAGTTCACAAGTTACAGGAGTAGAATTAGGCCATTTAGCCCATCGAGTCTACACAATTCAATCATGGCTGATCTCTGCCTCCTATTCCAATTTTCCCGCCTTCTCCCCATAACCCTTGACACCCGCTCTAATCAAGAATTTGTCTATCTCTGCCTTAAAAATATCCACTGACTTGGCCTCCACAGCCCTCTGTGGCAATGAGTTACACAGGTTAACTACCCTCTGACTAACGAAGTTCCTCCTCACCTCCTTTCTAAAAGAGCGCCCTTTAATTCTGTGCCTATGACCTCTGGTTTTCTCCCACATTCCACTCTATCTATGTCTTTTTGTTATTCTGTAAGTTTCAATGAGGTCCTCCCTCAACATTCTAAACCAGTGAGTAGAGGCCCAGTGCTGTCAAATGCTCATCATATGCTAACCCATTAATTCCTGGAATCATTCTTGTAAATCTTCTCTGGACCCTCTCCAGAGCCAGCACATCCTTCCTCAGATATGGGGCCCAAATCTGCTCACAGTACACCAAATAACTGTTACATATTAGGTAAGTTATATATTACAGGGACAAATCAATACTCTCCACTTGCCTATCAGAGTAAATTGCCAGTGGTCAACAAATGTAACACCGTCCGAGACAAAACAGCCCAATTGGTTGGCTTCACATGCACCATCCATAACATTCACTCCCTGCACCACCACAGCATCAAGTCTATATCATCTACAACATGTACTGTAGTTATTCACCACGGTTACTATGGCAGAACTCCCTAAACTATCACTTATCCAGCAAGAAGAATAGGGGCGGCATACACATGGGAAAATCATTATCTGCAGGTTCCCTTCCAAGTCACGCACGTGTAAATACTGTATATCGCTAACATATTTCCAAGTCAGGGAACTTAAAAATATATTCCAATCTTCCGATTTATGGTTGCACTGTGGTGCAGCAGTAGAGTTGCTGCCTCACAGCAACTAGCTACGGTAATCCTGACTACGGTGGCTGTCTGTACAGAGTTTGTATGTTCCCCCTGTGACTGCATGGGTTTTCTCCCACATTCCACAGACGTGCAGATTTGCAGGTTAATTGACTTCTGTAAATTTCCCCTAGTGTGTAGGATGCAAGAGCAGTATAACATAGAACAAGTGTATGGGTGATCGGTGGTCGGCGTGGACTTGGTGGACCGCAGGGCCTGTTTCCACACTGTATTTCTAAACTAAACTAAATCCCTCATTGTTGCTTGGACCTGTCAACTAAACAGCTCTACGGGGTGACTTTCATCAGGACAGCAGCAGATCAAGATGATAGTTCATCAACACCTTCTTAAGGTCAATTAGAGATGGATAATAAGTACACGCTTTACCAGCAAAACTTAGATACAAAAATATAGTAAAAGATCCTTTAGCAAATGTTGGTTTTAATTTTGTCTACAACGGAGAATATTTCTGGCATCCTCTACATATTGTGGAAAAATAAGAAATAGCCTAGTCAGCCACAGTTACATTGCAGGCAGAACCAAGTAAGCACATGATGGAATAATGTTTGCTGAATCAACAACTATTGTGAATTTGATCATATGCTTTCAACTCAACCAGTTGCTTGCTCAGGCATTATCTGGGCTAAAAAATTGAGTTAAACTGCAGTAATCATTTGGGATCACTCGGACTTTCTTTAACTATCGGTGAGCAAATAGTTGGTTGAAGGCTCACACATAAATCTTGACATGGGGTTCTTAGGCATAACAGACTGTAAACTTGCACTCATAGAAATTATGTCAAAATCCTTGTAATGTACTCTAATACTATTGAAGTGGAAATCAAAGCTAAGCGGCCTGTTGAGGAAACAAAGAATTGCAGATGCTAGTTTATACCAAAGATACACACAACATTCTGGAATAATTTAGCAGGTCAGGCAGCATGTTTGGAGAAGAATGACAGATGATAATTTGGGTCGGGACCCTTTTCAGATTAAAAGTTGGGGGGAGGGAGCTGGTTAATAGCTGTAGGTGAGAAAAGACCAGGGCCAGTCAGGGCCAACCACAAATAACCTCAGGCATGGTGGTGTCCTGGTAGGCCCATTGTTGGCTAGGGGAGGTGTGATCTCAAGAGGGATACAATGTGGAGAACGGCAAGGGTGGTTGAAGGGGGCAAGAGGGGAGGGAGAAGGGAAGGGAGTGCACCTGTTACACATAACCTGTTAGGGAGAACTAACCATAGTCAAAGCATCACATTTGAGATATAGTCACTATTAAACCCAATAAAAAACTGTCTTTGTGACCTATTTCCAAATGTAAACTACAAGCAGTTTTGAAAGTAAAAGCACAACTGCATGAATAAGCGCCACAGTCTCTAGAGAGCTGACGTCTGGCTCACAGCAGGGGGGCACTCAAGAGATATGAGTTTTAGGAGACGCAAGGAACTGCAGATGTTGAGGAACTCAGCAGGTCAGACTGCATCTATGGAGGGAATGGACAGATGACATTTCAGGTCTGGATTCTTCAGCACAATATGATTTGTATGCCGCATCACCATGAAGCATTCTTGTATGCAATGGCAAACCTAAGACAATGAGGCAATGTTAATTGGGGTATATCAAACCAGGCATCAGACATCTCCAACAAAAAATATTTGACAACATTGTGACTGAGTTCAAGAAAGGTTCCAGACCAGATTGATTATATTCTCACTTAGCACATCAAACATGAGTACAGACGTCTGTTTTCTGGCAGTCAATATTTGAGGTATTAATGTGCTCAGTCAGCTCCCACAAAACAAATCTGGAGGAGGGAAAAAAAGCACAATGTGCTGGAGCGACTCAGCAGATCAGCCGATATCTCTGGTGGACTTGGATAGGTGAAGTTTTATCCTGATCTGAAACATTCATGTCCTCCAGAGATTCTACCTTACCCGCTGAGTTCCTCCAGCACTCTGTGAGGTTTTTTGTAAGCCTACATCTGCAGTTCCTTGTGCCTACTAATATTGATGATCTGGGGTTTCTGTCCTCAGAAGCTTTGACGCCATTCATGAAGATTACTTCATCTCAGAAAGGTGTTGAATTCAGTGATTTGACAGCTGAGATGAGCCCCCATTGTAAATACATAATTCGACAGAACCATTATCTGCACCCCTGGTTGCCATAGGGATAGCTCATGACTATTTTAAATTCATGTTTTTGTTTCTGGCATGTTTAAGAACAATCATAATGACTTTCACTTAATCTAGAAATTACAGCCCATGAATAATAGTGGTTTCTTGGTACCCTAATGTAAAAGTTTTAAATCAAATTATTATTTTTCCCAAAAACTCAGTTTTGTAGTTTGGTCTTTCATTGGCAGACAAAAAATGAGATCTGATGATAAAGGCAATGTTGCTATTTTCTGTTGGAGTATGGTTAAATGGTTTGAGGTCATCCAGTTGAAAGCTCAGTAAGCTCAGGGCAGCACAGTGGTGTAGTGGTGGAATTGCTGCCTTACAGGGATCTGCGTTCGAACCTGACAACAGGTGCGGTCTGTACGGATTTTGTACATTCTCCCTGCAATCGTGTGAATTTCCTCTGGGTGTTTCGTTTTGTACAGTTTAGAGATACAGTGCGGTCCAGTGAGACCATGCCGACCAGCGATCCTTGTACACCTTGTACACTGTAAAAAGGTACAATCTCTTTACCAAAGCCAAGTAACCTACAAACCTGCACCACTTGGAGTGTGGGAAGAAACTGGAGCATCCGGGAAAAACTCACGCAGTCACAGGGAGAACGTACAAACGCTGTACGGCCAACACTCATAGTCAGGATCGAACCTGGGTCTCTGGTATTGTGAGGCAGTAACTCTAGTGCTGCGCCACCGTGCCGCACTGGGTGCTCCAGTTTCCTCCCAAAGATTTGCAGGTTAATTAGCTTTGGTAAATTTGTAAATTTACCAAAGCCATTGTGTAGGATAATGCTAGTGTATGGGGTGATCGCAGGTCGGCGCGGACTCACTGGGCTGAAGGGCCTGTTTCCGTGCTGTATCACTAAAGTCAAAAGTAAAGTCTAAGGGTTAAAATTCAGTGGAATGTAGAACAAAAATATTCTTCTCATAGTAGGCCCTTTGTACAGTATTAAACATGCCGAAATTTCATTAACTTCTCCATGTTTAATGTTCCTACTTTCACAATTATCCAATAGGTTCCATTGCGTTGCATACTTTGTCCAGTTAATTGCGATGGGCAATCTGGAAATTGGAAACTGTTCTTTATCACTACTCAACTTAACCTCTCGGTACATTCAGCCTCATTCTGGCATATGTAATGGTCAATTTATGGTAGAATCAATAAATTTGTTTGTTGTGCTCTTCATTTAAATAACATTTCGTGCTCTTTCAGTAGATTAAAATGATATTTTTCTCTGTTGTTGAATACCTTGATTTCTTGATTATAGCTGACTTCTTTTTGTTTCTACATTAGAGGTACAAAGTCTTCCAACTGCTGGAACAAGATGCTGCCCTGAACACCAATATCAAAATTCCAACTAACAATTACACTTGATAATAGATGGAGGTTTTACCTTCCCAGCAATTTTTAAGCGGACAAACCTTATGGGAAAACTCAAGAAGGAATACCACTAAATGGCAGACTAATTAAGGAAATCATGAAAAGTGACACCAGTTTAAACACATGGATTGTTGGAAGACTAAAACCTTCCAGAATTTGTGTAAAAACCTGTAGGAGATTTAAGTGTAATTAATTTTAACATTGCCACATGAGGATACTGGAAAAATGAAGAACTGTGCTATAACTTAAAGACTCTGAGGAAGAAAAAGCAAAGAATATTGCAGCATTAGATTGGACTAGATTATGTAAAATTACAACAAAATCTAAGGTAAATTAGATGAGCATATGCTCACTTAAAACATTTTTAGCACAGTTGCTGAGGTATAAACCCAATTAGCAAAACATGACTATGATGTTGTGGTAATAGTAAAGACCAAGCTACTAAATATTCATGGGTACAAAGGATTCAAGTAGGATTCGGGATAGGATATAAAAGTCTGTATCTTGAAGAGGTTTTCGACCCAAAACGTCACCTATTCCTTTTCTCCAGAGATTAGTTACTCCAGCTTTTGTGTCTATCTTTTCTGTCTCTGGCAATATTGATTCAGGAGAATAATGCATCGAGAGAGAGAGAGGGAGAGGGAGAGGGAGAGGGAGAGGGAGAGGGAGAGGGAGAGGGAGAGGGAGAGGGAGAGGGAGAGGGAGAGGGAGAGAGAGAGGGAGAGGGAGAGGGAGAGGGAGAGGGAGAAAGAGAGAGAGAGAGGAGGCTGTGTTTTTTTCAGCTCTGAAGTTGAGAAGGATTGAAACAGGCTTTTAAGGACTTTGTCGATGGGGAAGGAACAGAGGCAGAGGGGCTTCATAGTTTAACTTATTGTTGGACTGGTGAAACTTTTCTCTGCTCTAGGAATCCTCCACGAGGGCGAAAATTCCGGAGATTTTTCTCCATTGTCGAGGGTGCGGTTGTCGTTGGCGGACTGCCAAGAGTGCCTGGAGATCGAGGGTGTGATGATTGCGGTGTTGTGTCATTTTATTAGCACCGTTTCTCTGTCCTAAAGGCATTTTGCTCAGGCGGATGCCGGGCCTAATGTGAAGATGGTACTTTTGAGTCCGGCAAGACTGGGATAGAGCTTCCCAAAAGCTGCTCTCGGCTGTGGACGTAATTGGGGATTTTCTTGCTTCAGCTGGAGGCTTCTGATTTCTGCTACTTGCTTGACTGTGACTGTTTGCGGGACTTAACGTGGAGCTGAGTTGCTGGGCTGACTGGAGCTGGTTGTGCCTCTGTCAGGATGACGATGGCTGGGACGCGGCGGAAGGACCGGAGCTACGCAGTGGCGGCATCAGAGGCGGATGCGAGGACATCAGAGTATGAGCCTTATGTGGACTTGGATTGGGGCAGGTTTGGTATCTCGGTCCAAACTGGGCCCCAGATGTCAAGGGGAGTAATTACAAAGGCCGTGAATGACCTTATTGGGGGGCGGGCTGTTGTCTCTTCCGAGCTTGAAAGAGGAAAGGTGGAGATGATATTAAAGACCCGGGAGGGTGTGGCAATGGTGTTGGAGAAGGGGATCTCAGTGGGGGGGGTCCAATTACAGGTGGATCCGTGGTTATCTAGGGTGAGACCGGTTCTCCTGCGGAGTTGCCCCACATTTATTCCGGATGTTGCACTTATTCCACACCTGTCTAAGGTTGGGGAGGTGAGGTCTAAGTGCTTTAGGCTCAGGCACCTCGGGGGGGACCCGGAGGAAAGCGGGATCTTTAGTTTTAAGAGGAGGGTGTTTCTGAAGGTGGGTGAGGGTGAAGGCGCGGAGGGGAGCTTTGAGGTGGAGTGTACGGGTCTCCATAGAACCATGTATTGGAGTTGGGGAAGGCACGGTGTCATACGTGTGGAGCATTTGGACATCTCCGTAAAGAGTGTCTTTCTCGCGGGGTCGCTGCTAGAAGTTCTAGCGTAGTGGCCCAGGATTGCACTGCTGGCCCATCCGGGGTGGCTCATCATGCCTCGGTGGCGCTGGGCGGCACTGCTGACCTGGCTGGGGCGGCTAGCTCTACCTCGGGGATCCGGGGCGGAAGTGATAGCCCATCTGGGTCTGCAAGTTCTGCCTTGGGGACCCGGGGCGGGGAAGGCCTCCGCCTCCTGCGTCCTGAGCCTGTGGAGGTGGTGGTGGCTAATGGTGAGGTGCAGGGCGAGGGTGAAGAGGGGGAGGATGCAGACGGGGAGGGGAAGTGGGAGGTGCAGAAGACGAGGAGGAGGAGGCAGAGAAAGGTCCATCCAGAGAGTCTATCAAAATCTGAGACCACCCAAGGGGCACCTGTCAGCTCTAGTGAGGTCCAGAGTGTGCTTGCCATGGCCCAGCAAGGAGATGAGGTAGCTCAGACGGGGGAAGGGATGGTAAAGTGTGCGGGTGGTAAAGTGGCTGGGGGTAGTGAGGAGGAGGAAGACCCTTCCTGTATGGAGGTCACCGTACCGCCGCATGCTAGTGGGGTAAAAAGGAATAGGCCTGGCGAGGTAGAGGAAGGGCGTGAGGCGAAAGTTAGGGGGACGACTTTTTCCAGACCTTCCACCACTGATGGGGTTGGTGGTCAAGAACTGGTGTCTTCCGGGTTGGAGGGTGAGCATCCATTTCAGGGATCCTCCACAGGGATTATAGGATCAGGTGATGGGGTTGATTCCTCTGGAGTTGTGTCCTCTGGGCGGGTGGATGTCCCTTCATTTCAGGGGCCCTCCGATGGAGTTATCTCATCGGGTTTTGAGGTTAGCCCCCCTGGGTGTGTGGCCTCTGGGACGGAGGAGGTCCCCTCGTTTCAGAGGCCTCTTGAAGGTGATGGCACACCAGAGGATGGGGTATGTGCCCCTGGTAGTGGGGCCTCTGAGATGGGGGTGAGCAGAGTCAGCCTGAGGGGGGTGGTTCGGGGGCTGTGGTGTTCCAGTCTGTGCTCCATATTAGACCCAGTGGTGGTAATGGGGGGTGTGCTGCATCGCCAGATGAGTTGGAAGGGGAGAGGCTAAAAGAAAGTGGAGAGCCTCTGGATGTTGCCAGTGGAGGGTATGCTATAGCTGCTGTGGAGGTCGGGGATAGTTCGGGTGGTGATTTCCCTTTAGTTTCCGGGGGGTGCCAGTGTATCACAGGCCCTGGGGGTGCCTAGTGTTTTTGCTTCCCCAGGCCCAGGCGTGGAGGGTGATGGTAGCGTGCAGGTGCTAAGCCAGTCAGGGGGCTGCCTGTTGCAGTCGGGGGTTTCAGGACCCTTACCCGGCATTGATCCTGGGGTGGTGTCTTGCTGGAGGAGGGGGAGAGTGCTCAGGAAAGTTTGTGTAGTGGGGGTGAAGGGCTGTCGGAGAGCTCTGGTCGTTCAAATTCTGAAAGCGACATTGAATGGTGTGGTGTGGAGCCTGTTGGTGCAGGTGCGAGTGCGTTGGCCAAGTGCCCAGGCTCCAAGGCCGAGTCTCTTGTATGTGATATACGGGCGGTTCAAGAATTCCTCAAAACAAACCGCTCCCTCAGAACAAGAATGGTGGCTGCTAAAAGGCGGTGGGTTGATTCAGACTCTTGAGGCTATTCTTGGCAACAGGGTGAGTGATCTTCCCGACTTCGAGGAGAGCCAATTTGGGGACTTTTTGGAGTTCCTCAGACAGGGAGTTGTTGTGTCTACGGGGAGTGTAGGGGTTTAATCTAGTGTGCGTTTACATTCACCGTCGCAACATTAAACTTAAACGGGAGTAGAGCGAGTTTTCGTAGATTTCAGCTTTTATCAGTCCTTAAAGAGGGGAGATTTGCAGTGTGTTTTCTGCAGGAGACGCACACAGTTGTTAGTGACGAACCTACCTGGAGACTGGAGTGGGAAGGGGGGGTTTACATGAGCCATCTCAGCTCGAATTCGAGTGGGGTGCCTTTCTGTTGGCCCAGAATTTCCTGCCAACTATTTTAAAAGTGCACGAAGTTGTGCCAGGACGGTTGCTCCATCTGGCAGAGACTGGATGGCATGCCGTTGCATTTCATTAACGTGTATGCCCCTAGCTCCGGTACGATGCAGGCCGGCCCAATTCAGGAGGTGACTGCTCTGTTGAGCACAATTGATAGGGAAGAGTGTGTCTTCCTTGGTGGGGACTTTAATTGCACACTTGAGGCGCGAGATCGTTCTGGTACTCAGTGCCCCTGCTGTAGCGAAGAAGCTGAGAGGGATGATTGAATCCTTTGAGTTGGTGGATGCGTGGCGGAACCTCCACCCGGATTCCACTGCTTTTTCGCGGAGGTCTGAGGGTGGTGGTTCCCGTATTGACAGAATATATATTTCCCGAGCGTTTGTTGCCCGTGTCTCAGCGGCCTCAATGCGGTTGGTGCCATGTTCGGATCACTGTCTGGTGCGTGTGGACTTCAATCCGGCGCGCACTAGGGCTGGGTCCGCGTACTGGCACTTTAACAACCGGCTGCTGGAGGATCGGTGTTTCCGGGAGTCATTCAGTCGGTTTTGGGGGAAGTGGAGAGAGGGGCGGAGGTGCTTCTCTTCCCTTAGGCAGTGGTGGGATGTGGGGAAGGCTCACATTCGTCTCTTTTGTAAGGAGTATACGTGGGGGTCGACCGGACGGCGAGACTCAGCGGTCGCGAGGCTTGAGAGGGAGCTACTGTGTGCAGAGTCTCGCCTGGGTCGGGATGGTGAGGACTCCTGTGAATGGGGAGAGTTTCAGGAGAAGAAGGAAGCCTTGAGGAACCTGCTGCTTGAGCGGTCCCGAGGCGCTTTCGTGAGGGCGCGGGTCCAGATGATGCAAGATCTGGACCGAGCTTCGCCTTTCTTTTTCTCTCTGGAGAAAGGGAGGGGAGCCTGCAAGCAGCTCGTAGAGCTGCTCGCAGATGATGGCTCCTCTGTCACTGATCCGGAGAGGATCAGTGAGGAGGTCAGGTCCTTTTATGGGTCCCTGTTCTCCGCAGGGGGATTTAACGGGGAGGCTCAGCAGGACTTGTGGGAGGGTCTACCGACTGTTGATAGGGAGGTGGCCGATCTTCTTGATGGGCCCTTATCTTTGGAGGAGTTGACTTGTGCATTGTTTCAGCTCAGGAAGGGTAGTCACCCGAGCTGGATGGGTTGACGGTAGAGTTTGTCAGAGCTGAAGGCGGGGGAGGTCCCTGGTGGGGGTCCTTCTATACGGTTGTCCCCCTTTACATTGGGGACCTGGGGTGGAGACTGTTGCTTGGAGCGGTGGTTTGTAATAAACTTTTGAGTCGGTTCATGGGATCGTCCGCCGCGTGTATTTTCTGTGGCAAGGAAGAGACCGTGTTCCACGTATACATGGAGTGTGAGAGGTTACTGCCCCTGTACCAATATCTGAAGGGGTTGTTCCTTAAGTTCTGGTTGCATTTTAGTCCCACGATTCTAGTGTGTGGGCATAAGGTAGGGTGTGGGGAGAGCCAAGTGGGCGGGTGGGACCTCCCTGTCGGTTTGCTCCTGGGCCTGGTTAAGATGGCCATTCGTGGGTCCAGGCAGAGGGCGGTCGATGGTGAGGCTAGAGTTGGCTGCCTGCCCCTCTTCCGGGCGAACGTCCGTGCACGGGTGTCCCTGGAGCGGGAATATGCGGTGTCCACGGGGACTCTGGAGGCCTTCCGTGGGCGATGGTCACCACGTGGGGTGGAGAGTATTATAAATAATGAATGTACTGTTGTACTATAATGATTTGTTTTGATCTAATGTATCTTTTGATTATGTATTGATGTGTTGTATCATTGAGTGTGTTGAATAAAGTTTTTGAAAAGGAAAAAAAAAAAGAAAAAGAAGAGAGAGAGAAGAGAGAGAGAGAGAGAGAGAGAGAGAGAGAGAGAGAGAGAGAGAGAGAGAGAGAGAAGAGAGAAAGAGAAAGAGAGAAAGAGAAAGAGAGAAAGAGAGAAAGAGAGAAAGAGAGAAAGAGAGAAAGAGAGAAAGAGAGAAAGAGAGAAAGAGAGAAAGAGAGAAAGAGAAAGAGAAAGAGAAAGAGAAAGAGAAAGAGAAAGAGAAAGAGAAAGAGAAAGAGAAAGGGAAAGAGAAAGAGAAAGAGAAAGAGAAAGAGAAAGAGAAAGAGAAAGAGAAAGAGAAAGAGAGAAAGAGAAAGAAAAAAAAGAAAAAAAACAAGAAAAAAAACATAAAAACATTCTGGAGCATCCAAGGGCAGAATCTGTTCCATTAGGGAATGTGGAGACCTTAGCTGAGTAAGTATCAACTATGTAAGTAAGTGAGAATATTTAGAGAACAGCGATCATAAGGTTTAGAATATTGACTGGTAAAATTGCATTTGAGAAGAAGAAAATAGTCACCTGGAGAAGGACCAATTTTAATGGGATAAAAGGCCAGTCAATTTGAATCAAAGATTGGCAAGCAAAACTCCAATTGAACAATGGGCAGCATTTAAGGATAAGATGGTTCAGTCTTGAGAGCAGACAGATAAGACAGTTAAATGCATATTGTTTGGATAACCATTGAGAGCTGAGTAAAATAAAGTAAAAGCATAAGTTCTACAAAAGATGTGTAGGAAGAAACTACAGATGCTGGTTTATACCAAAGATAGACACAAAACACTGGAGTAACTCAGCGGGTCAGGCCGCATCTCTGGAGAAAAGAAATAAATTAATTTTCAGATCGGAAACCTTCTTCAGACTCCTGAAGATCAGGTCCGAAGAAAGGTTCCGACCTGAAACGTAACCTATTCCTTTTCTCCAGAGATGCTGCCTGACCCACTGAGTTACTCTGGCATTTTGTGTCTATCAGGTGTATGAAAGATGACAGATTGAGTGCAAAACTGAGAAATGGATTGATTATAGAAATTTTACAGGTGAAGTAAAAAAGGAAACAACAAGAGCAAAGAGGCAGTTATGAGACAAAAGATACATGGTAAATATAAACGCATAATCTGCATGTAAACTGCATATACGCAGTGATAGGAGAACCGTGGAACCAATCAGGAACTAAAACGGCATTTGGTTATTTTGGCAAGCTATTCACTTAAGACTTTTCATTTTCGCTTCAACGATGAAATGAGGCTGAGGTTTCAGCAAGGGAAAGTGATGGCTAAAGAAGAGATTTTAGAATGGCTTAAATACACTATAAAGTTAACAAATAAGCCAGTCCTTCTGGGACACATCTGGTATCGCAGAGCAAAATTAGAGTAGAAATTGCAGAGAATTGGACTTTGTTCCAACATCTGCACATATATTCATGGTGTCTAACGATCAAAGAAGTCGGGGTAGGGCAGCATAGTGGCACTGCGGAAGAGTTGCTACCTTACAGTGCCAGAGACCCAGGTTCGATCCTGACTATGGGTGCTGTCTCTATGAAG
>CM075978.1:147251059-147300374 GCA_038087875.1 Malacoraja senta
GGTACACCCAAATCTGGGATGTCAGTGTGGTCCTGACATACCTAAGGGGATGGTCACCAGCCAGGTCTCTCACCCTGGAACAGCTAACCCTGAAAACGGTCATGCTGATGGCACTAGTCTCAGCACAAAGAGTCCAGTCCCTCCACTTACTGTGACTGGACAACATGGTTATAACACCAGACCGGGTCTCATTCACCATTCAGGAGCTGGTAAAGCAGAGCAGGCCAGGAACTTCAGGCCTAGTTATGGATTTCCGGGCATACCCACCTGACCCACGGTTGTGTGTCATGACTCACCTACTCACTTACATCCACACAACAAGAGATTCCCGAGGGAGAGAAAAAGCCTTATGGGTCAGCCACAAGAAACCTCATGGGTACACAAAAATGCTGGAGAAACTCAGCGGGTGCAGCAGCATCTATGGAGCGAAGGAAATAGGTAACGTTTCGGGCCGAAACCCTTCTTCAGACTTCTTCAATTTTCCAGCATCTGCAGTTCCTTCTTTAACACAAGAAACCTCATGGTCGGGTGTCGAGCCAAACCATCTCAAGATGGCTCAAGCAGGTACTGGGAGCTGCTGGAGTAGATACTGACATATATACATCTCACTCCACCAGGGCAGCATCCACATCGGCGGCTAAAAGGATGGACGTACCACTGGACCACATCCTGGCTACAGTGGGATGGTCCATGGAGAAAACGTTCCAAACGTTCTACAACAGGCCGCTAGCAGAACCTGTGTTATTTGCAGAAAGAGTTTTAGAATCTGCAAATATATAATTTAAGCCCGAGGGAGCATTTTTTCTTTTGTTATTGTTTAATAAATACCATTATTGTTTACAAACAGATTCATGGTTGATTACGATAACATACTTCCTCCCTTGAATGTCTTCGGCAGCGAGAGAAGTATGAACTGTTACACGGTTTGAAATCACAGAGCTATAAAATCTTCACGTAGTCACTCACGTGAGTCCGAAGTAAAATTGTAAGATTAAACGAGAACTTACCAGTTTGAAGTTTGATCTGTATTTTATGAGGAGTTACGATGAGGGATTACGTGCCCTCCGCTCCCACCGTCAATTATAGAGATCAACTGGTATCTTAGTTCTCCTTTTCTTTACTATGTTTATTTCAATTATTGTGTTTCCTGTGATTCCACACCGCTGCTTTGAAGTATGTCGCGCATGCGTGCTGGACGGGTTCTTCACGTAATCCCTCATCGTAACTCCTCATAAAATACAGATCAAACTTCAAACTGGTAAGTTCTCGTTTAATCTTACTATTAAAAAGAGGTTTATTTTCTAGATTAGTTTTGCTTAGTTTAAAGATATAGCATGGAAACATGCCCTCCGGCCCACCAAATCTGCTTCGACCTGCAATCATCCCGTACACTAGCAACATCCTACACACCTGGGACAATTTACAATTTTTACCGGAGAAAATTAACCAACAAACCTGCACGTCTCTGGAGTGAGAGAGGAAACCGGAGCACCCGGAGAAAAATCCACGTGGTCACAGGGAGAATGTACAAACTCCGTGCAGACAGCACCAGCAGTCAGGATCGAACCCGGGTCTCTGGAGCTGCATGGTAGCAACTCTATCGCTGCACCACTCTGTCACTTGACTGAGTTGATTGTGTTTGAAAAGTAATGGTTAAGGGAGTGTCTGAAAATTCCGTTTTTGGCAGCAACGTCTTTCATTAAGACCATTATTTTGTAGGCCCTTTAACATTATCCATGGTTTTGTCAGGGCAATAAGGCCAACCTTTGCACCATGAAATATAACTTTCAGTATGTACCATTTATTTAAAACCTGCCATAAAATCTGTACATGAGAACCACACCCTAAAGTCACTGAGGCTCCAACTCCAGAAGACCAAGGGATGAACTTTAAAAATGATGCCAAAACCTGGCAACTCTTGCATGCGTTCTCAGCGGACTATTTCTATGCTCTTTATACTACTGGGGATTGTCCTTAGGTATGGCAATACTTTACTGAACTGTATCCAATAAAATAATTTCACTGTACCTGTGTATATGTGATAATAAAGAGCCATTGAACCATTGAGTGCCAATCATGTGATTTTCTCTATCCATGAAAAGCGAGCAGCAACATTTGCTTCATCCAAGGTCCAATATCTTGGAGGGGGCGCTGCTCTGGGCAGCGGCCATGTCAGCAGCGCGTCAGTTTTTTCAACTTTTTCTTTTTTTTTAGTATGTTTTAAAGTATGTATGGTGTGTTTCTTTGTGTGTCTTGTGTGGGGGGTGGTGTGGGGGGGTAAGGGGGAAATCGATTCGGTTGCCTCCTCCATGGAGAGGCGACATTTTCCAGGTCGCCTCCCCCGTGGCCTAACATCAAGGATCGGCGTGGCCTTTCCCGGAGACGCGCCCGGGGCTTCAGCGGCAGGCACAGCGTGGACTCTCGGCGTGGAGCGGGTGAAAGTACAACAACCTAAAGCCGCGGTCTCCGGTGAGGAAGAGCCGATCCTGGACTGACTCTGGACTCTGGTCCTGTCCACGGAGGGGAAATGGAGGAGGATTGGCCAAATTTTCTGTGCCTTCCACCACAGTGTTGAATGCTGTGGTGGATGTTTGTGTTACATTTTTTTTAGTGTGGTTGTGTGTTCTTTATTAGTGTATCGCTGCTGACAACCCAAAAATTCCACCAGCTTGGCTGTGTGGTCATTAAAATATAATACAATACAATACAAAAAATGATAAAATATTTATGAATAGCTCAAATATTTGGGTTTTATTAATGCAATAATTTCACAGGTTTCAATGCAACCTTGGATCACCATGATTTAACTCAAGGTCATAACGGCTTCAAATGTTGCAGTGGCAGTCATGTCACTCTAACCTCCAATCCACGTGCTTTATGGTAAAATTTGTGTGAAGCAGGGTCACTGTATCTGATAGACTTTTCCCGGCAAGCCATATGTGGAAAGTGTGCAACTATAGCAATTGCGCCATAGGTGATAAAATATATTTACCGAATTAGCAGATTAGATAGTCAATATTTACCTCATTTGGAATTATAAAATACTTAAATTAAGGACTGTGCCAAGATCAAGCTTCCAGTACATTGCTGAATGATTACAGAGGGCAAATAATCCATTGTAAGTCCACATTGCAAACCTGCACATCTTTGGAGTGTGGGAGAAAACCAGAGATCTCGGAAAAAAACTCACGCAGGTCACAGGGAAAACGTACAAATTCCATACAGACAACACTTGTAAATAGGATCGAATCCAGGTGTCTGGTACTGTAAGGCAGCAACTCCACTGCTGCGTCATTGTGCTGTCACCTACCAGTATTCTCCAGAGATGTGGCCTTACCAGCTGAGTTATTTCAACACTTTGTGATCTGTATCAAAGATGGTAGGTTGTGCCATTCAATCGAAATGACAGTAAATAAACCCATTACAGTAAATAAAGCCAATCAGTTATAAAGGCTCTAATTAGACTGCAGTTATTGGCATGAAGGTTACATTTGCTGCCTTTTATTGCTTTTGAAGTTCATTCCCTCTCTCCTTGAGTTTCCCTCGAAATTAGATGTGAAATTTCCTGTACGATTACCTTGGAGAACTTCCACAACTCCCTACAGGTGGCAGCACAGGTAGATAGGTTGGTTGGAAATGGAAATGGCATACTTGCCTTAATTGATTGGAATGGTGAGTAGGAAAGTTATAATGCAGCTGTATAAAACTTTAGTTAGAACTCATTTGAAGTATTGCAGTTCTGTTTGATGCATTACAGGAAGGATGTAGATCATTTGGAGATGGTGCAGAAAAGGTGCCTGGATTAGAGAGCATTAGCTATAAGAAGTGGTTAAACAATCTTGGATTGTTTTTTCTGGAAGATCAGAGGCTGATGAGGCGAGCTGAAAAAAAGTATACAAGGTTATGAGCGGCATAACCAGGGTAGGTAGTCTTTTTTCCACGATGGAAAATCAAATACCAGAGGGACTAGCTTTAAGGTGATAGGGGTAAAGTTTAAAGGAGATTTACATAGCAATTTTTTTACACAGAGTGGTTGGTGCCTGGGGCACATTGCCAGGAGAAGTGGTGGAAGCAGATATGACAACAGCTTTTAAGAAGCATTTAGACAAACATGTGAACAGCGAGGGTATATAGACCATGTGCAGGCATATGTGCAGTTTAAATTGGCATCATGGTTGGCAGCAACATTGTGTGCCGAAGGGCCTGTTTACTGTTCTATGTTTAATGTACGTCGGCCCCAAAAATTTGAGACTGAAGAAGGTTCTCGACTCAAAATGTCACCTATCCATTTGCTCCAGAAATGCTGCCTAACCTGCCTTACTCCAGCATTATGTGTCTATCTCTGATGTAAAGCAGCATTTGCAGTTCATTTTTATTACCCTCAAAAATTTGGAATAGTTTCCTACAAGTAAAACATGGTTTGACTGTGTGCATTAAACCAGTTGATTGCATGCAAAACAAAAATCTACACAAATACACCACAAAATAGATTGTTATCCTCTTCGTAGAAAGTAACAACTTTCTATTTTAATGCATTCAGCAAGCTGAGGCATCAAATCAGTCCCTCCTGATCTCCAGTTTCCCCTTAATCCAGTGGCCAGAGGTTATAATCACATCCCAAATGTCACTACCACACCACCCCGAGGGATACCCATGACCCATGCCAATTGTTCAGCAAGCTGCCTGGAAACACTCAACATGGATTGAGATTGGATCAAGACCAACATTGCACCAATTTTGAGGCCAAAATGTCAATGGTCATTTTAGATCTCCTGGATAAATCAGTATGATGCAGTTTGAAATAATTCCATCTGAGACAATTACAGAGTCATACAGCATAGAAACGGCCCTTAAGGCCATCTCATCCATGCCGACCAAGTTGCCCCACCTAGGCTAGTCCCATTTGCCTACATTTGGCTCATATCCCTCTAAACCTTTCCTATCCATATACCTGTCCAAGTGTATTTTGTACTGTTAAAGTAACTGCCTCAACTGCCTTCTCTGGCAGCTCGCGTGTGAAAAGGTTGCCCATAAGGTTCCTACTAATTCTTTTCCCTCTGCGTCTGAGGAAGGGTCTCGACCCAAAGGGTCACCCATACCTTCTATCCAGAGATGCTGCCTGTCCCGCTGAGTTATTCCAGCATTTTATGTCTATCTTCGGTGTAAACCAGCATCTACTGTTCTTTCCTACACTCTTTCCATCCTGATTGCTGGATTAAATGTAACTTGTTCTGTTTCCAGCTGTGACTATCTACAGAGTTTGCAGCTCCTGAGGCTTTGACAGCTAAGGTGCCGACAAGTGGACGTCAGCTTTAAATGACATGCTCTATAACTGCGAGACTATGACAGCTTAAAGGGCAGCCATGAAGGTGCAGAGAATTATGGAGGGGGAGAACGCAAGCCTTTCCTGTGTGTGGCTGCACTCACCCCACAATCAGTGGAGCAGATCAGGTCATGTGCTGTGTCTTGCCCCAAGTCCGAGTGAATCCTGGGCAGCAGACTGTGGGGAGCACTGATTTATTCTCTGAATTAAATGCTGTGATGTTGGATGAAATATGCAGAGCAATAAAGTTTCCAGCGTGTTAATGCAGCAAGCAACATCCTAGTCAGCACCCTTTAATTTACGGCACCTAGCTGACTTGCTGTGGAAACACTTTTCACTGCACCTAGGTACATGTGACTGTAATAAACCTCGAGCCAAATCTAGGTGTTCTCCCTGTTTTACGTGGGGCTAAAAGCAGACAAAGTTTGTGTTTAGAGGTTATTGCTCGCATTGCTGTGAATAAAGCAGACTGGAGGGTCACACTGAATCAAGGATGAGTCACCCCGCAGCCCATCCCTCTTCTCCCCTCTCCCATCAGGGAAGAAGTGTGAAAACACACACCTCCAGATTCAGTGACTGTTTTTTCCCAGCTGTTATCAGGCAACTGAACGATCCTACTACCAACAGCCAGAGAGCAGTCCTGAACTACTATCTACCCCATTGGGGACTGTCAATCTATATTTGATCGGAATTTAATCAACTTTATCTTGCACTAAAGGTTATTCACATTATTCCCTTTATCATGTATCTGTACACTGCGGATGGCTCAATTGTAATCGTGCACAATTTGTACAAATCATGCAATCATGTACAATCACATGCAAACAGGAAAGCAGTGACGGGATCAGTCAAAGTCAGCATGGATTTATGAAAGGGAAATCATGCTTGACTAATCTTTTAGAATTTTTTGAGAATGTAACAAGTAGAATGAATGGAGAGCCAGTGGATGTGGTGTATCTGGACTTTCAAAAAGCCTTTGACAAGTCCCACACAAGAGATTAGTGTGTAAAATTAGACCACATGGTATTGGGGTAGGGTATTGACATGGATAGAGAACTGGTTGGCACACAGGAAGCAAAGAGTAGGAATTAATGGGTCCTTTTCAGAATTGCAGGCAGTGACTAGTGGGGTGCCGCAAGGCTCGGTGCTGGGACCCCAGTTGTTTACAATATATATTAACGATATAGACAAGGGAATTAACTGTAACATCTCTACGTTTGAGGATGACACAAAGCTGGGTGACAGTGTGAGCTGCGAGGAGGATGCTATGAGGCTACAGGGTGACTTGGATAGGTTGGGCGAGTGGGCAGAAGCATGGCAGATGCAGTATAATGTGGATAAATGTGAGGTTACCCTCTTTGATGGCAAGAACAGGGAGGCAGATTATTATCTGAATGGTGTCAGATTAGGAAAAGGGGAGGTACAATGAGATCTGGGTGTGCTTGTACATCAATCACTGAAAGTAAGCATGCAATTACAGCAGGCAGTGAAGAAGCCCAATGGCATGTTAGCCTTCATTGCGAGAGAATTTGAGTTTAGGAGCAAGAAGGTCCTACTGCAGTTGTACAGGTCCCTGGTGAGACCGCACCTGGAGTATTGTGTGCAATTTTGGTCTCCTAATTTGAGAAAGGACATTATTGCTATTGAGGGAGTGCAGCGTAGGTTCACCAAATTAATTCCCGGGATGGCGGGAGTAACGTACGATGAAAGAATGGGTCGACTGGGCTTGTATTCGCTGGAATTTAGAAGGATGAGAGGATATCTTATAGAAACATATAAAATTCTTAGAGGATTGGACAGGGTAGATGCAGGAAAAATGTTGCCGATGTTGGGGTAGTCCAGAACCAGGGGTCACAGTTTAAGAATAAGGGGGAGGCCATTTAGGAATGAAATGAGGGAAAACATTTTCACCCAGAGAATTGTGAATCTGTGGAATTGTCTGCCACAGAAGGCAATGGAGGCCAATTCACTGGGTGTGTTCAAGAGAGAATTAGATTTAGCTCTTAGGGCTAACGGAATCAAGGGATATGGGGAAAAAGACAGAACGGTGTACTGATTTTGGACGATCAGCTGTGATCATATTGAATGGTGGTGCTGGCTCAAAGGGCCGAATGGCCCACTCCTGCACCTATTTACTATGTTTCTATCTATGGTCTTTCTACTGACTGGTTAGCACGCAACAAAAGCTTTTCACTGCACCTTGGTAATATGAAAATAAACTAAACTCAAACTTTGAATGATTGTCTTTATGTGCATGAATACCTGTGGGAAAATGTCAGTTGGTCCAGGCCAGAAATGCCCTTAGTCCAATTTTGGAATGGTTGGGATTGAAACATGAAATGATCACCAAACTGAAATGTGTACCAAATGGATTTTATGTCTGATTTTTACAATATGTATCCAATTTATAGACGAGTAAAATAAGAGCATTCTATGTGATGAATTGATACGTTATGTTGAGAAGCTTAGACTGCCCCTTGACATATAAAAATGGTGACCCATCAGTTGTACAAAAACATAAAGTCAGGGCGTGGAGCATGATATGAATTGAATTAAAGTTAACCAAATGTTTCATTGTAAGCAGGTTAGATTAATGGATGTGGTAGATTATTATCTCCATAGCATGCTGTTACTGAAAGTTGTATTATGCCTTCTTTAAACTAAATGCCAACATGAGCATTTGCGTTTATTATTACCGCTACTCAGGTTTGCTCAATCTTCAGCTGTCAAGGTGTTGGAACCATTTGCTAAAGCTTAACCAACACAGGCAGGAGACTGCGGAAACAAAGCTGAGCGTCCAAAAATTTAACATCTGTGGAGAATGGAAGTACATCGGTCAACAATTCCGTTGAAAAGGGGAAATGGGCTAACATGGAACCATGAGTACAGGAGCAAGGATTCTTGCTGTAGTTGTACAGGGCCTTGTTGAGACAGCATCTGGAGTTTTGTATGCAGATCCATTCTCCTTACCTGCAGAAAGATGTTCTTGCTCTGGATAAAGTGCATCAGTGCGATACTAATTCCCAGGACAATTGTACTGGCATGTGAGGAGAGATTGAATTGGATCGATCTTTGTTCATTGTGGTATATACAGATTGAGAAGGGATCTCACAGAAAACTAATTAAATGCTGATAGGATTTACGGAGGATATTCTGATGGCTGGTGAATCCAGGGCCAAGGGTGACAGCCTGGGGATACAGAGTATGCCATTTATGAGTGGAATAGATCGGGTGGACGCACAGTCTCTTTCCCAGCTTGGGGGAAATCTAGAACCAGAGGAGGGGGTTTAAGGTGAGGGGGAAAGGATTTTATAGGAATCTGAGGGGTAACCTTATCACATACAGACTGGTGGGTGTATGGAACATGCTGCTAGAGGAGGTAATTGAGGAAGGGACTATAGCGACATTTAAGAAGCAATTAGACATGTATATGGATAGGACAGGTTTAGAGCGATACTAGACTAAGTGGGACCCTTTGGGTCCCAGTCACCACGGGGGGGAGGTGGGGAGGGGGTGTATGGGAGAGGGTGCATCTGGGCAGGGTGAGGGTTGCGAGGGGTGTGTGAAAGGGAGGGGTGTGTTGGAGGGAGGGGTTTGTGGGGGGGTTGGAGTGTGGGGGGGAGGGGTGTGCTAGTGCGGGGAGGGGTGTGGGGGCAGGGGGGAGAGAGCTTGGAGAAAGGACGGTGGAAGAGCCATGGGGGAGTGTGTGGTATTACGGGGAGGGGGGCAGGAGCCAGCGATGGGGACCAGAGGGGAAGGGGTTGTGGGTGCGATGCGGACTCACAGCGGACGCTGGTCGCTTCGCTGGCAGCTTCGCTGGTTGTTCTCCTACGCACGGCTCGCGGACTCAATCAGCACGGCTTGTGGACTCAGCCCCGCCTCCGGGATTTTATTCTCCTCGCCCCGCCCGGTGATTAACAGCTGGTGCCAAAAGGGGCGTTACCTTCATGGTGACTGACAGGTGAGAAGACCAACCTGCTCTCACGATTTTTTTAAACCTTCATAACTATTGTAATATTCCACCAATCGGTTCAAAACTTGGTGCACTTGAAGCAGAGGAAGGTGAGTAAGGTGGTGAAAAAATCCTTGCGATATAGGGTACCGTTTTTGTAGAAATTTAAAAAAACGCAAACCGGAAAAGGACAAGATGTGAGTTTTAGTAATAGTATAGATAGATGACGCAAACCCAGGAAAGTGGGACTAGTGTAAATAGGGCATGTTGTTCAGCGTGGGCAAGTTGGACCGAAGGGCTTGTTTCCATGCTGTATGATGGTATGACTCAATGATTTAAATTCTGGAGTTGTAAAAAAAATTGTCCCTCAGCTTCCTATTAAATCTTTCCCCCCTTACCTTAAACCTATACAGTACCTCCTGTTTAAGAAGGAACTGCAGATGCTGGAAAATCGAAGGTAGACAAAAGTGCTGGAGAAACTCAGCGGGTGCAGCAGCATCTATGGAGCGAAGGAAATAGGCAACGTTTCGGGCTGAAGAAGGGTTTCGGCCTGAAACGTTGCCTATTTTCTTCGATCCATAGATGCTGCTGCACCCGCTGAGTTTCTCCCGCACTTTTGTCTACCTCTACCTCCTGGTTCCTGATTCCCCTACTCTGGGAAAAAAATCACTGTGCATTCACCCTATCTATTCTTCTCATAACCTTATACACCTCTGTAAGATCACCCCTCATCATCTAGTACAACTGTAACATGTCCTCCCAAATTCTATACTCAATTCTCTGACAGACCAAAAGATATGTCTTTATCTGGAGCAGGTGTATCTGCAGAATTCAATATGTAATGCAATTGAGGAAGCCAACAGTTGAATGACTGACTGACTGAATGAATGAATGAATGAATGAATGAATGAATGAATGAATGAATAAATGAATGAATTATATTTTATTAACACATGTGACGTGGACTTTAGGAGGAGAGGAACACCCCTGTCCACTGTCTTCATCAATGGCGTGGATGTGCAGTTTACCAAGGAGTACAAACACCTTGGAGGGTACCTGTACAGTAAACTGGACTGCTCCAGGAATCCTGAAGCCCTGTACAAGAAGGGACAGCCAGCTGTACTTTTTGAGAAGGCTCTGCTCCTTCAACGTCTGCAGTAAGATGCTGCAGATGTTCTACCAATCAGTGGTAGCCAGTGCCAACTTCTTCGCTGACCTTTGCAGGGGCTGCAGGGCGAAGGCCGTGGACGCGGATGCCAACAGGATCAACAAACTCTCAGGAATCCTCTATGACTCTCTATGACTCCATGACTCTAAAGTTCTATCATATTGTATCGTATCATAGAGTCATAGTCATAGAGTGTTACAGTGTGGAAACAGGCCCTTCGGCCCAACTTGCCCACACCGGCCAACATGTCCTAGCTACACTAGTTCCACCTGCCTGTGCTTGGTCCATATCCCTCCAAACTTGTCCTGCCCATGTACCTGTCTAACTGTTTCTTAAACGTTGGGATAGTCCTAGCCTCAACTACCTCCTCTGGCAGCTTGCTCCATACACCCACCACCCTTTGTGTGAGAAGGTTACCCCTCAGATTCCTATTAAATCTTTTCCCCTTCATTTTGAACCTATATCCTCTGGTCCTCGATTCCCCTACTCTGGGCAAGAGACTCGGTGCAACTACCCAATCTATTCCTCTCATGATATTATACATCTCTAATAAGATCACCTCATCCTCCTACACTCCTAGGAATAGAGACCCAACCTACTAAACCTTTGCATATAGCTCAGACCCTCTAGTCCTGGCAGCAGCCTCGTAAATCTTCTCTGAACACTTTCAAGCTTGACAATATCTTTCCTATACCATGGTGACCAGAACTAAACACAATGCGGTCTCACCAGCATCTTATGCAACTGCAACATGACCTCCCAACTTCTATACTCAACACGCTGACTGATGAAGGCCAATGTGCCAAAAGCCTTTTGACAACCTTATCTACCTGTGACTTGACCTTCATGTACGATGCACCTGCACTCCTAGATCCCTCTGCTCTGCTACACTCCCCAGAGGCCTACAGTTCACTGTGCAGGTCCTGCCCTTGTTAGATGTCCCAAAATGCAACACTTCACACTAAATTCATGGAATCAACAGAAAATGCTGGGAATACTCAGTGTCCAGCCAACATCCATGGAAAGAGAAATAGAGTTAATGTTTCAGGTCAAGGACCAACCATTCGATGAAGAGTCTTCAACCTGGAATTTTAACACTAATTCTCCCTCCACAGATGCTGCCTGCCTTGATAAATGTTTCCATCATTTTCAGTTTTTATTTGGGATTTTCATTACCTGCAGTTTTTAGATTTGCAGAAATTAGTTCAATTTCTGTACATAGGCAATTGTTTCTTGTGGTGGTCAGAACAAGACTGGCTGAATGTGTGGTACAAACAACATCATAGTAGATGACCAGTTGTCATGTTTAGCCATCTGGCAACCCACTGACCTTAAGATAGCACACAACAGCTCATGGACTTGTACAACTCCACTGTGAGAAATAAATTTGAGTGATTTTGGTTTTGAACGGGGAGTGAACCAAACTGAATACCTCGAAGTTATCACAACAACACATCGTGGAACCATACAGGGGAGTCCAGATTGAAGCCCAGTATTGCTGGGTATCACCATTCACATTGTAGAGCAGGTCAATGCTGGTATTGGATCAGAGACCCCATTCATTTCCATAAGGAATCCAGGCCTGCAGATTCGGAGGCAAGTAGAAAGTAGATCGTTAAAAATGATTTTACTGTGATATAACTTTTTTAATTATCTCTCAATATTTTATGCATTTTAATTAACTTTCCTTGCCCTAAATTTTGTTTTAGATGATTTATTCAAGCACTTACTTCAACAATAATTGTTGATGGGGCAGCATGGCAAGTTGAGCTGGAGGGATCATTTAAGTGCTGCATGACTCCTTGATTCTAATAATAATTTATAATTGTTTCTCAATTCAGAGTTTTTTAAAATAATATATTTAAAATCCTCGATAATTTTGGCAAAATGCAAGGCTTTGCCTGCTGTCATGGTCCTTTGGGGTTATGCTGGGAGTGGGAGTTCAGCTCCATTTTGCCCTAGGGCCGCGGAACCTGGCTGAAGAAGGCCGTGCAAGTAGAGGGACGACGGTTCGCGGGACGGCCAGAATGGAGGCAACGGCTGCAACGGGCCTTTGTGGCCATCTGCATCTGGGACTGTAAAATGGCGCCAAAATGGCAACTCTTGCATATAAACTCAGTGGGCTGTTCTGTACATACTGTGCTAGCTGGGGGGTTGTGCTGATAGTCTTGCTGATTCTTATGCAAAAAAAGGTATTTCACTGTGCCTTGGTATACGATAATAAAGGGGCTGTCCCACTTGGGCGACCTAATTGGCGAGTTTAGAAGAGTTTAGGAGAGTTTGAGAAAATGACATGTTGAAGACCTCCTTCGACTATGTAGAAGACTAGCTTCGACTAGCTACGACTAACTTCGGGAAAATTGGACACCGAATAGTGGAGAGTGAAAACGGCCTCCTTCGATCCCCATCGAACTCCCTTCGACCTCCCTTCGACTATGATGAAGATTATCTATGACTACCTTCGACTACCTTCGACTACCCTTGATTACCTACGACTAACATGCCTACCTACGAGTAAAAAAAGTATCGATTTTTTCCATGGCGACCTTTTTTTACTCGCGGGCATTTTTTAACATATTGAAAAAAAAACGCCGCAACCTAGCTGAGGCCTCGAGTACGCGGAGACCACTCTCGAGCATGAAGGAGAGTTACAAAGACCTCCTACGACCTCGTGTCAACCATGCTGCGAGTATGTCAAGGGCAAACTCGCCAGAACTCGAGGATTAGGTCGCCCAAGTGGGACAGGCCTTTAAAGAGACCACTGCAACATTGGGCTGGTCATAGCCCAGTTCAAATTTACACAAAGCCAGTGCCTTCAGCCCACTGTGTCCTGTCGTTCAAAACAGAAGAAAATATGAATTAGGTGCAGGAGTCAACCATCCAGCCCCTTGAGCCTGCTCCACTTGTGAATAACATCATGACCAACTCCACCATTCAACTCTCAACTCCACATTCTTGTCCACTTCCATTAACCTTTCATCGCCTTACCTACCAATAATCTCTCTATGCCTGTCTTAAAAATACGGAAACTTTGTTCCCACTTCCCTTTGAGGAGAATGACCCTCTGGTGAAACAACAATTACCCTATCTCTGTCTTAAATGGGAAAGGCCTTATTTTTAAACAGCATCTCCTTGTAGATGGACACAAAATGCCAGAGTGACTCAGGAGAAAAGGAATAGGTGACGTTTCGTCAAGTCCATCTCCTTGTACTTGACAGTCCCATAAGAGGAAGCATCTTCTCCACAGACACCCGTCAAGCACCCTTGGGATCTAATACATTGCAAACAAATCCCATTTTTAGGTTTCAGTGGTCCAATTGAGTGTGGTTTTGCATGAACAGCAGACATAGTACCAAAACATGGGCAAAAACCAGCAGGGTCCAATCTATTCACTTTAGTGCAATGAATTTTGCAGGCAGATTGTGTTGTATGAAGGCTGCTATATTGCACATTTAGTGTCATTGACTGTGAACAAATTCTCTAAACACCAAACGAGAAATAATTGATTTTCTGGAGAACCTTTGTGGACCTAGAAAACCCTGGTTCACTATTGAAGTGAAGTCACTTTTTTTTTTTTACATGGAAAGAGCCCATTCTGAACCATTTGGCCTTTTCTCAAATGATTCCCTGAATTTTAATTGGAATTCGTTTCAGCGAAGAAGCAGGAAGGTAGCAGTTAAAATGCTTGCTTAATCAGTATCTTGCAGCAAATGTAGCCAAAAGTGAGATAATTTTGACCTCTATCTGTAACCTAAGACCACAATGTTCAGTGGTTACAGATTGCCTGAAGAAAGTAGAAGAGGAAGCAGATGGTCTGGAGAGCAGCCTGTGATACACAAACACCCGAGCTACAAGTACAGATTTGTTCTTAAAATGCAGCTATTACATAGAAACATAGAAAAATAGGTGCAGCCCTTCGAGCCAGCACCACAATTCAATATGATCATGGCTGATCATCCAAAATCGGTACCCCGTTCCTGCTTTTTCCCCATATCGCTTAATTCCTAGCCCTAAGAGCTAAATCTAACTCTCTCTTGAAAACATCCAGTGAATTGGCCTCCTCTGCCTTCTGTGCCAGAGAATTCCACAGATTCACAACTCCCTGGGTGAAGAGGTTTCTCCTCATCTTATGCCCTACCCCTTATTCTTAAACTATGACCCCTGGTTCTGGACTCCCCAATATGGGGAACATTTTTCCTATATCTAGCCTGTCCAATCCCTGAAGAATTGTATATGTTTCTATAAGATCCCTTCTCATCCTTCTAAATTCCAGTGAATACAAACAAGCCTAGTCAAACTATTGCCCATTCGAAGTCAGAAACCCCAGAGGCCAGCAACTGAAGGGTGGATTGCAGTTAATCCTGTTGGAAAACAACAGACAAAGTATCAATGTATAGGACGGAACTGTAGATGCTGGTTTACACCGAAGATAGACACTAAATACTGGAGTAACTCAGCAAGTCAGGCAGCATCTCTGGAGAAAAGGATTGGGTTGAGACCCTTCTTCCGACCACACCTCACCTGTGTTCCACTTTAATGTAGTTATGTAGGGTGGCACAGTGGTGCAGTGGTACAGTTGCTGCCTTACAGTGCCAGAGACCCGGGTTCAATTCTGACTATGGGTGCTGTCAGTATGGAGTTTGTATGTTCTCCCAATGACTGAGTGGGTTCTCTCCAGGTGCTCCGGTTTCCTCCCACATCCCAAAGACGTGTGGGTTTGTAGGTTAATCAGCTTCTGTAAAATTGTAAATTGTCCCTAGTGTGTAGGATAGAGGTGATATATCAGGTAATTGCGTCATCCATCCTTTTTCTCTAGAGATGCTGCCGAACCCACTGAGTTACTCCTGTACTTTGTCAAGTCAAGTCAAGTGAGTTTATTGTCATGTGTCCCTGATAGGACAATGAAATTCTTGCTTTGCTTCAGCACAACAGAACATAGTAGGCATTGACTACAAGGCATTCTATAAATATATACACACATGAATCAATATACTGATAAAGCGCAAATAACAGTTAATTGGCTAATAAAGTTCAGTGTTTTGTCCGAGCCAGGTTTAATAGCCTGATGGCTGTGGGGAAGTAGCTATTCCTGAACCTGGTCGTTGCAGTCTTCAGGCTCCTGTACCTTCTACCTGAAGGTAGTAGGGAGATGAGTGTGTGGCCAGGATGGTGTGGGTCCTTGATGATACTGCCAGCCTTTTTGAGGCAGCGACTGTGATAGATCCCCTCGATGTAAGGGAGGTCAGAGTCGATGATGGACTGGGCAGTGTTTACTACTTTTTGTAGTCTTTTCCTCTCCAGGGCGCTCAAGTTGCCGAACCAAGCCACGATGCAGCCGGTCAGCATGCTCTCTACTGTGCACCTGTAGAAGTTAGAGAGAGTCCTCCTTGACAAACCGACTCTTTTATACTCAACTTTTATACTCTATCTTTTATACTCAACAGCGTTATTTGACTGGGTAGTAGACAAACAAAGTTTCTCACTGTGTATCAGTGCATATGACAATAATAGAGCAATAAACCAAATTGGAGCATGTGTTGGGCAACACTCTGTTAGGTACGGATGAGGTAAGGATGTTAAGGGTCATGGGGAGAAGGCAGGAAGATAAGATTAGGAGGCAGAGATCAGCCGTGATTGAATGGCGGAGTAGACTCAATGGGCCAAATGGCCTAATTCTACTCCTATAACTTGTGAACTTGTGAATAATAATCACCCCCATCTTCCCCATATGCCATTCACCCACACACTCCTCCCTCTGGATAATCTTCCTTCCACCATTCACCTTTCTCTCATTTGTTCCCATCTGCCTCGCCCTCTCATTCAATTCCATTCATCACCTTCCTTTTTATCAGACCCAATACCCCAGACACAGGTGAGTTGTGGTCTGAAGAGGGGTCTCCAGCAACTTTGGTGCAAACCAGCATCTACAGTTCTGTCCTATACAGTGATACTTTCTCTGTTTTTCCATTAAAAAAAAGACACAAAGTGCTGGAGTAACTCAGCAGGTCAGTCAGCATAGATGGAGAACGTGGATAAGTGACGAATAAGGTTCACTATTTTGTGTAATCCAGCATCTGCAGTCGCTGGTGTCTCCAAAATCTGTAGCCTTTGTTCTTGTCTGATCACCTCCCAGCCTCTATTGCTATCTCTGTCCTTCCCTTTCCACCTAACTGGTACCTGGCAAACAACACGCCCGCATTTGTGCAAAAAAACCAAAGTGCTGGAGGAACTCAGTAGGTCAGGTAACACAGATGACATTTCAGGTTAGGACCCTTCTTCGGTCTGAAGATGAGTCCAAACACAAAATGTTGCCTGTTCCTTCCCTCCACAGATGCTGCCTCACTCATTGAGGTCTTCTAACACTTTGTTTTATGCTCAAGATTCCAGCAACTGCAGTGTCATGTGTCTCTCTCCTCATCTGTATTCACCTATCGCTCCTGCCCCACCACTCTTCCTCACCTCTTTACATTGACTATTCCCCCTCAATTCTTTCAGTATAGATGAAGGGTCTTGGCCCGAAATGTTGACTATCCATTTCCATCCATAGATGCTCCTTGACCCATGGAGTTGCTTCATCAGTTCTCCTTTTAATGTTCCTAATGTTTCAGTTCATGTTCTGCTGTGTTTTCTAGTATTTTTTGTTTGTATTTCATATTCCTGGCATCTGCATTTTGGCATTTGAATAATATGCTCCCTGATGCTCCTAGCCCTGAATCCATCTACCCCCCCCCCCCCACGCCCCCCCCCCACCCCCCCCCACGCACCACCCCCATGCCCACCCCCCGCCCACGCCCTCCCCACCCACACACACCCCGCCCACGTCCCCCCCCGACACACCCCCACCCCCCAAACTTATTTTCCGCTCCTGTGATCCTCTCTCTGCCATGTTCATTTCCCCACCTCATCTTCCATGATGGTTTCCTCCTCACCCAAAATGCATTTGTGTACCCAACTTCCTCCCTGCGAAGAGGTGAAAGTTCACCTGTGTGATCTTCAATGGGAAAGGCATGACTACCATGAACAATACCTTGGGCCTTTCAAAGAGTAGGATTACCTTCGCTATGGACATCACAAACAACTGGATGAACCACTGATGCAATGCCTCTACCAGGCCCTTTACATTTCCCAAGTATGGTTCCAAAATTAAATCGCATTTCTCCATGTGTGTATTTAGTAGCTGAAGTACAATATCCTCCATTTTCTATTTCATCTTTCCTGTGATGAAGGCCATCATCCAGGTAGAATCTCTGCTTATTCTTGGTGCTGTGCATGAGCCTTTCATGGATTCAGTAGTTGTGCATTGCTCTAAGTTTAGAAGTGTTTGGGAAGAATGTCCAGTGTCTCACCAATTGTATTTTATTCAGAGATTCGTTATTTCATTATTGTGCAGCCTCATGGTGAAGCATAAGCCAGCATGAATCATTTTCATTCTATGCTAATCGCGATCCTCAGGTTACTTGTTAACCATATCCAAACCTATACCATATCCAGAATTCCCATCAACTGCTAAGTCTGCTGACTCACCTTGACCTCCGGTGGCATGAAGATTCATGTCATTAAATAAATCTCTCCCTATTCTTCCTGTAACCTCTTCCAGCACTGAAGTACACTGAGATATCTCCACTTCTCTTACACTGGTTCCCTGATCACTCCCAACATTACAGCCCTGCTTTCAGCTGCCAAACCCCTGGGATGTGCAACATCTTCCCCAGAAACACCAAGTCTTCCTTGAGGCACACCTTAAAAACTGGTTATTTAACAAAGTTCCCAGTGTTCTCTTAATGTTTACTTGTGGTCTGGTGTCAGCTTTAGGATATTTTGCAATATTAGGGATGCTACAAATGGAACATCTTGTTGTTGCTAATGACATTAACTCAGATGGAGGCCTTTCAGTTGATATAAGATAGTACATCAGGGGTTCAGGAACGGCTAATCTGAACGAAGGTGTAACTGAAGTGCAAAACATGTTTGCTGTTCCATGCAAGAGAATAAGGAATGTTCAACTCCTCAGTTCAACTCAGTGGGGCGGCACGGTGGTGTAGCGGTGGAGTTACTGCCTTACAGCGCCAGAGACCCGGTTTCGATCCTGACTACGGGTGCTTGTCTGAACAGAGTTTGTATATTCTCCCCGTGACCTGCGTGGGTTTTCTCCGAGATCTTTGGTTTCTTTCCACACACCAAAGATGTACAAGTTTGTAGATTAATTAACTTGGTATAAATGTAAAATTGTCCCTAATGTGTGTAGGGTAGTGTTAATGTACGGGGATCGCTGGTTGGTCCGGACTTGGTGGGCCAAAGGGCCTGTTTCTGTGCTGTATCTCTAAACTAAACTAAACTAAACAACTAGAAGAAGAATGTACAAACAAGAAAATGCAGATGCTGGTTTGCATAAAAAGACATGAAATGCTGGAGTAACTCAGTAGGTCAGGCAGGATCTCTGGAGAACATGGATAGGTGATGCTTTGGATGGGAACCTTTCTTCAGACTCCTGTTTGCTAAGACACTGAATGAATGATATGGACCACTTGATTTGCTGTCTAAGCTTTGAGCTCCATGGTCAGTGCTTCAAGGTCACTGCTCACTGAGGATCAATTTAACTCTTGTCCCAGAGAGGGAGACAAATGAAACCCCTTGACATAGTACCAGAAGGTTTTCTTGAAGAAACAAGGAACTGCAGATGCTGGTTTACAGATAAAAAGAGACACAAAGTGCTGGAGTAACTCAGCAGGACAGCTAGCATCCCTGGTGAGCAAGGATAGGTGACGTTTCGGGTCGGGACTCTTCTTCAGACTGAATGATGGAGGGGTGGGGGGGGGGAGTTAGAAGAGAGGAGAGGCAGGATGAAGAGCAACGGTAATAGGTGAACACAGGCAAAGGAGGGGGGTTTGATAGGCAGATGGTTCGAGGAAAGCCAGAGATGAGGTGTGAGAAAAAGGATTGAAGAGTTGCAAATTGTGAAGCCAGATGGAGGAATAAAGGTGGAGGAGACACGACACAGGCACAGGGGAGGGGGGAGAAAATGAGTGATGTGCGGGAGAAAGGGGATGGGGAGAGGGGAAATTGTTAGTTACCTGAATTTGGAGAATTTAAGAATCATAGGTTTCCTTGGCAAGCCTGTCCAACTCTGTGAACTGTTGGGTGCAATTGATCACCCTGGGCACTCTGTCCTCTTTCTCCTACCTTTCCCATTCCATTGAGGTGGCACCATACACTTTACACGATACAACAGAGAGCAGGGCTTCCATCTACAGTTTCTTTCCACTTTAGCTTGCATGCTCACAACACAACCTCCCTTTCCTGGTGCAATGTCATGTTTTAACAAACACTGAATCCTACACAGTATGGATTGTATGGAAGCAAAACTACAAGTTTTTAACAAGAATTTGCAAAGCAAGTTTGCAGTGAAAGATGAAAAGGATGGAAAGCCCAAGCAATGATTTTTCATTTTATTTCATGTTATTGATATTTTTGTATGACACAGAAGACAGCCACTCGGCCCATTGAATCTCTGCTGACTCTCAGAGCAATCCCATCAATCCATTCTCCTGCTTCAGTTTGGACTTTGAAAATTACTCCAAACCCGAGTGACTTGTATATGCACTCAGTGGGCTATTTTTATAGACTTTGTACCTAACTGGGATTGTGCTTATGTATGGTAATAATTTACTGAACTGTATGCAAAAATATTAATTTCACTGTACCTTCAAGAACCATTGAAGCATTGAACCACAGAGTTGAGTTTAGAGATACTGCACGGCAACAGGCCCTTCAGCCCACCAAATTGACACTGACCATCGATCACCGGTTCACACTGGTTCTATGTTTTCCTACTTTCTCATCCACTCCCTCCGCACGAGGGGCAACCCACGGAAGATAATTGAGTCACAAACCTTCACATTTTAAAGCAGAAAACCCACACGATATAGACAGCAGCTCTACCGCTGCGCCACTGTGCGTCCTTGGAATCTTTTCCCTTTTACATATCCAATACCTCCCCTATCTGTCCTACCACCCTGATGGTAGTTAACCTTCTGTGGTGTACAACCTGCTTATAAGCCTGAATCTTGTAAACCATATAGTTTGGCTGTGCAAGAATTCTCAATTAACAATATCTCACTATATCAGCATATGGGCACGTCATGCTTTGATGCGACAACTAGTAGGCTCTGAGTTTGTATTTTAGGGTAGATTTAATTGTGGATCATTTCTCCACCTTTATGTATTACTTGCATGTATTACTCACCAGCTCTGACCAAAAGCTCTGTACATGACCAGTGCAGAATAATTGGGTGCACTTAAATTAACGACCATCCTGATGGTCTGAAACCGTGAGTCACTTCTCTTCAGTCAAGTTTAATTTAGTTTATTTATTGTCACGTGTACCGAGGTACGGTGAAAAGCCAATCAAAGAAACAACTATACACGGTTACAATCAAGCCGTCCACAGCATACAGATAAAGGATAACGGGTACAGCTTTTAGTGCAAGATAAAGTCCAATAAAATCCAATTAGCTGAATTGGATCTGTGTCTCTGTCACTGTGGGGCAGCAGCTCTACCAGTTGCACTTCTGTGCCACCATTTGTATCAAATCATAAATGTTCCTGTATCAGTGCAGGCTGTATCTCTCTTTCCAAATTGCTGCTAGCATTTCTTCATTTTCTTCATATTTCATCCTAACTGCTTCAATGTTAGTGTACACTGTGCCCAAACCATGCTTTTGACCTTCTGTGAGGGATAAGGAATCTTGTAGATAAAAAACTTCCTGAATTACTTTGTCAAAATTCCACTTCAAGCAATGCTTTCTTTTTTTCTTGAACATGAGATGAAATAAATTACAATTTTTTTTTAAACAGAACCGCTTTTTCCATGTTTCAAAATAGTCTGTGGCTCAGAATGACAAAAAACTTCTTAACTGCTTGTTATTTCTGTACTGCAGATGGCAACTTCAGTTAGTAAATATTTCCCAACAAGCCACTTGGAATGTGGAAACATTCCTATGAAACCAAAGTGCACCATGACATTGTTAATCTTCCCTGGTCGATCTGCCAAGAATCTTCAATCAATAAATGTACAAAGAACTACTAAAAATGCATTTGTTTATGGAATAAATAAGATCTTGATGTTCTGGTAAAACCAGTTTTTCTCTAAGCCCAGATTTCAAAAACAAAACTTGAATGCGATGCATGAAAAATTACAGTGCAGTTTAATTGTGGTTGGCATGGACCTCAGATGCCCTGTCCTTTGACCGGGTTCCATCCAAGGATTTCTAACTCCATTTTGTTCTCGCAGAGTGTCCACTTTGAAATTAAGACTGAATATTTTTGGCCATTCATTGCAAATTAATCAGATTTCGAGTTAAAATTATCTCAGCTGTGGCTTCGTTGGAGTTCTCTTGGGTGTATAAATCCCACTTCAGAAAGCACGAACCTTTTGGCTGATATTCCAGTGCAATGCTAAGGGAAGTGTAGACTGCCAGAGTGCCTATTCCAGAGGAGAAGTTAAACTATAGCCTTGTTTCTTTTCTAAGGTGGTCATAAAAAATCAAGCGATCCTGTTTCAGATAAGAACTGGGTTAATCTTGTGGTGTCTTAGACAATATTTACTTCTCAGTATCATTAAAACTGATTATACCCTCTATCACATTTCCATTTGTGTGCTAGCCGCGAAGCAATTTTCTGCCTCCAACAGTATGTTTCTTAATATAGAACGGCATTCAGAATCTACATCCAGTGGTGGTGCAATGTGCTCTTGGATTTCCTGAAAGGCCCTAAAGTTATATCGTTAACACTTGAGAGGTTGGAACAAGCAGTTTACTGCACACCAAGGTGAAAGTGTAACATGGAAAGAGATAATAAATGCATCACACGCATACTCTCAGGGTCATAGCACCTTATTACAACAGCAACTATTCTCCAGGGGCAGTTCCTAAACTGCAGTTCCAAAAGCAGATGGCGGAACTGGCTGGGATGTTCTTGTGTATGGCTGGCACAAACTCAATGGAATGGTTCATTGTTTCTTCAGTCTCACATTGTTTAGGTTCTCCTAAAAAATGATCAGCAATTAACAACATTATCAGCTAGCAAACTATTGCCATACCAGCAAGTTAGGGAAATGTAGTTAATTAAAAAGAAGACTGAGAAAGGATATAGAGATGAGGAAGAAAATCTGTGGAGACGAGGAGGAATTTCGTTACCCAGAGGGTGGTGAATCTGTGGAATTTATTGCCGCAGTGGGCGGTGGAGGCCGTCATTGGGTATTTTTCAAACAGATTGATAGGTTCTTGATGGAATGGAATACTTTATTGTCACATGTGACAACGCACAGTGAAATTCTTTGCTTGCATACCCAACTTATGCAAATAGTTGTCACATACGGCGCTGACAATTACAAAGTAGCCCCGCCGGCTCCTCCATTGTTCTCCCTTGATTAGAAAGGGAGAATGAGGTTGAGAGAGAAAAATAGATCAGCCATGATCGTGGCAGAGCAGACTAATGGACCAAATGGCCTCATTCTGCTCCAATGTCTTATGATCTTATGATCTTATTTATTTCTTGTTTCCTCATTTTTTAAAAATGTATTCATTTTTTTCTCCTTTACAATGCATTATATTTTTCATCATCCTCACTCATGTTGCCTGCACGCCTGCTAGTTTGGATTTTCAATTTCAATCCCCTTATGAGAACCTTCGTTCAACTGAAGTTGAAGAAAAATCACAGCTGTTATCGTGGCAAGCAGCCTTCTGTTGGTGTGGCAATAGTTGGAACCGCTCCAAGAGATGAGGTTTAGCAAACTCTCATACGCCAGCTGAGGAATCTGTATCAATGTACAGATGGAACTTCACCCAGGCAAACTGACAGTTAAGACAGAATAACAAAGAACCCATATCACAATCTATGGTGGGGCAAATAAAAAAATGGCTAAATACAATTTGACAAGTAAATTTGGACAATTGTCACACTACTTTTGTGCTTTGAATAATCCTCATACAAGGGCAGCACAGTGGCACAGCTGTTAGAGCTGCTGTCTCACAGAGCTGGAGGCCTGGGTTAGATCCTGACTTTGGGTGCTGTCTTTGTGGAGTTTGCTCGTTCTCCCTGTTACAGCATGGGTTTGCTCCGGGTGCACTGGTTTGCTCCCACATCCCAAAGACGTGCAGGTTTATTGGTTAATTGGAAGTGGATAAATAAGTGGGATAGCATAAAATTAGTGTGAATGGGTGATCGATGATTGGTGTGGGCTTGGTGGACCGAAGGGCCTGTTCACAATCTGTATCTCTAGGCGAAGCTAAGTCTATGTTTAATCATGAAAACATGTTATTCTAATAAGAACAACAAAAAAGTGTTAGTTTGTCCCATTTTACTTTGTAAAGGGCAGAGGATGTGATATGTTAAAAGGGCTGTCCCACTGCGGCGACATAATTGGCGAGTTTAGAAGAGTTTAGGAGAGTTTGAAAAAGTGTCAAGTGTCATAGTTGATCTCCTTCAACTATGTAGAAGACCTCCTTTGACCTATTTCGACCACCTTCGACAATGTTGAAGACTAACTACGACTAGCTTCGGGAAAATTGGACATCGAATAGTGGAGAGTGAAGACGACCTCCTCCGATCTTCCTTCGACTATGTTGAAGACTATCTACAACTACCTTCGACTACCTTTGATTACCTTTGACTACCCTCGATTAACTACGAATAACATGCCGACCTACTTTGACTAAACCTACAAGTAAAAAGTATAAAAATTTTCCATGCCGACTTTTTTTACTCGCTGGCATTCTTCAGCATGTTGAAAAATACGCCGTGACCTAGCTGAGGCCTCGACTACGCGGGGACTACTCTCGAGCATGAAGGAGAGTTACAAAGACCTCCTAGGACCTCGTGTCGACCATGCTGCGAGTATGAGTCGAGGGCAAACTCTTCTAAACTCGCCAATTAAGTCGCCGCAGTGGGACAGCCCCTTAAGATTGTTAAGGGAGAAGAAGACCTCTAACAAGTGATTATGTCCATTCATTTTCAGACCTGGATCTCAATGTAGGAGATCCTTGCAGCTCAAGAAAGGTGGTCAACCCTGATACCTGCAATAGAACTAAAAGCTCGGAGCTTAACAAGAACTGAATTGCCAATAGTTGTGTAGGATGCTGTGTTCAATTTTAAGCATCTGCCTCCTTCCATGCTGGAGCTGGAGGTACTTGCAATACCATTCTGATTGTTTTCGACTGTCATCAGTAATCCCTCTTCAAAGAGAGCTGACTACTGATAAAGTAACAGACATTACGCAGAATTGCATTGTGCAGAATGCCACATCACATTGCAGGTGTCATAATTCGACTCCACCCTGTCCTGGATCTGAAAATGGAGTCCAGCTGCTCAGCATTGACCTTAATGACCGTGCCTGACCTTAAGCACATTAATGCACAATGTCTTTATGCTTGTTTTTAATAAATGATTCTTCATTCGTCTTTCACCCCGTGAACTCTGATTTTTTTTTGTTCCTCTTTAAATATGATGGCTTATGAGCTATTCTTCCTTCCTGTGTGTTGAAATTCTAGACTCATCATATAATTCTTTCCCAGAATGCCAAGTATGTGGAACTCTTTAATCATGTACAACCTTCTTTTCCCCCACAAGTCTGTGGATTTTCAAAACACTATATCCTTCTTTACATACTTTATTGCCACCCTACTTCCACTGTAACTTTCAATGTCCATTGTCCTTGAACTTAATGTGTAGGATGGAACTGCAGATGCTGGTTTAAAACGAAGATAGACAAAAATGCTGGAGTAACTAAGCGGGACAGGCAGCATCTCTGGAGATTTTTTGTGTCCTTTATAATCTTCACCAAATGACCCATTTGATCAGAGGTTTAACTGTTTGCAGGCGCATTCTGATAAGAGTCGCCAACCTGAAACATTCCTCCTTCCCAACAGGCTGCCTGACGTACTGAGTGTTCCAGCATTTTCAGATTTTTACTTCCGATTTCCAGCATCTGCAGTTTACTTTTATTTTCATGGCATGCCATAGAGATAAGAAGACTTTTATTAACAGTAGGGACCACACAGTTTGATATCCAAAGGTAACCCTTTGATCTGGTATTTTTTTGGTTCACATGCTTGATCAATGGTGTTTTATCATTAATGTTTTATTATTATTAATATTTAGTGTTTTCTGAGTCATTCGTAACTGTCACTGTATGTCATGTTGTTACTTGTGGGCGGAGCACCAAGGAAAATTCCTTGTATGTGAATACTTGGCCAATAAACGTACTTAATTACTTACTTACTTACTTAACTGTGCAAGAACAATAGAATAAGCCAGCACATCATGTCTGACCATGGAATGGCACAAAGTGCTGGAGTAACTCAGTGGGTCAAGCAGCATCCCTGGAGAACATGCTTAGGTGATGTTTCGGATCGAGACCCTTCTTCGGACCTGACCCGAAACGCCACCTATCCATTTTCTCCAGGGATGCTGCCTGACCCGCTGAGTTGCTCCAACATTATGTGTCTTTCCTTAGTAAAACAGCGTCTGCAGTTCCTTGTTTCTATAAATGTGACCATTGTGTCCGTCATTGCTCTGCAGCTGACCAGTCCAATTAGTTCCATTCCAGGCTGCATTATCAATGTGATGTTTTAAAGATGCAAGATGGCACAGCATTCCGCAGAGAGGCAAGCAAGAGTTTTCTTAACCACCTTCCCTAAAACAGAATAGGAGGTTGTTCATCCCAGAACTATTTGTTGGACCTGTTTGAAACCACTTTCCCCACAGAATCAGCTCTGTGCTTCACTCAACTCCTCACTGCACTTCCTTTAGACATCTGACAAAGAGGCCCAACAACACGTTGTCTGTCCACGTCAGAAGAAGTGTCCTGACTTGAAACATTATCTGTCTGGTCTGAAGATGGGTCCCAACCCAAAATGGTGTCTGTGCATTCCATACACTGATGCTACCTGACCCATTGAGTTCCTCCAGCACTTTGTCTTTTTCTCAAGATTCCAGCATCTGCAGTTTCATGGCCCCCTTTAGACATCGTTTTTTTGTAGTTTAGTTTAGTTTAGAGATACTGCTCGGAAACAGGACCTTAGGCCCACTGAGTCCATGCTGACCAGTGATCCCCGCACATGAACACTATCCTACACATACTAGGGACAATTTACATTTATACCAAGTATACAAACCCAAGCCAATTAACCTACAAATCTGTACGTCTTTGGAGTGTGGGAGGAAACCGAAAATCTCGGAGAAAACCCACGTGGTCACGGGGAGAACGTACAAACTCCGTACAGACAGCACCCATAGTTCTTTTTTTGTGGATAATAGTTCATCTTCTCTTGCAATTAATCAAGAGGCCACTTGGCCCATTGAGTCAATGCCAGCTCTTGGAGCAATCACATCAATCCTTTCCTGAATCTTCCTCTTTCACTCTTTTCTCTCCGTCTCTCATTTCCCCGTTTGCCACAAAGTTCTGGTAATGAAATGTGCTCCCTCACCACTGTAACGTTCCTTTTTAAATAATGACAAGCAAGATGCTAGCTTTGAAGCATGCTCAATCTCCAAAATGGACAGTGGGATTCAGAAGGATGAATAATAATATTGGGCCTTTGTTGGAATTGAATACAGGAAACTTATTCACTCATTCATTCATTCATTCAAATGATGGAATGGACAGGGAAAATAAATTAGTGAAAAAGGGTGGCAAGGTGACGCAACGGTGGAGCTGCTGCCTTACAACCCAGGTTCGATCCTGACTACGGGTGCTATCTGTACAGAATTTGTACGTTCTCCCTGTGACCATGTGGATTTTCTCCAGGTGCTCTGGTTTTCTCCCATATTCACAAGACGTGCTGGTTTGTAGTTTAATTGGTTTCTGTAAATTGTGCCGTGTGCGTAGGATAGAACTGGTGTAAGGGTGATCGTTGGTTGGCATGGATTCGGTGAGTCAAAGGTTTCCAGGCTGTGTTTTAAAGCTGTATCTCTAAACTAAACTACACTAAACAAAAAATAAAGTTCAGATTCATAAGAGTGAAGAAATGAATAGTTTTAATATTGAAATTTCAAGCGCTGGTCTTAATGGCAAAATGATAATCAATCTCAAGGTAAAACATTTTATAATAATTTTAGAAAAGAGGATATTCTTCATCTGCAAATCTGTATATACAATCTATTCTGGAATTTATGACTAATATAACCGGCCAATAATCCAACCACTCCTACTTCTAGTATCCCTGACCTTCCATGGGGTTCAGAGATTCCTAGAATTGTCTGTGTGGAAACAAAATAATATAGTTGGCAAGGTGATTCACTCCACATTCATAATTCAAAAGGTTTACAAAATTGTACAAAAAACATTTCCATAGGTTAAGCTGTTTTTACCATCACAAAGTTGTATGCCTGCTAGACATAGGCATAGAAAATAGATGCAGGAGTAGGCCATTCGGCCATTCAATATAATCATGGCTGATCGTCCAAAATTAGTAAGTAAGTTTATTGGCCAAGTATTCACATACACGGAATTTGCCTTGGTGCTCCGCCCACAAGTAACATGACATACAGTGACAGTTACGAATGACTCAGAAAACACTAAACATTAATAATAATAAAACATTAATGATAAAACAACATTGATCAAGCATGTGAACCAATAAAATACCAGATCTAAGGGAGGCTACAGATTTTTGGCTGTTGAGTAGAGCAACTACGCGTGGATAAAAACTGTTTTTATGTCTGGCTGGGGCAGCTTTGACAGTCCGGAGTCGCCTTTCAGAGGGAAGTGATTCAAAGAGTTTGTGGCCAGGGTGAGAGGGGTCAGAGATGATCTTGCCCGCTCGCTTCCTGGCCCTTGCAGTGTACAGTTCATCAATGGAGGGAAGGTTGCAGCCAATAACCTTCTCTGCTGATCGGACGATTCGCTGCAGCCTCCAGGTGTCGTGCTTGGTGGCTGAGCCAAACCAGACCATGATTGAGAAGGTGAGAACAGACTCTACGATGTACGAGTAGTACCCCGTTCCGGCTTTTTCCCCATCTCCCTCGATTCCCTTAGCCCGAAGAGCTAAATCTAACTCTCTCTTGAAAGAGATCTTTGCAAATAATTAATAAAAATATTATATTTCTCAGGGTAGTTTGCAACTCAGCCTCAAGATTCTGAAGGTCCCACAACCTAGGGTAGGGTCTTAATGAAGTGCAAAGTAGAAATACAAATTCACAAGCAAGGTGGGAGATGCAAGAGGCTGCTGATGTTGGAATCTTCAGCAAAAATTAAACTGCTGGAGGAATTCCGTGGATCAGGTAGCATCTGTGGTGGGAAGAGGAAAGAACTGCTTCAATGGGAGCATGTTTTAAGGATATTTTAAGGTGGAGCAGTAAAATGTAGATACAAGAGACTGCAGGCAGTATGAAGAAGGACCCCAATCTGAGTGAGTGCACAAAAGACTAGCAAATGGAGCTTAACATGGGGAAGTGCAAGGTCATGCACTTCAGTAAGATAAATCAAAATACATGATTATCTAAACAGGGAGAGACTGCAAGTGGGTAGAGTACAAAGGGATCTAGATGTTCCAGTGCGTGAATCACAAAATAAACAGCAGGCAAGTCCAACAAGTAATTAAGGCATCAAAAGGTAATTTGGCCTTCATTGCAAAGAGACTGGAGTTTAAATAATAAGAAATTGTTGATGCTTTTATCCAGGGTGTTAGTAAGGTCATATTTGGAGTACTGCATACAGTTTTGAACTTCTTACCTAAGAAAATAGTAAAATTGGAGAAAAAAGAACTGAAGGTGCTGGTTTATACCAAAGAAAGACACAAAGTGCTGGAGTAACTCAGCAGGTCAGGCACCATCTCTGGAAAAAAAGGATGGGTGACGTTTCAGGTCGGGACCCTTCTTCAACCCATCCTTTTTCTCCAGAGATGCTGCCTGACCCGCTGAGTTACTCCAGCAGTTTGTGTCAATCTTTAGTGAAATATCTTTAGCTAATTGTTCTATAAAGAGAAACTAAATATTCTGGGCCCATAATCTTTGGAGTTCAGAGGAATGAGGGGTGACATTAGTCAGACATACTAACATCCTAAGACAGCATGAGTGGGTGGATGTTGGGATGTTTTTACCAGTGGGATAATCTCGAACAAGGGGACATAATTGGAAGATAAAGCAATCAATCAACTAAAACTGATGTACATAGACATTTCTTTTCACTGAGCATGGTGAATTTCTGGAATTCTTTACCTCAGTAGATGGTAGAAGCTAGAACACTTTGAGTATTTAAATTAGAGGCCTGGTGTTCTACTTAGAACATCGAACATAAAGCAGTCCAGCACGGAACAGGCCCTTCGACCGACAATGGTTGTGCCCAAAATGGTGCCAAGACCAATTCCTATATGCTGGCACATAATCCATATTCCTCCATTCTTTACCTCAGTAGATGGTGGAAGCTAGATCACTGAGTATTTAAATTGGAGGTGGGTACATTGAGGAATAGAGGGGGTGCAGAGAAAATGGCACAGAAGAGGAGTTGAGGACAGCATAGTTCAGCCATGATTATATTAAATGTCGGGGCAAACTTGTCTAGATAGAACATCGAACATCAAACATCACAGCACGGAACAGGCCCTTCGTCCTATAATGGCCGTGCCCAACATGGTGCCAAGACCAATTCTAATCCATATCCCTCCATTCCTTGCATATTCATGTGTCTTTCCAAAAGCATCTTAAATGCCAATATCGTAACAGCTCCCTCAACCACCTCTGACAATGTGTTCCAGGCACTTACCACCCTGTGTATAATTAAAAAAAATTGCCCCATAAATCTCATTTAAACTTTAACCCTCTCACCTTAATGTTACGCCCTCTGGTATTTGATATTTCCATCATGAGAAAAAGGTTTTGCCACTCATAGTTTTATATGCTTCCATCAGGTCTTCCCACAAACTCTGGCATTTCCAGATCAACATCTGTAATTTCCTTGTGTTCTTATGCTCATTTGCAAGGTAGTAGAGACAAGGCACAGAGACAGAGCTTGAACATGCCAATTTTTATTTACAGTATCTTAATTACAGGCAAAAAATAAAATCTATTTCCTCTCATTGGAATGTACAGATGTAATATTGTTCATACATTGAGGCAAGAACTATGAAAAAGGCTTGCAATATCCCAGTTTCAATCAAGTGATGCTTTATGCTTAACAAGTTGGAAAATTAGATCAGAAACCGGTCTTATAAATCTTGTACCCGTTTCATTGTGTAATGAGATGATAACTGATCTGTGGCTGAACCTCAGAACCAGCCTTTTCCAGATTTTCTTTTATTACTTTCATTATCAAAAATAAATCTTTTAATCTCAAATGTCAAGTTATCAATGGCTGCATCAAATTTCAAGGGTTAATTCCACCCACCTCCCTCCCAACAAACTATGATCCTCCCTGGCTATTATCTACCCCTCCCACACAAACCCCAGTCTAAAATTTGTGATTGTTTAAAACAACTTCAAGCAAATATGCAGCAGTTAATAGAAGTATCCTTGCAATCTCAGATTTAAAAATCACCTCAACCCACTGATGATTATATCACACTAACGAACAAACTTAAGAAAAGTGATATCGATTCCTGTATCAATTCAACTGAACTGTTTTGGTGCAAGAGATGAATTATATGAATGCAGAGGTCAGCAAAATACCAGAAGAATTGTCTAAGGGATGAATATTAATCCAAAATTAGATTTTAAACCCGCAGGTTCAAGAGTAAAACAAGCTCCTTTAATTAAAGATAGATACAAAATGCTGGAAGAAATCAGTGGGTCAGGCTGTATCTCTGGAGAATAAAGAACAGGTGACATTTCGGGTCAACACGACCCGAAATGTCACCTACCCTTTTTCTCCTTCGGTGCTGCCTGACCCACTGAGTTACTCCAGCACTTTGTGTCTACCTTTGGTATAAACCAGCATCTGCAGTTCTTTGTTTCTACCCTTTAATTAAAGGCATGGCCAACTCATAATATGGCCTCTCTCTCAAGCAAATGGCAGCAAGATGATACACCTTTCCACAATTCATTTTAATAACATTTTATACATGCTACTTTGCAGATGTAACCATGCGTAAATGGGTCAGATATTAAGTGCAAAATTTGCATTTTGCAAAGTACTACATCATTTTGATTTTATTTAATCAATAGTTATGATTAACGTTCTAATACACATATAATTAAACATAATGCCCAAGAAGGAATGGAAAGAATTATAACTATTGATTAAATGTTTAACCTATGAATGTACATGCTACTTGCTTTGTACAAACATGCACATGGGAAAACGGAGACCCATGACGTTATCTTTTTAATAATTCTGAGCTTCCACTGGCTCTTTCATTTGTTATCCTTGTCGAAGCAAAGGTATGGTTCACCAGACACCTTATTTCATTCATTAAATGGTTGTTGTCCATGTTTGAACTTTGATGAAGAAGTAAAATATGGGAGAGGAAGACATCACAGCAAATCAGATGCACCAGTCACCCCCATACTTCCAGCAAAAGGCCACTAGTTCATAAACAGAACACAAACCACATCCTTAAATGCAAAAGGCCACATTTAATAATAAATTGTTACTAACTCAATTAAGTTGAATCTGGGTCTCTCTGCGTGATCCATTAGTCATTTTCCAACCCATTGTTAGAAGTGAAAGAGTCTCTATTTGCAACTGAAGTTCAAAGGTTACAGATTTTATTTTTAAAAATGGGACATAAGTAACCACAGACACTGGTTTGCAAAAGAAAAGAGTCCTGGAGCAACTCAGTGGGTCAGGCAGCATCTCTGGAGGACGTGGATAGATGACGTTTTGGGTCGGGACTCTTCTTTAAAGAGTGGGAAAGAGGAGTTTAAAGAGGAGGGTGGAAAATACAAAGACATTGTGCAGGATTAAGCAGACATGATTGGAAAGAATTGGAGCAGTGCAATGAATCATTTCAGCTCATCACTCCTAATTAGGAGTGATGAATTCTAGGTACTTTTTGGCAAGAATAAACAGATAAGGGGCACTTTATGTTGTGAAAATGATTACGAGGTAAACACTGCTGAAGTCTAGGTACTTTTTAAAGAGAATGTTGGAGTGACATCATTGTTAAAGGAGAGCAAAATAGTCAACAAAGACTGTCTTTGGTTGAACTATGGACATCAATTTATTAAATATTATGGTTACCTCATATTAAGGTTATTAATTTATTCTTTTTTTATTACTATAACTTATCTGTGTGTATATCAATTATGAGTCTGTAAACCACTGCAAGTAAGATTTTGATTGTGCTGGTACGTATAACAATTAAACACGGGTCTTGAGTGCTGGATGAACTCAGCAGGTCAGGTAGCATCCAGGGAGAAAATAGAGAGGAATCTTTCAAATCGCAATTGCTCTTCAGAGTGAAGATGTTGCGCTGCTGAAGCTGCTGCTCGAATGCTGTCTGGCCCACTGAATCCCTCCAACACATTGTGTTTTCATGTGAATGGGGGACTCATGAAATGTGAGAGTAGGCTAGTGTGGACCATGGATTGTCATTGAGACGTGAGATTAAATGGCTTAATTTAACACAACTGCATTAAGTGTATGTCCAAAATGTCTGCATTTATTTAGCAGAAACTTTAAAAGATTGGGTAAAATCAGGCATGGAGGAGTTAATCTGAGGGTTTTCATTCTGTGCAAAGAAATTGCACTCATCTCAAAATAAACAGTTACTTTTACAGCACTTTTAAAGAATTAAACAGGAGTGAACACGAATACAATCCACCCAAAATATCCATCAATGATGAAGATGATATCCAATTAATATCATTTCAATAATTAGACAAAATATAGATCTATTTTTAAGAATAGCTGCATTTGCAAACTGGAGCAAGGATGGAGATGGCAGATTTATTGTGTTCATGTTTAATGAGGTTGAATAAAAACCACATGATGTGTGGTGGGTGCGAAAAGAAATAAAATTCCAGTGCAGAAATAGTAATTCTTAGCAGCTTTTGATGAGGTGGCTATTTGCCTATTGATCCCTTGTCACAGCAGCTAATATATTAGTGCAGCATCCAGTGTTTCAGAGCAAAATAAATTGCATCCAATGTAGAACCAGAGTGATATTGGCTGGGAAAATGGAAAATGCTTATCCTGTTTCATTAACTAAAGTCTGCTCATTTTATGACTGCTCAAATTTGTCTGATATTATGGGTGGCACCAAGTTCAATAACTGCTTAGGTGGCTACTCTCACATATCAACTTCTTACTGGTAGCAAGCCAACTGGTGAGCAAGGAGATTGGTTACCAAGCCCCACCTCAGAGATCTGAGCACAAAAATACAGGTTGACATGTCAACATAGTACCAAAGGAATGCTACACTGTTGGAGTTGCGGCATCTTGGAGATGTTCCATTTTGATTAAGACTTTAGATCAAGATCTAGTCGCCCTTCTCAGGTGTCCAAATGTCTAACAGTGCTAGCTTGCAAGAGCAGGGTAGTTATCACCAGGTGCATCACCAAAACATACCATCAGTGCATGTGCAAGATTGCACACAAATTGGCAAGCACATATCCTCCATTACAGCAATCACCACACTCTTAAATCAAAAGTTTGCAATTGTCTTGAGAATTATTTTGCAACATCCTGTGATCATGAAAGGTAGTATAAAAATGCAAAGCTCTCTCGCTAGGTCAAGTATTTTGGCATATTTATGCCGGTGTGCATTCAACCATAGCTGCACTTCCACTATCGCAACTGACATCTGCATTTATATTTTGCAAGGTAACTCCAAACTACTACACAACCTGAAATGCAACCTATGCCTACTATTGAGCAAATAGCTGGGGATTTTTGTTGTTAAATCCAAATTCATAACAAATAAAATTGTACAGCAATTATACAAAGTTGCAACATAAACATATTTTTGATCCATTGAAAATATTGTTTAACTTCCTCATCATTCTCTCTATAATAAATATTTCTTTTACAATAAATGCCCTGACAGCAATGAATGGTATACATTCAAAGCCTATATTTTTGTATAAATTCCTTTGAATTGTTTTTCACAGTAAAAAATAAACCTTGTATAAAATATATTTTATAAAAATTAAGTATTGTTACAAAAAAAAAATTTACTCCAACAAAAATGATTAAAGATTGAGTACCTTAACAATGCTATTGGAAACCAGCAATGAGCACTTTCCCTTTAATGCTACCAACTTACACAAGTCTCTAGGTCACTGAAGCAGAGAGAGTTTTTCTTTTTCAGCTTATTTGCTGGTTTTCACTGAAGGCAGGTCTTGGATAGCTGTAACTGTTCATGCAAAGTTCGTGAAGAATCAGTTTGTCTTCAGCGGATTCAGTGGAAATCTGAAGGTTAATGTTCTCGTAATTCCTTGCCTGAAGCACTGCTTGCAGAATCTGTTTGCTTTTCATCTGCTCAATCTGCAAAATGGGAAGGTTAAGGGGAGGTAAACAAGCAGTTAGCTTACAACAGATAAATAATGGTTCTAACATGTACAGTGAATCATGTATAGAATCAACATGGTATAGAATTATCTATACCTCCATAATAATTTCTAATACATTTCATATATGTTTCTAATAATGTTCTCACCTCCACTATAATTAGTTTTTTGTTCATGGGTTTCATGTCAGGAAACTCTTCTCCAAAGCATATAATCACTTTGTTATTCGGTGGCATGCACTGTGGGTTCTCTGCGTATAGTTGCAAGGCTGCAAGGGAAATAACATTTTTAATGCATTTTATACAGTCCATCAGTTTTCCCATTCACTTGCATTTCAAAAGACGTTTTAATCATCCTGTAAACACACAATTCCATATGTAACCAAGATGAACAAGCCTTTCCTTACAGGAGGCAAACATTAAACCTTCTTCATTATTCCCCCAAACAAAAATGGGCTTTGACGCAGTCATTTCCAGCTCTGCCTTATCCCAACAATGGTTTTGGTTGATTGGATGTTAATAGATGTTTATTTAAGAGACTTTTGGAGAAGCACATGGATATGCAGGGATATGGAATATATGCAGGCAGGTTCGGGTTGGTCTTGACATCATGTTCGGCACAGACATGGTGGGCTCAAAGGCCTGGACCTGCTCTACTGCTCTGCGTTCTATGAATGAATAAGGTTTAAAAGATTATCTTCTTTTGCTCAAAACACTGAGTTTAGCTTCTGAATCTATCGGTGAGTGTGGGAGGAACTAAATCCTAGTTGGAATCATAATAGAACATAGAAATGTACAGCACAGGAACACGCCCGTCAGCCCACAATGTCTGTGCCAAGATAAACTAATCACATCTGCCAGCACATAGTCCCTCTATTCCCAGCATATCCATGAGTCAACCCAAAAGCCTCTTAAATGCCACCATCATATCTGCATCCACCGTCACCCCTGACAGTGCGTTCTATGCATCCACCATCATCTGTGTTAAAAAAAACTTGCCCTGTACATCTCTTTTAAACGTTGCCTCTCGCACCTTAAAGCTATGCCCACTAGTCTTTGACATTTCTACCCTGGGAAAAACTGTAATAACAATTCTCAGAATACAGTATATTTCTGGACTGTACACAAATTTCCATCTCATTTCCATTGTCTCAGTTAGGCCATATTATGGCATTTCAACAGACTGTGGCATGGACTACTTGGAACATGTTTACCTGCTCCTGGTCAATGCTCACAGCCTTGACAATTGCCAATGCCATGCATAGCAAAGGACCTCGAGAGGAAGGAGAAAGAAATCAACAGTGTAGCACTGAAAGCTATCCCCAAAGCACTTTAGACTAAAAAGAGATGGATGTACATGATAGATTCGGCTTGGATAGAGTGGATGTGGAGAGGATGTTTCCACTAGTGGGAGAGTCTAGGACTAGAGATCATAGCCTCTATTAAAATTAAAGGACATTCTTTTAGGAAGGGATGAGGAGAAATGTATTTAGTCAGAGGGTGGAAAATCTGGAATTCTTTGCCACAGAAGTCTATAGAGCCCAAGTCAGTAGATATTTTTTAAGGATAGATAGATTTTTGATTAGTACAGGTGTCAGAGGTTATGGGGAGAAGGCAGGAGAATGGGGTTAGGAGGGAGACATAGATCAGCCAAGATTGAATGGAGGGGTAGACTTGATGGGCCGAATGGCCTAATTCTACTCCTATCACTTATAACCTTATGATCATGACTCATTCAGACAGAGTAGAATAAAGCGAAGCTCTCCCCAATAGCCAATTGTTCAAGGATTGGTGGTATAGATTTAAAATGTGAGCAAATGATCCAAGGAGAGGCATCAGGAAAATATTATATGGAGAGTGGTTTCTGATCTGGAATTCACTGTCTGCAAGGGTAGTGGGAAGTTTAGCAGAGCTTTCCAAAGGAATTGACTAGACGATTGAGAAAGAATAACATGGGGAAGGAGTGAGACTGATGGGATTGTGCCAACAGTTGCTGGTACAGTCTTGATGAGCTGGATGGCTTCCTCCACTGTAGTAGTTCTATGATTTTAGCAGCATTACAGACATGAGCTACCTCACTGAGAATTTAGTGCAGTTTACATCTCAGCAAGCACACAAAAAAGTGTCTTTAAATACCACCCCAGCTTACCTATTACAAGCATGAGGTGCAATAGTAATTTAGAAAAACAAATAAATAAATAAAAGGTATCTGGACCTGGTAATGGGAGGTAAAATAAAAACAGACTTGGTTGGTAGTTCCTTCTCTATGAAGTATGTTATAAGAGTTATAATAGAGCGATTGTTCCTTCTTTCTTTCTCTTTCTTTTCTAGGGTCTATTTTCTAACTTTACTTCCTTCTCTAACTTCTTTTCTAAGGGGCTTTCTTTTCCCAACACTCTTTTGCACTTCACAACCTTTGCGCACTTTCTTCACTTTTCTTACTTCTTTCTTTTTCTTTCTTAAAGTTTAAAAAAGTGAAGCGGTACAAAAAATGTATTAATATATACGTGTTGTACATTACTGTAATCTACCGTACTTCTATTAAAAAAATTATTAAAAAAAAAAAAAAAAAAATACCACCCCAGCTTTAAATTAGTACACTGTGTTCTTAGTGGCTTTCTGCTTTCCCCTGTTAAATACAACATATATCAGATTGAGTCAAGGATTCACGGTCCAGTAAGCAATCCATAAATAAACAGGTGACTTCTGATGTAAAGGGCTGACAAAATACATGTTACGGTCTGGCGTAAAACTGCATCTTAAACATTTAACGTTCAGTTAATGAATGAGCAGGACATGTATTACCATCCCCACATAAACCTGACAAGTTGTGCAGTTTTCTATGAAGTAGGGTCAAAGGTCTGTATTCTTCAGCGAGGAGGATTTGCACCATGTACTCTGTACAATGAATATATTCCTACTGTTTGTTCCATAGCAACCTAAAGTGTAAAGAGACTGGCAGCCAGCTGACCCACAGGGATGGGGATTGGAAACAGTGAGGGTAACTTCAAATTTTGTGAAGTCAAAAGCTCTGCCAAGAAATTGCTGCACTTTCTTTTGGTGCAGTTAACATGTTCTACTTATAGTTTGTGTGTCAAATACAATCAGCCACAGATAAATTATGAAATTTGACAAAAACAAGTACTGTCGGATTAGACCGTTGTTACGGCCAGGAGATTTTTCTCCAGAGATGCGGCCTGACCTGCCGAGTTACTCCAGCACTTTTTTGGCTATCTTTGGCATAAACCACCATCTGCAGTTCTCTGCTTCTGCATTACTAATACTGTTGGGAGCTGCACAACTGGTGCCCTGCACACTGTGTAAGGCATCATGCCTTAAAAATGGCAGCCACAATACAAGCTGCATTGAAAGGCTGCAATGGAGGTGTGGGAAATGCAGTAATCATCTGTGCATGGGCACCATGGTCTTCCCTGACTGAGTTTCATGCCTTAAGGTCAATGATGCAGAGGTTACATACAATGCATCTCAGAACTGCCTGCTTAGAAGGTGTAATGTGAAATATGGTTTCAAATATCCAGGCCATTAAAAACTGAGGTTGGTAGACACTGCCTGCGATATTGATGTCAGAATTGAGACCTTTTAATTATCACTTTGTTGGCAATCTCAAATGCAATGTAGTTCAGCTCGGCAACAGATTACAGATAAAATCTCCAATCTATTCTGGCCATGCAGGAAATATGCAGCGTGACCTGCGATATATTTAGGAACTGATGATCGAAACACTGCAGTGAATGGTGGTGCCCAGGCCAATATCTCAGCGTGTGCAAGTTCACCTAGCAATATCCAGCAGGAATATCTACTCCAGACGGAATGACTTCTATATGCCATTTTATGCATGGAAACACGTGCCAACGGATTTGCTTTCTGGGCTAAGCAGAAGCAAAATCAAATCTAATATTTGTGCAGGGTTGATGGTGGTAGGTATCAACATTCTGTCACATCTTTGCCTGACTGTTCCCTCAGGAAGGACAGGCAGCCCTGCCAAATCACCCAGCACACATACAACAGGCTGACTAACCTGCTTCTGAGTCCTAAACTTTCTAAACTTTGTGCCCTAAACTTTTCACGATTAGTCCAAGCCCGGAAATTCAACACCAATGCAGAGTGATGATGGGCTAAACTCTCAGTCTTCAATAACAGGGGAACTCATTGATCCCAAACAGCTTCTTTACAGATTTAAAAACTTCCCAAGTGCCTACTACTCAACATATGTGAAGCAATTTCCAGCACTGTCCCACACCATTACCTTAAGCCTCACCCAGTCTATTGATTCAAATTGAAAGATACAGCATGGAAACAGGCCTTTTGGCCCATCGAGCCCACCCTGACCATCAAAAAACCATTCACACTAGTTATCACACTTTCACATCCACTCCGTACACTACAGGGGTAATTTACAGAGGCCAATTACCCTACAAACTCCGGTTACAAACTCCAATACATGGAGAATTGTGCGCAGTTTTGGTCTCCTAATTTGAGGAAGGATATTTTTGCTATTGAGGGAGCGCAGCGTAGGTTCACAAGGTTAATTCCCAGGATGGTGGGATTGACCAATGATGAAACAATGGATCAACTGGGCTTGTATTCACTGCAATTTAGAAGGATGAGAGGGTATTTTATAGAAACATGTAAAACACCTAAGGGATTGGACAGGCTAGATGCAGGAAAAATGTTCCCCATGTTGGGGGTCCAGAACCAGGGGTCACAGTTTAAGAATAAGGGGTAGGCCATTTAGGACTGAGATGAGGAAACACTTTTTCACCCAGAGAGTTGTGAATCTGTGGAATTCTCTGCCACAGAAGGCAGTGGAGGCCAATTCACTGGATGTATTCAAGAGAGAGTTAGATACATAGATACATAGAAAATAGGTGCAGGAGTAGGCCATTCGGCCCTTTGAGCCTGCACCGCCATTCAATATGATCATGGCTGATCATCCAACTCAGTATCCCGTACCTGCCTTCTCTCCATACCCCCTAATCCCCTTAGCCACAAGGGCCACATCTAACTCCCTCTTAAATATAGCCAATGAACTGGCCTCAACTACCCTCTGTGGCAGAGAGTTCCAGAGATTCATCACTCTCTGTGTGAAAAAGCTTTTCCTCATCTCGGTCTTAAAGGATTTCCCCCTTATCCTTAAGCTGTGACCCCTTGTCCTGGACTTCCCCAACATCGGGAACAATCTTCCTGCATCTAGCCTGTCCAACCCCATAAGAATTTTGTACGTTTCTATAAGATCCCCTCTCAACCTCCTAAATTCTAGCGAGTATAAGCCAAGTCTATCCAGTCTTTCTTCATATGAAAGTCCTGACATCCCAGGAATCAGTCTGGTGAACCTTCTCTGCACTCCCTCTATGGCTATATGTCCTTCCTCAGATTTGGAGACCAAAACTGTACGCAATACTCCAGGTGTGGTCTCACCAAGACCCTGTACAACTGCAGTAGAACTTCCCTGCTCCTATACTCAAATCCTTAGTTAGAGATAGTTCTTAGGGTTAACGGAATCAAGGGATATGGGAAAAAAACAGGAACAGGGTACTGATTCTGGATGATCAGCCATAATCATATTGAATCAATATGGTTGCTGTCTTGAAGGGCCAAATGACCTACTCCGGCACCTATTTTCTATGTTTCTATGTTTCTATGTTAACATGTATTTTGGACATGACAGGAAACCGGATCACCCGAAGGATACCCATGTGGGCACAGGGAGAATGTACAAACTCCACACAACAGTCCTGAGCTCCTAATCGAACCCAGGTCACTGGCGCTGTGTGGCAGCAGCCCTACCAGCTGCATCACTGTGCTACCCTCAGGAAAAACATTTCTACATCCCAACTCTGATCAGATAGTGGTCCCTTATTATTGATCATTTTTCAGGATGATTCCTGTCACCTTGATACACCTTGACGTTGTCAGGAACTAAAAGTTTACCCACCTGTAACACAGCAATATTCAATATCTGCTATAATGCACTAGTTCTATTCCTTACAAACCACACCTTATAGAAAATAATGTAGAACAACAATTGTGTCAAGATGGAAAAAGAAGATAGGGGCTGGAGTGGTTCAGACTCGCAATGACAAAGTCTATTTCCTCTCTACAGCATTTTCAAAAATTAAACATCTTATAAACGGCTACAACATTATTTTTGTTACTGTAAGCTAAAAATACTGAATTGTTCAGTAAAGTATTGCACATATTAACATAAAGTGATTGCTTGCTAATTTCAATGGCAAAGTACTATATTCTTATGCAGACTGTATTCTTATGAGACATTGGTGTCTGATTATTGTAGGAAAGTTACAAGGAAACAATTTACCCCGGACTGTGTTTTTTTTCCCAACACAACTTTTTTACTGCTTGTTAAATTCCAAAGTAACTTTTGAGTTGTTCTCCAATTCCAAATTGAAATCACGCTATGACCAATTGAGTCCACAGAATACAAATAGTTCCCTAATCCATAAATCACATTATATCAAAATTGCATCATGGAAACACACAATATAGCAAAACTACCTGTATTTATATTTCAAATTTATCAATACCCTTAAGTCCAAAGTGAATTACAGTTCCATCTCTAATTGGGAAGCTAAATGAAGCACTCTTGAATTATCCCAATGTGCAACAGTGCCAAAACTATATTTAAATCCTTCTGCTATTTTAAAAATAATAACATGATTGCACAGTCAACACAAGTTATTAAAGGGAACTTGAACTTGGCTAATCTCTTTATTCACTAGTTTGAAGATTGGTCCTGACCTGAAACATCACCTATCCATGTTCTCCAGAGATGCTGCTTGACCTATAGTAACAGCACTTTGTGTCCTTTTTGTGTAAACCAGCATTTGCAATTGCTCGGTTGTAAACTAGTTATTTATTTTCGATATATTTAATGGTTAAATGGTTCTTTATTGTCACACATGCGCTGCACAGTGAAATCCTTTGCTGAGCAAGGTGAGACAACATGGAATTGGGAGCAAAATACATGAGTAGATTTAAAGTTGGTCAATAGATCGATAACTACTTGTAGAAATAAATGAATAAAACACAAAGTGCAGGAGTAACTCAGCTGGTCAGGCCCCATCTTAGGAGAGAATGGTTTTCTTGGGACTCTTTTCCAGATTCAAGATTCTGCAGGTCCTTGTGTCTCCAGTGGAAATAAGCCGTCCTCTAAATTGGCAGGCTGAGGATCCAAAATATAAAATTTCCAGGTTTGCTGCTGATATGAATATTAGTAGGAAAGTGAGTGCAGTGATAATGATGCAAGGAGTCTTCATGACCAGCTAAGTGTGTAAATGAAAACTTGGCAGAAGGAGTTGAGTAATAGTGCACACACAAGCAGCTGAACGGGTTCCTCCTGCTTCCATTGGTTATTCAACACATGTATTTGAAACTGTAACATCTATCCCCATGTTATTTGTCCCCAACACATCTCACTTCAACTTAATAGCATAACACATCTCACTACACTTCAACTTAATGGGGCGGCACAGTGGTGCAGCACTAGAGTTGCTGCCCGTCGGTGAACATGTAATGGAGACACAAAGGAGACTTTGTGGAATGTTGGAATATTGAGCAAAAAAACAAAGTGCTTGAGGAACTCATTGGGACAGGCAGCATCTGTGGAGGGAAATGGGCAACACCTATGGAGAGTTGGGACCCTTCTTCAGAAGTGTCGTCGGTCCATAGCTCTCCACAGATGCTGTTCCTCCAGCACGTTGGTTTTTTTGCACAGGTTAATACACAAGACTGGAACATCCTTTAGGCATGGATCTACCTTGACCCATAGTTCAGCAACACCTCGGTTTCAAAATTCACATCATTGTTTCCACTCCTGCCCCAGTCAAACTCCAACCTTCTCGCATCCAAACATTCTCTGAAAACACACACTCCTCCAGCCCTCCAATACAGCCTTGCATCTCACCGATTTCTCGTTGGTTCAATAATGGTAGAGCAGTCTTCAGCTCCTAATGCCCCAAACTCTGGTTATCACTCTCTCAACCTCTATGCCACCTCTCCTCCACTTAGCTTTAAGATCAGAGCAGGAGGTTCAAAGGAGATGCGAGGGGCAAGCATTTTGTTTCACACACAGAGAATGGTGGGTCCCTGGAACAAGCTGCCAAGGGTGATGGTGGAAGTGGATACGATAGTGGCAACTAAGAAGCGTCGGGTCATAGAGTCATACAGTATGAAAACTTACATCATGCCCTTTATATACGAGTCCCATCTGCCCGCGTTCAGCTCATTTCCCTCTAAACCTATCCTAACCAAGTTTTTAGATAGGCACAAGGATATTTAGTGAATGGAGTGATATGGATCCCGTGCAGGCAAAGGAGATTAGTTAACTTGGCCTCATGTTGGGCACAGACATAATACCTGTTTCTATGATGTACTGTTCTATGCTCTATGTTCCAGATACTCATTAATACCCATGGAAGGAAGGAACTACAGATGTTGCATAACCCCGAAGATAGACTCAAAATGCTGAAGTAACTCAACAGGTCAGGCAGCATCTCTGGAGAAAAGGAATAATTGATGTTTTAGGTCGAAACCCTTCTTTAAGCAGGGTTTTGACTCAAGATGTCACCTGTTCCTTTTCTGCAGAGATGTTGCCTGGTCCGTTGAGTTACTCCAGCATTTTGTTTGCATTCGTTAAAATCTACCTGTTTGACCATTGTTTCATAAACCTTTCCTAATCGCTCCTTGTGTGGCTCAGTGTCAATTCTGTGCATTGAATCAACAGATATTTTTATTATATATAGATGAAAGTCAAATGCAACATTATTTTGATACAATAGGTGTAACACAAACCTTGAAGAAATTGCTTTGTGTCAAAGAGCTTTACAATCGCATCTCTTTCCAGCTTGTTCGGCCGATCGGCATAAGGTGCGCAGGGTCCACTCCAGAATACCCTGCCCTGGCAAAGCCTTTTGATGTAGATGCCCTCATTGTTGCTCAGTAGCAGCACCCCGCGCTCTAGGTGGGTCAAGAGTTTGTTGGTAACCTGCTGCTGCCGAGGATTCGCTATCTTGTTCGTTGCTGGGAACAGAACCTGCTCCATGCTCTCCGGCCCCTCGCTGGTGATGGGGGCGTGACGTACGGTAATCCTACACCCGTCGGACCGCCGAATGGGAATCCGGGACATCGGAATTCCACCGTAATAAAAGGTGGCCATCATTTGGCAAAAACCTGGAGACAATATATAAATAAAAGAATTACAGGTGCTTGAAGAGAGAGCCGATGGAAAATCAAAGCAGACAGGGCAACGATAACTAATTGGTCCACTGTACAAAAGGTTTACACTGAACTTTATAACTGAATTTAATTGCCCCATGGAAAGGAGGAGATTTAAATTCAGATAATTCACTGAATCTTTATTAAAATGAGATGCTTATGAAACCAATTGTTCAAAAACTCCAGACGTTCCTCTGGAGATTTTCAATGATACAATGGTACTTCAGTGTCGCATGTACCCAAGTACAGTGAAATTCCCTTTTTAGACAGATGGCAGGGTGGTGCAGCGGTAGAGTTGCTGCCTTGCAACACCCTAGACCTGGGTTCGATCCTGACTTCGTGTGTTGACTGTACGGAGTTTGTACGTTCTCCCCGTGACCCGAGTGGGTTTTCAACAGGTGGAAACCATTCCTCCCACACTCCAAAGGTTTGTAGGCTAATTGACTTGGTATAATTGTAAATTGTCCCTAGTGTGTAGGATAGCATTAGTGTACGGGGATCGCTGATCGGCCCGGGACGGTGGGCCGAAGGCGTGTTTCCGTGCTGTATCTCTAAACTAAACTAAAAACAGGAGAGTAATTAGGCTATTCAGCCCATCAAGTCTACCCCATCATTCAATCATGGCTGATCTATTTTTCCCTCTCAATCCCATTCTCCTACCTTCTCCCCGTAATCTTTTACACCTTTATTAATCAAGAAACTATCAATGTCTGCTTTAAAAATACCCAATGACTTGGCCTCACAGCTTTTTGTAACAATGAATTCCATAGATTCACCACCCCCTTGCTGAAGAAATTCATCCTTGCCTCCATTCTAAAGGCACAGTTCATTAAAAGTCTAACCTCATCCACATCCTACACACCAGGGGCAATTTGCAGAGTTCAATTAACCTACACTTCTTTGGGATGTGGGAGGAAACTAGAGAACCTAGAGGAAACCCACGTGGTCACAGGGAGATCACACGATACCACACATGCAAATACCACACCGAATGCACCTGAGATCAGGAACAAACACGGATCTCTGGCGCTGTGTGGCAGCAGCTCTTCCAGCTCTGCCACCAAAAGGAAAGCTGTCTCTAACAAGCCTGCCGAATGATCAAATCACAGGAACACAGTGGACTCTCAGCTGCCATCTGATATTGCCCAGCGGGCTACTTAGTTAAAGGAACAACTAGGAAGATGTGTTAAACATCAACCTTGCAAACTATCCCAATTAACTTTAAAATAATTAATCTCTACTTTCCCATACGAGTGCAGAACAATAATTTCCATCTATTACAGAAGCACAGATGTTTGAAATAAGAATAATCGCTGTATATTTGGTACCTGAATTGGGTTGCATGGGCCCATAGTTATTGGAGTAATATGACATGGAAGAGTCTGTAACAAGAAAAGGCATTTTTTAATAAATTGAAGGAACGATATACTTAGTCAGAGGGTTATAGTGTTATATAGCATGAAAACAGGCTCTTCGGTCCAACTTTCCTGCGCTGACTAAGATGACCCATCTACACTAGTTCCACTTGTCTGCATTTGGCCCATATCCCTGTAAAACATTCTTATCCATGTACCTATCCAAATGTCTTTTAAATGTTGATATTGTACCCCTCTCAACTTCCTCCTCTGGCAGCTAGCTCCATATACCAACTACACTTTGTGTACAAAAAGTTGCCCCTCAGGTTCCCATTACATCTTTCCCTTCTCACCTTAAACCTATGTCTTCTGGTTCTTGATTCCCTACTCCCCGTCCATTCCCCTCATGATCTTACACACCTCTTTAAGATCATCCCTCATCCTCCTGCGCTCCAAGGAATAAATTCCTGGCTTGCCCGTCCTCTCCCTAGAGCTCGGTGCCTCGAGTCCTCGCAACTTCCTTGTAAATACTCTCTGCGCTCTTTCCAGCTTAATGCCATCTTTTCGATAGCGGATAAAATTGAACCCAATACGCCACAAGTGTCTTTACCAATGTCTTGATCAAAAACTAAAAGATTTTGAAGCACAATTTTACTTCACAAAACAACAATAAGAATATGACCCATAGCCAACATATCTGAACACTGGAGCCTTGGTTGTAAACTACAATATTCCTTTTAAATCCTGTTGGAATACCACAAATGGATAATAAACTACAATATTTTTTTAAAATGCAAAGCAAAATCAAAAAATGATTGATATTTGCAGCTAATTCTTAAAAAGGGGAAGGAATGATTTGTGTTTATCTTGAACATTTACCTTCGATGTTTTGTCGGCCCCACCAATCTATTTGTGGTTGACTTGTACAGTCCTCTTCCGGAGGAGAATGACTCCTCTTTATTATACCATTATAGTCTGCAATAACCTGTAAATATTTAATTAAAAGATAATAACTAACAGAAGGTTCTTGAGTAACTTGTTTTACAGATAACATGTCCACATAACTCAACCTCTCTTTACCTCATTTTAGACTTTATTTTAGGGATACAGCACAGAAATAGGCCCTTCGGCCCAGTAAGTCCATGCCGACCAATGATCACTTGCACCATCCTACACATTTAGGACAATTTACAATTTTTGTTTACCAAATCCAATTAACCTACAAACCTGTATGTCTTTGGAGTGTGGGAGGAACCCAGAACACCCAGAGAAAACCCACGTAGTCACATGGGGAACGTAAAATCTCTGTGCAGACAGCACCTGAAGTCAGGATTGAACCCGGGTCTCTGGCACTGTAAGGCAGCAGCTCTACCTCGGCGCCACTGTGCTGCCCTCTCTCATTAAAATTTGATGCTAAATTTCTTACTTGATTATATTGACAAACTATTGTATTACATAGATAAAGTACTAAATGTATGAGTTTACAAATGGATTGGATCCATACAATCCATTCTTTCTCTCTAATTCTTCTACTGTTGGCCAAGCTCAAATTGAACCCTTCTTCAGACTGAAAGTATGGGCTGGAGGTGAGAAAGGACCAGGACCAATCCAGTCCTACTTTCAGTCTGAAGAAGGGTCAAGACCCGAAACATCACCTATCCTTTTTCTCCAGATGCTGCCTGACCCGCTGAGTTACTCCAGCACTTTGTGTCTATCTTTGGTATAAAGCACCATCTGCTGTTCTTTGTTTCTACATTAAAGGTTGCACTAACATCATTTGGGACTAAGGAGGAGAACTAGAAGACGAGGTGTGACATCAGCCACATCAAAGGAAAAAGTTTGGTGAAAAAGGTCCTGGTAAATCCTCCTCTTAGTCAAAAATCATCTTCACACCATTCCTGTGTGATGCAAGACCATTGTCTTTCTACCAACAGCTCTCCACCAGCTTATTCATAAAAGCAAGTGTATTGCTCCTCAATGAATATTGCTGAGTGAAATGTCCTGTGAAAAGGTCTTGAGAACGGCCCTTATTAATTAATTTTGGTTGACTGTTTGCCACTGTTATTGTTATTAATATTCTTCTCTCAAGGAAGAAAAACTGCCTCCCTTACCTGCTCCGACCTATGCATGACTTCAGATCCACCAATGTGCTGACTCTTGGCTGAACAATTGCCAGTGGCAACCACATCAGATGAACAACCGCAAAGGGATATATCCATTGTAAATTGACACTTCTATACAAGATCTACTGAAGTCTGGTTGTGACCTGCTCGTATTTATTCCCCCACAAGTTTCAGCGAGTTCTAGACAAATACAAGAGCCCTGAGCTCACTGGATGAGTTTTGCTTGTCCTCACTATAAATGCCCCCAGTACCTGCACTGATAAATCTGCCTGTGAGACCAGCTCTGAAAAAAGCAGATGACACATTCAATGAACAATTTCTGGCTGCAAGGAAAAAAAGGTAGATACCAAGCACATTTCATTTTTATTTTTTTATTTCATTTTAATGGAGTTTTGGACAACTTATCTTCAGTTGCTTTCTTTTTCTTTAAAATCTGTTTACGTATTCAATTCTTAATAGATTTTGAATTGGTGTCGAAACGGATCAATATTAAATCAATAGCCTCATAATTTAGATAAGCAACCTTTAAAAGAACCTTTCATAGTCTCTGGCCATTTGGCACACTTTTTTCCCTAACTCCATATCAGTAAAAATAGAGTAATCAGTAATTAATCAGATACATTGTCAATAATGAATGGAATAATTGATCTTTCATATCACTCTAAATATTGAGAAGGCATTTAAATCAGAACAATAGCCAATACACCATGTCACATTATCTATTTTCCACAAATACAAGAAGGGAAAAGAAATAGAGATACCTACCTCCTTCATGAGTTCATCTGAGCCAGGTGGGCTACAATCCATATCAGTGATATCACCTTGTTCGTTGGACAGATTGCCAAATTTACCTGTTTTTGAAATGAATAGGTCACAGGATTCAGTCAGTGTAGTATTGGCATTGGGTTATTGTCATATTTAGTTTCGTTTTTTAGTTTAGAGGTACAGCGCGGAAACAGGCCCTTCAGCCCACCGGGTCTGTGCCAACCAGTGATTCCCGCATATTGACACTATCCTACACACACTAGGGACAATTTTTACATTTACCAAGCCAATTAACCTACAAACCTGTACGTCTTTGGAGTGAGACACAGTGAAAAAAACGTTGTTTTGCCTGCGATATCAGCTGATCATATCGCACAATTAAAATGTACACAAGTACAACAGATGATGCAAAAATAGAAAGGAAACAGTGCAGAATATTGTGTTACAGCTATCGTGTAATATAATACAGAATATTGCATTACAGCACAGAAAGTGCAGGTAAAAAAAGTTTAAGGACTAACAAGGTAGATTGGTAGATCAGAAATAAGAATGGGTTAATTAGTGGATCATCAATCTAGCATGGCACGGTGGTGCAGCAGTAGAATTGCTGCCTTACAGCGCTGAGACCCAGGTTCAATCCTGACTATGGGTGCTGCCTGCGCGGAGTTTGTACGTTCGCCCCATGACCATGTGAATTTTCTCCGAGGTCTTCAGTTTCCTCCCACAATCCAAAGACGTACAGGTTTGTAGGTAAATTGGCTTGGAATAAATGTAAATTGTCCCTAGTGTGTGTGGGATAGTGTTAATGTGCAGGGATCGCTGGTCGGTGTGGACTCTGTGGGCCGAAGGGTCAGTTTTGCTAAAATAAAGAAAACTAAATTAAAAATTGAAAGTTATAACAATGCACATACTATCAAATAACTTAAAGGAA
>CM075978.1:147300574-147383872 GCA_038087875.1 Malacoraja senta
GCCGAAGGTCAGTTTCGCTAAAATAAAGAAAAACTAAATTAAAAATTGAAAGTTATAAACAATGCACATACTATCAAATTAACTTAAAGGAAATAAAAGGGTTTCCTGAAAAGAGATTAATTACAGAAGCCTCATCTCTTTGTGTACATGCTCACGCCATTGCAACTGCATGGGAGTTGCCTTCAAAGTGCATTCCTTTAACCTGCTTTGGAAATAACCTCAGTGCCCTGTCCAGCAACAGGCAATTCATCAGTGCAGCACAGTGGCGCAGCAGGTGGTGTTGCTGCCTCACATCCTCCACAACTCTGGTTTGAACCTGACTTCCAATGTGTCTGTGTGGAGTGTGCATGTTCCTTCTTTGACCTCATGGGTTTCTCCTGGTGCTCTAATTTTCTCCCATGTCACAAAAGGTGTGTGGGTTGGTTAGTTAACTTGTTGCTGTAAATTATCCAGAGTGCAGGTACATAATGGAAGAATCGACATGGAATTGAAGCGCAAGTGTAAGTTATTAGAATATAAATGTTTTGTTTAGTCTAGAGATACCGCGTAGTAACAGGCCCTTCGTCCCACCGAGTGCACGCTGACCACAATCACCCGTACACTAGTTCTATACTACACAAATAGGGGCAATTTACAGAAGCCAAGTGCAGGTGGATGGTGAGAAGAATCAATGTGGAATTAAAACGTATGAGTATATAAGGCACTGGTGTGTCTTGAAGGAAAATGTAACAATGTCATAGAGAATATATAGATATGTCAACTGGAAATGAGTGAGATTACAATGAATGTTCCTTTAACTGTTATCAAAACTAAAATATGATATAGTGGGAACAACATGCTACATCTCAATGTATAATCACATATAATTTCCAAAAACATTGTTGATTGCAATTATCCACATTCAAGAGTACCTCATCAAACATCATTTTTGTGAGTTTCCTCATTACATAAAAATCTCAGAATTCCCTGAACTAAATGATTATATTAAATCATCTGTACTTGTGCAGAATTTCTGCTGTGTTACACATTATTTCATCAGCGTGTAAAGTCACATGGGGAGCCAATGATTCTTCCTGCCTGAACCCATATTGTTATGATTTCTGAAATAATATCACATGCTCCAAGCTTGATGCATATTGTGTAAATGCATTTTGTCTTCCTGTTTAAATTCTCTCTCTCTCTCTCCTTCTCTCTCTCTCTCTCTCTCTCTAACATAGAAAGGTACAGCACAAGAACAGGCCCTTCATCCCAAACACGGATGTAGAGAAGATGTTTTCACTAGTGGGACTCTAGGACTGGAGGTCATGGCTCAGAATTAAAGGACGTTCCTTCAGGAAGAGATGATGTGGAATTTCTTTAGTCAGAGGGTGGTGAATCTGTGGAATTCTTTGCCAAAGAAGACTGTGGAGGCCAAGTCAATGGATATTTTTAAGGCAGAGATAGATAGAGAGATAGAGAGATAGAGAGATAGAGAGATAGAGAGATAGAGAGATAGAGAGATAGAGAGATAGAGAGATAGAGAGATAGAGAGATAGAGAGATAGAGAGATAGAGAGAGAGATAGAGAGAGATAGAGAGAGATAGAGATAGAGAGAGAGAGAGAGAGAGAGAGAGAGAGAGAGAGAGAGAGAGAGAGAGAGAGAGAGAGAGAGAGAGAGAGAGAGAGGAGAGAGAGAGAGAGAGAGAGAGAGAGAGAGAGAGAGAGAGAGAGAGAGAGAGAGAGAGAGAGAGGAGAGAGAGAGAGAGAAGAGAGAGAGAGAGAGAGAGAGAGAGAGAGAGAGAGAGAGAGAGAGAGGAGAGAGAGAGAGAGAGAGAGAGAGAGAGAGAGAGAGAAAGAGAGAGAAAGAGAGAGAGAGAGAGAGAGAGAGAGAGAGGAGAGAGAGAGAGAGAGAGAGAGAGAGAGAGAGAGAGAGAGGGAGAGATAGATAGATAGATAGATAGAATGAACGGGTGTCAGGGGTTATGGGGAGAAGGTAGAAGAATGAGCTTATGAGGGAGAGATAGATCAGCCATTATTGAATGGTGGAGCAGTCTTGCTGGGTGAATGGCCTAATTCTGCTCCTATCCCTTATGACCACAATGTCTGTTGCCTAACATGATGCCAAGACTATCTCATATCTACCTGCACAGAACCTATATCCATCCATTCCCTGCATATCCATATGCCTATCCAAAAGTCTTTTAATACTGCTAACATATGTGCTCAACCACCACGCCCAGCAACATATTACAGGCAGTCACCACTTTCTGTAAAATCCATGCCCCGCACATCTCCTTTAAACTTTGCCCCCACCCCCCCCCCCCCCCCTCACCTTAAACTGATAAAGTTAATAAAATCACCAGTAAATTGGATTTCACCAATTTGTCAAGGTAACTTCATATGAAACTCAATATATTGCTCTAAGACTTTGGAGAAGGACACAAACAAAATTTTTTTGCTGAAAGTCCCAGAATCTACCATCTCCAGTGACTGTATTTTTTCCCTCTCTCTCCTCCTCTATGTCCCAATAGTCAAACTTAAATTGATTCTAAAATATAAATTAGTTTAAAAATATAATCTAAAATCAACAAGACTGAACTCAGACTTTGCAATTCAGAACAGGTGCATCTCATAAAACATGTCAACTCACTACATGGCAACGACCAGGTTCAGGAATAGCTACTTCCCCACAGCCATCAGGTTGGCTCGGACAAAACTCTGAACATTATCTGTTTATTTGCACTTAATCAGTTTATTTATTCATGTGTGTATATATTATATAATGATATATGGATACACTGATCTGTTGTGTAGTCATGCCTACTATGTTCTGTTATGCTGAAGCAAAGCAAGAATTTCATTGTCCTATCAGGGACACATGACAATAAACTCTCTTGAATCTCTTGAATCTTGAATCTACACTTACATTTCTGCTGTGCTTCGGGAACTATACGGTAAACTTTGTATGGTTCTGAAATGTCCAGTTGCGAACGATCCGTCACCTCTTCGAAGTCTGGGCTTTTATTGAGCGCACAGCGAAGCCTCGTCTTCCACGTGGCAGGTTCAGCCTTCTCACCTTCTTTGTACTTTCCTTTGAAGACGGCCCATGCCTGTCAGCACAAGGTAACATGGTGATGGAACTCAAGAAATAACAGTACACTTTCTGCACTTGCAGATGTGTAGACTATTGTACATGAATGCAGTAACGTTACACATCTGTGCTCAATGTAATACACTTTTATACACTAACGCAGTAGCCTCTCACATCTGTGCTCAATGTATAGGTATATTATTGTTAACATGTACTGAGATACAATGAAAATGATGTTGTTTGCATACTACCCAGTCAAAATTATAGGATACACAAATAGATTAAACCATCTAAAACAGGTAGTACAGAAAGAAAAATACCAGGTTGCAGAATACAGTTCAGAATATAGTACAGAATTCAGCAATGTCTTTGCTGAAGGTAATAACTGACTTCCACTACACACAAACACTGACATTATTTTCATCTCACAGGTGAGGAGTTATGATTGTAAAGCCCTGCATTGGCGTTATATACCTGGGGTACACAGAAATGATAAAACTCCTCCTAATTCACACCTGTATTTGGAGGACATGTCGCTAGAAACAGTGACTTTATTACTCTTTTGACACTGAAGCCAAAATAATAATTAGCTCTACTTAAGGTGTTCTTTTAAAATAATCGTCCAAGTGGTAGTCTAGTTGCAGATTAAGCTGAAGGTGATGTGTAGGAAGAACTGTAGATCCTGGTTTACACCGGAGATCGACACAAAATGCTGGAGTAATTCAGCGGGTCAGGCAGCATCTCTGGAGGAAAGGAACAGGTGATGTTTCAGGTCGACTGAAGAAGGGTCTCGACCTGAAACGTCACCTATTCCTTCCCTCCAGAGATGCTGCCTGACCGGCTGAGTTACTCCAGCATTTTGTTCTATCTTTGAGCTAAAGAGAATGCTAGATCTCAGGTTAATAAACCGATACCAATACCAATTGTAGCTTCAGGTTTCTACACGAAGAGTTTTGACTTAAAATGTTTCAATGCAAGTGACAGATATCTTGCTTGCACTTTTCAAATATATGTTTTCCATAATTAAATATTTCACCAGATAACTGCAACTGTTTCCAGAAATATTTAAAGAGTAAAATGCACACACATGGACAAAAAGAAAAATGAAGTTTAAATTTTCGTGTCCATCGATCTGTTGAGATTGTCTGCACGCATCAACGCTGGACTTTAATCAGGGGCCAATACTCGTGACTCCGTATTCAGTACCGTCTCGACCCGAAACCTCACCCATTCCTTCTCTCCAGAGATGCTGCCTGACCCGCTGAATTACTCCAGCGCTTTGTGTTTAACATGTTTTAAGAGATTTAATAAATATACAATTATAATTTGTGCTAATTAGTTACACACTTTTAAAACCTCGTCCAACTTATTTCACCTGAAGACCTGCCATATTTTCACAATATATAACAATAATATCTCGAATCAGAATCCGACCAACAAAAAACGTGTTACTTTCTTTAAGGAGATTTTTTTTTAAATAAATAGTAAAGTGGTAGCGTCTAATAAATTTAACTTTAGGGGGTTACGTCTACTTATTTCACAGCTGTCATACCGGATCACACAAAGTTTATATTTTGATAGATTATGCAAACTACTTTCTTGCAATACTGCACTTTCAGCAGAGCCTTCATTCAAATATAAACATCAGAACCCAGTAACTCAGGAGTTGCCGGTTATGAAGCGATTAAAGAGACTTTCTGCAAACTAAACCTATCTTCAATGCCCTTTGCAGAAAGACACACATACATACAGTTCACCCCTCGCCTTGTAAAGCACAAAAACGTTGACACAAAGTGCTGGAGTAACTCAGTGGGTCAGGCAGCATCACTCGAAAACTTGGATATGCGACGTTTTGAATTCCCCTATCTATGCTCTTTCAGAGATGCTGCCTGACCCGCTGACTTACTTCAACACATTGTGTCTTTTTATATGTTAGCATCTGCAGTTCCTTGAAGATGGACACAAAATGCTGGAGTAACTCAGCGGGACAGGCAGCATCCCTGGATAAAAGGAATAGATGACGTTTCGGGTCGAAAAAATGTCTATTCCTATTCCTTTTCTATTCCTATTCCCTTTTCTCCATAGATGCTGCCTGACCCGCTGAGTTACTCCAGCATTTTGTGTCTATCTTCGGTGTAAACCAGCATCTGCAGTTCCTTCCTACACATTATGGCTGCAATTCCTTGTATCTATAAAGTACAGACTTGACACCATCATCTTGGGACATCTGTTAAAATTCTCAAGACTGCCCGCAGCTTAATAAGCTTTCATGTTCGCCATTGCATATCACTCGATACACCAAAGTTAGCCACAAAATCCTGGAGTAACAGCGGGCCAGCCAACATCTCTGGCTGCCTGTCCCGTTGAGTACTCCAGCATCTTCGGTGTAAACCGACATCTGCAGCTCCTTACTACTCAATACACCAACTTGTGTGTTATTTCTTTGCAAACATCATTAACTGTTCCAAAGTCCTCGTACTTTGAATATGGACGCATCCACCTCTTGGTTATAGTCCTGCTTCCCGGCGTGTTCCAGGGAATCCGAAAGGTGACTCTCTGATCATCATCCCAGACCAAACCCGGGTATTGATCGCTGTCGATCTGATCGATTAGCCACTGCTTAAGGCGCCGCATCCCGCTGCTGTTTTTATCGACGATCCCGATCCTGTATTGCAACGTTGAAAACTCACAGCATGGGTAATAACACTCATGGAAACTAAAATGCCATCAGAAATCGGTAACTATTTAATAACAAGAGACACTCATCCGTGCATTAATGTCGATAAAATATTGCTTCAGCACAATAATGCAGTTTGCCAACTTATTTCAAAGTTACATGAGCTCACCCCTGCATCGCGCCTCAGTAGCTGTGTGCCAGGTATCAGTCACCTAAGTATTATATTGTTTTTCTTCCGCCTCCGTGCGTATAGTTAATGAAATTTCCTTTAATTGCCCGTTCAAAAATGCTTTGCAAACAATGCCGTTTTAATCAGGGGTTTAAGGCGGCGTTGGTGAGTTTATTTACTCAGTGGAAGGAGTATCTCTCCCGTGACTGACATTGAAACACACCAAACAGCTCTCAGAGTTTCGCACATTGAGGCCAATGGGCCGAGGAGAAAGGGCGGTATTTCCTCCAAGACCCTCCTTTTACAAGAAATCAGATGTACAGACTATCTCCAGTAGCGCGCTCCTGCTTTTTAAGGTTTCGGTGGTCCTCTGTGCAAGGTTGCAAGTGTATTTGCATCAATACTTACGAAACGAGGCACCTTACGGCCCCACCAAGTGTGACTGGGCTATGAATTTACCAGCAGGGGCTCCAACGTGAGTACAAAGGGGGATTTACTGAGAAGCGTGTTGGGGGGTTTCCCTGGATCTGTACGCCTCCTCCTGTTCCATGATGGTAATAGTCTGAGGGAAAATAAGTTGTTTTTTCATTTTGATCCATTTCATAAACCCCCAATAAAAAAAATCTATTCCCCTGGTGAATGAAAATCACAAGACTACATGTGCTGCCAATATGAAATAAATGGCGAAAACATTCAGGTTGTATCTCCGAAAGGAAATAGTTAATGTATTTGGGGTCCAAGCCCTACATCAGATCGGGGAAAGAGAAAACAAACCAGTTTTATATTTAGAGACACAAGATGATGGAATCTAGATTAGAAAACAAAACAAAAATGCTGCCTTTTGCCTAGAGTAGAGGAATCCGAGAACCATAGGTTTGGGATGAGGGGGGGGGGGGAGATTAAATAGGAATCTGAGGGGTTAACTATTTTACACAAAGGGTGGTGGGTGTACGGAACAAGCTGCTAAAAGTAGTTGAAACAAGTACTATCGCAACATTTAAGGAACATTCAGAGAGGTACATGGATAAAGACAGATTTAGAGATATGTGGGCAAAATGCAGGCAGGTGAAACTAGTGTAGATGAGGCATGTTGGTCAGCACGGGCAAGTTGGGCCGAAGGGCCTGTTTCCATGCTGTATGACTCTATGACTAACTGTTGGAGGAACTCTGAAGAAGGAACCTGACCCGAAACTTTGTCCATTCAATTACTTCCACAGATGTTGAATTCCTCCAGCAGATTGTTGTGCTCATCCCCAGCTAAGGAATGTAGCTTCTGTACCAGTTCCCAAATCCCCTCAATATCTGTTGTGCTGCTGCAAGTCAGAATTCCATTGTTCTGTTTTGGGGACATATGACAATAAAACACTCTTGATTTCCAAACGTTAAAACATTTATCTTTCTCCACCTCATATATACTTCTAAAGATCTGTATGGACTACATCAGAAAAGGAGAGAAGATTTCCTTTCCCAATTAGTAAGTTGTTTAGATATTCACATATCAACCCAATGCTTCATGCTGTCTATTGTTGATAGTATCTTTTTATCTAGATATACTGTTACCTGAGTTTAGTTTGCCCAGTTGCCAGAGGGGAATTTAAATTAATTTCTCCCAATCATTACTCTGAACCTTTGGTTTCCTAACTGATTAATTTAACAAATATGTTCCCGTACTTTCTTTTTCAGTGAATGTAGCAATAGTTTTCACATTCATAATGGGATCTTTTGTTTTCTGACATGTTAAGCTCCGCTCCATTCTTCAAGAACAATAATGCTGTGATCAGTCCTTTGTAACCAAGATTACGGTATAATTAAGTAAGGGCCATTCGGCCCATCAATCTGGTCCTGTGCAGTAACTGTCCTAATCCTGTGCTGTGGATAAAGAGGAACAAGTGTGTGGGTGTACTCAGATTTTCAGGCATTTAATAAGGTGCTCTGACAAAAGTCATCACAGAAAATCAAAACTCATGGTGTAGGAAGCAACTGATTGCTGTGATTAGAATATTGCCCAGCCAACAGGAAACGGAGTGTAGTTCTTTTTTTTTTGGTCGGCAAGATGTGACAAATGATGTGCCAGAGGAATCAGTATTGGAGCCTCAGCATTTTACAATCCATATAAAGGGTATGGATGGATGTATGGCTGTTAAATTTGTTGGCAACACTGAGATAGGAAGCAGAGTTGCTTGCTAAATTTTGAGGAGGAAGTAAGGAGGCTACAATGGGATAAAAAAAGTTAAGCAAATGGACTGATAGTTTAGAGATGGTGTACAATGTAGCCAAATGTGAAATTGGCAGTTTGCTAGAAAACATATAAAAGAAGTATAGTATATGAATGGTTGGAGTTTGCAGAGCTCTGAAATGCCGAGGGGCCTGGAATTTGGTTGTCCATACCTTGCAAAATGTTGGTACAGCAGGTAATTATGTATGCAATATTCTTTATGCAGGAGTTAAAGGCAATAGGAGGGAGACACAAGAGACTGTAGATGCTGGAATGTATAGGAAAATCCATACATTTGCAGGAATTCAGCAGGTAGGGCAGCGTCTGTGGAAGGGAATCGGCAAACAGCATTTCAAGTCGGGGACCCTTCTTTAGACAGATGCTCCTTCAAAAGGTGGGAGATTCTCCTTCAATTACTGAAAAGAGAGAGAGAGGGAGGGAGAGAGTCAAGTCAAGTCAACTTTATTTGTCACATACACATCCAAGATGTACAGTGAAATGAAAGTGGCAATGCTTGCGGGATTGTGCAAAACAACAGAAAAGAACAGAACAGAACCGGCATTTACATTTAAAAAAAAGACACAACAGTTACTCCCTGGTGAGATCAGAGTTTACAGTCCTGATGGCCTGTGGAAAGAAACTCCGTCTCATCCTCTCTGTTTTCGCAGCGTGACAGGCGCTTGCCTGACCGTAGCAGCTGGAACAGTCCTTTGCTGGGGTGGTAGGGGTCCTTCATGATCTTGCTGGCTCTGGATCTGCACCTCCTGGTGTATAGGTCCTGCAGGGTGGGAAGTGTAGTTCCCCTGGTGCGTGCGACCGAATGCACTACTCTCTGCAGATCCTTCCTGTCCTGGGCAGAGATGTTGCCAAACCAAATAGAGATGTTTCCGGTCAAGATACTTTCTACAGCACCAGAGTAGAAGGATTGAAGTATCCTCAGAGAGACTCTGAATTTCCTCAGCTGCCTGAGGTGGTAAACAGAGGGATGGATGGATGGATGGTTAGCTAGCTGGTGAATGGTAACTCATTAGTGTAGATGGCAAAAGAGTTTGGCATGTGCTTCGCATTGAAAGCTGAATTATCACTCTGGATGGTTTCATGCTTAAAACATGTTATTGAATATGTTTTGTAAGAGAATTGCACAATGCTCAGATCATTCCCAGAATAATGCCGGGAATGCCCAGATTATTCCACTGGGGAACATTAAATGGAAATCTGTAGTCTGATATAAATTAGAATTGAATCCATTTAGCTTAACACACAGAGAGACTTATCAACATATATCAACACAGTGAGTAACCCCACAGAATCACTTCTGATGTGGGAGCTTTGAATTGAGGTCCATGCACTCACATAGATTGAGAGGAAAAAATAACCTACATTGAAGCAAAGCATTCAGCCACCAAAGAAGGAACCCTCTCACTAATAGAGAAACCATGTAAATGACTCTGACTGCTACATGTTTCCCACCATTAAAATGCTTTCTGTGTGGTCGCCTCAGTCAGCTGTGGAAATTCAGAGTCTCTCTGAGGATCCTTCAATCCTTCTACTCTGGTGCTGCAGAAAGTATCTTGACCGGAAACATCTCTACCTGGTTTGGCAACAGCTCTGCCCTGGACAGGAAGGCTCTGCAGAGAGTAGTGCATTCGGTTGAACGCACCACGGGAACTACACTTCCCCCACTGCAGGACCTATACACCAGGAGGTGCAGATCCAGAGCCAGCAAGATCATGAAGGACCCCTACCACCCCAGCAATGAAATTGTATCAGTAAAGGTGAAAATGTAAATAGTGGATCATAATCATAATTATATTTTATTAGCCAAGTATGTTTTGCAACATACGAGGAATTTCATTTGCCATGCATTAATATCAATAAAAAGCAACGGAACACGCAAAATACATTTTAACATGAACATCCACCACAGTGACTCCTCCGCATTCCTCTCCCTCATTTGTCCTCCAATGGTCGGGGGCCTCTAACCTTCCATTGACAGGACGATCTTCTGTAGCCGGCGGCGGGCCTTCCTCATTGGGGCAATCAAGCGTCTGCATCAGGGGGGAAATCTCAGCTCTTTCGCGCCGGGCAATCTACCCCGGATATGGGCTAGTTGAACGTCGTGCGCTTTTGGAGCTTTCCGACGACGGTCTCAACCCGAGACTGCGAGCTCCTCGATGGTGAAATCCGCAGGAAAGGGTTCGGCTCTGATGGTAAGTCCACGTCCCCGCGGTGGGGCTCAAAGTCAGTCCCGAGCCAGGCCTCCAGCTCCATGATGTTAAGCCGCAGAGCGACCGGAGATACAATCCGGAAAACAATCATATCTCCGGCAAGGTAAGAGATTGAAAAAAAGTTTCCCCCGACCCCCACATAAAACAAACCAGAGAACATTAACAAAAACGTTTAAAACACAATAAAAATAACAAAAAATTACGGAAAGGACAGACAGACTAGGCGAGGCTGCCATCGAAGCGCCACCCGGTGGATTGTCATTAATAAATCTAGTCCAAAATAAAGGTAGTGGATTGTCATTAAAAAAACATCAAGAACATGGATTGTCATTAAAAAAAATATCCAGCCTATGTACAAGCTGCTGGAGCAACTCAGTGGGTCAGGTAGTATTTGTGGAGGGAAATAGACAGATGACATTTTGGGTCAGACTGAAGAGTCCCATTTTGAAATGCTGTCTCTCCATTTCCTTCCGTTGAGTTTCACCAGCAGTTTGTTTTTGCTCAAGATTCCAACATCTGCAGTCTCTTGGGTCTCTCGTCTACTTATGACCTCCAGAGAAGAAACCTGGCTAATCTGTACCTTCATAATCATAATTATAATCATAATCATACTTTATTAGCCAAGTATGTTTTGCAACATACGAGGAATTTGATTTGCCATACAGTCATACCAATAAAAAGGAACAAAACACACAAAATACATTTTAACATGAACATCCTCCACGTTCATCACTGTGATGGAACGTAAAAATAAATTAAATCTCTTCCAATGACATCCAAATATAGGGAATGCAGGAGGATGAGGGGTGATCGTACAGAGGTGTACAATATCTTGAGAGGAATAGATCATGAGTCTTTTGCTCAGTGTAGGGAAATTGAAAACAATAGGACATCAGAGGGGGGGAAGATTTAATAGGAACCTGAGGGGTAACGTTTTTACACAGACAGTGGTGGCTATATGGAATGAGCTGCTGGAAGAGGTAGTTGGGGCAGGTGCTATCATTTAATGTAAGCAACATTTCGACAGGTACATGGACAGGATAGCTTTGAAGGGTTATGGTCAAGTGCGGTTAGGTGGGACTAGTATAGAAGGGGTATGTTACTCGCGTGGGCTAGTTGGGCCGCAGGGCCTTTTTCCACACTCTATGACTATGAATCTATGTGCAATCTGTAAAATCCAAGGATACTTTATGCTTCAATTTAATTAAATTCAAAGCTATTCCTGGTGAAATCAGTGTAAGACCAATGAACGGTGATGGTTCCTTACAGTAGACTCACATTAAAAGATGCTTGACACAAAGATGGTTGCACGCATTCATTCAGGATTTCCTCTAATGTTCCATGGAAGATATGACAGCTGAGTAAGGGATATGGACTCATAGAGACATAGAGAGTTAGAGCACAAAAACAGACCCTTTGGTCTACTGCGTCCATTTTGCATGAAACCTTTCCGAACCCATTTTATTCCTGGCATGTTCTCATGAACTAGTCACCAAATTCTACCCTTCACATACTAACTGAGGGCAATTTACAGCAGCCTATTAACCAACCAACCCACTCATTTTTTTATGAAGTGGGAAGAAACCAGATGTCACGCAGAATACCCACATTGTCACAGGGACAAGGTGCAAACTGCACACGGTGTTGAAAGTCATGTTGGGACTCATGTCACTGGAACTGTAACAGTGGGCCGCCATAAATCGTGAGAACATTTGTTTCAACAAACACTGGTCTACATTAAGGACATGGAAGGTGAAGATTAATTTGATCTGCCTGATACTGAAGCTGGATCAATTGATGAAGCTCAATTCCATGGTGTTGGGAATTGCGGAAGAAGACATATTTTTGTTTTCTGTCATATAACCTTACACAATGCCAGTGATTGGAATGGAGGTGTGTGGATTTGTACCGGCTGAAGTATAAAGCGAGCCAGGGTCGCTGGTTGTTTTTGCTGAAACTTCTATGGAGCATTTAACGTCACTGAAACAAACATGTGATCAGTAAAATAGAATGATGTTAAAGTAGTTCATGATATACAGAAAAGAAACACGTATAAACACAGCATGTATTTAAGAGAGAGTTAGATATAGCTCTTAGGGCTAACGGAATCAAGGGATATGGGGAGAACACAGGAATGGGGTACTGATTTTGGATTTTCATCCATGATCATATTGAATGGTGGTGCTGGCTCAAATGGCCAAATGGCCTACTCCTGCACCTATTTTCTATGCTTCTATGTGATTGATAAGACAAATGGTGTACTTTTAATTCTAAGAGGATGGAGTACAAAAGTAAATGAAATCTTGCTGAGAATTTATGTGGCTGTGGTAAAACATCATTATTTTGACGACTATTTGCAATTTTTATGTTCGTCAGTTCTTAAGTCATAGGTGCAGGATTAGGCCATTTGGTCAATCGAGTCTACTCCACCGTTCAATCAAGGCTGATCTATCTTTTCCTCTCAACCCTATTCGCCTGTCTTCTCCCATAACCTTTGACACCCTTACTAATCAAGAACCTATCAATCTGCATTTTAAAAATACCTAATGTTTTGGTCTCTACACCAATCTGTGGTAATAAATTCCCCATCACCCTCTGGCTCTGGCAACTGTGCAATCCTGCTCCTTCTTGACCTCAGCGCAGCATTTGATACTGTCGACCACACCATCCTAATTGACCGTCTCCGGTATGGGGTTGGTATTGATGGCACTGCCCTGAGCTGGTTCATCTCCAACCTCAAAGGTAGGAGTTTCTCGACTAACATAGGCAACTCTTTCTCCTCCCCAGCAAATCTCTGCTGTGGGGTTCCACAAGGTTCCATCCTTGGCCCCATTCTCTTCTCCCTGTATATGCTCCCCTTAGGCCAAGTCATTAAAAGGCACGGCATTTCCTTCCATTGCTACGCAGACAATACACAACTCTATCTCCCCCTGAAGCCCCAAAACAAATCAAATCTGCTTAACCTTACCCGCTGCCTCGAGGGTATAAAGTGTTGGATGGCCCAGAACTTCCTCCAACTAAACGAGAGTAAATCTGAGGTCATCCTTCTCGGCCCCTCGGACTCAATCAAAATGATAGCAGGCAGCCTTGGAAGCCTTACCCCACTACTCAAACCTCACGTCAAAAACCTTGGCGTGATATTTGACTCAGCACTGAAATTTAACAAACGTCAATGCCTTGGTAAAAGCTAGCTTCTTTCAGCTTCGGACGATAGCTAAAATAAAACAATTCCTCCACTTTGATGACCTTGAAAAGATCATCCACACATTTATCTCCTCCCGCCTAGATTACTGCAACTCCCTTTACACTGGCATCAGCCAATCTTCCCTGTCCCGCCTGCAACTGGTCCAAAACGCCGCAGCGAGACTCCTGACGGGCACCCGAAAAAGGGACCACATCACCCCGATCCTGGCCTCTCTCCACTGGCTCCCTGTGTGGTTCCGTATACATTTCAAGATCCTCCTCTGTGTCTACAAAGCCCTCAATGGGCTTGCCCCCACCTACATAAAAAGTCTTCTCACCCACCACTCCACCTCCAGGTCCCTCAGATCGGCCGACTTGGGGTTGCTGAACATCCCGTGGTCTAGGCATAAGCTCAGGGGCGACCGCGCCTTTGCGGTTGCAGCTCCTAGACTGTGGAACAGCATCCCCCTTCCCATCAGAACTGCCCCCTCCTTCGACTCCTTTAAGTCAAGACTAAAAACTTATCTATACTCCCAAGCCTTTCTTGACATCCTCTGAGCGAGGGCCATATGTTTATATGTATGTAGTTTGTTTGTTTATATTATTCTTATAACATATGTAAAGCACTTTGGCCAACGAGAGTTGTTTTTTAAATGTGCTATATAAATAAATGTGACTTGACTTTACTTGACTTGGCTAAAGAAATTCCTCCTTATTTTCTTTCCAAATGTACATCCTTTTATTCTGAGTCTGTGCCCACTGATTCTAGACTCTCCCACCAGTGTAAACATCCTCTTCACATCTACTCTATTAAAGGACATTCATTTTTCGATCCCTATACAAGAAAGAAAACTCTATACATTATCAATGCCTAGCAATCAAAGTTGTATAGATTCACTTAACTGATTCCAGGATTGAGATGGAGGATGAGGGGTTTGTTTTATGTAGACAAAGTAAGATTGGCCTAGACTTACTGGGGTTCAGAGCGGCGAGAAATGGTTTCATTGGGAGAATTTGAAGGCACTTAACAAGAGAAGATGTTTCTTCAATGCTTAGTGGTCAACAACAAAGGGTCAATGGTTTAATGGTTCAATGGTCTTTTATTGTCACGTGTACCGAGATACAGTGAAATTTGATTTACCATACAGTCACACTAAAAAGCAACAAGATACAAAACCACATAAAGATTAAACATAAACAGCCACCACAGCTACTTGTGAGAATCCCCAGGGCACACAGCATAAGCTGAGACCCACAGCCATCAGTTCAATATCCAGGGCACACACACACGCTCCACTACCGTGATGTGACCAGAGTTGTACTGACCGCTGTCACTGTCTGCAGTCCCTGTTCGCCCGAACAGTCAGAAAGCCGTCCAGACTCCAGGATGTCCTCATGGAGCCATGTCCCCGCGAACACTGAGCCATGTCCCCGCTGCACTCATGACACTCTCTCCGAGTCCTCACCATTGCAGGCAGCACATCCATCTTGTTTTTCCGGCAACCTCACATTCCCCACTGTTACGGAAGGCAAATAACTTATACCTTCTTCTCTCCTTTTCTCCCCCAGTCGGGGCAATCGGGGCGGTCGAAGCTCCTGAGGTTGGAGTTCCCGAAGTCGCTAACAAAGGGACCGCCAGCTCCACGATGAAAAAGTCATATCTCCGTCGAGGGAAGAGATAAAAAACGTTTCCCCACCCCCCCCCCCCAACACCCCGTCACCCCCTCCCCCGTCCCCCCCACCCCGACATAATACAAAAACTAAAGATACACTAAAACATACAAGTAAAAAAAGACTGAAACAACAAATGAAGAAAGGGATGAGACAGGCTGGTCTACTTCAGGATCAGGGGTCAGCCAAAGGTACTGTGATAAGGAGGACTATTGTTCACAGGGGATTGTTTATCTTAGGAATTCTCTACCCCACAGAGTGATAGATGGCCATTGAGCTCGATCAGGCTGAGATCAAGAGACTTGGACATTAAAAGAATCAGAGGACATGGGGACTGCAGAGATGGTAGACAAGACATGTGATCAGCCATGGACTTATTGAACGACAAAGACACATGAGGTGCAATGGCCTCGTGTTTTTATTTCTTATGCTCTTATTTTAAAGCCATTATTCATATCCATAAATATACAAAAAATAACTAACACAAATAAATAAGCCCGGAAACTCACTGTTCTTACAGTTTTTCTATGTCAAACCGAAAGGTTCCTTTAAATCGACTAGATATAAAAACCAAATCCAAAACACCCTTGTTATGTATCAGTGATACTTGGGATTATCTAGTTTCTGCCTTGAGTATCATTTAAGGTTTAGATTTGCTTCTGTAGACATTCAGGCGCACAAATCTATATTTCATACAAATACAATGGGCAGAGGCCAGGGTCGAGAGTGTAATTTGCAGGCAGGAAACGTTAAGTAAATTAGGATATTGTATGTTAACTAATGGTTGAACAAAATTTAGCATTTTATCAGGTCTCCCAGCTTTCTTCAACTACTTTACTCTTTGATCAACTCTCTATCCTGATCAAAACTAAATCATAAAGACGTTAAAACAGCAAGTAGATTTTTTTTCAATTCTAATTCTGAGCAAGTTCAAGATCCATTCTTCATTAAAAAAGATTGAGGTCAAAATATAAAAGAGTGATGGCAGTTATATCGTTCCCCACCATTTACATCATGATGGCAATTGACACTAAATAACAAGATTTATACTGAATTAGTTGCTCAATTACAACTGTTTGAACAGTATTGGTTTGGATTTTATGGTTGGAGTAACTGTGAAACTATCTAGAGACATCTCACTGCACTGTGAAACTGACACCGATTCTCCTCAACAAGTCATTATATCTGACTCATTGGGCTTGTCTTCCCATTTGTCTTGCCTTCTTTTAGGGGCATTTCTGTTCCTCATGACAATATATTTTCTGTCCGCATGACAATCTGTTTTCATCACACTGAGGAATGGTTCTCAGCTCCCCAGGAGGAGGCACATAGGAGAAATCTCAACCTTTAGGAGAAGGATTTTGCTCTAATGTTTACCTGAGATTACTGGCATTTTTTCTGAGGTCAGTGTCAACTCTCCACTGGCCCTAAGCTCTGGGTTAGTTACTTTTGTTTGAAAGATACAGCAGGGAAACAGTCCCTTCGGCCCACCAAGTCCATGTCGACTATTGAACGCCTGTTCACACTAGTTCTATGTTATCCCACTTTTGTATCTACTCCTTACATACAAGGGGCAATATACAGAAGCCAATTAACCTACAAACTGCACGTCATCAGGATCAGAGCACCTAGAGGAAACCTATGTGATCACAGGGAGAACAGGCAAACTCCACACAAATAGCACCCGATCGAACCCCGGTCTCTGGCGCTGTGAGGCAGCAGCTCCTCCAGAACTATATTTAGTGGAGTTCAGTATGTCTTCACTTCCTGACAGCATCTGGTCACTGATGGAAGCTGTTTGTGAACAAAAAGTGTGTAAAGTGGTTCAGCATGGAGCTTCAGTCAACTGGGTATACCATCCTTGGATATAGCATGCATGTTTCATTGGTATGTCAGCCTGACCCCTATCTATCTACTGGTTAAACTCACACTCATTTGTTGGCCCATAACCCAACTATTCCAATCGTGGAGATACATGAGAGTGCAGATACCCACAATGCAATCAATTTGCACCACACTGAGGAAACAAACCACTGGAGGAACTCGAAGATAGACACAAAAAGGGCGGCATGGTGGCGCAGCGGTTGCCTTGCAGCGCTTACAGTGCCGGAGACCTGGGTTTGATCCTGACTACGGGTGCTGTCTGTACGGAGTTTGTTAGTTCTCCACGTGACAGCGTGGGTTTTCTCCGAGATCTTCGGTTTCCTCCCACACTCCAAAGACGTACAGGTTTGTAGGTTAATTGGATTGGTATCAGTGCAAAAGAAATTGGCCCTAGTGTGTATAGGATAGTGTTAATGTGCGGGGATCGCTGGTCGGCGCGGACCCGGTGGGTCGAAGGGCCTGTTTCCACGCTGTATCTCTAAACTAAACTAAACTAAAATGCTGGACTAACTCAGCGGGATAGGCAGCATCTCTGGAGAGAAGGAATGGGTGACATTTAGGGTCGAGATCCTTCTCCAGACTCAATGGGAACTCAGGGTCAGGCAACATCTGTGGAGGTAAATAGACAGATTACATTTTATGATCTGGACCCTTCTCCTGACTATTCGTAAAGTACCCTGGCCTGCCACCTATCTATATATTGCTGTTTATATCCTATCTCACACTAATAAAGCAATTGTTTACTGGCTTTGACTTGCATTATAGCAGAGGAATTGTCAGTGTGAAATGGGATCCTTTCTCTGGTGATCAAATAGAAACTTTAATTCATTTCAAAGTAAATTGGCGCTCCCACAACAGTTTTTATTAAACTAACTGCCGAGACTTTTCAGAGGTATGTACCCGCATATCTGGATTTCTTCAAGGCTTGTGAAAATTTGGCCTAATTTCCTAGTCAAAAAACACCATAGATTTTACCTTCCCAAGGAAGCACAGAATCAAACTAATACCCTATTCTTCACAACCATCAGTTCCTAAGCTGAAGAAGGGTCTTGAGAAGATTCTCAACCCGAAATGTCACGCTGCCTGTCCTGCAGAGGAAGGTAAACTTGTAAATATGCTCCTAAAGCTTACCCTCCTTAGTTTAGTTCAGTAAAAACACTGAGTCAAGCACTGGACCAACTAAACTTTATTTTTGAACGAACAACAAATCCCCCTATATGATACCTAAACCACCGCGGGTTCAATCCTTGTCTCTGCCTGGCCAAGTCCTTCAGCCTCGTGCAAGCAGACATACCAAAAGGTCACGCAGTCCCAAGTGCCCTTCCAGAAGATCAACTACGATCCAAGTGGGGGCTACCTTTTATAGGTCAACAAACCATGAGGGGCCGAACTACATAGGGGTGGCTCCCCTTACAAGCCAATCACACATATCGATTACATTAAAGTATTATTGACAGTCCCCCAACCCAATTACAAAGAGTCCCAAACAATGTTTCTACAGAAGCTTCTGGAAGGAAGTCAATTAATCAAATAATGCAACATTCTCCCGGGTAATGTAAACAATTCAAACAAGGCTTCACATTTCAGCCAATCCTCAAACAGCAGGATAACTGTCCTGCAACATTATTAACACTATTTACAATCCCTTTGCAGCAATCCAATCAAAGCAATGCATTCATAACACCTTGAAGTTTATTTGCAGGGTCCTCATACATATTATCAATTGTAATTTTTCACAGACAAAGGTTAAGCAAATCTTACAAATGCAGGGATCCTCCATTTTATAGTGTCTTCAATTTGGTCAATATTAACAAACTGATATTTTATTCCTCACAAAGGTCGGTCATATTTAACTGCAAGCATAGATGGGAAAAGGAACGCGAGTTTCACTCAGCAAGTTGCAGGCGCTCTTCCCTATTTTAGCATAACTCTCGATGATTCCAACCAACTCTTGTTGAATGATGTTGTTTCCCTGGCTTCTCTTCCTCATGGACAAGAGGCAGCACAATAGTGGCCCAGAAACCCAGTTTCAATTCTGCCTTCTTTTGCTGTCTACGTGGACTTTGAACATTCTCCCTGTGACTGCTTGGGTGTCCCCTGGGTGATAGTTTCCCCCCTACATTTCAAAAGATATACTGGTTGATAGGTTAATTTGTTACCTATCAACCAAGTGTAGGTTTAAGATGGGCAATCAGTTAACTGTTAGTGGTAGCACGGTGGTGCAGCAGTAGAGACTCTGCCATACATCACCAGAGACCTAGGGTCGATCTTGATTACAGGTGCTGTCTGTAAGGAGGTTGTACGTTTTTCCTGTGACCGCGTAGGTTTTCTCCGGATGCTCCGGATTCCACACACACTCCAAAGGTGTACAGGTTTGTAGATTAATTGGCTTCGGTAAAATTGTAAATTGCCCCTCGTGTGTGGGATAGTGATACTGTAAGGATTGAGCGCAGACTTGGTGGACCAAAGGACCTGTTTCCCCACTGCATCTCTAAAGTCTAAAGGCATTTGTGGAAGAATAGATCGCAAGAAATAAATGAAGGAATGAAGTTGATTTGGTTGCTCTGAGGGCTAGCTCAAACGTGATGGAATAAGTGGCCTCCTTCGATGTCATAAGGAAATCTGAATATGATGCTTTTGCACCACTTCCCAGTTTGTAACCTCAAATCCTGCACTAGTCAATTTTTCCTTCTTCCTGAAAATTAATGTCCTTTAAACCTAATGTCACATAATTGTGATGTTTGCTTTTATTCCACACTTTTGCTCTTATTCCCACACCTACATTTTTCATTCAAATAAATGATCCAATAATAATTGAATTTATCCGAGATAAATTCTCGTCAATTTTAATCTCAATTTACACATAAGACCTTTGATGCATCAATTGCTCTCTGGCAACTGAATCATCTTATTACAGCCAGAGAGCAGTGCTGAACTACTATCTACCCTTTTGGTGACCCTCAGATTATCCTTGATTGGACTTTACTGGCTTTACCTTGCACTAAACGTCATTCCCTTATCATGCATATACACACTGTAAATAGTTCGATTGTAATCATGTATTGTCTTTCTGCTGACTGGTTAGCACACGACAAAAAGCTTTTCACTGTACCTTGTTACACATGACAATAAACTAAACTGAATTTTAAAAAAACTAATTATAATGCACTGGCTATAATGATGTTAAGATTTAACAAGAAAACTTTATCAAAGCAAATGAGAATTGAACCCCACTTTATAAAATGAGCTAATTCATGTGCTAATGTTAAAGATTTTCCCCTAGATCTGGTGAGCCAAGAATCTAATGCAATAGAGATTTATGAGGATGTTGCCAGGACTAGAGGTGCGAGCTGTAGGGAGAGGTTGAGTAGGCTGGGTCTCTATTCCGTGGAGCGCAGAAGAATGATGGGTGATCTTATAGAGGTGTACAAAATCATGAGAGGAATAGATCGGGTAGATGCACAGTCTCTTGCCCAAAGTAGGGGAATCGAGGACCAGAGGACATAGGTTCAAGGTGAAGGGGAAAAGATTTAATAGGAATCCGAGGGGTAACCTTTTCACACAAAGTGTGGTGGGTGCATGGAACAAGCTGCCAGAGGAGGTAGTGGAGGCTGGGACTATCCCATTGTTTAAGAAACAGTTAGACAGGTACATGGATAGGACAGGTTTGGAGGGATATGGACCAAGTGCAGGCAAGTGGGACTTGTGTAGCTGGGACATTGTTGACCGGAGTGACCGGTGTGGGCAAGTTGGGCTGAAGGGACTGTTTCCACACTGTATCACTCTATGACTCTAAATATCGGGAAACGGTTTTTTTGCCCAGAAGTTACCAGTCCGAATGAAGCAGTATCACCAATTTAACATTCATGGATTTGGACCGTGTGGACTCGGTGGGCCAAAAGGCCTGTTTCCTTGTTACATCACAAAACTAAACTAAACAATTTGTTTTTTAATGGAAACAAATTAAATGGAAACATTAATGTGCACAGCTCTCCATTACCATCCACAGCAGGAAAGTACATAAGGCATTACTGCAATTATACTAAAGCATGTTTTTAAGCAGAAGCAAAACACAAAATACTGGAAGAACTCAGCGGGTCAGGCAGCATCTGTCAAGGGAATGGACAGATGACATTTTGGGTCAGGACTCTTCTTCAGACTGATTGGAGTAGGGGGGAGAAAGCTGGAAAAGAAAGGTGGGGTGGGACAAACCCTGGGAAGTGATAGGTGGATACAGGTAAGCGAGATGTTGATTAGCAGATGGGTGGACAAAGGCTGGAGCTGAAAAGGAGAAAAAAGGAAGGTGACAGATAAGGAGAGAAGGGGAGGAGTGAAAGGTAAAGCCAGAGGGAGGGATATAGGTAGAAGGGGACGAGGGCCAGGGGAAAGAGGGGAGATAAAAGGGAAATGGGGCATTCGGGGAAAGGAGATGAGCATATAAAGTAAGAGGAATGAGCAGAGTGAAGGGGGGAGGTAGGAGATGGTGGGATAAATGTGTGTGCACTGGTGGGGGGTGGGACAGAGACAGAGAAGGGGCTTGGAGAGGGTTGGGGAGGTATTATTAGAATCTGGAGAATTAAGTGTTAATACCTTTGGTTTGTAAACCACCCTAGCACAATATGAGATGCATAATTTAAGCGGAATTTTGTTTTCCAGCTGAGAATGGCAGAACAGACTGCTTCAAGCCTTCCTACCCACTAAAGTTTCACTTGTTTCCATGGTTAAGAAAGGCAAGGTAAATGATCCAAAAATGAGCCAGTGCAGATGCTGGATATCAGGTCAGGTAACTTCGATGGAGAAAGAAACAGGATTATGGATCTAAATTTTTAAATGTTAACTAGAATTCTATCCCCACAGATGCTGCCTGGCCTGCTGAGAAATCTGGTATTTTTAGCTTTTAACTTAAGATAAGATACAAATGGGATTTTTGTTTTGAGAGAGGGATATTTGAATTCTCAATGCTTTCAAGGTTACCAGGACCCAGATTAGGAATCTGATGAGTCTTTTCTGGTTTAGAGTGAAGTCTCAGAGCTATGTTTCAAATGCCTTTGGCTGATGTGTAGTGTATGAAGAAGGAAAAAGAGAAATCAGGGGGGAAATTCAGTGTTAGTTTAGTTTGTTACCATTCCCATCTGCCTTGTGGTGTTTTGCCATGTTGAAAGTGCCAAATAAATACCAATTGTGGTTGTTACGAAATTAACAATGTTTATTTTTATGCATATTTCATGGGAAAGGAGAATCAAATGGAATCAAGAACCAGAGGACGTAGGTGTAAGGTGAGAGGGGAAAGATTTATTAGGTTTACCTGAGGAGCAATTTTTTCACAGTGGGTGGTGAATATGGAACGAGCTGCCAGAGGAGGTAGTTGAGGCAGGTACTATAACAACATTTAAAAGACATTTGGACACATACATGGATAGGAAAGGTTTAGAGCTATGTGGTCCAAGGTGGAACTAGTCTAGATTGGGCAACTATGGAGGGCATTGAAGGGCCTATTGACTCTATGACACTAAATTTTTTTAATTTTTTTTTTTTTTAAATTAGAAGTAGTATATTTTTATTTATTAGAAGTATTGTACATTGCAGTGATATCAACCAAAAATAACATAATACATTTCTTGTACCACTTCTTATTTTAAACTTTAAAAAGAAGAAAAATAGAAAGAGTTAGCAAAGATAGTGAGTTCGTGAAAGAGTGGTCCAGAGAAACCCGTAGGAACGTAAACCACGAGAAAGAGTTAAAAAGAAAACCAAAGAAAAAGAAAGAGAAAAATAGAGAACAGAAGAAAGTAAAATAAGATAAGATAAAAGGGATGTACCTACTTTGTATCTTTACACACCCCTCACCAGGTCCTGAAACCATTTATTTTCAAAGTTATGTTGCACCCTATGCTAGTAATAAGTCGATAAATGGAGACCAAATCTTTTGGAAATGGTCTGATTTGCCTGCTAAGAGGAATCTCATGTCTTCCAGGTGTAACAGTTCAGACATATTTGAAATCCACATTTTTATCGTTGGTGTGGGAGCGTTTTTCCAGAATTTAAGTATACGTTTTTTTGCCATTATTAAGCCGTAATTAAGGAAGCTCTTTTGGAACGAAGTCAGCTCAAAGCTGGCTTCCATTGTTCCGAAAATAATCAATTCTGCGTTCGGTTTCAGTTTTATTTTAAATAATTTTGTAAAAATTTCAAAGATTTAATTCCAAAATTTTTGGATTTTTACACAAAAAACAAAGTAATGTGCTATAGTTGCTTCTTGGGATAGACATTTATCACAGATGGGAGAGACATTTGGATAAAATTTACTTATTTTAGTTTTTGAGTAATATAGTCTATGTAAAGTTTTAAATCGGATTAGAATATGTCTTACATTGATCGAGCATTTGTTTATCCCAACTCTCGAGATTTTTATAGCTAATTCTTGTTCCCAATCTCTTCTAATTCTATCGGATGATGGTATTTCTATATTTAGGATGATATTATACAAGTATGATATTAAATTAGTTGATTCCGCCTTTATATTCATTGCATCGTCTAATAGGTCTGGAGACAAATTTTGATATTCTTGTGTATATTTTTTCAAATAGTCACGGATTTGAAAATATTTAAAATATTGATTACTTCTCAGATTGTATTTAAGTTGTAGTTGGTGAAATGATAAAAAAATTCCATTATCATACATGTCTCCAAAACATTTTAATTCCTATTCTATCCCAGTGTGTAAATGATTTATCTATAATAGATGGTTTAAATGACGGATTATTAACTATTGATGAGAGAAGCGATAGGTTTATTAATATTAAGGTTAATTTTATTTGTTTCCAAATTCTAATTGTACTATGAATAATTGGATTTTTACTGTATATTGTATTATTCAATTTTGTTGGTGAGAGAAGGATCGCTCCTATATTAAAAGAGGAGCAATCCTCTCTCTCCATTACTATCCAATCCAGCTGCTAGTCCACCAGGGCGAGAGTTGTCCAACAGGTGAATCACATTTTTGACATTTGCTGCCCAATAATAATACAAAAAATTAGGGAGTGTTAATCCACCAAATTCTTTAGGTTTGCACAAATGTCTTCTTTGAATTCTATGGGATTTATAGTCCCATATAAAATTTGTGATATCGGAATCCAGTTTTTTTTTAAACTTTTTGGTAAGTATATTGGTATTGATTGGAATAGATATAAAATTTATGGTAGAAAGATCATTTTTATAGCATTTATTCGGCCTATTAAAGACATCGGAAGAGTTTTCCAAAATTTAATCAGGGCGTTTAATTTATTAAGTAGGGGCATATAGTTTGCATTAAATAAAGATTTATATTTTCTAGTAATTTCAATTCCCAAATATTTAAATTTTTCTGAAGCAATTTTAAAAGGGAATTTTAACAGGTGTGTTGCGTCTTGAGGTTTTATCGTCATAATTTCACTTTTATTCCATCTATGACACTAAATGACAGCCTTTGACCTGTATATTATTTATCACACATCTTGTCCCTAATCACTGACAGCAACAATATCTTTTAACCTAATTCTTCAATCAGGGTAAGTCCCTAATCTGATGGCTTGTCTTTCCAGCGCACTGTAGAGATCTTTATATTGCATCCAGGGCACTTCATATTGGACTTCTGTAGAATTCATTGCCACAGACGGCTGTGGAGACCAAGTCATTTGGGTATTTTTAAGGCAGAGATTGACTGATTGTTGATTAGTAATGGGGAGAAGGCAGGAGAATGGGGTTGAGAGGGAAAGATAGATCAGCCATGATTGAATGATAGAGTAGATTTCATGGGCCGAATGGCCCGATTCTGCTCCTATGAGATGTGAACTTATGGCTTAGAAGCTGAAAAATCAATGGGATCTAATTCTCAGGGTGAGAAAAGCGCAATTTAAACAGGTTATTCTCATCCAGAGTTGTGGAAGCACAGCAATAGAACTCAGTTGCACCAGATTGCTGCTCTTTAACAATTGCATCTTAACTTCCATTTGGGGTGAGGTGCCTGTCTTCTGCCTATCACTTCTATCCTCATCTTCCCCCCTCAGAATTTTCTTTAGTTTTTTTTGCCGTAAAGCTGGGTATGTTTCTGGGACGTGCAGGGAATTCCCCCACAACATCGATTCTCTACTTGTCAATTTCAAAGGCCCCTTCGATATGCCCCAACATTTCCAACATTCGCCAGCCCAGCTTGCAACAGGGGAATTCTGAGGACCTTTTAGTATTTGTGTTTGTCTCTGGAACTGGTGAGCCACAACCCTGTGTGCTGTCAATATCATCGGGCCAAACTCAAGTACAGTAGACAGATCAAATTGGAAGATACAGAGTGCAGAATATAGTTTGTTAATCTTCCCCTTTGATCTATCCAATTTATTTGAGTTTGGCTTGATATTTATAGCACACAGGGTTGTAGCACACCAGTTCCAGAGACAAACACAAATGCTGAACGGTCCTCAGAATTGTATAGTATAATGCATAGTATTGCATAATTTGTTTGGATATCATACAAAACAAAGTATTTCAGAGTATTTTTTGTTAGGATTAGGTTTAGATTTATTATTGTCGCATGTACAGAGGTACAGTGAAAACCGTTGGTTTGCATGCTATCTAAACAGATCAAATATCACCATAAGTAGGTACAGTCAGTTCAAACTCAAGTACAAGAGATAAAGCAAAGGGGAAAAGACAGTGTGCAGAATATAGTTCTCAGCATTGTGGTGCATTGCAGTGCATCAGTTCCTTTGACAAGCCCAATGTCCTCAATGTGGTACAGGTGAATCGAACAGTACCCTAGCCTATGGAAGGACCGTTCAGAAGCCAGTACAATAATAAAACTAAACCTATACCTAAACCATCGGAATCTAAGTTTCCATCTTGAATGAAGAACTAAAAGATTTAATTTCCCACTTGCAGCAAGTGTCGGTTGGTTGATAAAGACCTTAAAATTTCAGGCTGATGCTTTTTTCAGAGGTCCTTCCATTTTTCTTCCTCCTTGGGTGCAAAAATCCCCAATGAGAAAAAAAATGATGTGACAACAATAAATTTGACATAATGAGTAATTTAATTCCAAATTATAACTGGTGTAAAGAATGGAGAGAGTAAATATTTGCAGAAATTCATCTGTTTCTGTATCTCTGGCTCCTATCCATCCTTGAGCCACAAGCGAAACTGCCTTGAGTTAACTTGGCTTGGTGGTTTATATGACTACTCTCTTATCTTTGGAATTCAGTAAGAGTATATATTAAAAGTAATATCCTGCCATCACATGGCAATAATTACTTCCTGCAAGTGCCATTTAAGAGTTTTCCTTCCTGTTCATAGCTTCCACATAAACTTCTTTAATTATTTGCTTTATATTGTAAGGTCGCACTGATTGTACTACATATGTTCTCTAACCAAGAGTGTTCTGTTTATTAGTTTAGAGATACAACGTGGAAACAGGCCCTTTGGCCCATCGAGTCCATGTTGACCAATGATTACCCATACACTAGTTCTATCCTACACATTGGGGAAAATTTAAAGAAGCCAATTAACCTACAAACCTGCACGTCTTTAGAATGTAGGAGGAAACCGGAACACCCCGCGAAAACCCCTTGGTCACAGGGACAATATCCAAACTCCGTGAAGACAGTACCCATAGTCAGGATCGAACCCCGGTATATGGCGCTGTAACTCAGCAACTCTACCACTGCGTCACTGTCCGTCCTCAATTAATTCGAAATCTAACCGAGTAGCCAAAGTGTCTACCATGAAGTTCCGGACTGTCTTTTTTGGATTTCAGATATACAGTAACTTTAGCAGTATGCTGTCATTTGGCCGAGAAATAGTCTAAATTATTGTGAAGGGGTTTATTGCATTTCCGTTTTGTAAACAGGTCACTGTGAAGTCATTAAAAAAATACTCATGGAACAACATCAGGAGTCCCCAGATGAAACCCGCTTACTCTGCTGATATGCCAGAATTGAATTACTTCTTATTTCCAGGTCTAAGTCCTGGAATTCTTCACCCAATAACCATGAGCGAGTACTTTGGACCAAGCAGATTAAAGTGGTTCACCACCAATTCATAAACGGAGAACATAGAACAGTATAGCCAAGGATCAGACTCTTCAGCCCACAATGTCTGTGCCGAACATGATGCCAAGATAAACTTATCTCATCTGCCTCCATATCCTTGGATTCCCTCCATATCCATGTGCCAATGAAAAAGCCTCTTAAATTCCACTATTGTGTGTTCCTTCATCACCACCCCTGGCAGAGCATTCCTGTCACACACCACTCTCAGTGTAACAAATCCCACTATTGTGTGTTCCTTCATCACCACCCCTGGCAGAGCATTCCTGTCACACACCACTCTCAGTGTAACAAATTTGCCCCGCACATCTCCTCAAAACTTTGCCCCTCTCACCTTACACCTATTCCCTCTGGTCTTTGATATTTTCTGGGTATCTATACTCAAGGGAATAAACAAATGATCATCTCACCAATTGCACGACTTGTAAAATCTCTATAATACTAAAACTCGTCATCTTGTTTGTGGCTGTGTGGGTGTCAATATCTGGTTAATTCCTAATTTCTTCCAAACGCTAGGCCACAGCCTTCCCATTTTCACACCTTCTACTCATATAGGCGATAAACATCTTCCCGTCGCATTCCCACCTATATTCCCACCTACAGCCCGAAAACTCACCCTTTTCGGGAAAAAAACCCGAGTGACGTCACAATGCACTTGATGGCAGGACGGGAGACCCCAGGAGGGAGGGGCACCCCAGCGCTCGCGTGGCGGCGGATGCCGCGCCCGGTGGTGAGGGTGGTGCCGTGGGCCCTGGCTGGAGCCGAGCATGGTGCCCGAGCTGGAGTGGGAGCCGAGCCCGGGGCTTGAGATGGGGCCGTGACCGGGGCCGAGAAAGAAGCCGCCGCTGGAACCAAGGACGGGGTCAGGGACGGGCCAGGAGATGAAGTCGGGGCCTGGACTGCAGCCCAGGTGGCGGCCGAGCTGATGGCTGGAGTCTACAGCTAGGGCCGGGCCGGGTCGGGTACGAGAACCAGGCCGAGTTCCAGGCCCTGGCGCTGCTCTATGACCTGGGTAGGTCCTGGGGCAGGGAATGGGAGTGAGGGGAGGAGGATGAGGGAGATTGGATGGGGAGTGGGGTGGTAGAGGGTGATGGGGGGAGGGGTGGAGGAGGGAGATGCCCCCTCCCTATCTACCCTCAGTCCCACCCTCTCTACCCCCTTCCTTTCCCTCCCTTGCTCTCTCCCACTCTACCCCCTTCCCTCCCCCCTCTCTCTCTACCCCCTCCCTCTCTCTCTCTACCCCACCCCCTCCCTCTACCCTCCCTCTACTTCCCTCCTCTCCCTCTCTACCCTCTCCCTCTACCCCCCTCCCTCTCTGCCCACTCCCTCTCTAATCCCCTCCATCTCTAACCCCCCTCCCTCTTTAGGGATTGAAGAGGGAGGGTGAAGAGGAGGAAGAGGGAATGCTGGGGGATGAGGAGAAATGAGCCGCGCCTGCGCAGTTGGGGGCTATGCGTGAGTGGTGCAATTTTGCGTTGGGGAACGGCTTGCGTTGGGGGAACGGGTGAGTGGTGGAATCTAGCGTTGGGGGAGCAGATCCAACGGGTCTGCACTTGATCTAGTAAATGTTAAAAATCTTTTTGGGAAAATAACTGCTAATTTGGTGTGATTTCTGTGAAGATGTAAGAAGGAGAGGAGGAAGGAAAGCATGTGTGTTTAGATTAAATATTGCCCCACATTCTGCAACTCCTCTATGGTGGCAGTGTTCTTAACTTTGCCCTGAGGTTTCAAAATGTGCAATATAAATGCAAAATGCTTTATTTCTTTATCCCCAAGAATTATTTATAAAGAGCCTATATTTCTGTAACCTAGAAAATGCACCAGCAAATCTGTGCATGGCAAAGACCCACAAACAACAATGAGATAAATAATCTGAAAAATCTACATTTCACTGTGCTATGAATAAATATCGCCTGGCATGCCACAATATTTACCTGTTTTTTTAAAAACTCCTATTACAGGATCTTTGACATTCATCTGAGAGTGCCTATTTAAAACTGGAGAAGTGAGCCAGTTATCTTTTTTTTAAAAACAGCCAATTTAGTGAAAGTAAATTAGAAAATGGCACATGGATAGTGACAGAGTTGGTGATGGAAGCTGGAAGGAAGAGAACGAGGATACATCACTAACTATCCGGCTTCCTGTCCGGGTGTGTGGGAGGGAAGGTAAAGGAGTCTTGTCAGACATGGGTACAATGCTCCAGCCTGTCAAAACTCTTAGCTGCGTGAGAGGGTCAAAAAGGTTTGGCAGCAAAAATTAAAACTCAGCTTCTAGCAAGAACCTCTAACCCATGATGAGTTGTGGGAGTTCCATTTACTAGACCATCCGACATCTTCCACAATTTCTAACATCTGTTAGTGATTTAGGATGGGAATTAACTACAACCCTTTCGAATCAGGCAGAAACTGGCACGAAAATATATTAAATCTACAAGGACGTTATGACGAGGATGTTGCCAGGGCTCAAGGGCCTGAGCTTTAGGGAGAGATTGTACATTGCCTCTTGTGTGTAGAGACTAGTAGATAGCATAAAACTGGTGAGATCGGGTAATCGATGGTCGACATGGACTCAATGGGCTGAAGAGCTATCTACATGCTGTGTGTTTCAATCTATTCAATCAATAAAAAGTTATACCAGAGCAAGGCTTACAGAGTTTTGTGGAGAATGTTGGAGAACACAGAGACCAAGAAGTACAGGTACATAGTTTCCGGAAAGCGGCAACACAGGGAAACAGAGTGGCTAAGAAGGTATTTGGAACGCTTGCCTTCATCGGGAAGGGCTTTGAGTACCAGAGTTAGGAACATTGCATTGCAAATGTAGAAGTCATTGGTGACACTATACTTGAAGTATTGTGTACAGTTCTGGTCGCCCAACCATAGGAAGAATGTCATTAAGCTGGAAAGGGTGCAGGGAAGATTCACAAGGATGTCACTGGGACTGGAGGGCTCGAGTTATAAGGAGAAGCTGGATAGGCTGGGGCTTTTTCCCCTGGAGTGTAGGAAGCTGAAAGGTGACTTAATAAAGGTATATAAGAGGGGCATAGATAACGGATGGTCACCCCTTTTCCGAGGGTATGGTAATCTATTACTGGAGGTCATAGATGTAAGGTGGAAGGGGAAAGATTTGAAAGGAATTGCTGAGGGGCAACATAGTGATTCGGTGGCTGGTGGGATTATGGAACACGTTGCTGGGGAAGCTGTAGAGACAAGTACAAGAATGAACAATGTTTAAAAGACATTTGGAAAGCAATATGGATGAAAAATGTTTAGAGGGATCCGTGGAAAATACAGGTAAAAGGGGCTAGCTCGGATCGATATCTTGGTTGGCGAGGATGTGATGGGCCAAAGGGCCTGTTACCATGCTATATCGCTCTACCACTCTATGACTCTCATCACATTTAAAATGTACCCAGATAAGCACTTGATAGGTTGGAACTTACAAGCAATGGGCCAAAGTGGGTTTAGACGCCAATGCTCCCTTCAACTGACATGGACACAATGGGCTGAATGGCCTCATCCGACGCCTCAGTTCGCTGGAGGAAACGTTGGCAGAGAGAAGTGATAGCACAGAAGGTTTCCTGATCCTGCCACCACAGTGGCATGCTGAGGTTAGGGACAATGTGAGCCTGTTGCCACATATCCTCTCATGGTGCGTTTCTAAGTTGCTGCAGTTGGAGATGATCAACGAGCTGTTTATTCCAACAGAGGAAGTGAAATCTAGTGGGTGATTGCTGTGCTCCTAGCAATCTGGTAACTGCCACTTATAGCCCAGCATGTAGCCATGCCCACAAACCAGGCTGCCCAAAGTTGAGGAGGGAGTGGAAAATACCTCAAGTTACAAAGAAAGTAAATCAAAGGACATGTTCTCCCTGGAACCTGCTCGACAAACGTCAATGATTCAATGAATGATACTTCATTGTGGCATGTACCTAGGTACAGCGAAGTTCTTTGTTTTGCATACAATCCAGTAAAATCATACAACAGATCTCACCTGAGCAGTACACAAAAAGTTGTCACGTTTCCAGCACCAACATCTTCTCACAGTGGCTAATCAGTCTGAAGAAAGGTCTCGATCCAAAGCATCACCTATCCACATTCTCCAGAGATGCTGCCTGACCTGCTGTTACTCCAGCACTTTTGCCCCTTTGTGTATTAACCAGCATCTGCAGAGAGTTTTGTATAGTTTAAAGATACAGTGTGGAAGCAGGCCCTTCGACCCACCGGGTCCACTCGGACCATCGATCACCCTTTGTTCTAACCTACTCACTAGGGACAATTTACAGAAGCCTATTATCCTAAAAACTACATGTCTTTGGAATATGCGAGGAAACCGGAGCACCGGAAGAAAACCCACGCGGTCACAAGAACGTACAAACTCCATACAAACTCCATATAGACAGCAACCGTAGTCAGGATCTAACCCAGGTCTCTGGTGCTATAAGGCAACAACACTACCGTTGCGCCACTGTGCCGCCCTGTTCCTTGTTGCTACAGATAGATTCCCTTCCCCACCCCATCACTGCATCCCTATATCTCCTGGACTGCTCCACGACTATGCCACGGTCCAACTCTCATATCCACAAATGTCTACCCATTCAAGCCCAGGCTTTATCACTCTTAAATCAATGCTCCATGTTCCCAGATAATAATCCCTCCCAATAATCAGAGGTACCAATCACTCTGCCTGAATGGCCCAGGATTCTTACTTAAAATGCCCCCCTAGTCCTCGATTACATCCAAACCTGGATCAATGTTTGCCAGACATCGACCCTTCCACAGACGCCTTGCTGCAATTCTCCCCTTGCTCCTGCTTCAAGTCTCCCTTGATTGTAGATTAGAAGCTGTTGGGACACGGCCAATCTTTTGCAGCCCCACCTTTATTTTCACAGCAGCACCACCCAGTTCCAGTAACTACAGATAATATGCCGCCGTTAATCCATGCTAACAAAAGGAATAAGGGCGAAAGCCACCCCCTCGGTGATAGTAGAGGGCTCAGCAAAGATATTGGGAAGGAGAGACCGTGTGACTGTAGTGAATGGGAAGAATTGAAAAGGTGAGGTACAGAAACAGAAAGATAAACAAGACAGGCGTAGAATTATGATGTGACAAGCACAGAAACAATGCAAGAGAACAGATACATGCCTAAAGTTTCAGTCATCTCTTCATGCTTTTTACAGGATTATGGATTTGGGAAATTAGTCCCACCATAAATATAATAAAGGGTCCTACTAGGTTCACTGTCGTCCTGCTTAGTTTCACTGTATCGACTTTCATTCATTTGTCCTTTGTGCCTTTTCATACCACTAGTTTTCCTCTCCCCTGACTTTCAATCCGAAAAATCACTTGTTCCTTTTCTCCAGAGATGCTGCTTGACCCACTGGGTCACTCCAGCATTTTGTGTCTATCTTCAGTGTAAACCAGCATCTGCTGTTCCTTCCTACACGTAAATATAATGAATGTCTTTTTGCTTCACTTCAGAAATTCGACCAACTTCATCCTCAGTCTCTGTTACACCTGATGCAATGTCTGCACTAGCCTTGCATGGGACAATGTCATTCCCCTTGTCAAGCACAGGAAAAGCTGGATCACACTATCCCAGTTGTAACCAATGCCTAGGACAACCTGGTTTTCCCAGTACATTGCCAGACTTGGTAATAAAGATAAGTCTTGCTCCTCAATTAAGAAAATGCAAAAACACATTGGTGTTTGTAGCTGAGGCCAATGATCAAAATGGTTGTGGTTCTACTGCAATGTCTATCTGGAACAGCCAATTGTAAACTCTAGAATTTACTGGCTGTAATTGTCTCTTCAACTTTTACCACAAGCACATGGGCACCTCTATTTCCTTTTCGAAATGATGAACAGAAACATTGAAGGTGGCACTTTACATCTCTTTTGTGAATAGCACAGCATAGTCAAACAGCACGGAAACAGGCCCTTCAGCCCAACTCGTCCATGCCGACCAAGATGGCCCATCGAAGCTAGTGCCATTTCCACATGTTTGGCCCATATCCCTCTAAACCTTTCCCATCCATAAATTTAGATTTATTGAATGATCTATAAGAAGCTGATTGCATTTGAAAAGTTCTGTTTAAATTTGGTATTAATTAACTATAGGGTTTGCACACGTTTAACAGATGCATCAAGGTTAATGCGCTTGCTTTACGGTTTTACAATTAATGACAAACTACAATGTATGGCAGAAAGGTTATCATGTTTATAATGTACACAGACTTTGCCAGTAATCCAGGTCGTATCCTGGCTTCCAGTTAGTATTTAATAATATTCTAGATCCACCCACAGAGCCTCGGGCACATAATTTCATCAAATGATATGATGTGGCAAAAATAAATCAATAACACTAACAAAAATAATTTGTGCCTCCATTTCTGCGAAGACAGGTTTATTTACTGAATTAGTATGCTTTCATTTTTGAGAAGATTTGAATCCAGTCCAAGTGTTACTGGGTAGGTCACCTCTGTTGTTCAAAGTTCAATGAAACTGAGCAACACTATGAAAATGAATTCACATGATAATGGGATGAATTTTGTATTAAGTACTGAGTGCTGGAAGCTAACAACTGACTTGTGTGAAACAAAATTGCCATGAAATTCATCGCCACCTCAAGGTGCTATACTGTATGTTAGTGACAACACTTTGTAGTTCTCTCAAATGCTTCTCTCAAATCACATCAACCTTATCTTTGAGCGAAGTTCTCACCAGTAATTTTGCAAATCACTGGGGGCGGGGTGGGGGGGGGAGTTCTTCACAACAAAGCTTTGAATGTCATGGAAATCGTCAAAGCGTAGAAGGCTGTGGAGTGAACTTTTAGAGATATATAATAAAATCATGAGTGCAGAAGAGAATGTTGCGGGGATTACCTACAAAATCAGATTGGACAGACTTGGATTGTTTTCTCAGGAGTGCTGGCGGTTGAGGGGTGACCTGACAGAAGTATATAAAGTTAAGAGCGGTGTAGATTGGGTAGACAGTCAGATTTTTTTTCCCAGGATAGAAATGTCAAAGTCTAGAGGGCATAGATTTAAGGTGATGGGGCAAAATTTAAAGATGATTGGAGCAAGGTTTTTAACACAGCGGATGGTGGGTGTGTTGCCAGGAGTTGTAGTGGAGGCATTGTGATCTCAACTACATGATGAAGCACAGGCAAGTGGAGTAACCATTCAATCACTTTAGTCTACAACTGTGGCACTGTCCAGAACAACCTTGTTTCTATTAGAATCTACCCTGCTCTATGACCATGGATGCAGTCTGAAACACAACACAAGAAAAAACGAAGAAAGACACTGATGGGTGACATGGTGATGAGGAGTTAGTGCTGTTGTAGGTCTAGGGACCCACCTTTGATCCTGATCTCAGGTACCATGTGATTAGTTTAGTTTAGAGATACAGCGCGGAAACAGGCCCTTCGGCCCACCGAGTTTAAGCCGACCAGCAATCCACATACACCAGTTCTATCGCTATTGTAAACTACCGCTGAATGCCGCTCAATGGCAAAAATAATCAAAGTGGACTCGGTGTGTGAGAGAGAATAAATTGCAGGGGTGAAGGTAATTAAGGAGCGGAGCAATAAGACTGATAGGACTGCTTACCTGGAAACTAGCATGGATGAGATACGTCCCTCTGTGTTGTTTTCAGGTTAGATTTACCGCACCTTTCATGACAATTCAAAACGAATGGGGAACCTTGTGACTATAGTCAGCTATGTAGAAAAAAAGGCAGCACACAGCAAGTTCCCATTATATAATAGTGAGGATCAGCAATTCATCTATATTAGTGATGCTGATTAAATGCTAAATGTTGGCGAGGACACCATGAATTTTGAGGTAGATCCTTTGCTTCAACATGTAGAACATCCACAAAACTGTTTCTACCAAACTGCCTCTTCCCTTCCAATCTTTTCCAGTAGGATAGTCACAAGGTCCTCAACGTTCTCCACCAGTGTTCTGGTGAAAAGCCATTGATCCTAAAATTCAAAGGCATTACCTAATCCATTGTTTATCAGCACTGCTGTTTCCATTTTCATTTAGGATGCCCCTGTTCTTTCCATGATGCACCTTTACATCACAGTCTAGCCATTCATTTCATGTTGGTGTCTGGAATACTACTTGGCTTGACTTCTAACCCAAGCAGAATATGCCCTGTGTTTCTGTATTTACTTTTGAATAAAGGTTAACGCACCAAACTTTCATCTATTTCAGGAGTGCACTCTCATGCGCACTTCTTGTATCATCTCTTTTCAACCACAACCATAAGATTCTCCCTCCATAGATACTATCCGACCTGCTGAGTATTTCCACAATCTTTATTCTCATTTTGTGTTACAGTCACTGCCGTCCTCGTTCAGAAATGCCAGTCTTGATGAAGTTCTTTTCCGTTCTCTGACTGAACCGTTCTGTCTCTTTTGCCTTAGTTTAGCCATAGTTTCTGATTCCCTTTTGTCTTCAATAGAGGTTTTCCATTCATCCTATCCACCCTTTTCCCGTCTCTTCTGCAATTTAAAATTAATATGTCTTCTCTCTTTCCCAGTTCTGACAAATCGTCTTCAATCTGTTAACTGAATTCCTTTTTCAACAGATGCTGCCTCACCTGCTGAGTATTTCTAGCATTTTACTGGAGTCCCAAGACCCATCAACTGTCTGAGAATTATAAGGACTGTGCAGAACCCGAAATGCTATCTAAGCATCCTTGTTTAAATGAAATACTGTGGGCAATAATCTGGCATCTTTTATTGTCCTTGCACCTCAACTTGAACCCGTATAATATCACATTTATAATCACAGAGATACAAAGCTAGGAAGCAGACCTTTCAGCCCACTGATTCCACGCTAACCGTCAACAACCCACTCACAGCAATCCTACCTTCATAACAAGGGAAATTTGGAGTAGCCAATTAACCTACCATCTTGCATGTCCTAGGGATGTGGAGAGAACATGCAAACTCCACAAAGACAGTACCAGAGATTAGCATTGAACCCGAGTCACAGGTGCCATGAAGCTCAGATCGACCAGCTGCCCTTTGTGCCACTCCATATCCACTGCATATATACGTCTTTCGTTCTCTGAGAGTAGACTGGGCAATTTAACCATGTGCTCCTGCAGAAGAACATTTACTAGCTGCAGGTTCGTCATAAATTGTGTGCTTCGGGAAATAACATGATGTAATATTCCTGTCAATTACTGATTCTTGATAAGTTATATTGCTGCCTTGATCCTTTATCTATTTGATCCAATATAAGACTAAGAATATATTTGTGCAAATCAACACATAAAGTGTCAAGAGTCAAAAGACGTTAAATTGCAGTAACAAAGTGCATCAGAGGATCAGGACTCATTTATCAGTGATTCTAAGAGCAAGATTTAACAGAGACCTCTGGGCCAACTTTTTCACTCAGTGGCTAGTCCAAAGGAACTAGCCCAAATTGCCAATTTGCCAACCGAAGGACCTGTTTGCATGCTGCACAGCTCGATAATTCTATGTCTCTATGAGCAATAAGATTGAGGCAGTCTTGATTTACTCGTCCAATTTGTATCTGTTCACACAACCTGAATGGCACTGGCAAGGTCAGGATTTAATGCTCATCCCAATTTGATAGGTTTTATATTCTGACTGTCAAAGGGAATTTTGCTCACTATTCTTTATTCAGGATGAGGTTACCACAGGCAAAGCCAACATGTGTCTCCTAAATTATCCCAGAGAAGATATATTCTTGAACTCCTGGGCCATAGAGGCCAGACCGGGTAAGAGCAACATATTTGTTTCTGAAAAGAGCATCAACAACGCCCAACAATTGTACTTAGTTCTATTCTGAATACTACAATTTACTTGATTAATTGAATTGAGACTCCCAGCTGGTGGCATGTGAATTGCGGGAATGACAATTAATCATTTAACTAATACGTTACCATTACCCCATGTCACTGCTTGTGGAACCAGTTCCTATCCAAATGTTTGCTGCTGTACTTCATTTTGTTGGGTAATCATTAACCCTTAATAGAAACAAGGAACTGCTGATGCTGGTTTACCAAGGAAAGAGTGAAGAGTCCCAACCTGAAACGTCACCTATCCGTGTTCTCCAGGGATGCTGCCTGACCCTCTGAGTCTCTCCAGCATTTTGTGTCTTACCGTTAACTCTGAAATTGTCCGATGCTCCTCTAAAGAGCATTGCGGTGTAGGCACATTACTAGGACGCAGTCAGATCTCGAGCGAGGAATGTGGTTGACACTTAACATGTATTGGTTCTCTTATTGTACAAGATATCACCTTGAACAATCTCCAAATCTTTCGAAGATCTTCATGAAGCAATCACCGGCTTTCTGACAATTGCAATTTTGCTTTCTGAGCATCTGTGGTTTCTTGCGATGCCAGATGATGTGCAATTGAATTGCACAATGCACGTGGCAATACATGCAGAGTCATATATTGTCATAAATTACATCAACCCAACGGTGGAAATAGAATGCTACTAAGAAATGGTTCCAGCTCTGCTCCAAAGAATTTGAATTATGTTACAACTTGAGGAAATTAGGTTTCAAATCTGAATCATAGCTCATCCTGTGCTCACGCTATAATGTTGAGCTCACGCTATTTACTGCAACTTCCTAATCATGAACACAAAAGCTACCTATTCACCCCATTATGTCTGTTTTGGTTGCAAACAGCTACCTGGCCTATTCCAGTGCAGAGTCTTTAGCCCTTGGTGTTACGGATCTTCAAGTACACTCATCAAAGGTGATGAGTCTTGCTCCCCCCGTCAACCTTTCACCATTCCAGGCAGAGATTTCCTGACCTCAGCCACACCCTGAGTAAGAAATCCTATTTTCTCTATCAAAAAGAAAATTTCAGACAAAATTAGACATCGGCTGGGAAATGGACACAATCTGCTGAATAGACACAAAATGCTGGAGTAACTCAGCGGGTTAGGCGGCATCTCTGGAGAAAAAGAATAGGTCCCGTTTCGGGTCGGAACCCTTCTTCACGCTGACTTGTAGACGAGTCTGATGAAGGGTTCAGACTCAAAACATCACCCATTCCTTTTCTCCAGAGATTCTACCTGATCCGCTGAGTTACTCCAGCATCTTCGGTATAAACCAACATTCGTAGTTCCTTCCTACATAATTTGCTGGCTCTCAGCTTCAGTGGAAGAGAGCACAGCTATAACTATGACAGTTTTCTTTTGGAACTGGTAATTTCTAAGCAGGATGATACTGCCCATCTAATTTTCATTCATTTTTATACATATTCAGATGACTCAGAGAGAAATAATGGATAAGCCAGGTCTGATATCCTCTCAGATGGACTCGTGTATGAAGGAACTGCAGGTGCTGGTTTAAATCGAAGATAGACACAAAATGCTGGAGTAACTCAGCAGGACAGGCAGCATCTCTGGAGAGAAGGAATGGGTGATGTTTTGGGTCGAGACCCTTCTTCAGACTGCATGTATTGCCACGTGCATTGTGCAATTCAATTGCACATCATCTGGCATCGCAAGAAACCACAGATGCTCAGAAAGCAAAATTGCAATTGTCAGAAAGCCGGTGATTGCTTCATGAAGATCTTCGAAAGATTTGGAGATTGTTCAAGGTGATATCTTGTACAATAAGAGAACCAATACATCTTCAGGGTCTCAACCTGAAACGTCACCCATTCCATCTCTCCAGGGATGCTGCCTGTCCCGCTGAGTTACTCCAGCATTTTGTGTCTATCTTGGACTCAAGATATGCTATTGATGCAGTGCTATTAACTATGAATGTACAGCATCAACAATAGAGGAAAATGAAAATGTACACGGCAAGAAAGGGTGATAGCCCTTAACATGGGTTGGACAAGAGTGGTTAGATTTTCACAGGTTAGCTGGAAAATCATTGAACTGCACAACCAACATGAAGAACAAAAAGTCCTCCTCCTTGTCCCATCTTTCTGACTCCTATTGACATCATAGATTTCAGGTCAACTCACCTGGACTCATCTGGACAAAAGACTCAAGCCCGAAAGGGGCAAATCATTCACACGTAGTCAACACAATCTGGAAGCTCTTGATTGTGAAAAATAATTAAAAGCACAGATATTATGAAGGAGATAGTAGATAAGTATTACAATCAGCGCAGTTTGTCTATTTATCCCTGTACTGCAATAATATTTTCACAAGAGCATTGATTTCCATATTTTGTGCAGTTTAGTGTTCATTCAACAAAACACAGACAGGAATCTAAATTACCATCCCTAAGTGAACTTTGCCTGTTATAACTTAATTTCTTTTTATCCCAGTAAAATGTTTAACCAAGTAACCTAGATCATGGACCGTTGTTTTTGTGTGTTGCATGGTCTAATTATAATTTGGCCAAGAGCGGATTATACTGGACATTACACCAGACACTGTTTGAGTTGGTGCATCAGACATTTACCCACCACTGAATGATGTCGTCATTTATGTAAAATGTTTCCAACACTCACTGATGTAAATTATAACTGAGATGGTGCAAAATGCAACATGGTGGGCAGCGATAGAGTTGCTTCCTTACAGCGCCGGAGGCCCAGATTCCATCCTGACTAGGGATGCTGTCTGTACTGAGTTTGTATGTCCTCCCCGTGACCCGCATGGATTTTCCCCGGGTGCTCTGGTTTCCTCCCACATTCCAAAAATGTACAGGTTTGTAGGTTGTAGGCTTCGGTAACATTTGTAAATTGCCCCTTGTGAGTGTAGGATAGTGCTAGTTTGCAGGGATCTCTGGTTGGCATGGAATCACGAGGAACAGACACAACTATTTCAGTTGTTGTTATTTGATAGATCATGAAACATCTTTCAGCAATCCTATATTATGTCGGGATTCTCATTACTGGCGGAGACTACTGAAGCCACTTCATGCCAGGTTGTCCTCCATGCAGCCTGGCAAGTTTCCTCATCCCTACTCATAGTACCTTCCCCCAGACGTGTGTCACCTTGGATAAAGCATTGTGTGGAGCTCTTCCCTGCCATCTCCCTCTCATCCCCGGCAGCCACAGCATGTGTTACAGGTGTGTGGCTGACATGGACATTGTGCTTCTTAGGGCTGACACCATTTTCTCTGAAGAAGGAGGGTCTCAAACCAAAACGTCACCTATCCATGTTCTCCACGGATGCTGCCTGACCCACAGAGTACCCCAGCACCTTTGTGTCTTTTATCTAAACAAGCAGTTCCTTTGTATACACTTTGCAAAGTGTATATGAACGCACTAAGATCTTGTTATTGTTTGTGGGGGGTTTTGGAATATTGGCTTCATGATAACACCTGGGCAATATGCAAGATGTAACATGGTTATCTTATCATGAGCCCATCATGTCCGAAAAGCTGAAGACAAGACTTTACTACTTTAAGACTTCAATGAGACTAAATCAGGTATTCAACATTCAAACACACCAAGAGCATCATAAAGCATTCAAAATGAGACTGCTCCCATTTCCTATTATTTATTTAAAACTATTAAGGAAACAAATGACTGATGTGTAGGAAAACTAACCACATTTACTGTTCAGATCCTTAAATGTTGACCAGTGAGCAGTTTGACTGTGGATCCATCACCTCTGCATCCTTATTTGAAGTTTCTGAATGACAGACTCAAACCACATATTCATTAACCCTCTCCAGTTAGAGTTGCGGGGATTTTTAATTTTACATGGAAGTTCAAAACAATGTAATAGTTCGGGTAGATGCAAAGAGGAATAGAAACATTGAAAAATAGGTGCAGGAGTAGGCCATTCGGCCCTTCGAGCCAGATCGGCCAATTCATGGCTGATCATCTAAAATCAGTACCCCGTTCCTGCTTTTTCCCCATATCCCTTAATTCCTTCAGCCCTAAGAGCTCTTTTGAAAACATCCAGTGAATTGGCCTCCACTGCCTTCTGTGGCAGAGAATTCCACAGATTCACAGCTCTCTGGGTGAAGAGGTTTTTCATCATCTCAGTCCTAAATGGCCTGCCCCTTATTCTTAAACTGTGACCCCTGGTTCTGGACTCCCCCAACATCGGGAACATTTTTCCTGCATCTAGCCTGTCCAATCCTTTAAGAATTTTATATGTTTCTATAAGATCCCTTCTCATCCTAAATTCCAGTGAATACAAGCCTAGTCGACCCATTCTTTCATCATATGTCTGTCCCGCCATCCCGGGAATTAACCTGGTGAACCTACGCTGCACTCCCTCAATAGCAATAATGTCCTTCCTCAAATTAGGAGACCAATATTGCACACAATACTCTCACCAGGGCCCTGTACAACAGTAATAGGATATCCTTACTCCTAAACTCAAATCCTCTCGCAATGAAAGCCAACATGCCATTAGCTTTCTTCACTGCCTGCTGTACTTACATGCTTACTTTCAGTGACTGATGTACAAGCACACCCAGGTCTCGTTGCACCTCCCCTTTTCCTAATCTGACACCATTCAGATAATAATCTGCCTTCCAGGTAGATGCACAGAGGAATAGATAAGGTAGACGCACAGATTCTCTTGCTCAGAGTAGGGGAATCAAGAACCAGAGGGCATAAGTTTAAGGTGAAGGGGGAAACATTTTATAGGAATTTGAGAGAAAGTTTATTCACACAAAGGGTGGTGGGTGTATTGAACGAACTGCTGGAGTAGGTAGTTAAGGCAGGAACTATCGCAATGTTTAAGAAGCAATTAGCCTGGTACATGGATAGGACAGGTTTAGAGGTGTATGGGCCAAATGCAGGCAAATGGAACTAGTGTAGTTGGGACATGTTAGTCAGGGTGGGCATGTTGGGCCGAAGGGCCTGTTTCCACACTGTATGACTGTATGATTCTAATGTAGCCTATGGATACACTTCTTTTTTTCTGTTATTTCCTTTGGTTCCTTTATTGCCGTCTTTGCCCATCTTCAATTTAACAAAATGCATAAATCTCATTGGCACAGATGAAATAAATAAATGCTTTTTATTCACTTAAGTAATTTTTCTGATGTTGAGTTAGGTAGACAGCTATGGGGTACATGAGATATGTGGAGACTGACACATTAATGTTAAGGTTAATAATGTAACCTTAATAAAATAATATTAAGATTAAGATCATGATCAATGGGCAATACACTACACTAGGTATTTCAAAATACTACCACCAAGAGAAGAATAAGACTGTACCAAGAACTTTTGTAACTTTGCAGGTGCCAGAAACATGGCGACTCTTTGTGTACTACCTAGGTCTGCTGTATGATTTTACAGAATTATATGTAAAAACAAAGAATTTCCCTATACCTAGATACATTTAACAATAAAGTATTATTGAAAATACATAATTGCCTTTAAGGAAATTGATGTGGTTGTGGATTAACTACATTAAATGCAAAATATTTTTTCTGTACAGCATGTTGTATGTTTTGTACATCTAAAACTACTTGTTCAATTTTCCTTTTGAAGTTTAATAGTAAGATTAAACGAGAACTTACCTAAGTTTGAAGTTTGATCTTTATTTTATGAGGAGTTACGTAGGTGATTACGTGAAGAACCCCGCCAGTGCGCCTGCGCGTCAATCTTCAAAGCAGCGGTGTGAAATCACAAAAAACAACAACCGAAGTAATATAGTCTCATACTAAAACGAGTAAGACAAGAACTTCCATCTGACCTTTATGATAGAGGGTAGGGTCGTGGTGGGCACGTAATCACCTACGTAACTCCTCATAAAATAAAGATCAAACTTCAAACTTAGGTAAGTTCTCGTTTAATCTTACTATTTTACTTCGGAGTCACGTGAGTGACTACGTGAAGATTTTAAAGCTTTGTGATTTCATGCCGTGGATCAATCCCGGCTTCTCACTGCATAGATTGACTCGGAACGAGAATAATCAATCATGCATTCATAATAACATTTGTACCACAAATGCAGTAATTCATTTCAATAATGAAATGAATCAGATCCCGTTTAAACCAGAGGAATTTACACAGAACTTAAAATAGTTTCTGCAAACAACCCCGCATTAACAATAGGCCGATGGTAAAAATGTTGAAACATCAACTCATTGGCTGCGAGGATATGGTCGACGGGGCCGTCTTTTGCCCTGGCCGCCGACGTTTCTGCTGCCCTAGTCGAGTGAGACGTAAAAACATAAGTGTTAATACCAGCAGCTGTTAAGACTTCTTTTATCCATCTGGAAATAGTCTGTATTGAAACTCTCTTGTGTGGTTTCTTGTGTGTGATCAACAACCCAGTTTCCGTATTCCCAAATTCTTTGTGACCTCAATGTATTGTAATAAATATGTCTTAATACAGAGACATGGATCATTTGTATATGCTGCTAGCATAATTTTAAATCCTGTCACACCTGGCCTAATTTACTTTAGTAGGTCATAGATATAGAATGTAACCTTGTCTTCAGTTACTTCCATACTGTCTATTTGTAATTTTCCAAGTGTTTGCACTCGTTGTGCTGTCACTCATGCCATAAGCATGAATACTTTCATACTGAGCTTGACCAAAGGTAAAGACACACTTGATGACCATTCACGAAGTAGTTTCAGTACCACACTTACATCCCAGATTGTCACGTACCTAGGTTTCGGTGGTTTGGAATTAAAGATTCCTTTCATTAGTCTGGAAACAATTGGGTGTGACCCAATTGAGTTTCTTTCTGAATCCAGAACCAAATATGAGGACAATGCACTTCTGGCTGAATTAATTGCACTACAACTCAGACCTTCATCATAATAAAGTTTTGACAGAAATTCTAAACATTTGAAATATCTGCAGTACTTTATTGCACATTCTTTTGTACCCAGAACTTTTCCCATTTCTTAATATAAGAAAGGTACTGTTTTTGAGTGCTCTTCCTCCAGACTGCCGTAAGCATGTCCACAGTATGCTCAGACAGTCCTCGTCCCAGAAAAGGCATTCTTAAAACCTGCAAATCAACAAATCCAAACGATCATATAATGGATGTTGTTCCCCTGTACAGGGTGCAGCAATAAATTACTCTTTTTTGGGACTTTCATCAACATTTGTGTTGTTAATTCTAATATCAACGGATACCATGGCTGTGTAGGCCAATCTGGTACTACCAATACCCTTGAAGCAGCATCTTGCCTGATTTTAAGCAAACATTGGCTTATGAGGCAGAAAGGTGGAAATATATATGAAAACATACCACCCCAATGTAGCGAGAAAGCATCAATCGCCACTGCTCCTGGATCTGGTTTCCATGAGACATATCTCGATAGCTGATGATTCAAGTCGATGTCGGTCATTCCAAATCTGATGACTATATCATTGAATACCTCTTGATTCAACATCCATTCTTTATTATCATGGAACTTTTCGTGACCTGGTGTCTGCTATCGTTCATTCTACCTGGTAGATAGATAGCTGAAATCCAAATGTTCTTTTCAATACACCAAGCCCAAAGTTGATTAACCATTTTGTCACAAGACACCGACTTAATTCCACCCATATCATTAATATAAACAACTACTGTTGTGTTATCAATTTGAACTTGAACATGCTTATTAGTTGTGTTAGAACAATAAGCTTGGAGCCCATAGAAACATCCTAGAAGCTCCAAATAGTTAATTCCCCATGTCTGCAGTAACAATGACTCTTCCTGATTCCATCTGCCTTCTCAGCTAGATGTTAAGTCAGTTGCACCCCATCCTGGTACACTGGCATCAGTTTGTAATATCATGGAAGGTTGTTCAATCAGCACTTTGCTGGAACTGCTTGAGACATGTAGAATCCACCACTGCAGATCAGAAACAGCATTTGTTGTTAGTTGCATGGTTCTATCAAAATGACCAACATGCATTCTCGGTGCCTGTTCTTTTAGTCTCTGCAGCTGTTCATAATGTAATGGTCCGAATTGGACTGCTGGGAATGCTGCTACTAATTTTCCCAGTACACGAGCCACCTGTCTAATTGAAGGTTTTTGCTCGTTTAGGAGATTACTGCAATCTTTAATCAAATCCACCCTTTTCCCTGGGAAAGTAATATTCATTTGGACTGAATCAATTGTGAACCCCAAATAATTAATAGAGGTACATGGTGTTAACCTAGATTTCTGTGGATGAATTAGAACCAAATTTTCAAAAGTTGATTTCACAACTGCAACAGATACTTCTGTTGACTGTTTTGTCTTTCCTATAATCAAGACATCATCCAAATATGCCATTAGTACATGCCCCTGGCTACTCAGCAAGCCCAGAATTGGTTTTAACAATTTTGTGAATATTCTGGGTGCAGATATTAACCCATTAGGCAGAGCTTTGAACTGCCACAACTGGTTCATCCATTTAAATTTAAGATACTTCCTATCTTCTGAATGAACAGACACTGAATAATATGCATCTTTCAAGTCTATAGTTGCCATATAACATGCTTCTGAAATAAGCTGTTTGGCAGTCACAAATGTTTCCATTTTAAAATGTCTAAATTGCACAAAAGGATTCAGATTTATCAAATCTACAAGAATCCTACATCCTCCATCCTTTTTTGATCGAGGGAATATATTTGACACAAATTGGTGACTTTGGTAGACTGATTTTTCAATAACCCCTTTTTTATATAGGGTTTCAATTGCAACCTGAACCTCCATCACTTCTTTTTGTACAAAGTGCAGAGTTCGGCTAGGAACATGCTGAACAGGCAAATCATAATTTGGATTGAATTCAATTCGAAATCCTTGTATATTATTCAGGATTACCACATCTGAAGTAATTTTCTTCCAATGATTATAGAAGAAATGTAACCTGCCTCCAACTTTTGGACTTAATCCAGTTAGTATGTTCCCATGAGAACCAGGTCCACCTACCTCTTGAGTCATTTGAGTACCCTGAGATTCCTGGGTTCTCCCGGAAGCACACCCACTGGTTCTTGCTCCCGCTGCAGGCCGCCAACTACGTCCCTGCGTTGATGAGCGACTTGGTCCAGGATCCGTATGACGTCTGAAAGGATACTTCCTCTTTACAGACTTCACAACCATTGATGTCTTCATCAATCCTGTTTTCGCTTCATCTTCCAACTCTTTAATACGTCTCCCGAGATCTCTCCAAAGAGTAAGTTGGGTAATTTGTATATTACTTGGTTTGCAGAGTGCTGCGAATTTCGGATTCATAGTAGACCGTATAGCACTTCTCGAAGTGGGTGCTGCATAGCAACCCCAGTGCTTGCTGATGCAACTTCGTCATCTTTTGGTTGTTACCTGCTATTCTGGTAAAAGCAGTTATTCCAGAACCCAGCAGCTTTAATATTCTCTGCAACTGATTCCAGATACTCTTGCAGTCTCATCCATTTCATGCTGTTCCAGCTAATGGTAAACCAAGTAATTTATTAAGGAGGCCAGTTCTTCCTAATGGCTCTCCTGACCCTGACGGGGCAGCGAATCCTACTACCTGGGGTGGAACATCTGGCAGCTGCCTTTCATCGCCTTGTACAGCCTCACCGTCAGAGTCGGGGTCTGAAATCTCATGACCCGTAGCACGCTCCTCATTCCTGAGGGTGCATTCCATCAGCCCTGAGCCAGGTGCTGTTAAGCTGCTCCTGCAGCTTGGATTACAGTACACTCCTTCCTGAGTGAACTTTTGCTCCAACAACCTATAAAAAAGGCTTCTATTTGGGCAATACGCTCAAAAGCAGTATCTAGCCCTGTACCAGGAGCTGTTTGAGCTGTTTCCAGCAGCTTGGCTTTCAGAACACTCCTCCCTGAGTGAACTTTGCTCCAACAGCCTGTGTAAAAGGCTTTCTATTTGGGCAATACGCTCTAAAGCAGTATCTAGCCCTGGAGCTTCTTCATTGCCTGGGACTCCCTCCATTGGGATTTAAACTTTGTCTTTTGCCCGACAGGCGCTGACTGTGTTTTCACCAGCCCCAGGTCCACAGTCGCTATGCTCACCGCTGGCGACTGTACCGGGGTTTAGAGGCGGTTGGTCTCTAACCGCGGACTCCCGACTTTCCCGACTTCTGTCGGCTATGTCGCTCGCCTCTTCCCCCTGTCCGTTTTTTCCCATGGCGTCTGTGGAAAAAATCGCCATAGACCCACAGTAAACGGACCTGGAAAACCTGTAAAAAAGTTTTTACTTACCTTGTAGTTGAAAAACTACAAACCACTCGAGGAGCACTGCTCCTCACGTCCGTTTGCGTCAAGGCGTCTGACGTAATGACGCGCAGGCGCACTGGCGGGGTTCTTCACGTAGTCACTCACGTGACTCCGAAGTAAAATTCTAAATTCTCAGTATAAAATGTTATTTGATTTTCATGATAGATTGACTGAGCACTTTCTCACACAACCTAATGCACGGAGCTTTCGTTTGCAAAATGTCAAATAACTTTACTCATCTCAAATTTAAGATGTTTAAACCTCATTGACAGTGATCAAATGTTCAGATGCACTTCAAGAAATGATGCTGTACTCTAAAGTTACAATGTATAAATATTTAAACTTGCGAGAAGGGCAATTTTAACAAAATGTTAACATGAGTACAAAGCAATAAATCTATGTCTTCTTTATTACCCGCCTGCTAACTTGATTTGCATTCTGGTAAAATAAAATGTCTGTAGTTATTGTGTTAATAGGGCTTTGTTCAACCTCTTTGGGTGGTACAGTGGCACAGGTGCAGAGCTGCTGCCTCACAGCACCAGATACCCGGGTTCAATCCTGACTACAGGTGCTGTCTGTATGGAGTTTGTACGTGCTCTCTGTGACCGAGTGGGTTTTCTCCAGGTGCTCCTGTTTCCTCCCACATTCCAAAGACCTACAGGTTTGTAGGTTAATTGGCTTTGGTAAAATTGTAAATTGTCCCAAGTGTGTAGAATAATGTTAAGGACCTGTCCCCCTTGGGCGACCTAATCCGCCAGTTCTGGTGAGTTTGCCCTCGACTCATACTCACAGCATGGTTGACACGAGGTCGTAGGAGGTCTTCGTAACTCTCCTTCATGCTCGCGAGTGGTCTCCGCGTACTCGAGGCCTCAGCTAGGTCGCGGCGTTTTTTTCAATATGTAAAAAAATGCCCGCGAGTAAAAAAAGGTCGTTATGGAAAAAATGGATACTTTTTTTACTTGTAGGTTTAGTCGTAGTAGGTCATAGTAGGTCGGAATGTTAGTCGTAGGTAATCGAGGGTAGTCTAAGGTAATCGTAGATAGTCTTCATTATAGTCGGAGGTCGAAGGGAGGTCGAAAGGGAGGTCGAAGGAGGTTGTCTTCACTCTCCACTATTTGGTGTCCAATTTTCCCGAAGTTTGTCGTAGCTATTCGTAGCTAGTCGAAGCTGGTCTTCAACATAGTCGAAGGAGGTCTTCAACATGTCATTTTTTCAACTCTTCTAAACTCGCCAATTAGGTGGCCCAAGTGGGACAGCCCTTTTAGTGTGCGGGGATCGCTGCTCGGCACGAACCTGGTGGCCGAAGGACCTGTTTCCACGCTATACCTCTAAAGTCTAAACACTCTATATACACAACAAATTCTTCTCATGCTTTTATATTCATCCATTTGTTAATTATATTTATCTTAACGTGATTAAATTAGTGGTATAGGATTTCCCTAATATGAATTTAGGTTCAACATTTCAATGACAAAGGCTTGCATTATTTCAGTTGATCTCTTGATCCTCTCTGGAACACCTCTTGTACTTTACAGTTAATGAATTACATTTTATTTGTTGTAATATTGGCAGCCACTTTGTGCACAGCATGCTCTTATGAATGGTAAATATTAAAGTAATTGATGGAAAGAGAATTACTCATCAAAATGACCTTCAAACTCTCTGCAAAACTGCAACATCATCAAGCAGATTTGTTTACAGCTTTTTAATAAGCATTGAAGAAGTGAACAAAAATCTCTCACTGTACATTGCACAGTGATTAATATAAGATTCAACACTATGATTCCTCAAGAATAGAATCATGAGAGGAATAGATCGGGTAGATGCAGAGTATCTTGCCCACAGAAGGTGAATCGAGGACCAGATGACAGAGGTTTAGGGTGAAGGAGAAAAGATTTCACAGGAATCCGAGGGGTAACTTTTTCACACAAAGTATGGTGAATGCATGGAACAAGCTGCCAGAGGAGGGAGTTGAGGCTGGGACTATCCCATCGTTTAAGAAACAGTTAGACAGGTACATGGATAGGACAGGTTTGGAGGGATACGGACCAAATGCGGCCAGATGGGACTAGTGTAGCTGGGACACTTTTGGCCAGTGTGGGCAAGTTGGGCCGAATGGCTTGTTTCTCCACTGTATCGCTCTATAATTCTAATAGAATTAAAACGGAGTCCACGAACTACTCTTGCACCACCATCATGTGAAGAACTACACGTTCTCCCCATGACCTGCGTGGGTTTTCTCCGGGCGCTCCGCTTTCCTCCCACACTCCAAAGTGGTACAAGTTTATAGGTTAATTGGCTTCGGTTAAAATTGTAAATTGTCCCTAGTGTGTGTCGTATAATGTTAGTGTGTGGGGATCGCTGGTCGGTGCAGACTTGGTGGGTCGAAGGGCCTGTTTCTTCACTATAGTGCAAGAGTGATGGTGTCCTCCATAGACCTATTTTCCCTGTGCCCAAAGTGCAAGGGATCTAGATTGTCCACAAGGCCTGTGCAAATGCAGGCAATTACTAATCATTCACTGTGGGTAGTAGTCATTTGGACGGGGTACTTTGCTTTTCTTGAGGACTGGAATGATGGAGGTTTGCTTGAAGCAGATTGGAACAGAAGACTGTTGGAGTGAGGTTTGAAGGTGTCGGGGAAGACCAGGGACTCCATCTGGACCGGCCACTCTCTGAGAGTTTTCCTTCATGGGAGCAGGTCTGATCTCTGCCACTGAGATGTATGGGACAGCCGGGGGGGGGGGGGGGGGGGGGGGTTGCTCAGGTGGAATATTGAAATATGAGTAAAATACCTGAAGCTCATCTGGTAGAGATGTGTCATTGCAAGAGATTTCCCCCATCCTGCCCCCTCTGATTTTGACTTGTGCCCAGTGATGGTTTTCAGCCCCTGACACAGTCACTTGGTATTGATTGAATTGAGACTCCAACTTGTTAGGAAGTATCTAGGCATCTCTGACAACCTTGCGGTGATCATGACTCACCTCCCTATGGACTGCGGGATCATCCCACTTAAAAGCCTTGGCTCTGGACTTTAGTAGAGAGTGCATTTCTCTGTTCAACAATGGTTTCTGGTTAGGATAGACCCTTAATTGTCTCTGTCAGAACTCATTTAGCATGGCGGCGCAGTGATGGAGTTGCTGCCTTACAGCGCCAGTTCAATCCTGACTATGGGTGTTTGGAGTTTGTATTTTCTCCCTGTGACCGAGTGGGTTTCCCCCCGGTGCTCTGCTTTCCTCCCACATTCCAAAATTGTAAAGGTTTGTAGGTTATTTGGCTTTGGTAAAAAAATTGTAAATTGTCCCCAGCGTGTAGGATAGTGTTAGTGTACGGGGATCACTGGTCGGCATGGAATCGGTGGGCCGAAGGGCCTGTTTCCCCGCTGTATCTCTAAAACTAAAAGTAAAACATATCCTTGATGAAACGAGTGACGACTGAGGTGTACTCATTCAGGCTGGACCAAATGGCCTTGAACATGTTCCAGTGCATCAACTCAAGGCAGTCCTGAAATAGATCTTTGTCCTTGTCAGACCACTGCTGAATTACTCTGTTTGCTAACACCTTGTGCTTCGGTCTTTGTCTGTAAACCAACGGGAGCAGCACTAACAGATGATCAGACCGGCCAAAATAAAATGGAAAGCATTGCAGGGTGCAGGGAAAGAACAGGGGAATGATACTAATGCACAGCTCATTCAAAGAGCCGGCACAGGCACTATGAAATATGGACATCCCTAATGCATGCAGTGAGATACATCAGTATTATAGAATCGGTTTCAGTAATCTAACCAAGAGGTTGAGCAGATTTGGGCTTTTCAAAGTGATTATTTTGACAACTTCTCTCACTGCAACCTCTCAAAGGAAAGACACAGAATGCTGTAGTAACTCAGCGGGACAGGCAGCATCTCTGGAGAGAAGGAATGGGTGACTTTTCAGGTTGTGAAACTTCTCAACGGAAAGATTTGGTTTGGATTCATTCAGCATTGTGAATACTGGCTGCATTGAAACATAGAAACATATGAGGGAGTTTGCATCTACTCAATCCGTCTCTGGATTCCAGCTTCCTTTCCCATTTTGGCAGAGGAACGGTTCAACCTGATAGTTAACACAGTCTGCTTTTCCTCAGGTAACTGAGCCTGTGTTTCTTGGGTGAGGTCTGAGTGAGTTTAAAACCGTAACTTAACAAACTTCTGGTGACATGAAACAGCTTTACATTTCTTTGTCAGGTCTACAAATCCCCTGCAGCTATTCCAGATTACAGAATGATCACACAAAGAGATTCAGCAGTGAATTCTCCATACAATAATAACAACCTGTGCATTAAACCAAATCAATCTTTAGAGATACAGCATGGAAAAAGGCCCTTCGGTCCACCGAGTCCACACCGACCAGCACTCACCCCGTAAATTAGCACTATCCTCCACACTAGGGACAATTTACAATTTCCAGAAGCCAATTAACCTACAAACATGTATGTCTTTGGAGTGTGGGAGGAAACTGGAGCACCCAGAGAAAACCCACGAGGTCACAGGGAGAACGTACAAACTCCGTACCGACAGCACCCATAGTCAAGATTGAACCCGGGTCCCTGGCGCTGTAAGGCAGCAACTCTACCGCTGAGCAACTGTGCCACCCAATATTTCTGCATGGAGCAAAATATTGTTCAAGGACCTGAGCATTGGGTCTTAAATAAAAACAAATGCAAGAAATATGAGCATATTTCTCAGCAAATGAGGCAGCTGTATGGAAGAAGGAACAGAGTTAGTCTCTCAGGTTAATAACACAAAACTCACTGGAACTCTCATCAGAACATTACATCGAACAATAGCTCTTTGTCGTTTCATTTTAAAGTATTTTAAATTGCCTCATTATAAACTCTACTTCTGATGTGTCAGAGGAACAATGAGAAAACAAGAAGCCATCTGATTCAGATACACACTAATTACTGGAGTAACTCAACGAGTCAGGCAGCATCTCTAGAGAAAAGGAATAGATGACACAAGGAATAGGTCGGAACCCAAAACCAGCATCTGCAGTTCCTTCCTACCATCTGATTCAAATGTATTCTCAATTGCTTGAAGCTAAATACACAGCAGAGTTGCCTATATGTGTTAACCTTAACTTCCGTGCAGCCAATTTTGGATGCGACTTACATTATTGTGCACAACATATTTCACATTTAGCGTATGCAACCAGCGTCATAGAAACATAGAAACATAGAAAATAGGTGCAGGAGGAGACCATTCGGCCCTTCGAGCCACCACCGCCATTCATTGTGATCATGGCTGATCGTCCCCTATCAATAACCCGTGCCTGCCTTCTCCCCATATCACTTGACTCCACTAGCCCCCTATCTAACTCTCTCTTAAATCCATCCAGTGACTTGGCCTCCACTGCCGCCCAGTGAATTTAGATCACATATCACCCCCTAAGTTTTCACTTGGTTACAGCAAAGCTAGAACTCATTCAGCCTGGGGTCCATCGTGATTACATCTGATCTATTTTCAATGTGCAGGTTTCAATGAAGAAACAAATCAATAATTTGGGGTGGCATGGTGGTGCAGTGGTCCAGTTGCTGCCTTACAACTCCAGAGAGCCGGGTCCGATCCTGACTATGGATGCTGTCTGTAAGGAGTTTGTACATTCTCCCTGTAACCACATGGGTTTTCTCTGGGTGCTCTGGACTCCTCCCACATGCCAAAGGCATACAGATTTATAGGTTAATTGGCTCCTTTAAAGTGTGAAGGGAATGGATGTAAACATTATAGCACTATCCTTTGTTTGTAGGATAGTGCTAATGTACAGGGTGATCGCTGGTCGGCAGCCCGAAGGGCCTGTTTCCACACTTTTTCTCCAATGTCACTAAAGTCTAAAAGCTCCAGAAGACATTGAGAATGACCAAAGTTGCATGTCAGAATGAATAACTCTCCAAGAGTTGGTTCATGGAAGCTCAACTGGGAATGGAGTAAAAGAGAGGAAAGTCCCTCAGTAGCAGCAAGCTGGAAGTTGTGGAGGTCGAAGGTCATCAATTAGTCCAACACCATGACAATGCTTGGAGGAGGAAGATCAAACCAGATACTTTTACTTTCCAACATGCATGACGACCACTTCTCTAGATACATCAGTTGCACAGCCTCCAAACTGACCAAAATACCCTCAAAATAACAATATAAAGAATTGAACCACTTATGCTCTGTGCATTGAGCAAAAGTTGTTAAGTGACCATGTCTAGGAATACAATTGAATCAGGCACGCTCTTGTCCAACAAGGTCTGTGCAGAAGACTCATTGACAATAATGGAATAGGCTTGATATCATTTTTTACATTACATTGCAACAGTGAAGGACTGTTTAAAACACTAATAGTTTATTTTAGTTTGGTTTAGTTCAAGCCCATCAGACACTTGTTTCCCATGGTAAAGGTGTCTGACTCCCCCATCCTTTCAGGCAGAGGATTTCAGACCCCTGCCTCTGCATGAAACATACTTTCCACAACACGTCTCCAATCATTTAACAAATATGCTCTTTAGTTTTGACCTGTCTAGTTTAGTATAGTTTGGAGATGCAGCGCGGAAACAAGCCCTCCAGCCCACCAAGTCCGCACCGACCAGCGATCAGCCCGTACATTAGCACTATCCTACACATTAGCAGGGGTGCAGTGCTGCCGGAGCACCACTCCGGCACCTCCTACAAAAAAGCCAAATAAACAGTGGGGAATTTTAACTAGCGGGGAATTTAACAGCGGCTGCATATGAAATAAAGGGGATTTTACAGAAGCAAAGGTTGGGGTAAATACGATGATAATTTATGTAAAGATTCAACCTTCTTTAACTACTTATATATCTAAAAACGATTTGTATTGGACAACATCCTTGAAAGGTTCTCATTCTTCGGAACCTCATAGTATGTATAAATCCCTGCTAAATGTATTGTGTGTCCTTGATAAATGCTGTTGGCCTGCTGAAATACCACCTAATTATGGAGAAGCTGCAATATCATCTCTCTGTAAGAGGTTTAAGCTTTCTTCTTCCTCTGTAATAAATGCCTTCAGAGATTATGTGGAGGATCGTGGATGCCGCATCACACAAGATATATGCCCATTGCTGAGCTGTTCACGTTATTCCTATCAGTACTGCTGAGTGTGAGAGGAGATTCAGTCACATGAACTTGATAATAACACCAACACACTCAGGATTGGTCATAAATCATGTATCAGCACTTATGTTTGATAAACTACACGGACCTCCTCTGGTTCAGTGGAATCCTGAGCCTTACGTCACATCATGGCTGCGGTACCACAGATCAGCAGAAGACACCAGGACAAGAGTTGCTTCAGACCCCCGAACGCATATTACGCCTGACCCTTTGTGGAAATTATTGTGAAATTTCTCATTGGTGGCATTTGATAATAGCCCTGTCCCACGGTACGAGTTCATTCCAAGAGCTCTCCCGAGTTTGCCCTGATTCAAACTCGGAGATTTACGGTAATGGCCGCTCGTCGGTACTCGGGGTTCTCGTGGACATTTTTCAACGTGTTGAAAAATCTTCACGAGTCTTCCCGAGCTTACCTGCCATTATCGAGTCTTACCGAGTACCTGCCGTTAGCATTACGAACCGCTAAGCAACGTTCCCGAGCTCCGAGGTACCCGCTACCTTCATTCTCCGTGCTTACCACGAGTTTGATTTTTTTAAACTCGGGAGAGCTCTTGGAATGAACTCGTACCGTGGGACAGGGCTTTAAATAGGTAATTACTTGTAAATTGGTCAAATACGTGATTACCGTCTTTCTCTTTACTTGCTTGATAATTATATTTCATGATAATTAGTGAGTGCAACCGTGCAATATTTTGTCATATTATTAAATTAACTATTATATGTTTTATTGTACTAGTTATACACTGGGATGTAGTGATAGGCTATAATCTTGTTTGACCCTCTTGGGAGACTAGCTTGTTCCCCCCCCCCCCCCCCCCCCCAAGCAAAACTTGAAATAACGCCCCTGTTTGACAGCTCCGGCACCTAAAAAATTAGCACTGCAACTGCATATTAGGGACAATTTACAATTTACAATTATTTTTACTGAAGCCAATTAACCTACAAACCTGTACGTCTTTGGAGTGTGGGAGGAAACCAGAGCACCCGGAGAAAACCCAGGGGGAATGTACAAACTCCATACAGACAGCACACGTAGTCAGGATTGAACCTAGGTCTCTGGTTAGGCAGCAACTCTAATAATAATAATAATACATTTTATTTATGGGCGCCTTTCAAGAGTCTCAAGGACACCTTACAAAATTTAGCAAAAACATGTAAGCGGAATGAAATAAATTGTAAAGACATCACCAGTACACAAATTAAAGACAGAATTCAATCCAAAGACAAAAATCAAAAACACAATATGAAGAGAGAGCAGCGGCAGCTAATCCACGCCAGCGTCCACTCTCCCTTCCGGCAGCCATCTTGGATACAGAGTAAAATAATCATTTACACACAAAAAAAACGCCCCCCCCACAATGGTTACCACTGTGGGGGAAGGCACAATGTCCACTCCCCAACCCCAGTTCACCCATAGTCAGGCCTATTGAGGCCTCCACAGTTGCCTCTACGGAGGCCCGATGTTCCTGGCCGTTCTCGCCGGGTGGTGTTGCTCCGGCATCAGGAGAGTCCTCACAGTGGCTGGGGCGGCTGGAACGGCCGATTCCCTACCGGAGTCGTGGCTTCCGAAGCCGACAGGGCCGCGTCGGTTGGAGCTCCGAAGCTCCCGATGTTAAAGTCGGCACCGCTCCGTTGTCCCGCAGCTCGACGGTGTTGATCACGGCGGTCTCAGCATACCGGAGCTCCAGCGCGGCGACCCAGCGCAGCGACCCAGGCAAGGCATCGCCCGCTCCGCACCGCGATAGCGCTCCAGCGCTGTGCCGCCACCGAAGCTGAAGGTGCTGGGCGGTCCCCGCCAGGAAAACGCCGCTCCACTCCCGCTGGTAGGCCGCAAGGACGGGTCGACGGTGCAGCCCGGAGAAAACGCTGCCTCACCGACCAGGTAGGGACCGAGAAGATAGTTTCCCCCTTCCCCCCACATAAAAAATTCTAATTCCCCAACAAACATAGGACAAAACTCACTAAAAACTAAAAAAGAAAGTGAATTGAACGGACGGCTGCTGGTTAGCAGCCGTTCCCCAAGATGGCTCCTCCTCCCTCGATGGCTCCTCCTCCCTAAAACATTAGCACTGCAACACTGCATATTAGGGACAATTTACAATTTACAATTATTTTTACTGAAGCCAATTAACCTACGAACCTGTACGTCTTTGGAGTGTGGGAGGAAACCAGAGCACCCGTAGAAAACCCAGGGGGGATGTACAAACTCCATACAGACAGCACACGTAGTCAGGATTGAACCTAGGTCTCTGGTTAGGCAGCAACTTTACTGCTGCGCCACCGTGCAACCCTAAGTCAACTAAAGGATATAGATCCTTCACCCTAGCAAGTCGTAATTTTATACATACACAATCCAGAAAAGAAAAAAGGTTCAGCTCGATCTCTCAGCATGATGGGATTTAACTCAATTGGTTTTGTACCTTTCTAATTCTAGAGTGTAATTTCTCCAGCATTTGATAGTGCTGCCCATGGTTTTTATACAACATTACAGACATGTAAAAAAACACCCACACAAAGTGCTGCAGTAACTCAGTGGGTCAGGCAGCATCTCTGGAGGATAGGAGATATTTTGGATCGTACCCTACTTCAGATTAGTTTGTACCAGGTGGGGAGAAAGCTTGAAAAGAGAGGTGGGGGCAGGACAAGGGATAGGTGGAAAATAGACACAACGTGTTGGAATAACTCAGCGGTCAGGCAGCATCCCTGGAGAACATGGATAGGTGACATTTCGGGTCATGACTATAGATGAGGGGTGTTTGACTGGGAGATGGGAGGAGTAAGTGACAAAGGCTAGAGGTGAAAAGGAGACAAAAGGGTGTCAGATAAAGGGAGAAGAGAATGAAACATAAAGTCGGAGGGAGGGATGTTGTTGGAAGGGGATGTGGTCAAGGGGAAATATGGAACTCGGTGATGGGAAATGAATGTACAAGGGGAGAATGTACAAGGAGCAAAGTGCCTGAGTTGGTGGGAGATGTTAGGAGAAATGGGTGCACACCAGTGTGGGGGGTGCATAGGGGAAAGAGTGACAAGAGAAAATATGTCATTGCCTTTACAATTTTCCCCACAATATATTAGATATTGCAGCTGTTAATGTTTAGTCTGGAGTTAACAAATAAATACCAATTACACAAAGAACCAAATATGTGACTGACGGAGAGGAAATGATGCCAGTGATTAATGTGTAGGAAGGAACTGCAGATGCTGGGTTAGGATAGACACCAAATGCTGGAGTAACTAGTCTGAAGAAGGGTCCCGACCTGAAACATCACCCATTCCTTCTCTCCAGAGATGCTGCTTGTCCCGCTGAGTTACTCCAGCATTTTGTGTCTATCTCCAGTGATTAATGTGCCTGATCATGGCTGGCAATGACAAGGTTGTCTGAGTTTGGTCCTCAGGTAGCTGCGGATTAAAAAAAAACATGGTGATCAGCAGCAACAAGCTAAAGACGTCAATATTGGCCAGGGGTTTGATCATAGAGTTTAAGTTAAGGTGTAGCTTACAGGAGAGAGAGAGAATGGAGAGACAACAAAGTTAGTGGAAGGTGCTGCAAATTCTTGGCAGCTGATCAAGTGGCACAGCGGTACAGTAATACACTGGTACAGCACCAGAGAGCCCGGTTCAATCCTTACCTTGGGCGCTGTCTGCGTGGAGTTTCCTTTGGGCACTCTGGTTTCCTCCTACATCGCAAAGATGTGAGGGTTGGCAGATTAACTGGCCACTGTAAATTATCCCTGGTGTGTAACTGAGTGGTAGAGTATTGGGGAGGAGAGTTGATGAGAATGTAGGGGAGAATAAAAAATAGGATTTGTGTGGGGATTAGCTTAAGGGATGGTCGATGGATGGGAGAGGCTCAGTGGGTCGAATAGCTTGTTTCTGTGCAGTGTCTCTCTACGACTGTATGAACACTGTTGCAAATGTAGAGGAGGGGGAAATGCAGCAGAGCGCAGTCAAAGCGGCATTTTAAAGAAAATTTACCAACACCACAGCCCTAATTTCAGATTTTATTTTACTCATTTTAAAACTTGTTTGGCAGAGAAAATACAACAACTGCTGATCTGCGTGGCGAATAAAACATTAGCACTTCAAAACACCGTCGACGTCTTCTTATGAACGTGGCCTCATTGTCTGTTTGTTAAATAAATTCTCGGCCGACATGAATTAGCTCAAACACATCGCAGCAAGCATCTGTTCTGAATAAAGGAGCTGGCCTAATCCAATTGAGCACAATTTAATTCTTAGTTAGGCACTTGGTTTAAGGAAAGGCACAATTGTCACAACGTACAGTAGCTGAGGGAAACTGCCAGTGATAAACAGGAAAAGGACGAACAGTAGAGTATACATAATACTCCTGCATCATATTGCACCTTTGCTTTATATTCTGCGTATATTCTTGTTGATTTACAATGAATAAATGATGTGGAAATACATGGGAGTCAGGCACCAGCTCCTATTATCTGTTCACCCAGTCATGACTGCTACTTCCATAGGCTTTGTAAGGGAGAGGGTACACGCTTGCAGATTGTTCCGCCCCCGGTTGCTCTCCATATCTCGGACGTTGTTGCTTCTGTTTCTCGTTGTACTCTGACACCATCTTGGCTACCTCCGGCTTGTCGTCAAATCGATTTTCGCCATATTCCGTCCGAAGCCATCGCCGATACTGAAAGGAGATAGGCAGAGATAAAGGAGTCGTTGGGTTTGATTTCCCCCCACTGGAAACACACAAGGACAGATTTACGTGAGGTCTTGCCACCTCTATACATTCCCAAGCATGCACGCCATTTCCTGTACCCGTTCACTAATATAGTCCAGTACTCACCATGTAGCTCCCACATCCCTTGAACACAAAATTCACCGTCCTTAAGGTTGCCTGAATTTTTTATGGAAGAAGACACAAAGTGCTTCAGTAACTCAGCAGATCAGGCAGCAACTCTGGAGAACATGGATAGGTAACGTTTTGGAACGGGACCCATCTTCAGACCCTGAATGTTATGATTGCATTGAGAGCAACTTATTACCATTGTGGAACAAGATGTTTTTTTGTCACGGTTTTTAAGGCCTGAAGGGTCTGAGGAGGGATGTGAAGAAGGGTCCCAAAGAGATGCTGCCTGACTTGCTAAGTTACTCAGCAGTCTGCGTCTTCATTTGTAAACCAGCATTTGCAGTTCCTTGTTTCCACTTCACCTGAATTTCTTATGTTCTTTTTAAATTGCATACAATCAATCAATCAATCAGTCAATCAGTTTTATTCGTCACTTGCACATAAAGTGCAAGTGAAATGAATTTGCCAGCAGCAGTACAATGAAAAAGAACACACAAAAACACAATACAAATTTAACACAAACGTCCACCAGTGCATTCATCACTGTGGTGGAAGGCACAAAATTTGGCCAGTCCTCCTCCATTTTCCCCCGTGGTCGGGACCTCAACCCTCCACAGCGCCGCTGCAGGCGTCCAGATGAGTGAAAGTCAAGGTAAGTCCTGAAACGGTGCCTCCCCCACCAGAGACCGCGACTTTGGGTTGGTGTAGGCCGCAGGCCGGCGGACGAAGATTTAAAGTTCCCGCCGCGCCGCAGCCAGAAGCACCGCAGACCGCAGGGCCGGCGGTCGAAGCTCCCCTCCAGGGATCCCCGGCGAGGGACCCCCCTCCTGATGGTAAGTCGCCGCAGCGCCCGCGGTAGAAGTTGGCCGCGGGCTGGCGGTGGTGGCTTCTTCTTCTCCCGGGTCCCCAACGAGGGATCCCAGGCTGCGGACGCTGCACCAGCTGGAGCTCCGCAGACTGCCGCGGGCCAACGAAACGGAGCGCTCCCCACCGGCGAGGGCTAGCCCGCTCTATGCCGAGAGTCCGCGCTGCGCCCGCCGCTGAAGCCCCAGGCGCATCTCCGGGAAAGGCCGCACCAATCCTCGATGTTAGGCCACGGGGGAGGCGACATGGAAAAAGTCGCCTCTCCGTGGAGGAGGCGACCAAAGTGGTTTCCCCCTTACCCCACCACACCACCCCCCACACAAGACACTCAAAGAAACATTAAAAACATACATTAAAACATACTAAAAAAACAAAAAAAGTAGAAAAATTGGACACGCTGCTGACAGGGTTGCCGGCTTGCAGCGCCCCCACTGTGATTGTCTCAGGGCTACAAGGTGAAAACCTTACAAAGGGTCACACAGGTGAACATAAGATGCATGCACTTCCAACCCAATGCTGGAATGACTGGGACACCTTTCACAGCAAGCTCAGACTCCAACCTGTGAGTAGAATGGAGGAAGGTAGGAGGGGTGTGGAGAGTCAGAGAGATTGGGAAGCAGAGAGAGGGACAGAAGGGAGATAGAGGGGAAGGAGCAGCTGGAAGACATGGAAGGGAGAGTGGGAGAAGGTTATCGGGGTGGAGAGAGAGGGGAGAGGAGAAAAGACAGGAATGAGAAAGAAAAGAAGCAATGGGAAGGGGAAAAGTAGGAGGGAGAAGGCAGGAAAGGAATAAAGGGGGAAAGAGAGGGAAAAGGAGGGGGAAGGAGAGGGTGATGTGAAGAGAGGGACTTGACAGAGGGGATGCATGAGAGAGACCGTAGGAAGAGAAAAGGGGAAAGAAATGAGGGGAAGGTGAAAAATTCAGTAAGGAAAATGATGAAGGGCAAGCAAGCAGATGTCGGGAAAAAGATGAGAGAGGAGAGAGGGATGAGGGAACAGAGTGGGATGGGAAGAGGAGGCAAGGGGAATGGAAGAGAGGGAGGAAAAAGCAAGGCAAGAGGAAGGAATGGAAAGTGTAGAGGGGGGTGAATCTAGTGGGACAGATTAGACATAGGGAAAGAGGAAATAGGGAAAGGGGAGAGAAAACTGGAGTGAACATACAGTGAGAGGGTGGAGAGGAGAGAAGGAGACCAATGGGAAAGAGGGGACATGGAAAGTGGGATATGGAGGGGAAGAGAGCAAGGAATGGGGCAGATGGGGAAAGGAAGGGTAAAAAAAGGAGGTATGATGGGAGGAAGATGAGGAGAGGGAGAGAGTGGGAAGGGAGGAAGAGAAAGAGAGGTTATAGAGAGAAGATGGAGAGAGCGAGGGAAAGAAGATAAGAAGAGGAAGGGGCTTTTAATCAAACAGGTCCTTCCCAATATATATCCAGCAATTGATTGGTTGTTGTGGAAGTCAGATACAGCAGCACACAAATGAATCAAGTTTTAGTTCATAAACTCCATAATTCCGTGTATTTTCCAACGTATTTCTCAAACCAGTATCATTAGCAGTGTTGGTAATTCTTCTGAGCAATGTACACTAAAGGGGAACTTGCTAAATTGTGATCAAGTGCCTCCACGCTGTGCTGACAGTCTGTTTTTGATCTTGTGCCACATTCCCGAAATCAACAGTGGGAGACCTAATACTTTCCAGAAAGGAGTGAAGAGGCGTAGTGGTACGCTATAGACCTGATCATAATCCAGAGATGGTTGACAAGAGTTCAAATCCCACCACAGTCGTGGGCAAATTTAAACTGTAAATTAAATCATTGGAAAAATATACTGGAAGTAATAACGATGACCACAAAACCACTGGATTGTACAAAAAGGTCTTCTGATTCATTATTCAGCAGTCTCATATATCTTGTTCCATTCTTGGGGTCATTAATATAGGTCTTGCAATGTTCCGTTTATTTTATTTTATTTTATTATTGTCACATGTACCGAGGTACAGTGAAAAGCTTTTTTGTTGTGTGCTATCCTGTCAGCAAAATGACCATACATGTTTACAATCAAGCCGTCCACAATGTCCAGTGTACAGTGTCAGTCTGAAGGAGGGTCTCAACCCGAAACATCAACCATTCCTTCTCTCCAGAGATGCTGCGTGTCCCACTGAGTTACTCCAGTATTTTGTGTCTATCAATGTGTACCGACACAGAATTAAGGGAATAACCTTCAGTGCAAGGTAAAGTCCAATTAAAGATAGTTGAAGAGTCTCCAATGAGGTAGATGGTAGGTCAGGACCGCTCTCCAGTTGGTGATAGGATGGTACAGTTGCCTGATAACAGCTGGGAAGAAACTTGTTCTGACATCCCATGAATTAATAAAGGCCATTGCATGTTCAGGACAAGGACATGGTTTGGGCCATATAGATGGCTTTGTCAGCACAGTCATCAGAGACACATGCAGCACAAAAACGGACCCTGTGACCCACTGCAACTGAACTAACCATGGTATTCAGTAACATGTCCAGTAACATGCCCAGTTGAAAATATATTGTTGATCTTTGATGCATAAAAATGGAAACAATTATTCCAACTCTCTGAATCGGTAACTTTCATTTAAGGGGGAGGTTAAGCAAATTGGCAATTTTCTTTGCAAAAGGCAGAAACGCTAATGTTTATAAAGTCTTAAAAAACAATAGAACAAATGATAAAAATCATTCACGATGTATCATTGAATGTGATGAAGAGTTTCAATATCACTCAGTTAAATAGGTAAGTGAAAATGAAATGAAAATAGAACACTTCCCTGATCACATAATTTACAGTAAATGCATGGTATAAATTTGAACTCCACTTTTGAATTCAGCCCAATTGATTTAAATGAGTGAGAGACACACAAAATATCTCTTTGGGCTGAAAGTAGAGGTTGGGGGGAGGAGGGGGGGGGGGGAATAAACTGGAGGTGAGAAAAGGCCAGAACACATCAGGGCAAGCAACAGATGAGCTCAGGAAGGGTGTAGCCCATAATGGCCCATTGTTGGCTGGGGGTAGTGTGATAACAAGAGGGATATAAGAATGCAAACGGTGGAACCAGCAGGACTACTAAGGTGGGTGAGATGGGGGGTGGATGGGAGGGGGAGGGGGAGAGGAGAGGGAGGGGGGGGAGGAGGGGGGGGAAAGGGCGGGGGAAGGAGGGGAAGGAGGGGGGGACGGGAGGAGGGGAGGGAGTGCAGGGAATGCAGGAGTTTATTTGAAATTAGAGAAATGAAATTTATACTGCTGGGTTATAAACTGCCCAAGCGAAATATGAGATGCTGTTCCTCCAGTTTGCGTGTGGCCTCACTCTGACAGTGGAGGAGGCCCAGATAGAAAGGTCAGTATGGGAATGGGAAGGGAAGTTAAAATATTTGACAGCCGGGATATCGCGTAGGCCAAGATGGACTGGAATTGAATTTTGTAAGGGGACTACAAAATCCAAATACTGCTACATCATGCATTTAGCACATATTTGAGGAGAGGATGAATTCCTACTTCATAGCTTTATCACCAACTAGGGAATCTTCCGATTGAGTTTATAAGGATTGAACCTGAATGTAAACGTCAGTGTCAATCAGGCTCTTTAAGCAAAGTACTTAAATTGTCTCTGTAGACATGTCTGCATGAAAGGTCCCATGCTGGTATCACAAGGAGAACCAGGTGAAATATTCCCAATGTCCTAATCAGTCCTTGCAGAATATTTCCTCACCATCTCTTAAGACATTATACCAATATGTCAAGACACAAAATGGTGCAGTAACTCAGCGGGTCAAGCAGCATCACTGGAGAACATGGATAAGTGACATTTTGGGTTGGGACTTCGTCTTAAGAAGGGTCCCAACCAGAAACATCACCTGTCTGTGTTCTTCAGGGATGCTGTCTGACCCGCTGAGTTACTTCAGTGCTTGGAGTCTTTTTCTTTATAAACAAGCATCGGTAGTTCCTTGTTTCTACGTCATTTTGATTTAATGCACCACAAAATAGAATAGTGGGAGTTTGCTTTGCACAGGTAGGATATTATACCTCCCATATTATGACTGTAACACACAGCCTCAAGCTCATCCACTTCATTTCTTATACTTCGCACATTCATATAGAACACTTTTAATTCGGTATTCACCTCCCGTCTCACACCGGTTCCTATTTCACCTGACCTTACTCTCTTATCCCTTCTTGAAATTTCCGTCCCACTAATTTAGGTGTCTTTCGTAACTTTTCCTGTACTATCTTCCCCTTTAACTCCATCCTTATACTCCCAATTTGGCAACCCCCCCCCCGCTACTTACAAGATGCTATGTGGGAATTTCCACTGGAATTTCCCCTCCTGCTGTTTGCCTGAAATTCATTTTGTAACGGTGAAAACATTTAACTCTTTGCCACAATCCTTTTTTTAAATCTGTGTTCACTTTTAAGGATGTGGAATCACTGGCACGGCAACCATCTCTTGCCCATTCCTAAACTGCTCCTGAGAAGGCGACAGTGAGCAGCCTTCATGAACTTCTGCAGTAAAGATACCACTGATGAGATTGAAAGGCTATTTCAGTGGACAATGTAGAGTCAATCACTGGCATTAAGGTAAGATTATCAGATCTCCTATCCTGAAAGACATTAGTGAAACAGAGTGTTTTTTTAATGATCCTGTAATTTTATGTTTTCTATTAAATATTTTAGGTTATTGAACTAATGTTGATGTTAATTTGATGTTAAATTAATGTTAACATTAATGTTAATGTTGGTGTTCAGTTCTGGGCATCATGTTACAGGAAAGATTTTTGTCAAGCTGGAAAGGGTGCAAAGAAGATTTACGAGGATGTTGCCAGCACTTGAGTGCTTGAGCTATAGGGAGAGGTTGAGCATTGGTGCGCAGGAGATGAGGGGTGATCTTATGGAGGTGCACGGAATCGTGAGAGGAATAGATCGTGTAGACGCACAGAGTCTCTTGCCCAGAGTAGGAGAATCAAGAACCAGAGGATATAAGTTTAAGGTGAGGGTGGAAAGAATTAATAGGAAACTGAGGGGTACATTGTTCATGCAGAGGGTGGTGGGTGTATGGAATGAGCTGCCGGAGAAGGTAGTTGAGGCAGGTACAATCGCAACGTTTAAGAGACATTTGGACAGGTACATGGATAGGACAGGTTTTAAGGGATATGGGCCGAATGCAGGCAGATGGGACCAGTGTAAATGGGACATGTTGGTCGGTGTGGGTAAGATGGGCCGAAGGGCCTGTTACCACACTGTATGACTCTGAATAACTGAATTTAAATTTCACAGCTGTCGTGGTGGGAGTTAACCTTACATGTCTGGCTTGTAAATACATGTCTCTAAATTACCAAGCTAGTAGTTTGGCCTCTAAGCATGCACGACAGTTAGCGTTGCCTGGACAATGGAACTCGATTACTGCCATTCAGTGACCTTGGTTCTCAAGCATCGTGAATTGGAGAGCATCCCATTAGTTCAAAAGATTAACTCTACTCCCATGAGATGTCTAGGAACAAAGAACTGCAGATACAAAGTGCTGGAGTAACTCAGTGGGTCAGGCAACATCTGCAGAGAAACATAGGCAGGTGATCCATGATCTTACATATCCATGTTCCCCAGAGATGCAGCTTGACCCGCTGAGTTACTCCAGCACTTTGTGCCTTTGTCTGTAAGTGAATACTGCTGACTGGCACATTCCAGGGTGCAGGAGGACATGCTGGGGGTCACACTGAAGCACAGTGAAACCACCACAAGGGCCTTTGTGGGGAAGGATCACACTCTAAGGCCCTGCTGCCATTGAGTGCTGAGGCACTCACTAGTCTTGTGTATTAACACTTGGAGTCATAGTCATACAGCGCAGAAACATGGCCCAACTCATCCATGCTGAACAAGATGCCCCATCTAAGCTAGTCCCATTTACCTGCATTTGGCCCATATCTCTCCAAATTTTTCCTACCCATCACTTCATGGGTCCATTGTTTAAAGGGGAAACAGGTGTGGCATTAACACTCTGTAAACATTAGTTGCTGACACCATTAATGTATTGATTTGATGGCACGATGAGCATACTGATTGTATTGCAGATTGAGAAGAGTTTCAAAGCAATGATACAGTCCTCATTTTAGCCAGAGTTCATGGAGAATGGTCCTATTGTAGACATGTGGTTAATATCACAGTTTGTGGACCATTGTAGAGCAAATGAAAGATGGAGATTAATTTTTGTGGGCAGCCATGTCGGAGGAAGGTCCTGCCTGATTGATGGAGTCAAAGGGCTTAGTGTGAGCAAAGAAGGCCTTGTATTGTGGCAGGTGCTTCTCTCAGCTTTTTCCATGGATTTGTTACATGGCCAAGGTTGTCCACTGTGCAGCTATGGATGGATGACGTTTCGGGTCGGGTCCCTTCTTCACACTGATTGTAGGAAGAGGAACTGGAGGTAAGAAAAGACCAGGACAAATCGGGGCTGGAAACAGATGACCTCAGGGAGGCTGGTTCCTTGATAGGCCAATTGTTGGCTGGGGACAGTGTGGTCCCAAGAGGGATACATCACTGTGAACTGTGGAATTGGCTAACCAACTTTTAATGGAGGGATGAGGGCAGGGAGGGGAGTGATGGTCTTGGTATCAAGTTCGGCACAGACACTGTGGGCCAAAGGGCCTGTTCTTGTGCTGTACTGTTCTATGTTCGATGTTCTCTATTACGAAATCCTCAATATGTCAACAACACTTGCGTTTGCAGAAGCTCAGAGAATGAGCTGTCATCGAGGCTTTCACTGAGGTATATGTGAGGATCGGCCTTGTATTTAATATCCTCAAGAAAAGGCTCCTTTACCAACCTGCCCATACAGCACCACACCTCCCTTCAACAATAAAGGCTCATGGCGAAATACTGGAAAATAGACCGTCCCACATCACTTATGATGGCTGGCATTGTTAATGGAAACTGCATTGCTTTCAACACTCCAGCACACCCTTTATTTGTTTGCCTCTCATGCCCCAAGCCTGGCACAAAACCCACCCTGTGCCAACAATAATATGTGCATCCACACAACAAACACTATTGACGTATCTCGGGACTTACACGCTCATTTATCACACAGTGAGCCGCGGGCATCTTTTGTTCAATTCTCACTATGTTGCTGTTGATGCTTCTGCTAAAAATAACCTCTTGTGGAGGATGGAACATTGCTTCCAGTAACATTTGGAGCTACATTTTTGACATTTTAACAAAGCTGCCTGTTCCAATATTTCAGAAGTATTAACCAATGGTACGTAAGCATTATTTATTATCTTTGGCAAATAACAAGTTGCACACCCAATTTATATCTTTTGTCTGGTCTGCATAAGTTTCTATTTTAAATGTAAATGGAATTGAAAAGGGCAGCACTGTGGCGCAAGTGGTAGAGTTGCTGCCTTACAGCGCCAAAGACCCGGGTTTGATCCTGTGCTGTCTGTGTGGAGTTAGCACATTCTCCCCATGACCACGTGTGATTCCCCCAGGTGCTCCGGTTTCAAATACGTACACACTCCAAAGACGTACAGATGTGTACGTTAATTTGGTTTCGTTAAAATGTGTAAATTGTTCCTAGTGTGAAGGATATTGCTAGTGTATGGGGATTGCTGGTTGGCGCGGACTCGGTGGAGCAAAGGGCCTGTTTCTGTGCTGTATCTTTAAATTCAACTCAACTAAAATAAAGTATTCTATTTCCAACCCGACCTCAATTATTCTCCAAGGCCTCAGCATTCTGACACGACTTATTCATCTGTCTTCTCCTCCTTTCATAGTGGGGTCCTTCAGCACAATGGTTAAGTCTTGGACTATCATACAGATGCCAAGACAATCTCTTCAAGAACATATGCTGAGTTATTGAATAATGCCACGCTGAGTTATTGAATACATCTCCAAAGTAACTATGATTGTCCTTCAGAGGAGGAAATTTACCATCTTTATCAGATTATGAAGGGACTTTTGCCACCTGTATCAGGTAATTTATGTGCTCCACTTACCAGTCCCATTGGCCCTCAACTAATCTCAAAGATGGTCCACAACCCACTTCAGAAGCAGAAGGGGAATAAACAATAAATGTCAATATTGCACGGAATTTGTAATGAAGAAGAATTCCTGATTTAGTCTTCTCTTGGTGTCATTTACATTTGGGTCTTCATCTTGGCTTCACAACATTGTAGCATCATTGGATCCGAACATAAAGAGTGAGGCTGCAAGAGGATGTCAGGGTAGACACAAAATGCTGGAGTAACTCAGCGGGTCAGGCAGCATCTCTGGAGAAAAGGAATAGGTGACGTTTCGGGTCGAGACCCTTCTTCAAACTAAGAATCAGGGGAAATGAGAGATATAGACTGAACGGAGTACAAATGAATGAAAGATATGCAAAAAGCAATGATGATCAAGGAAAAGTGGAGCCCACAATGGTGCATTGTTGCCTGTGGAGTAAGTGATAATGAGTTATACAGACAGTGAAACTCAACAGGGCGACATCGTGTTATAGACAGTGAAACTCAACAGAGTATGTCAGGAACTGGGTATCTTGCAATAAGTGATACTTCCAAGGCACAAATCAGCTGTGCAATGTAATATTTTACACTTACCATGCATGTACAGCTATTATAATACTCAAGCTTGACTACCCCCAGGGGAGGTTGTTGAGGCAGGTACAATAACAACATTTAAAAGACATTTGGGCAGGTACATAAATTGGAAAGATATAGAAGGATATGAACCGAATGTGGGCAAATGGGACTAGCTTAAGTGGAGCATTTTGAGTTGGGCCTAAGGGCTTCCTTCAGTGCTGTATGTCTCTATGACTCCAATTCAATTCTTGCAGACCTGGAAGCATTCTCGTAAATCTCTCTTGCATCCTTTCCAGTTTAATTACAGTACTACGAAAAGGCCATCAATGTACAACAGAAGCAGGTTGTGAATGTAATTCACCACCACATTCAAAAGGATTACTCGGGGGGGGGGGGGGGGGGGGGGATCCAACAGGTCTGGCCTTGCTAACGATGCCTACAGCCCATAAAATGAAGGAAGAGTTCCATGAGCCAACAACAATCAGCAGGCAGTGTAACGAGCAGTGTACATCTAAAATCAGTGCTCACTGGAAGTTCAGTGAGGAAGGTCAAAGCACCAAGGAGAGGAAGTTGTTTTTCTTTACTGTGAAGAAAATCTAAGGCATTGCATCCCCCAAAGTATTTGCCATGAGTTTGGAGCTGGTATTAATCTGCATCAGTATGAAGAAGGTCCCAATCTGAAATGGTATCTCTCCATGTTCTCCAGAGATGCTGCCTGATCCGCTGAGTTACTCCAGCATTTTATGTCCTTTTATTTAAACCAGAATCTGCAGTTCCTTGTTTTGAGTTTTAAGGCACATTGCTTGAAAGGATAAGAAATGTTTAATATACATTTTGAGAAGATTTCAGAATTCAGAAACATGAACAGAGCTCATAATAAAGTATTTATTCACGTATTATTGGTGAATTGTTGGCAAATTAATATTATAGTATCAACTGTTGATTATACTCACCACTTAATACTCCTCCATGGACTTGAATAGTTGCAAGGAAGTACAGTGAGACGTACAAGACATAAAGAACTTCAAATGCTGGAATCTTGAGCAAAGCATAAAGTGCTGGAGGAACTCAACGGATCAGACAACATCTGTGGAGGTAATGGACAGACGATGTTTTGGGCCAGGACTCTTCTTCAAGGCCAGAAACATCGACTTTCCTTTCCCTCAACAGATGCTGCCTGTCACAATGAGCTCAATCGCTTAACACCAAGCAGGCTAACAACACTCAGGAAACCAAGAGCATCCGAAATATAATGTCTTGGCCATAAAGCCACATGTGAATGTCTAACTCAAGTTAGAGTACTAATTACATGTGCATTAACAAAATTAATTGGTTCAGGTACAGATTTTCGACTTTAACGATACAGTGTGGAAACTAGCCCTTTGGCCCACCGAGTCCGCATGGACCAAAAATCACACGTATACCAGCTTTATCCTACACAATCGGGACAATTTACAGAAGCCAATTAATCTACAAATCTGAATGTCTTTGGACTGCGGGAGAAAACTAGAGCACCTGGAGAAAACCCAAGCTGTCACAGGGAGATCGTACAAACTCCATACAGACAGCACCCGTAGTCAAAATTGAACCCGGGTCCCTGGGGCTGTAAGGCAGCAAACTCTATAGCTGCGCCACTGTGCCGCCCTGTCTATGAATACCAACAATATTGAACCATTCTCTCTGCAGCCGTAAGGAATGCTGATCTCCTTTGTTTTCATGTCTGACTTTTCCCAGATCTGGTCAAAGATTGTCAGCCTGAAGCATTAACTCTTCTTCTCTCCGAACAGACACAATCTGCTGAGTGGTTCCAAAAGGAAATCTTCAGCTTATATTCAAATCATAAGTCTCTTGGCAAAACATACAACAAAATCATTCTGCCGCAATTACGGAGTTGTTTTCTTCATGTATCAGGAAAGACTACAATGGCTGATTAAATTCTCTTCCAGTTTTGGTTACCTAACTATGCTGGCATGCTCTTGGAATGACAAATGCCAAAGGAATATCCCCACACCCATTTTGTCTACATCCCATCAAGGAGAGGATGCCAATAGTACAAACGAATGTGTTCATGGCTTACTCTAGGAAATGTTTCTTTTATTACCTAAATAAATATTGCTAGCCCTATAACTTAAGTATAAAACTCCTAAATAAATTCCATGTGGCTTCCTTGATCTATAAAGTTCAAAAGCCTCTATGGGACTATGAATAACCTTTTGGAGCTTACAATTGAGTTGCTTGGTATGAGAACAAAGGAAAATAATACGATGACAGCCAGCCACAAGATTAAAGAGATGGAGCATGAAAAAGTGGTCTAGATATTTAGACACAGTGTTTTGTTTGGATGCAATGCTTCATAAAATATGTTTTTTATATATACTACTGTCATGATCTTATGTACAACTATCAGGTATCACCATTAGCATTCATTTGCTCAGGGAAAACAAGCCCACCCTATCCAATGTCTCCCCATAACTAAAGACCTCCAATCTAAGCAACATCCTGCTTTTAGCTCACATTGGTGCTGTTCAAACATTAACCAAAGAGTTAATTTATATCTTGCTTTATTTACCAACTCAGTGAATTTGTCCAAATTTGATCTGCTATTGAGGGGTGGCCTTCAAGTAACCTTCAACTCAATTTCATTCTAAACAACTCCTTAAGCAGAGTGTGGAAAGTTTATCACAGAGAGTTTAGAATAAAAAGTCGATACCTGGTGTTATGTGCATGGTTTAGTCACATTATTTAAGAGGGATATCCTTGCATTGGAGGCAATGTAGCACAGATTCACTTGATTGATAGTTGTGTTATGACTGGAAATTGAACAGGATCGGCATGGACACATTGGGGTTTAAACAAATGAGAGGTTATCTAATTGAAATACGTAGGATTCTGATGGAGCTGGATAGCAGAGGTGCTGAGAGAATGTTGCCCACATGCATGTTTTCCCTAGAGCCAGGGACATTGATTCAAGAGAAGGTTTTGCTGATTATGAGATGGTATTGGTATTGGTAATATTATTGATTTATTATTGGCATGTTTTCCAAAACATAATGAAAAGCTTTGTGTTGGATGCTATCCCGGCAAATCATGCCATAGATAAGTGCAGTCGTACCATACACAAGTACAACAGGTAATGACTTTAGACTTTAGAGTTATGGCCCAGAAACAGGCCCTTCAGCCCACCGAGTCTGCACTAACCAGCGATCACCCCGCGCACTAACCTACACACACTTGAGACAATTTTTTTACAACTTACCAAAGCCAATTAACCTTTATGTCTTTGGAGTGTGGGATGAAACCAGAGCACCCGGGGAAAACCTATGTGGTTACAGGGAGAACATACAAACTCCATACAGACGGCACCCATAGTCAGGATCGAACCCGGTTCCCTGGCGCTGTAAGGCAGCAACTCTACTGTTGCGCCACTGTGCCACCCACAAAAGAGAAAATTAACAGTGACATTATAGTACTATAGCACTAAGATAAAATACCGGCAAAAAACTAGCAGGAACTAGGAACGCTCGCAGGAACACGGAACCTTAACAGGTCATGTAATAAGAGTGGAACACATGGGCCAGGAAATTGATCTGCACCATTAAAAGCACACCAATGGGCACTATTCGGTCGTGCAGAAGGCACAATGTGTCCACCATGCTCATTGAACACCTTTATTCCCATGTAGCAGAGATTCAATAAAAAAATACAGTGAGTCTGGGAGTCAGCAGAGTCAAGTAGTGAGGGTCAGGACGAGGGAGCGGGCTTCTGGTCTGGAGTGACCAGGTAGCAGCAGCAGATGGTACATTTTGGCAGAGGTTATTGGGTTTGGTGGCCATGGACCATGGCTCTGAGGATGGATGGAGATACTCATACTTGCATGATTGTAAGTTGTAGCCTTGTTGCATAACAGTTCTAGAGGAAAAAGTTCAATACCACAATGTGGTAGGTTGGAAAATATGGGCTGTACCCTGGTTTATGGATGGGCCGCTCAAAAGTCTGATAACAGAGGAGAAGAAGTTGTTCCTGAGTCTGGTGGTGCGCGCTTTCTAGCTTTGATATTTTCTGCCTGACGGGAGCGGGAGAAGAAGGAGACTGGCTTGGAAATGGTCCTTGCTCACTACAATCATTACATCTAAGAGACATTTAGATGGAGACTTAATTAGGTCCTAATGCGATTGGGGTTGGGGTAGTTGGGCAAAAATTGTTAGCATGGACGTGGTGAGCTTAAGGTCATTATCTTGGCTGTGCAATTCGAGGACTCTGACTTTCAAATCATTTTCACATTGAGCTTCAGCAACTCACAATCGCAGGCCTATTTCAAGCAGCAGTGACGTTTTCTCCTGCATTTTTCCCTTGTTTTCTGCAAATTAAACGGTTTCTCTTTTAGTAACATTAAACTATCTCCTCAAATCCATGCTGTGAAAACAGAACTATATTTTTTTACATACTCCAAATAGCCTACTATTCAGGTTTAGTAATGAGCTGTCAGACCAATGCAAACAACAACGCTGCACTATGTACCTTGTGCTGGATATACGGTTAATGTCAACAATGCAGTTGTGTGTTTTTTTGTTTAAAAAAATATTAAATCCAGTCTGCAAATGGATTTAATATTCCTCAAATCAAAACTGGAAGAAAATACTTAACTTTTGTCCCCAGGATCAGATAATGCTTGTTAAATTCTCACAGGTACAGCACGGTGGCGCAGTGGTAGAGTTGCTGCCCTACAGCGCCAACGACCTGGTTCGATCCTGACTACAAATGCTGTCTGTACCAAGTTTCTACATTCTCCCCGTGACTGCAAGGGTTTTCTCCGGGTGCTGCGATTTCCCCCCACATTCCAAAGACGTACGTGTTTGCAGGTTAATTGGCTTTGGTAAAAATTGTAAATCGCCCCTCGTGTGTAGAATAGTGTTAAGAGCACGAGGATCGTTGGTCGGCACAGACTCGGTGGGCCGAAGGGCCTGTTTCAGTACTGTATCTCTAAACTAAACTAAACTAATGTAGAGGTTGAAGTAAACACAACCAATAATGTCCATTGTACCCTTCACTACCCTTTAGACCTAAATTACGTTCTGTTCAACATTCTCACGTCAAGTTAAAAAAAAACAGCAATAGGCCATTTATCCTTTATGAACTTCAGATTTCTGCACTAGTTTTAGTTATTAATTTATTGAATTTTTGATTATTATATTTATCTGTATTTATCTGCATTTACAAAGTATTAAGCTGTTGCAAGTAAGAATTGACTTATTCCATTGTCAGTACATTTGACAATTAAACAGTTTAATGACTCTTGACTATATTTCCAGATTCAGTACCATTTGGGTGACAAGATGTCTTCTCATCTTAGCCCTGAAGGGACAACCCCTTATTCAGAGACTGTAAGTTGTGATTCCAGACAGCCCAGCCTTTGGGATCATCAACTCCCCTTCTATCTTATCAACCCCATAAGAACTTTGTACGTTCAATGGATCACCTGTGTTCTTCTCAACTCAAGCGAATAATCTGCTTAATTCTCTTTTGAGCTGAGAGAATCTCACTCTCTCAAATATCTCAAATGAGACCGGTGAGAGCAATGGGAGGCCCTGTTCACTGGAGAAACTAAATACAGATTGGGTGACTGCTTTAGGTGACTCCTAGTAATCCACAGAGCTTCCAGTTACCGGCAATGGGCCGCCGGGAACAATGCGGGAACTCAGCGTGGGCCGCAGAGAACAAAAGACAGCATACTGGCATTGCTGCTAGACACCCTGCCTCACAGCTCCAGAGACCCAGGTTCAATCCTGACTTCAGGTACTGTCTGTGTGGAGTTTGTACGATCTCCCTGTGATTACTTGGGTCTCCTCCGGGTGCTCCAGTTTCACCCCTCACCCCAAAGACATGTGGGCTGGTAGGTTAATTGTCCTTTGTATATTGCCTCCAGTGTGTGATGGGTAGTAAAATCAGGAGGAATTGATGCGCATGAGAGGAGCATAAAGAATAGGGGAAATGTAGCGTTAGTGTAAATGGGTGATCGATGGTCGGCATAGACATAGTGGTCTGAAATCTCGTCTCTGCTGTATGAGACTCTGACCCTGACACTCTCTCTCTCTCTCTCTCTCTCTCTCTCTGTAGAACACCAGGCAGATGCTTAAACATCCCACTAATAATTAAACTGCCTGGAATGCACCATGAATCACATGTATACATAAGAAAGAATGCTTATTAATCGTGTAACATTTCCTGTGCCAATCCCTTCTCCAGGTTAAATAATCCACGGTTTACCAAATCCAAACATTGGCTTCCTGTTTTAATTAACACATTAATACTCAATGAAAATTGAGTACAAAAGCTATCCTCAGGAATCTAGTGGCAAGCACCCATTTTACGGGAGACCTTACACAGAACAATGTATGGTATCATTTTGCAAAGCATGTTTTGCCTATTTATTCTACAGCGGTAGAAATCATGATGGCTATCACATCTCTTTAAACACTTATGAATCTAGTTCTCTCGTCTATGACTTTCTATACAAGATGTACTTAATTGAGGCATTCGTACACTAAGAATGTGATTGAGGCATTCCTACACTAAGATAAACAAGCATTATATGTGGGGCTGGTTCGATTAATTAACAAAATTGTTTCCACTGGAATTGGAAACTCCATTACTAAGCTGGAAACACTTAGCAGACCAGGGAGCATCTGTAGATAAGGTTAACTTTACAGTTCAAAGTCCCCTAGGTAGAACCAGCAACAAGTGAAAAGCAAGATGTAGGCACAGGAACTGCAGCTGCTGATTTGCAAAAAAAGATACAAAGTGCTGAAGTAACTCTGCGGGGTCAGGTCGCATATTTTGGAGAACATGGATAGGTGAACATGGACAGGGATCATTCAATCTGACTGAAGAAGGGTCCCAATCTGAAATGATGCCGATCCATGTTTCTCCGGTGATGCTGCCTGACCCTTGAGTTACTCCAGCACTCTGTTAGTTAGTTTAAGTTACTAAGTTAGTTTAAGTTACAGAGAAAGTAGTGGGAGGGAGATAAAGGCAAGGGGGATATCTATGCTAACATGGGGCCGAGGTCACACCCTATCATACATGTTCCCATTGTCCTATTTCTCTAAAGTAGAGAGACTGTCCTGAACCACGTCTGACTTATTTCCCCAATCTCTGCTCTCATACCCCTCTCCTCCCATGACCCTTTCATTCTATTCCACCCTCCACTTTCAGTGGATCATCCTTGCAATATCTGTAAGTTTCATCAAGATTCCACCACAAGCCAAAGCTTCCCCTCCACTTGCAGCATTTTGAAGCCTCCAATTTTTTCACCTGGTCCACTCCTCCGTCCCCCTAACCCCACCCGTTCCATGTCACCATAGGAGAAGCTGCACCTGTCCTTCCAGATCTGCCCTTCCCACCATCCCAGAATCAAACAGTCCTTCAGTAAGTGAAGCAGTAATTCACTTGCACTTCTTCCAATCTATTGCTGTGCATTCAATGCTCACTTAGGGATCTTCTGTTTACTGGAGAAACCAAATACAGATTGGGTGATAGCCTTTGGATGTCTACTCTTGATCCACAGGGATAATCCTGAGCTTCCCATTACCTGCCTTCCATCCCACTCCAACTTTGATCTATCTTTCTTTGTCCTCTACACCGTTCTAATGAGCATCAAATTAAGCCTGAGGAATGGTAAGTCACCTTTCTTTGAGGACTTTGCAGTCATCCTGACTTTAATATCAAATGTTACAATTTATGGTGACTCACATTCTCGGTCTGTGTCAAAACTGGCCAAATTTGCTGTAAACCATTCACCTGCGATCTTTTTCTCTCCTCTTTACCCATCAACTCATGGGCCGCGGAACTGGTTGGGGGCCTGCAGCCCCTCCACTTTTTTGCCGAAACATGCTTCATAACCCAAAATTATCCGGCCCGCAGGCGTATTTTTCTCTTTTTCTTACGACCTCCGACAACCAATCTCAGAAGCGCACAATGAGCGAGGCAAAACCACGACCAGCCGTGAAAACCACGACCAGCGGAAACCGACTGCCCCCCCCAAAACCCTCCCTCCCTTCAACAGCAATCACAGCGCGGGTTCACAGTCGAGATATGGGGCAGTGGACGAAGCGCTGTCATTAGCCGCCGATCTAATTTATTACAGATTTTAAGCATCTGAATTTTTTAATTTTCCTTTGTTTGGCAACTACCAGCATTGTAGGAAGGTAAATTAAATAGATTGTGGTCCTTTTTTTTAGATCTAACAGTTCCTTTCCAATGAATGCAGCATTATTAACCCATCTTTTCAAGTCACAATCATCACTGCATGTTATAGTCAATGGAAGCACACACTAGGGTATATTGAAATGCCACTTAAATTTAAGGGGCTGTCCCACTGCGGCGACCTAATCTGCAAGTTAGACGAGTTTGCCCTCGACTCAAACTCGCAGCATGGTCGACACGTGGTCCTAGGAGGTCCTATGAAGTCACTGGAACTCTCCTTCATGCTCGAGGGAAGTTCCCGCATACTCGCGGCCTCAGCTAGGTCACGGAAATATTTTCAGCATGTTGACAAATTTTCCGGAAGTAAAATTTGGTCGGCATGGTTCTTTTTAACTCGTTGTGCAGTGGAGTGGGGTCGCTATTTAGTTACAGACAGTCGAGGGCAGCCGTAGGCAATCTCCTTCGCTGACCGGGCATTTTGATTGGCTCATTGGAGTTTTCAGGACCAAGGAAAACCAAGGTAGGTTAATGCGCTAACTTATTATATTTCTTAAAAGTGTCTCCACTCCATCTCCCCCCCCTTCTCTCCCTCCTTCTCCCCCCCTTCTCTCCCTTCTATCCCCTTCTCTCTCCTTCTCTCCCCTCTCTCCCTCCTCTCTGCGCTCTCTAAAGGACTTGTGGCCCTGTCCCATGGTACGAGTTCATTCCAAGAGCTCTTCCGAGTTTAAAAAAAAATCAAACTCGTGGTAAGCACGGAGGAATGAACATAGCGAGTACGTAGGAACTCGGGACGTCTCTTAGCAGCTCGTAAGGCTAACGGCAGGTACTCGGGAAGACTCGCTAATGGCAGGTAAGCTCGGGAAGACTCGTGAAGATTTTTTAACATGTTGAAAAATGTCCACGAGAACCCCAAGTACCGATGAGCGGCCATTACCGTAAATCTCCGAGTTCGAATCAGGGCAAACTCGGGAGAGCTCTTTGAATGAACTCGTACCGTAGGACAGGGCCATTACCGTTACTGTGCAGCTGTCTTTTACCTTCCTCTTCATCGCGGGTGTGAATTTTCAGACAGCGCTCCCCCGCTTTCCCTGGCCCCCACCTTTGCGATGTGTTGTGTGTGTGTGTGTGTGTGTGTGTGTGTGTGTGTGTGTGTGTGTGTGTGTGTGTGTGTGTGTGTGTGTGTGTGTGTGTGTGTGTGTGTGTGTGTGTGTGTGTGTGTGTGTGTGTGTGTGTGTGTGTGTGTGTGTGGTGTGTGTGTGTGTGTGTGTGTGTGTGAGTGTGTGTGTGCCAGGGAAAGCGGGGGAGCCGCTGTCTGAAATTCACATCCGCAATCGGTCGATCCAGCTCGCGGTTTCATTGCTGACGGTCGATCCAGCTTGAGGTTTTCCGGGCGAGTGCCCTCGAGCTTGAAGGTCGAAGACACTCTTGCGGATTAGGTCGCCGGAGTGAGACAGCCCCTTTATGGATTTAAAGATAACATCTGACTTCCATCACATCTATACCCCCAGAAATGCAAACTCATTGGTACCGAGTTACCTCTTTTGCAAGAGTCGCCTCAAACTCTTGGAGTTGTTGCTGGAAGCTAATGTTTGGGTTGGCGTAGGATCGGACGGACTTCACCGCAAACAAACACTCCTCCCAGCTATGGTCCGTCACAGTCATGAGATAAGCCACCACCATGGTTGTGCTGCGTGAAACTCCTGCCAAGCTGTGCCACGGGAAGCAGTGGGATGATAAAGAAGAAAATACTGAATAACACATCTTAACGAAAGACTAACTGATGGAGAAAACCGCACATGGATTGAAGTATACTGATATGACACCTACCAATGGACGATGCAGCCCCCACCATGAATTCGGCTTTCATGAATAAACTTGATGCACTCCTTAAAGTATTGTATTCTAAAAACACAAATCAACAAAGCATTACATTATTTTACACACCATACATACTGAATACATGGGCAGAAGGTTTACACCAGAACTGTATAAAACACTTGTTCAGTTCAGTACTGAAGTTCCGTGTAAAGGGTTTGGTAACCTCATTAAAGCACTGGAACATTTTGTTACCAGGAAAAAAGCCGGATAGGTTGGAAAGGAGAAGGTTAGTTAAGGAATGTAGTATTATTAACGGTCTACATAATGTAGGAACAGAAATACGAGAACAAGAATAGGAGCAGAAGACCACTTTGCTCCTCAAGCCTTCCATCCATTCAATATGATCATGGCTGATCTCTGCTGATCTCAACTCCTCTACCGTTGTCCGAAATTCCCCAAACTATCAATGATTCAATGATACTTCAATGTCACATGTATCTGGGTACAGTGAAATTCCTTGCTTTTGCACACATACACAAAGTACCCAAAGCGCCACCATTTTTCTGGCGCCGACAATGTTACACAAAGTACTCATTAGAGTCATGTAGTCTCCCTTCGTGATCCGCGCCAACCCCCGTCCCCCATCTGGGGGCCTCCGTTCTCGGCATCTCCCCCAGATCCCCCCGCCAGGAGCCTCTTCATTCTCGGTGGCCCCTCCCCGGCCGTATCCTTTGTTCTCGGCAGCTCCCGCCCCCCCCCCCCCATCCTCTTTGTTCTTGGTTGTCTCCCCCTTCCCCCCCCCCCCCAATGTTAGGTTCCTCTTTGTCCTTGGCAGCTCAGCCTGACAAAACTGACAAAACTTGACAAAAACTCTAAAACTTGTCTACCTCCACCTTACATACCTTTGCAGCACATCACGATGAAGACCTCTTAACATGAAAGTCCTCTGGCTGTGAAATTGGTCTCCGGCGATAGTGGAAAGCAGGCCCACAGTTTTAACCACACTCGGATTTGTTATCCATTCCCATTGAGCAGTTGCTGAGCTCAATGGGCAAAGGAGTCACATTGCTGTGTAAATGTGTGGACAGGTGCATTATTTATTGGATTGGTTGGGCTGAAGGGCCTGTTTCCGTGCTGTATAACTAATGGGTCTGTGACTCTTTTCATTTAACCTGAGAATCTTTGATCTCCACCGATTGCAATGGTGACGTAAACTCAGAAATACTCTAAAAAGTGTAAATTGAATCATTTTGGCATATTATCAACAATCAGTTTAAAGATGTTTAAGAAGGAACTGCAGATGCTGGAAAATCGAAGGTACACAAAAATGCTGGAGAAACTCAGCGGGTGCAGCAGCATCTATGGAGCGACGGAAATAGGCAACGTTTCGGGCCGAAACCCTTCTTCAGACTGATGGGGGGGTGGGGAGAAGGAAAGGAAAAGGGCGGAGGAGGAGCCCGAGGGCTGAGGGATGGGAGGAGACAGCCCGAGGGCTGAGGTAGGGGAGGAGACAGCAAGGACTAACAGAATAGGGAGAATTCAATGTTCATGCCCCCAGGATGCAGACTCCCCAAGCGGAATATGAGGGTGCTGTTCCTCCAATTTCGGTGTTGCTCGCTCTGGCTATGGGAGGAGACCCAGGACAGAGAGGTCGGATACGGAATGGGAGGGGGAGTTGAAGTGCTGAGCCACCGGGAGGTCAGTTGGTTATTGTGGACCGAGCGGAGGTGGTTCGGTGAAACGATCGCCAAGCCCTCCGCTTGGTTTCACCGATGTTGAGGAACAGCACCTCATATTCCGCTTGGGGAGTCTGCATCCTGGGGCATGAACATTGAATTCTCCCTATTCTGTTAGTTTATAGGACCTCATAGTTATATCTAGTACTGAATGTTGTACTTTTTCTCCTGTATCTATCTGTGCACTGCAGATTTTTCTCGAACCAGATAGCATTTAAACAAAAGCTTTTCACGGCACCTCAGTACAATAAGAAACTGAATTAAACTAAACAAACTCCACGCAAACAGCACCTGAGTTCAGGATCAAACCCCGGGACTCTGGCACCGCGAGGCAGCAGCTTTACCAGCTGCGCCACTGTGCCGCCTTCCAAATCTGAATCTCAAATCTCCAGAAAGATACAAAATGCTGGAGTAACCCAGCAGGTCAGGCAGCATCTCTGGAGAAAAGGAATAGGTGACGTTCTTCTTCAAATCTTCCCTTCTTCAGATTCAGTTTTGACCTGATACGTCACCTACTCTTTTTATCCAGAGATGCTGCCTGACCCGCTGAGTTACTCCAGCATTTAGTGTCTAACTTCAGCGTAAACCAGCATCTGCAGTTCCTTCCTACTCAAATCTCCAGAACCTGATTGTGTTTGCAGATGTTATGTTGCTTTCTTTGCCTCTGGAAGCAGTCAGACCGTGACTATCTCTGTGGATAATGCTTCTAACTGGTGTTAAGCAATGGCATGTGTTTACAGCGGTAACTTCAGACCCTAGATCCCAGTACCTTAACCTGTCAGACATTTCAAGTGCACTTTCACACAACAGGCCATTGAGAGAAGGTTGGAACAATCCTGGTGGAGTAGCAATAAAATAATTACCCAAAGGCAATTTACTTTAAATTTGCTGACCTTACTAGAGCAATTGCACGGCTTAATCTTGTTAACAAGGTTGTTATAACTTTCCCCATTACATAAAATCAAATCTACAGATGAAGTATTGTGCAAAGTGATGGGATTTATGTTTCTTATACCTACATTTTCTGCCAGTGCTCACCCCTCAACCCCACTCCCCACCATCTAATTCTTTAATGGGGCTGCACGGTGGTGCAGCGGTAGAGCTGCTGCCTTACATCACCAGAGACATGGGTTCAATCCTGACTATGGGTGCTGTCTGTACAGAGTTTGTACATTCTCCCTGTGACGACATGGGTTTTCTCCGCGTGCTCCGGTTTCCTCCTACATTCGAAGGTGCAGGTTTGTAGATTAATTGGCTTCTGTAAATTGTCCCTAGTGTGCAGGATAGAAATAGTGTGCGGGTAATTGTTGGTCAGCAGGTTGAACAGGTCACGACCCTGTCTTCTCCTGTCCAGAAACGTCACATATTCATGTCATCCAGATGCTGCCTGACGTGCTGAGTTACTCCAGCAATTCATAAACGTTATTTAAAACATGACATCCATCTCTATTTCCAGCAAGTTAAGAATGAACCGTTCATAAGTTCATAAATTCATAATTGATTGGAGAGGAAATAGGCCATTCGGCCCATCAAGTCTACTCTGCCATTCAATCAAGGCTGATCTATCTTTTCCCTTTAACCCCATTCTCCTGCCATCTCCCCATAAGCCCTGACACCCGTACTAATCAAGAATATCTATCTCTCCTCAAAATATCCTTTGACGGCCTCCACAGCCTTCTGTGATAATGAATTCCACAGATTCACCTCACTCTGACTAAATAAGTTCCTCCTCATCTCCTTTCTAAAGGAACATCCTTTAGTTCTGATGCTTTAACCTCTAGTCTTAGACTCTCCCCCTAGTGGAAACATCCTTTCCACGTTCATTCTATCCAAGCCTCTCATTGTTCTGTAAGTTTCAATGAGGTCCCCCCATTCTTCTAAACTCCAGCGAGTACAGGCCCAGTGCCGTCAAACGCTCATCATACGTTAACCCACTCATTCCTGGGATCATTCTTCTATGCCTCCTCTGGATCCTCTCCAGAACTTGCACATCCTTCCTCAGGTATGGCACCCAAAATTGCTCACAATACTCCAAATGCAGTGTGACCAGCATCTCACAGAGCCTCAGCATTACATCCCTGAGTTGTATCCCTATGTTGCATCTCTTTTTTTGACGACTGACGTGTTCAAATAAGCAGATGCAATGAATCTAACCTGTGCCCACAATCACAAAGGTAAAGGGCCTGTCCCAGGAGCATGCGACTGCATGCGGCAAGCGCGACCAAACCGGAAGCGGGGGCCGCGCGGAGGTTGAGTGATCCCCGTACAGGGCCTGTCCCACCAGCATGCGACTGCATGCGGCGAGCGCGACCAAACCGGAAGCAGGGGCCGCGCGGAGGTCGAGTGATCCCGTACGAGTTGACGTGAAGTTCGAGCGAAGTCTGCGGGAAGTTCGAGCGTGATGTACGGCGTCAAGATGCTGCGTACGGCGTCAAGACATTGTGCACGCCCGTCGAGGCGGTGTGTAAGGCCTCAATGTGGCTGCGGGCCGGCAGGCCATTGCCGCGCGGAATTTTTGGACATTGTCAGTTTTTCGGAGCCCCGCGCGATGTCGCGACCAGCTCCGCACAACTCCATACGGCTCCGGCGATCAAAGTGGGACCGGCCCCGCGAGGCCGTACGGCTCAAGCGACCACGTTAGGTCGTGCTTGCCGCATGCAGTCACATGCTCGTGGGACAGGCCCTTTACACATCAACAACCTGAGGATTGAGAAGCTGTGAGTTCACACTTCCAAAGAAAGTCAAAGAGCAACTCCAGTGAGCAATTCACAAAACCGGGAAAAACTGGAGAAACCTGTCGAAGAGGCATTGGCGGGAGGAGGGAGGGGATTGCTGTGGAGTAAAGGGCCTGACCCACTTGGGCGTCATTTG